>CM042221.1:16579365-17213047 GCA_023566465.1 Cottus gobio | reverse complement strand
CACTTGCTGGTTTTAAGTCCAGTGAACATCTTTGTTCTCTCCCATCATCAGATGTATAATTAACTGCCAAATGTAAGAGGAACGATGTCTAAAACATATCTAAAGACTGGTTACCTCCTAAAGCCTGAATGCATTTTTTATTTCCCCTGCCTTCTCTCTCTCTCTCTCTCTCTCTCTCTCTCTCTCTCTCTCTCTCTCTCTCTCTCTCTCTCTCTCTCTCTCTCTCTCTCTCTCTCTCTCTCTCTCTCTCTCTCTCTCTCTCTCTCTCTCTCTCTCTCTCTCTCTCTCTCTCTCTCTCTCTCCCCCTCCCTCCCTCTCTCTCTCTCTCTCTCTCTCTCTCTCTCTCTCTCTCTCTCTCTCTCTCCCCCTCCCTCCCTCTCTCTCTCTCTCCCCCTCCCTCCCTCTCTCTCTCTCTCCCCCTCCCTCCCTCTCTCTCTCTCTCCCCCTCCCTCCCTCTCTCTCTCTCTCTCTCTCCCCCTCCCTCCCTCTCTCTCTCTCTCTCTCTCCCCCTCCCTCCCTCTCTCTCTCTCTCTCTCCCCCTCCCTCCCTCTCTCCCCCCCCCTCTTTCCTCCTCTCTCCTCTCTTGCAGGGTGAGGGCTTGCATCTGGAGTACGAGATGAAACTGACCAATGGCCAGTCTTTCTGGACGCAGCATTTCTCTGCAGATGAGTTCGGTAAGAGTGATTAGACAGAACGAGAGAGATTAAGGAAGGAATCGCTGATGGCAGAAGCCAACACCACTTAGCACGGCCAATAAAGCACACTGAACTGAACAAATTACAATAATGAAGGGATGGCTGGATGAATTAATGATGATAGATGAACTGAGAGAAATGGTTGAAAAGAAGAAGAGGCCCAAGTAGCTCCTAAATGAATTATTCCTACATCTCCAGTAGTCTCTCTCCCCTACTCTCCTACTGCAACTCTCTTTTTGTTTCTTAACTAATCCAATATCCTGATCATGTACCTGCCTCTCTCACCATTTCCTTTTTCTACTTCCACTGCCCTCTTTCTTCCTCGCCTTGATATCCTCTGAACCTCATCGACCCCTTTGCTTTCTGGTTTTGATTCAATCTCCTCTCTCGTGCCTTCTTTTATCCATTTCCCCTTTGTTTTTTTCTTTCTCATCAATTATTTTCTTTCCTTCCTCTACTTCCATCATCCCCTCTTCACAGGAATCTTGGAGACGGACATCACGTTCCTGGTCATCTTCTCCCTGGTGTTCCTCCTCTCCTGCTACTTTGCCTGTAAGTACTGTCTTTTCCACTTAACTGTATCTCTCTTCCTCCCTTTTCTTCTATGAGCCGATTTATTCAGACTTTCAGAGCCACAGCAGTCATTTAATGCCCCTTTCTTCAGATCTATTATAAAATCTACACGTTTTCGTGATGGGATAGGAGTAAGTTCTCATGTTTCCTCCGATAAGTAAAGGGGGAGGATGCGTCTACTTTTTCCTCGGAGCAGGGGGTTTGTCAGAACAAAGCAAGATCAGTATAGAAAGCAGGAGAGGGAGGATGTGAGAGTGGGGTTTGGTTTTTGTGTCAAGGTGAACGGTTGAATGGAGAAGGTAGTAGTAGCCTTAAGGTCAGTGAAGCGAGTTTGTCACATGAAGGTCACAGCTCAAATAACCCGGAGCAGATCAGAACAAGAGCCCCAAGGAATTACTTACTTCTGAGTGAAGGATCTGTCATGCCTTAAGGTTTCCTTACCGTTCCTTCTTTCAAACTATCGACTCACTTAAATGACAAAAAAACATATTTTCTCATTTAACTGCAGCGCAGTGTTAAAGGTATATGTGCAATTTCCACGTTAAAATGTCCAAAAACGACTGAACCAAGTAGTATGTTATATATATTTGTCGAGTTGTGTATTTACATTATTCTGAAAATTTCCAACAATGGAGAAATCTGTAATTTTATTAAAGATAACAGTGCATTTTATTTACCCTTTCTTTTTATTTTATTTATTAGCCTTTATTTAACCAGGTCGGTCCTTTCTAGTTGCTCTAACTTCCATGGAAACGAGTTAAACACCATGAATGAGGAAGTCCTCTGGATTTATTGCTATTATTCATTGCCGTTTATGCGGTTCTATTGACGAAGCTGTCCTCATAAAGCCCAAACATACGGGTGAACCAAACGACCCCGAAGGATAACAGCACTGGGCTGCCCTACGATTAAATTAGCCACATGCCTGAACCGTCCAGCAGCTGTATGGGTGGTCGACTCATCTAATTGTACGTTTTATCGGCTCATCCTGTTGTGGCCTGTCTGCTCTCTTTGTGCTCGACCACTGACACTGACAGATATGTCTCCACACAGCTGAGAGACTGTCAGGGGAAACACACAAACACACGTAAAAACACACAGCAATGTAACATCGCCTTCTCCGCCGCTTTGTAACAGACCCTAATGGGTGCCATATACCTTGAGCCTCATGACGCAGAGGGCCGTGACAAAAAGGGGGGTGGGGGTTTGACCTGAATGAGAACGGTCTGCACACCCGTATTGGCCCCAAATGCTCTCTGCTGACCCTCAGAAGAGTCCCGACCAAAATCTCTATAGATACAGATGCCGCCACACACTTCTAGTGGGTCATAAGTGATGATTGAGAGGGATTATTATGGATTATTATTATTATTTATCAGTCAATACATATTTTTTTCAGAAAAAGTGTTGCATATTATATCTTTAGCAAGCAGCTTTTTGCTCTGTAAAGATTTAATGGAGGAACATCTACCGGAGAAGAGAATTGAATTGCTCTACCTCACAAAGCTGTTCTGGCCGCGCAGGCATTTTAGTGCATGATAGTGCATGTTAGTGCATGTGAGCGTGCCACACTGGCTAGCTAATGGCTGCCACTCCGCACTGCTCTCATACTCGCCCTCCAGTTCCTCCTCAGGTAAACACGATTAGATCTCCAACCTTTTAAAGTCAAACAAAGCACATACAAATATCAATGTTGAGTGTTGTAACGAGAGCAAATCAGGCCTACAGGGATTTTTATTTCATTACTTCTACCAAATTGAAAACAATATTCACAATGTCAATGTCATAGAATGTGCAGTTTATGAAAGATGGTAAAATGTTTAAAGGGGTATAAAACACTGAAGATGACAGAATTTTAATTTTTGGGAAAAATCTCCCTCTGAATGTCGGCATTAGTGTATCTTTGAGGATCCACCAGGATCTGGCTGGCCAAGCCTGTGGTTATACAGGCAGCTGGGAGTGTGTGTGTGAACATTTATGACCCTTCCTCCCCCTGTAAATTTTCCCCGGGGCCACTTCTGTTTGCAGAAGTGTTTAGGTAATAAAATTGTCTTGTTAAATACGCATTAAAATATTTCCTCACAACTTCGGGAGAAAATGTATATGACCTCATCTAGAGCCGGGTACCCACACCCCCCTGACTTGTTCCCTTGTTCTTTTTTTATGTCTCTGCGAAGGCAATAACTGTCCAGACACGTTATGTTTTTGGGTGCTGTCCCATTCTCGTGAGCCCAATATCTCAGGAACGCCTGAAGAGAATGTCTTTTTCAAATTTGGCATAAATGTCCACTAGGACTAAAGGATGAACTATAAATTGTATATAAGAAGTGGACGTAGTAACTGTGATGTCACCCATTGGTTCATGGACTATGGTGTTGAAGCCTTGAGTTCAACATTTTAGCCATCGCGATGACACAAGAGGGTTGAGCTAACAGAACGCTGACTAAGACACTTGAAGGCAGGGCGTTAACCACGGCCTGAAGCGAACCCTGCTTCATCGTCTATTTTACTCTAAATGGGACCATAATTTACTAAATGAACATCCTGCTGTTCTGAAGAAGACTTGAAACTAGCAAATGAGGTTATAAACATGTGTTTACTGAGGTAGTAAATCCAGTGAGAAGTAATCGTCATTGGCTTACATTTTCAGAATAGGAGGATGCCGCCTGTCATGAAATGAGTAGATTTTGGTGGTCAAATTTCAAGGTCACTGCAACCTCACATCTGCCCCATTCTCGTGAATATTGTGATATCTCAGCTACGCCGTCAGGGAATTTCTTCAAATTTTGCACAAACATCCACATAGACTCAAGGATGAACTGATTAGAATTTGGTGGTCAGAGGTCTCTGTGACCTCACAGAAAAACGTCTTTCGTAACTCAAGAATGCATATGCTAATCATTTCACACAAATGTCGAATATTACATTACATTACATTTCATTTAGCTGACGCTTTTATCCAAAGCGACTTACATGATATACAGTAGACCGTAGACACAGCAACGGTGAGCAACGAGGGTTAAGTGTCTTGCTCAAGGACACAACGACACAGACTGCCGGAGCCGGGGATCGAACCACCGACCCTCTGATTGAAAGACCGAGTTGCTAACCACTGAGCCACAGTCGCCCCACTGAGCCACAGTCGCCCCACCCCGAATAGGATATAATTATTAAGTGATGACATTTTGGACAGACATGGATATAAACGGCTACTTTAATGGTTGTCAGAGGCATACAACCACGAGGCGCTATTTCTCTTCCCTCTGTCTCTCACTCTCTGGGCCTCTCTCGCTCTCTTTTGCCATCTGTTAGCATATCTCCATCCTTTTTATCTCTATCCACACACACACACACACACACACACACAGACACACACTCATTCTCATTCTTGTTTTTTTCCTCCCCTGCAGACAATCTGAAGGGAAGACAGCTTCTTCACACAACCTACAAAATGTTTATGACGGCGGCAGGTGTGGAGGGTGAGCGTTTCTGTCCCGAACACACACACACACACAACCTATAACACACACTTTATACCATAACACACACGCCCAAGAACACAATGAGCTTCTCGCATGGCTGCAGCATCTTATACCTTAATCCCCACTTCAAAAGCCGAGATATCATCGCTCTTATTAGCCTCTCAATAGGAACCTTTGCAAACATCTTAAGTGGATCCTGCTGTTAGTGACGAACCCCCCTCACTCTCCTCAACCTGTCCTCTCCTTTTCATCTCCCTCTCTTATCTCGCTTCCTTCCCTCTTGCTTGCTTGTCCCCTCTTCAAATCCATTCTCGGTTGTCCTTCCACCCCTGTATTCCCTTTCTCCCTCTCCTCCCACTTCTCTCAATCCTTTTGCTCCCTTTTCATCTCCTTTCATCAACTCCTCTTCCTTTCTGTCTCGCCTCCTCCTCCTTTCTCTCCTCGTCTCCAACGTTTGCCCTTTTACTTTCCTCATTATCATCTCCCTGTCTCCTCTCTACTTTACGTCTTCTTTGTGACATCTCTGTCTTTTCTACCTCGTCTCCCCCTCTTCTCCCTCGTTCTCCATGTCTCTCCTCTGTATCTCTTCCACTTGGCAGTGCTCAGCCTGCTGTTCCATTGTGTCTACTGGAGCCTGTATGCAAGAGATGGCGTTGGCAACGGCAGCCTGAAAATACTTGGTGAGTGTTTCCTCCTGCATCGCACTGACACTGCCTCTGCACTGGAAAATCACTCACTGCCTGAGCAGAATGAATGAGTGGACGATGATCGGGTGAAGAAGTGCACTACCTGGTGTGGTGGGCATAGACAGAGCCATGCATGATTCTGCGTGTGTGTGTGTGAGACGACCTGAATCTTTCCCCTCTGATATTACAGATTTGGAAACCACAAGCTAATTACCCCCTCTGTCTTCTCTTTCTCCCTTTCTGTCTCCCTCTTCTCTGTCCGTCTCCAGGGAAATTACTGTTCTCAGTCAGTTTCTTGGTGTTCCTCCTGATGCTCATACTGTTGGGCAAAGGTTTCACTGTCACCAGGTGGGGGTTTGCACTTTTATTTTGCAGCTTATGTGTGTCTCTTTTAATGCAAGCGTGTCACCTTGTCCTGGTGTGTTCATCCTGCTGCTGTCTCTCACTGCCAGGCCTCACTGTCACATTCAGTACAGTATGTCATGACAATGTTAGGTGTCAGGCAAATAGTCAGTTAGTACGCTGGGTTTGATGGTGCGGATACACATCTGATGTGTCGGGGGATTGTGAGAGACAGCTGCTGCTGTGCTGTGAACTTTATTTTGTTTTTGTGTTTCTGTGTCAGCGGCAGCATTACCTTTTGCCCTGCGAAGCCAACAATTCTTAGGTTTGCTCGCTGTTTTCTGGCAAGGCTCATTGGATTTGCTTGGGGCAGGCATTAGTTCAGATAGCCCGCACAAGAGATGATTTACAAGTGATCTCAAGTATTCCAATTTCCAGTTATCAAACATGTCAGCTGGTCTTGAAATGTTAGATTTCTTCTGGCCCCAGATGTTGGTTTCTGAGTTTGTTTTGTGTGTGAAACGGCTAAAGTAAATGGCACTTCACAAGGTGTTGTGCTTTGATTCATGGTGAGTCGTCTTCTTAACCACTGGTCACATTTTGAAGATTGGCCCTGCTTAAGGCTCAGTTGAATCTCTGTGGATATTTTCTAGACTGAACTCTTGTAGTGAAAACTGAGCTTGCAAGATTCAAGCTTGCTTTTTTTGACTCGAGGATTACATCCTCCTCCGGGCTCAGGAGATTCTCTGATCTTTCAGACTTATTAAACCCTCTTAAAACCCCGGTGAATACACTTAAACTGCATCACCATCCAGCTAGAACCACAGCTGTTTATCTGCAGTAACTGAGAGGTTGACAGTTTGGAAATAATCCAACAACTTTGAAATGTTTTCTCTGGTGTGCGGTGTTGAATTAGCTTGAGTAAAAGGATGTTTAAAAAATGCTTGTAATATCTGTTGACTGCAAATAAAGACGCATTCATTTCTGCTTTTGTGAGTGCGGATAGCTTTTTTCAGAGCCCGCTGTGAGCAAGTCTACAGCCATTTTATATTTATAAAGTTCAGAGCTGAGCACACGAGTCCTTTGTAGTGTGGTGTTGAATGTGGGGCTGCTTTTTAGATTAAGCTGTCTCTGCTTTGTGTGTGTTTCCGCGTCACTCCCTCTGTCTGTGTATCTGTGAGTGGGTCTGTATTTGTTTCTTATCTTCCACTTGTGTGCGATCTCTGACCCCGTGTGTGTTTGTGTGATTGTTAATGTATCAGGGCGAGGATCAGTCACAGTGGGTCGGTTAAGTTAAGCATCTACATGACGGTCTACACAATCACCTACGTCATCCTCTTCATCTACGAGGCAGAGGTAACACACACACACACACACACACACACACACACACACACACACACACTGCACTGTCGTCAACACTGGAGTTACTGAGGTTATTTCAATTACTGATTAATCTATGGAATTTTCATTTTGACTACTTTTCATCTCAAATTCCCAAAGCCTAAAGTGACTCATTCAAACCCACAGAAATTTAATTTACAGTAATTTAAAATGGAGAAAAGTTGCAAAATCACATTTTTGCTTCATTAAATGAAAAATATTTGGTGTGATAAACAATGAATCAACAGTTTTGATAATCCATTGTCTCATTCAGAGTATTCACCAGTTTCAGCTCCTCAAATGTGAAGATGTGTTGCTTATATGTATTACATGTCTGTCTTCTATATTATGCACATTTGGACTATTGAGTTGACTGAACAAACAATATGAAAACTTCAGCACAGGCTTTGGGAAATACAAAGAGAAACAACAGAATAATCAGCAGGGAAAATAATCCATAGCAACAGCCTTTATTTCCACTGCAGTGTTACCAAAAGCGAACTGCATTTATTTTATTTTTGTTTTAAATTCAGACTCTAGTAAAACATGTGAACACTTCCAACACATCACTTCAGATGTGACTTGAAAGCAGCGTCTGAATTACGCCTCGGATGACTGGTGACGTTTCTGACATGAAACAGTTCTGCACTCGTATTATTGCTCTCTTTGGCTTTATTTTAATAATCTCATAAATATTCATGGGTGAGTTGAGCCCACACATCTACGTGGGCTGTAATGGCGTTTTCTGTCAAGTCACTTAATTACATTGATACATTGCTGAAAGTGGCCTCCGCCAGGGCTGCCCTTTATCACCGGTCCTGTTCGTGACTTTCATGGACAGGATATCTAGGCGCAGCCGTGGGGCGGAGAATGTCAGGTTCGGGGATCTCAGGATAGCCTCTCTGCTGTTTGCAGATGATGTGGTCCTGTTTGCCTCCTCGGACCATGACCTCCAGCATTCACTGGGGCGTTTTGCAGCCGAGTGTGAAGCGGCGGGGATGAGAGTCAGCACCACGAAATCTGAGGCCATGGTGCTCTGCCGGAAACCGGTGGATTGCTCCCTCCGGGTGGGGACAGAGTGCCTACCACAAGCGAAGGAGTTCAAGTATCTCGGGGTCTTGTTCACGAGTGAGGGTAAAATGGAGCGGGAGATCGACAGGCGTATCGGTGCGGCTGCAGCAGTAAAGCAGGCGTTGCACCGGGCCGTCTTGGTGAAGAAGGAGCTGAGCCGAAAGGCAAAGCTCTCAATTTACTGGTCGGTCTACGTCCCAACCCTCACCTATGGTCACGAGCTTTGGATCGTGTCCGAAAGAACGAGGTCGCGGATACAAGCGGCCGAAATGAGTTTCCTCCGTAGAGTGGCCGGGCTCAGCCTTAGAGATAGGGTAAGGAGCTCGGACATCAGGAGGGAGCTTGAAGTCGAGCCGCTACTCCTTCGTGTCGAAAGGAGTCAGCTGAGGTGGTTCGGGCATCTAATTAGGATGCCTCCAGGACGCCTCCCTGTAGAGGTTTTCCAGGCACGTCCATCTGGTAGGAGGCCCCGGGGAAGACCCAGGACACGCTGGAGGGATTATATCTCCCAGCTGGCCTGGGAACGCCTCGGGATCCCCCAGAATGAGCTGGTAGATGTTGCGGGTGAGAGAGAAGTCTGGGTCAGCCTGCTTGACCTGCTGCCTCCGCGACCCGACCCCGGATAAGCGGTGGAAAATGGATGGATGGATGGATGGACATTGCTGAAAGTTTATTGTTTTAAAAAAAGGAAACTCCTTGATGAGATACAAATTAATAGGAACAGTCAGGCAGCTCCAGACTACACACACAACATAAAACCTTAGATTATACATCTCCGATCAATGACTGTATCTTTAAGGTTTCCTGATTTCAAAGTAAGACTTACTAATCAGTAGTCTGAGAGATTTCCACTCCTTAAATTAATCATGCTCTCTCATATGTCTACGTGAAGAAGGAAACTGCTATGATGTTATAGCATGTAAGCTTATGAGTTTATGAATGAATTAGACACTCGGGAGTGTTACAGTTGCATACGTCTGTGCATGCTGCAGAGGCTTCAGCACAGTCGGCCGTAATGATGGTACATTTAGGTACAGGGGATTACAGTCTTTGAATACAGCCTATTAATGTGCCAGTGGCAATATAGCAGTAGAAGTATCCATGCTATATTTAACGCAGGAGCCTATAGCCATTTCTCACAGCAATATGTGGATCTGAAGCAGTGTAATTTATCTGCTGCCTGCCCCCCTGCACGGTCCCTGCTATTAAAGAGCGCAAAACTCAGGAGAGCTCCTGCTAAAAATACACCAAACTAGGTTACAATTGGAACTGATATAAAGAGTTAAAGTGTTCCTGGTACTGGGCCTGCAGTCGGGGAATCTGCCAGGCTCAGGTTTGCTGGTTGGATCCCAATAAGCATTTCATGAGCCATGAGAATAATGCATTATGTAGCAAGAGGTAACCCTGTATGGGCAACACTACCCAGTCACGGGACCGTGAACGCTATCTAGTGTCCGCAGATGCAAGCACAGGTGCCATACACACACACACACACACACACACACACACACAAACAAACCTGTGCACATGCATACCGATGCCCCAGTTGTAGAGAAGAAGTGTCAATGTCAAAGACTCGCACAGAATGCAACAAGCTGAGCTTTAGCTCGGTCATCGCAGTGCATCAGCCGAAGCACGAGCAATCCATCTTAGTAATTAGGGCACAGACTGCAACGTGTAGCCAAGTCAAAAGATGCTTCTGTTCTACTTTGTGTAAAGGTTCAGGCTTGTTCAATGTGCGTGTCTTCCTTTTGGCATAACCTGTCATGTTCCCGTGCCAGTTCTTCGACCCAGGTGAAGTGCTGTACGCCTACGACAGCCCCGCGGGCTACGGACTGATGGGCCTGCAGCTGCTGGCCTACGTGTGGTTCTGCTACGCCGTGTTGGTCTCTCTGAAACGCTACCCTGAGAAACAGCCCTTCTACATCCCATTCTTTACCACGTACACACTATGGTGAGACCACCGCAGCTTCCCCCTCGCTGCCCTTCGCCGAGGATAGTAGCACCTGAGCGAGATTGCAGCCGTCGAAAAATACACATTTCTCTGTTTGAGGTCTCTTTTAATTTGAATAATTTATGCCATTCTGTAAAAATGCGCACGGGATAGCTGATGCTTTACCGATCCGGGAATGAAAAGTTGTTTATTTCACACTACCCTTCTGTGACATTGTGAGCCCAACCTCTGTGCACTACTAACAGATAAGATAATTGTACTTGAGTGAATGATTGCTAGAGGAAAACATCTATTTTTACTCAGCTGATGAGGTCTCTTCTATTAGAATAATTTATGCTAGATAGTTTAAAGCTTTGTACTGGAAAGTGGTTTTCCTTTTAAACAACCAGAGAGAAACCCTTCTACATACATTAGACTCTGCCCTTCACTCACTGGGTGTGATAGCATGAGTTTCAAATGAAGTGTGGACTACAAAGACTAATATTATCTCTGTATTTCGCTCTCATTGCTGCCACTATCTCCCGCCTCATTATCTACGTCTCTCCTCTGCTTCCATTATTATCTTTCTGTGTGTTTTACATCTGTTTCTACTCTCCCTGCCTCTCTTAGTCTCGTCATCAAACTTGGCTCTCATCTTTTCTTTTAATGCGTTTTTCGTTATTCTAAATCTACTCACTTGTCTTCCACAGGTTTTTCGCCGTGCCTGTCATGGCTTTGATCGCCAACTTTGGGATTCCTCGTTGGGCCCGGGAGAAGATTGTCAACGGCATTCAGCTCGGCATCCACCTCTACGCTCACATCGTCTTCCTCGTTCGTAATACACACACACATACACACACACACACACGCACGCACACACGCACGCACGCAGACTCTTGGACCTCAACACAGTTCACATTATTCAAGAGTCATTATTTCCACTGTCAGTCATACATTATTCACTGTCTTTGAGTCATACTGGCTCATGCTGATTGTCTCTCCCACAGATCATTATCTACCTCTTCCTTACCTTTGACACGTTGTTCTTTACTAATGGACCATACTGCTCACACAAATTTCCTTTTATGTGCCTGCTCAATCTATGCATTGCATTTCTCACTTGGACCGTATATGCCCTGGCAATGTGTTAGTATACATATTTTATACATGGAGTATATATGTAAGATTCAGTCGAGATCATCATATCTTTGTATCCCTTTGTTAGGCTATCACACGACCCTCAGCAGCCAATAAGAACTTCCCATATCATGTTCGGACGTCACAGATTGGGATCCTGCAGTCCTCCAGTCCAAAAGCAGGCGAGGGGGCGGAGAGTTTCCCTCATCATGCCTATGGAAATGGCTCCTTCCTGGGAGACTCTCAACCCAACTTCACTGAACTCTTCTCCATCCAATCAGTGAGTCTAACTTTACATGTTTTTTTTTAATGTATGCTTGATATCCTAGATGGACACAGAAGACTAAGTGCAATGAAGGAGATGGTGGCACAGAAACAGGTTAAAAAGCATCAGAGGGAGAATTGGAGCCCATGTCCTGGATGTGTGTCTTTACCTTTAAAACATTTAGATGTCTCCCGACCATTTTGCTGTTCTTGCAATATGCAATTAGAGTCATCTAAGTTGTACACATTTTTTGATGCTTTTAAAATATAAACATCACTGTGATAAACCTAGCTTGAAATTAACTCCTGTCTCATCAAAGATACCTCACAAAGATACCTCACATTAGAAGGTATCGCTGTAACAATGCAGTTCGTAAGAGGACATGTTTTTAAGGATTATTTCTTGTTCTTCTTCATGTGCTGACTGACAGAAAGCACAGCCTGACAAAGCACATACACTGATATGAAAACACTTGGGCACAAGGAAATAATTATTAAATAGAAACTTTGACGGGATCAAATTAAGGCATCGTGTTTGCTGTGTTGAATTGTCTAGCTCGGCTAACTTTCAAATCTGTGGACGTTGTTATTTCATAGTGCACAGACATGAGTGATGTAAGAAGAGCTGTGAATCTTCCTCGACACTGATACAATCTGCAGACACGAATAATACAACACAAAGGAGCAACCCAAAGTTGACACAACGCATGACAAGGGACACAAAGTCATGACAAGGAAAGACACGGTTCAAGTGTTCATTCATCAAAATATTATTTATTTGTATAAAATATTTAGAATTAAAACATTCAAGTTGGTTTTAGTACATTTGAAAAATTGCCTGATGACTCACTCAAAAATACGAACAAACCTACTTACTAAAATCTTGGTCTCATACACTGTATTGCATACCAGTAGAACATAGTTAATTGATTTGAAAATCGGTGTGATTTTTGTAGAATTGCAATGATTGGTCAATTAGTCGATCAACAGAAAATTGCACAATTAACAGTACTGGTTAATCATTAAAGTAATTGCTCTTGTCATACATTATACATTATTTATTTGTTTTGGAGTGAGACAAAAATTTGACCTTGAGCTCAAAGAAATCTTTTACTGTTTTGTAAACTAAACAACTAATGTATTAATACATATTAATAATGCAAATGATTTTTGCTTGCAGCCCTAGATTTTGCACACATTTGTCATATTGTAATGTGATATTGGTATAAAAAGGGATTTCATGACATGTTAATAATGATGCCCCTGGCCTGCATGCAGACTCTAGCATACAGTAAACACTAATATAGAGAGTCAGTTTGTGTAGAGAAACATAACTGAACTGCAGGGCAGTAACTCTAAGTACATGTGGAACTTACTCCGACCTATATCACCTCCACAGCATCATTGGGCTCCAGAGGAAGTTGTCAAAATGTGATGTATAGTATGGCGTTAATGACACTGTGTCTGCAAGGTCCACATGACAAATAACCCACATCCAGAGAATCAGAACAGGTCAAAGGTTAAAACCATCGCCTTCTTGCTTCCAGGAACCGGTGAAGACCGTGGAGGAGACAGTGGCCCGTAAAGGCCCCGAGGTGCCGAGGAACAGCGAGCAGAAGATCATCACCACTGCTGCCGACTTGACGGCGATTTTGCCCCCACCTCCACCTCCGATACCCCCGCGCCCGGCCACACGCTCGCCCCCGCTGCCGCCCCGAATCCCTTCCTTCACAGAGTATTTCAGTATGCAGGGTGGAGGAGGTGGGGGGGGGGGAGGAGGAGGGGGGTTTGGAACAAAGGCATGAGAAAGGACAGAGGGAGTTGGGGGAAGGCATGGAGAGAACAGGCCGAATGACAATACAACTTAAAGAAAAAGGCAGAGTGGAAATGAAGGTGTTAGTGACGCCGCGGAAAAAGATTTGGATGTACGAAGCAGAGAAATCATCAGAAAAGTGAATCCCTAAACGGTCCCTCTCCACCTGTGAATGGAAATAACCTGGATGGAAGAGTGAGGGGAAATGGCTGTGAGATAGGAGTGCTGAGCTTGTTAAAGAATAAAGAAGCAATAAATATTTGATGTTGACCAGTAAAAGGCACACAGGGAGAAAGATGACAAAGTGGATGTAGCCAGAGCAATAGGATGATAGCTGTGCACGGTGTGGAAATGAACAAAATTCTTGAAATACTTCTATTCAAAGATTCATGAGGCATTGATGGTCTGGAGGAGATTGTAAATAGTTAAACTGGAGAGAGCTACCACTCTATATAGTTTTATTTCAAAAAAGGAAATTAGTTTTTATGTTTTTTTTCCACAGTGTTAAATTCCAGTTGGTGCTGTGACCCATCAAATAAACAAATCTCATGCCATTAGATTTATCCAAGTCATGTTAAAAAAACTAAAACAAGATCTTTTTTATGTTTGACACATTTTGATAAAGTATAGATATTATATGGAGTTTGTTGGATTTGTTTATATTCTTATATGCCTTCATTGCAGCTGGTTATTCTGGATTGATATGCTGATGTGTAAATGTAAAATGTCACGTTTACTGTGGGCACTTCTAGGTACTCGTAAAACACGCATGTTTGTATCGTATTTCCTGTCAAAAAGCTGATATATGTAACTCCATGTGACCATGCAATATTTGCGTATTGTGTCTATTGAAATCTATACTTTTATAAATGCTTTCAATAGGCGTTAGTATATTTTTGACTGGATAAATTCTGTTAATTGTTATTCCAATCAAAACCTTGCGCTGTCTGAAACCAGAAACCAGAGTGCAGAATATGCCTGGTCAAAATGTCATTTCTGTGTATGTAGACGTTGGTGAATGTACTGATGCAATACAGCACAAGGACAGGGGTGATGTTTAAGTTACTGGAGTACTACACTACAACTTGTCAAACGTTCCTATCTCTTTGGCTTTCAACTACATCCATGAGGAGTAGGGGGCTACTTTTTCTTTTTTAAACACAAGTAACTTCATCCTCACCTCTGTCTAATACCTGAAACATGTATATTCGTTGGCTTTATCTCACTTTAACGTTCAAAAAGTGCAAAAAGCTGAACAAATAATACGAGTTTTATATCCTGTAACATTGAGCGATGACAAAAAAAAAGGTCTTGTAGATGAACTGTGAAAGCGGCAACACAACTGTACATTTTGTCTGTCCTGCATGGAGCACTTTAATGTTCCTGGTCTTAGTCTGTTTATTCGTGATGATGTCACCTTATAGGACCGCTTTGAAACCTGTATTCACACCACTCGGAGTAGTAATCCAAATGCATACACCTGTAAATACAGTCTAAAAGTGTCATCGGCGGTCCGGACATTATAGGGAACATGTCATGCTCCGTTTACCACTAGCTTCCTGCAATTCAGAATCTAAACAGTGAAAGGAAACGAACAAATCCATTTTGTATCTCCACGGCGTTCATTTATTTCCGATTCGTAAAAATGGTGGACCTCGGCTTTTCGTCCACGGATTTATCAGTGGCAATCTTGCTGTAATGGAGTACTGTAGGGTGTTAGGACTGTGGTGTGTAACTTGTAAGAGTGTAGTCAGAGGTGTAACTTAGTCTGTGAAACAGAATGACACATGAATTAGAGCACTAGTCGTTATTTCTGCTTGTGTCCGGTTTATATTTGCCGTGTCTGCCATTTCGTCTGCTGTCGCCTGTTATGGTTGCCATGAGTCGACTGAAGAGACGCCGCTTGACTCGACTAACAGACAGGCGCACTGATACTGTATCACTGCTTCAACATTGTGCATATCGACATACGACGACAGGACTAAGTGCAGAGAACTTGACGAAAGAGATTATGTATGCATGACAGAAAACAGCACAGCTTTTAGGTCCCCAGAGCGATCTGGTTAAGAGCACATCACTGAAGCACTGTTTGAATGCATTTTAATGGAGTCAAATGACAATTCTAAATACGCTGTATATATATATATGCACACTTTTTGCCAAAATAATTAAAAATGTTTTTATTAGAGGGTTCATCTCGGTGTGTGTATTATTTGGTTCCCGAGTTGATAAGCAAGAGTGTCTGTGTTCCAGTTAGGACAAGGTCATGTGTCCAAAGGAGTCGGTCTAATATCTGTAAATCATATTTAGAAACTGTTCTCATTACAAGACTCCATTAAAGTAAAACACCACAGGGACAGACTCCAGGCTGGCCACAATGTGATGTAGGCTAGCCTAATTATTCCAGAGTCCCTGCCAGTATTCCACTCTGACTGCTGAAGTGCAGATTTATAACAAACTTGTTCTCCAGTAATGGTATACATTTGTAAATGACTTTCAGGCTAATCACTGACAGTCAGAGGAAAGATTCCAACCGCTTCCATTTTCCAGTTCCTGAGTTTGTTAAAATATTTGAGACCAACTGCTTTTCATATAGATGTGCGTATCAAATTGAATGCAACCCAATAGAATAGCCCAACAATATGGAAATGTCATTTACTTTATTTGTGCTTCTGTTTTCAAGATGACGAAATCCTAAAACACCATATAGTCTAATGTACACTGCAGTAAAAGGCTGAAGGAGCCATTATAGTACAGCATTATAGAGCTTTTCCACTGCAGACACATTCGTCATGAAGGGATTCTCCAGAAACACCAAATTAAATTGAGGACTGTTTCTGAATGATGTGGACTACAAGAAGCAGGCGGGCTGCAAGGACAGATGATATGCGGCTGTATTATGATAAATGTAGGATCAAGTGTTTTTGGAGCTCGACCCAAACTACAGACTAAAAGTCAAGATATACCATCATCGTCTCCTTTGATGACCACTTTTTGTCCCCTCTTTTAATGGAAGTGCAATACTCAATTGCTTTGGTATCTGTCCTTTGTACCAGACAAGCATCTGGGCACTGCATTTGGTTTGGCCAAACTTGTTAAAAAAAAAAAGATAGTCTCTTAGTTCTTTTCTACAAATTATATTTATTAATACATAACCTCTCATAAATGTTCTTTAACAGAATTGTTCTTAGCTTTTGTTGACACTGGAGCTTTTGAACAGTTTTTCGTTGAAGAAATGGATCAGTGTCTATAAGCCACAATCTGCAGCATCTGCAAGTGGCTCTTCGGAAGCATTTCAGCACGTGACCATCGTCCTTCAGCGACCACAACCACTGATGCAACACCAGCATGTGGTTAATTAGGCGGTTGTGGATGACTCCTGTGCCCGCTCCTCTCTGTAGCCTTTGAGCAGCTGGTTGAGGAGTGTCAGTTCATTCTCTTTTTTCACAGGGTAAAGAGGCGGGAAGGGGTTGCCTTTGTACTCCACGACAGCCATCTTTGCTCTGTCCAGGTTGTCTCTGTTGGGAATGCGTGCCATCCGTGTGTAGCCATTTGACTGAGTCTCAAACCGCGGCACAAGGACCTTGAAGAGCTTTGGCACCAGATCCTTTTCCTGAAGAGAAGAAGCACGCTCAAACTAAACAACAACCTCACAAGAACTGTTTTACATGCAGTGGCACAGCTTGTAACTTCACAAAGAGAGAGAGAGAGCTGCAGACAAATACCGTCAGCCAGAAACTGGCCATTTTCATCGCCTTCTCATCAGTGTCTCCCTTTTTGGCGTAGTCGACCAGCTGGCAAAAACAAAACAAGAAAACACATAAAAGGTGAAACCCATTGTGTGTGGAAGGACGAGAAATAAAAATAAGGTATTGCATTTCAGATTGTCTAAATATAAAAATAACAACATTGAGGACAATGCAATATTTCAGTTAAATATTTAGTCACAGTGCAATAAAGAAAAAGTGGAGAGCATCACAGCTCTGGAATAAAGCACACAAACGAGACTACTTGAAAAAGGCAAAATGGATTCAATTCAAACTGATATCAAACAGAAAACGCTGACCATTTGTGTTCATTTTAATGCTGCACTTACAATATTTGTATAGAAATATTAAAATAGGTTAAATTATTGTAAGTACTCATCGATCAATATTATGTGATGTTTATTTTGTAACATTTGCCACTTAGGACTACAAATGAAAAATAGCATTTTTGGCTAACTGGCATATTTACAGCAATGTTTTTATTAATGTGCACTGTCCCTTATCAAATAAACCAATAAATAAATGTGTCATGACTTTTGAAAACTATTTTTATACATAATTTGAACATTAAATCATGCAACAGAAATATAATATAGAAATTATAACAGTGACATGTTTCACATGTTTCTATTGCATTGCTGACTTTTCTTCTTTCCTTTAGCCAAATGACTTGTGTATGACATTGATCCTTCACATCAACATCAGGGACTAAATATGTATTTATGTAACTTTTGCAGCATGTCCATGTGGCTGATAAGGAGTGGTCAACTACTGTAACATTATTAATGGACAGTCACGTTAGCTAGCTAGCTAGCATGACCAGGGCGTCGGTACCTTTTCGGCGTAGAAGCTGACTTCGTCTGCTCGGGCCGCCGTGGTTTCGATCCTCTCATGACGGACCAGTCCTGTCAAAATGTTCCGCAGCATGTTGATCCGGGACTGCGGCCCGAGTCCCATCTTCCGGGCCACCCGGCCGTGGGAGATCAACATTTGCAACGTGAGGCGCATCTTGTCCGGTTAGAGTCGCCTGTCAGCGACAGACAAACGGAAAAAAAGCAAAGTAAATATATTGGAGCGTAAACTGTCTTCAACTCTTCCTCTGTCTGTCTTTAACACCAGTTACATCAATGTAAATATAAACCCCGAGGTCAGTCAAGGCAGTGCGAAGTTTGCGGTCTTTGACATTGGTGGTGCGTCGTCAAATATGTCCGACTTGCTCGCAGCACTGTTGCCTCACGTTCCTATTCCTGTTCCTGGAGAAAACACGCTCATTGTTTTATTTATTTATTTATTTAAATTTTTCCTAACTTCTACAGACTAATTTCTAATTTTCTACAGTTTTATGCTATTTCTTCATACTTATGTTTGATCTATAATTGTACTAGTAATACTGCATGGCCTTAATGTATATGTTGAGATGCTGGCAGCAGGAACTTTGTCTTTGTTGTACAGAGAAATATACAATTCAATTATGGATTATTGCATACTGCAATTTAAGGTGTATATATATATATATATATACACATAAATATAAAAAAACGTAATTGCTGTAATGTCAAGTGCCCCGAGTGTGGGAAAACAACAGTACGCATGACCAAAGCCAGAGGTGATGGCACAAATTGATTTCACGTGGAACTGATTACCTGTTGCCCCGCAGTAATTTAAATGTCTATTTCCATTTCCAAGTGCTGTTTTCGTCATTTGTTCGTGGTTGGTAGTCGGCAAAAGACAGTAAAGAACCATTAACAATGTAGATGATTGTGTATGTAACTTGAAAAGTCTGACTTTTGAAGAAAAACTCGAGAATAAACTGAGAATAAACACTCCGGTGCTCACCGGCCACAACATATTGTTATAAATCAAACCTCCGGACTAAATAACGTTATCTGTGCCAGCTTGTCAAAGAAGTTGGTGTTTCGGAGGGGAAGGTTTCTGGTCAAGAATAGGCTTACAGAATTACAAGCATTTTGGATAATCAACTTCACTCTAATTATCACAGGATTTTAGTTATTATTAAGTTCATATTCCCCTAATTTCATTCTTCATGTGGGTTTGCCAGGCAGATCAGAGGAACAGAGAGAGTGAGATACACACACAAATAATATACTAAACATATAGGTACTCTTGTTTTATTTCACAATTCATTTCAACAGGCAGAGTTTCATTAGAACAGGATTTTGCGGTGTAGAAACAGCTGTAGCAGAGGTGTGACTGGACTGAATTCAATAAGACGCAATGGTGCTCTGCAGCCAGTCTGTGAAAATGCATGTCTGATGCAAGAGAGAGGAAAGGGGCATATTGAAAAAGTGATATCACAAAAGGGCTTTGAGAATATCAAGAAATACAAAACAATGATTGCTGTGGAAAGCTTCTTTTTACCTTGGCATAGACACCTGGGTGGTTCTTCTCTGCACACCCAAAGCCCCAGGACACAACACCCTGCAGCTCACCGTCACACACAACAGGACCACCGGAGTCACCCTGATAGTGGGGGAGCGATGCAGTTTAACATATGAAAGTGTTAAGTCTCAACTACGGGCTGCCGAGGGTGCTAAACAGGGCGTACTACCCTGTACCCTTTACAACAGCTGAGATACACACCTGGCAGGAGTCCTTGCCTCCCTCCAGGTTTCCAGCGCAGAACATGGCCTCAGTGATCATGCCGGGGTAGGAGTGGTCACAGTCCTCATCAGACAGGATGGGGATGTCCAGGCACTGCAGCCTGTTACTATCAGCAGCTGTGTAGATGCAGAACCATGAGACACAATGACAAATGATTGATGGACAAATGTATCGTGAATAACAGGCAGTGTTGGATACTCACAGGAACTCATGGTCACACCCCATCCAGACACCGTGCATGTGGTCCCAGCAGGAGCACAACTAGTGGGCAGAGCCACAGGCTTCACATACTGGTTGATGATGGCAGGTTTGCTCAGCTGGATCAGCATGATGTCATTGTTAACCAGCCAGGACTCGTAGTTTGGATGAGGGATCACGCGGGCAGCAGAAATGATCTGTTCATTGCCATCCATGAACCAACGGTTGTGATCCCCGAGGACAATGTCCATTTTGCTGAAAGAGAGAAAAACGTTGTGAGTGAGACGGGAGGAATGGCTTGTGAGAAACTAGTGCTTTTGTTGTTTTGTCATTTTGGATATGAGGATCGAGGAGCACCCACGATTTGTAGCAGTGGGCAGCGGACACCACCCAGTTCTCGTTGACCAGGGAGCCTCCACAGAAGTAATAGCCAGAGTTCAGGGACACCTGATGGGGCTGAGAATTAGGCGCGCACTCATGCCCTCCAACAATCTTGTCATCCTCTGTAGCAACTGAAAAGAAAATAATGAATATCTCTTCAAAGAATTAATAGTATCAAGACGAAAAAAAACATTGTTCCATAACTTGTTCCGTACTTACACACAGCTCCAAGGAGCAGAACAAAGACCAGAGACCTCATGACTGCTTGATGCCACATGGAGATGCAGAGACGCTCGACCCATGCCAGGTTTTTATTGAGCGCCTGAACCTACGGCGACTGTTGAGAAACACGCCTGTTGCTGCTGACCAATCAAATCCCTCAATAGAGCTGATGGGAAAACGTTGATATCCTGAATAAAATGGGGCTTTATAGTTTTAATGTGACTCTGGTCTGAGGTTTTTGCTCAATCCTGTTACAAAAACATACCTTGACACTGTGTGTATTATTTTAATTGGATCTGTTATTGCTATGACCTGGTTCGAGTACAGTATGTTATGTACATGATGCAATCAGCTTTCTGACCTTGAGTTGGCACTAGAAGCAATGCCGGGTGGAGTTTCTCCCACAAACTCACCGAGTGGCTTTGGCCTTCACAAAGAGAACTGCCATGAAAGCCATTATTTCAAAATGTATATATTTATAATTTGTTTTATTATTTTGTTCATATATTTCTCTCAATTTCAGTACAGTTCAGTTCAGCCATTTTAATGTCATGACAATGTGTCATGTTATAAGAACAATGTTGTCAAAGTGAAGTTAATAGATTATATTTAATACATTATATATTACTTAATGTAGTAGCTAATAAAACATTACAAATATACTTCAGATTAATCAAAAAAATGGGAAATATTACTTGGAAAAAGATTAAGTAAAATACTGTTGAATAAAAATGCCATTAAATTGAAAATACAACAACAACAACTACTACTACTACTACTACTACTACTACTACTACTACTACTACTACTACTACTACTACTACTAATACTACTACTACTACTACTACTACTACTAATACTACTACTTAAACATTACTACACTGCTTTCATTTTTCCTGTTGCATTTGTTTATCTGTTTTTCTAAATAATTCCTCTGGGGTGTTGTTTGCTTAGTAGCCTGAATAAATTGTCTTTACTTGACATGACTCTCACAAATGCATCTGTCTAGATTAGATGGATACATTTTATTTTTATAGTGAGCACAGAAAGAGTGCTAACATTTAGTCACAATTAATGTATGCATCTAATGTACATAAAGGATATTTAAAAACTATAAGTAGAAACTACTAGTACTAATTACTACAGAAGTTTCATTTAGAGTTCTGTTCAAATAATTGTTTTTCAACTAATTTAACACCGGATGCATTCAATTCAGATATCTCTAACAGGATTAACCGTGGATGTCACACAATATCAATTAAATTGCATGTTTCTTTGTGTAAGTAAAACTTTCTGCACTGGCCAAAAGTTTATTTGTGTTAATGAAAATAATTTTTATTCTAAACTATTCCATGCAACACAATAGCAGCAAGTCTGTTCTTTTTTTTTGTCAAAATACTGTATTTCTAGTAGATATATGAAGAGCTAAATGTCTTGTTTATACTGTTCTGAAGAGACTAAAACATTTTTTTCAACTATTGTTTCAGGTATAATGATAAACATTTCAAAATGTAGGACAACGTGGGCAAACATTGAGAGAAGCATAATTTGAGAGTCAAGATGTAAGACTTTATTATCTCAGATGGAAAATGACTGCACATTGTTCAGAACTCAACAACAACAATGGAGTTAGAATGATGGAAGAAAGGCAAAAGAATGAGAGGGTGATCGCAGCATCAGACTTAATAGCTGGCCATGGTGCTCTCCAGCCAACTGTTGAAGAGGCAGACCTGTGAATGGAGACAGAATGAGATGTGTTAGCATGTTTAATTTGAACTGGGCATGTGCAATGTATATTCCATAGAGATATTTTAGGTTTACCTTGGCGTAGACACCGGGGTTGTTTCTCTCAGCACATCCGTAGCCCCAGGACACAACACCCTGCAGCTCACCGTTGCACACGACGGGGCCACCGGAGTCACCCTGAGAAAGAGAGCGTATATGTGACGAAAATTTCAAATATTCTAGATTTGCAACGGAGAAGCACTTGTCTAGGACAAGGACCCCTGCCGAGTCCTCTTGTTACACACCTGGCAGGAGTCCTTGCCTCCCTCCAGGTATCCAGCGCAGAACATGGCATCGGTGATCATGCCGGGGTAGGAGTTGTCACAGTCCTTCTGAGACAGGATGGGGATGTTCAGGCACTGCAGCTTGTTGCCGTCAGCGGCTACAATGTGTAAAAGAGAGTATGGTTGGTAAAGGAAAACAAATGTGGCCCAGGAACATTCTGTTACTCCTAGATAGTTAAAATGCAGATGTTACTTACAGGAGCTCTGGGTGCTGCCCCAGCCGGAGACTTTGCACATGGTGCCAGCGGGGGCACAGCTGCCGGGCAGAGCCACAGTCTTCACGAACTGGTTGAGGATGGCGGGCTCGCTCAGCTTGATCAGCATGATGTCGTTGTCGATGTTGTAGGAGCTGTATTCGGGGTGGCGGATGACACGAGAGGAGCTGATGAACTGCTCGTTTCCCTCGGTGACCCTGATGTTGTGCTCTCCAAGACGCACCTCAATACGGCTGTAAACAATTGAAATATGGGGCATTAGTGACCAAACACAAAAATCAGTCATACAATAATCTGAATACCCATATGGTAAGTAAATCAGATCTTCAACCCTAATACATATGAGGAATGTGCTTACGATTTGTAGCAGTGAGCAGCAGACACCACCCAGTCCTTGCTGACCAGGGAGCCTCCACAGAAGTGGTAGCCGGAGTTCAGGGACACCTGGTGGGCCTGGGAGTGTGGCGTGCACTCATACCCTCCGACGATCTTGTCCTCCTCCAAGGCAACTGAAAACACACAAGAGGCCAAATAGTCAGCAACCAAGTAATGCTTTTCTTTTGTCTATTTAGTAATTGGAACACAAGCAGAAAGACATGCTTACAAGCAGCTCCGATGAGCAGGACGAAGACCAGAGACATCATGGTTGCTGTGTGATCTTGTGGATGACAGACTTCACCTGCAGTCCTGGTTTATATGGATCGGTTTTCTTGTTGAACACACCCCCAAGGTTATTTTTGACCAATCAGGTCAAACGTGGAAAAGCGATTCTGGGTCATACTTTGTTGGCTATGGGACATGTTGTATTTGCATACTGCGTGGCTGAAAATTGTATCATAAAAACATCTTTCAAGAAGCATGTTAAATGTGGTGGGAGATACACTGTGAACACAATATAACAAACGTGGGCCTTTATTTGAAAAAGCTTTATTCATATGACGCGGATTGTTTGATGTCTGTGTGCATAACACATGCATGTCCCCTAAATGAGTACTTAATAAAACTACATATGATCTATATTTTGAAACTAAACATTAAACTAAACCATTTTTTGCAGAGCACATATGCGGTTTTGCATTTGTTTTCAGCACAGGATGTATTTTGTAATCGTTAACCTTGACATGGATGTGTTTGTACTGTGAGGACATGGTTCCAGCTCTGCAGATGGCCTGGTTCACAACCACAGTTGTTGAATGTGGCTTTCACAGAAAAACCAACCCATGTGTCTTCAGATAGGACGCCTCAAAAAACACTGATTATGGAAGTGAAAATCACTTGAGCGCACAATTAGTATATTAAATTAGCAGTAAGGACACTTCACAGTGAGTACATTTAAATGGGATTGCATTTTTAGGTTTCAGTGTCATTGTCTTTAAAGTTTTCTGATGTTTTTATGTTATTGTTGTAGTGAAGATGGATGTTGAAGAATTAAGATCAATATAAAGAATAACTACATAATAATCAAAAACCTGCACAATACAACAGTCAATTAACCGAATAACTTGATTAAAATTTAGTGCAGATGTGTTATTGGTGAAGTTTGAGTCAATCTTGTAAATGTGGAAGTTTGGATGTTGCAGTGGAGGAGCAGTTGTCATTTCACATGATGAATATGTATGAATCATATGAATATCTGTGCTGGATTAGATTGAATTGGATGCAGTCTGAAGATTCAAAGCCCACACAGTGTTTCAAAGGATTTGGATTCTACTGAGTACAGAATATTTGCTTAGTTAATGGTGTTATTTGTTACAGGATTTTCCTGCACTTTTATAGATGTACTTAAATGAAACTGTTTCAGTTTTAATTGCACAATAGTCATTGGCATTGACTGACAAATGTCTAGCAATCAAATATGTCAAACAACGATTCATAAAAGCAATGAATGGCTTATTTTTCCAGTGCAGTAATTATTAGTTAATTATTATTGAGTTAACATGAAAAGTGAGGTCTGTGAATTGATTAAAGTAATTTCTCATACTGCAGGCATGAGATCCCTGGTCTCCATTCTGCTCACTGAAGCTGCTTGTGAGTGTGATCCAGTACTTTTGTGCATTGTGTCATTTTGTATAATTACCATATTGCAGCAAAGTAATAACAATTTTTGTTCTGGCTGTCTTACGTTGGTCTACCGTTGGTCTTTCTGCTTGTGTTCTAATTACTAAATTAAAAAAGCATCGCTTGGTTGCTGACGATTTGGCCTCCTGTGTGTTTTCAGTTGCCACAGAAGACAAGATCATTCGTGGGTATGAGTGCACGCCCCACTGAGGGAATAGACATTTATAATTACCCTATTTGGTAATAAGATGGTAATAATACATGTATATTTCCTCATTCTTCTATCTCATAGTCGTACTGAGGTGCATATGGGAGAGCACCACAGCGGAGTCACTGAGGGCACTGAGCAGTTAGTACGAGAAGCACAGTCATTAGTGCTTCCCGTATCATCGAACACCCCTTCTTCAACCGATTCACCCTTGAGAAGGACATCATGCTGCTCAGACTGAGCGAGCCCGCCACTGTCTAGAAAAGCAAATCTCTGAAAATCCATCCCAACTGCACACAACGCTTTTGTTGTCTTGCTGCAGTGTCTGGACATCCTCTTTCTGTCTGATGATACCTAGAAGGACTCCTGCCAGGTAGGCCTCTCTAATATTCAATCATTGCATTTTCAAATTGGACTCCTCTCTGATTAAAATGTACTTTGGAGTATTACAAAGGTTTACATTGCAAGTATAATAATTATATCTTTCTCTGGTGGTTCTGTTGTGTGTAACAATGAGCTGCAGGGTGTTGTGTCCTAGGACTTTAGGTGTGAGGAGAAGAACCACCTTGGTGTCTACCCCAAGGTGACATTTCACTGCATCAACTGAGAATATAACTATCACCCTCCTTTAATGTATTCTATGTTGCACTGAAACAAACACACTAATGTCTCTTCATTTTCAGGCGTGTGTGCAGAGTGGCCAGCTATTAACTCCACCATTCAACCTTCACATCAGACCCACATTATTGACTTTGAAGTATAACAAATAAAGTGTTTGAAATTAATTGTTTGCTCTTCTGCTCAATTATTATTTCCTTTCTATTAAAACATGCTTTTCTAATCAATGTGACTGTAATATAGATGACTTATCTTGAAATATGAAAGAGTTTTATTCAGCTACAGAGATTCAGGGATATGAATTTACGTGAATGGTAAAGTAAATAACGATAAAAAAAACAATATTAATGGAATGGAGATACATATTGTTTTTTTTACCCAATCAGTTGATATTAAATACACATACATCCAAAAAGTGTTTATATAAAAACTATTATTTCTAAATGAATCATCACTTCCCCATCTCTCAGCTTATAAAGACAGACATACTTTTTTCTCTCTGAGAACAGTGGTGCCATATAACTTCTAAAAGTGAGACCATCAGTAGCATATTTTTCATATTTTTTCATTTGGGTATTTTAAATGTGCACTGAGAGAAAAAACTAATTAACTTTACTTTAAATTTGCCTGAGGATCTCAGGCTGGCAGATTCCATGTCATCATTTAAAGTCGCTTTTCAACACATTTTGTGTCATTCGTCACGTCAATAATAATTATTTCATTTTCCAATATGTATGCATGTTGCATTGCACTGATGGCACTAGTCTGTGCTATTCACTTTATCACAATGTTGATGTCCATAGGCTTAATTTGGGCATTTTCCATTTATGCATTATAATACTTCTACTCCACTACATTTCAGAGGCAAATATGTATTTACTTTTATTTGTACATTTATTTGACAAGTAGAGTTACTAGTTACTTTTATTGAACACAAATATTTTATGAATTATGATGCATTACTATAGAATAAATCCTATGTATGTATTTTTCTTTTATGTGGCAGATTGGACATAAACAGGTTTAGAGTTGTGCGAAGCAATGCTGGGATTCACATGTTCACGATGGACAAACAAGAACAATAAAGTCACAACTTGTCTTACAACAATACTAACTTGTTCACAAAAGAATAAAGAGTTCCTTATTCACAGATATGGGTAATTGAATACTCTGGAATGGGCCATAAAGGCATACTTTACCATAAGTAATTTATTTTTCTGTTAATACTTCGCTACCTTTGCTCAAGTAGTATTTAACATGCAGAAATGTTACTTTTACTTGCAACAGTGGTTTTGTGTTATTGTAATATTGTTACTTTTAAGTAAATGATCTCTCTACCTATTTATTGAAAACTGCCTTAAAAATATTTCAAAGATTATCATTTATTTTTCAAGGCAGCCTCACCCCTCATATCTAAATTTAGTTTGTAGGTAAAAGATGCTGAGAAACACACAGCTGTGAGATACTGTGTTCACACACATCTAAACATAGAGGTGACTTGTGTACCTCTACAATCTGAACAGACAAATAAGGGCCAACTTTCATGTGGTGCTTCAAACCTTTACCAAAATATAATAGCAATAATAAATATCCCCTAAAAACCTGCATTCAAATCTTTAAGTATACTAGTAGGACTACTCACTGTATACATTTACTTATTGACGTTTATATATAGAAATGAGTTGGACAAAGTGGTGTTGAGTCAAACTCCATATACTACTTAATAGCAATAAATCACAGTTCTGCTGAGTAAGTCTTATTTCAGAGTGCCAGCACTTCATAACTGCACATAAGTGTACTAAAATTGAAATCTTTAACCTCACCATGCTTGTCAAGATAAAGGCGACTCCTAATATAATACATACAGTACTGTGCAAAGGTTTTAGGCAGGTGTGAACAAATGCTGTAAACTAAGAATGCTTTCAAAATAGAAGTGCTAACAGTTTAATTTCATTCAATTGATTTAGATTTTTCTTTTGTCCGCTCACTTTGCTTTTTGTTAATTGATGAAAATAAACTGTTAGCACTTCTATTTTTGAAAGCATTCTTAGTTTACAGCATTTTTTCACACCTGCCTAAAACCTTTGCACAGTACTGTATATAATACAGAAATCTATTTGGCTGCCATGTGTGTCCATTAAGAAATGTGTATCAATGATTTAGTTTTGTTTCATTTGACACAAATGCTCAATTTTATCATGCATTAATTAATAAAATATTTATTTCTGTAAATTAATCACCAAAGTCCAAAATCCCACAGCAGAGATTGGCTCCTCGCTGACCAATGAGGATGGACGGAGTGGAGGGCAGTGCTCCTGTCTGTGCATATAAAGCATGGCTTTAGGTGAAGTCCAATCATCAACAGCATCACACAGCAACCATGAGGTCTCTGGTCTTTGTTCTGCTCATCGGAGCTGCTTGTGAGTGTGAAGTTCGTATCGAGCAGATTGCTTTCCTGTCTGCGAACAGTCTGTTGGCTTCTATCCCAGAATTTAGTCCAGAATAACCACAGCATCTCCCTAATGTGATTTTAATTAGAGAACAGCAGATTGATATCCAACTTTCATCAGTACACACTTTGGAGTTTGACTAAAAATACACAAAAGGACACAGTCTGCATTCAAAAGTTTTTTTTTAACTTTGTTTTTAACGATTAGCTAACAACAAACTTGTTGCTGATGTGTGTGTTTTCAGTTGCCTTGGAGGAGGACAAGATCGTCGGAGGGTATGAGTGCACGCCACACTCCCAGGCCCACCAGGTGTCCCTGAACTCCGGCTACCACTTCTGTGGAGGCTCCCTGGTCAGCAAGGACTGGGTGGTGTCTGCTGCTCACTGCTACAAATCGTAAGCACATTCCTCATATGTATTAGGGCTGAAGATCTGATTTACTTACCATATGGGTATTCAGATTATTGTATGATTGATTTTTGTGTTTGGTCACTAATGCCCCATATTTCAATTGTTTACAGCCGTATTGAGGTGCGTCTTGGAGAGCACAACATCAGGGTCACCGAGGGAAACGAGCAGTTCATCAGCTCCTCTCGTGTCATCCGCCACCCCGAATACAGCTCCTACAACATCGACAACGACATCATGCTGATCAAGCTGAGCGAGCCCGCCATCCTCAACCAGTTCGTGAAGACTGTGGCTCTGCCCGGCAGCTGTGCCCCCGCTGGCACCATGTGCAAAGTCTCCGGCTGGGGCAGCACCCAGAGCTCCTGTAAGTAACATCTGCATTTTAACGAGAATGTTCCTGGGCCACATTTGTTTTCCTTTACCAACCATACTCTCTTTTACACATTGTAGCCGCTGACGGCAACAAGCTGCAGTGCCTGAACATCCCCATCCTGTCTAAGAAGGACTGTGACAACTCCTACCCCGGCATGATCACCGATGCCATGTTCTGCGCTGGATACCTGGAGGGAGGCAAGGACTCCTGCCAGGTGTGTAACAAGAGGACTCGGCAGGGGTCCTTGTCCTAGTTGTCTGCTTCTCCGTTGCAAATCTAGAATATTTGAAATTTTCGTCACATATACGCTCTCTTTCTCAGGGTGACTCCGGTGGCCCCGTTGTGTGCAACGGTGAGCTGCAGGGTGTTGTGTCCTGGGGCTACGGATGTGCTGAGAGAAACAACCCCGGTGTCTACGCCAAGGTAACGTTTAAAAATGAAAATGAAATCAATACTTATACAATGTGTCCAGTTTATTCTGCAATGCTGTGCTGATTCACTGTTCTAAAAGTGTTTTTCTTCCTTTTTAGGTCTGCCTCTTCAACGACTGGCTGCAGACCACCATGGCCACCTACTAAGAATCCAAACCATCAAGTTCAGTCCAGAAGCTCACAACCGTGTTCTTCTAATGTTCCATCTGTGGCACTGAACAATATGACGAATAAAAGATTTTAAGCAAAAATAATTACCTAAAATGGCACTTTTTTTGTGTGTGACTGTGTTTGTGTGTGTGTGTCTCTCTCTCTGTGTGTGTGTGTGTGTGTGTGTTATTTCATTTGAATTATGACTGACTTTCCAGGTCCACCCAATCACTGCACTAGGCTATCAGTGTGGCTCAGTGGTTAGCAAGTCAGTCTTTCAATCAGAGGGTCGGTGGTTCAAACCCCGGCTCAGCCAGTCCATGTCGATGTGTCCTTGAGCAAGGCACTTAATCCTCATTGCTCACCGTTGCTGGGTCTACTGTATATCATGTAAGTCGCTTTGGATAAAAGCTTCAGCTAAATGTAATGTATCAGGTTTGAATTGAGATGATAAATACATATTCCTAATAGTAGCTGCTATCAATATAAATGTACAGATTTCCTTACATTGGTTATTATTATGAATTGGCAGTTTACCTCACACTAATGGCTTAAAATAAAAACGTATTCATGGATAAATAAAGCAGCCGGGGACTACAGGTGCTTCTGCATGATACAGTATGAGAAGTCTCACAACTCATTAAAGGAATGGTGAATGGTCTGTAGTGGTTGTTTTCATTTAATAATTTAAGTACATTTTCCAGCATTTAGAGTAGGAACACATTTCTTATACATGGACATACAAGATTGTTTTTACAACAATTATTTACATTTAGTAATTGATTTACTAATCGGTCATATTCCATTTCATCATCTCATCTCTTTCTGTATCTTTGTTTCACTGTGGTGGGGTGGATGATGATGATGATGAGTAGGAGGAGGGATAATCCATATTGCTGTTTGTGAAGAGCAGATGGGAGATATTGTGTTCTATGGCTTGCTGCAAAAGAGTGAAACAAGATGTGTGCCATCACTTTCGACATAACTAACTGCTGATTTTCAATCAAGAGCTTCGACTAACCTTTCATGGACGAGAAAACAAGGCAATTCAGGTAAGCATGGCATTTCCTCTCTTGTTGAAGTAATCACATTGTTTATCTGAATGCTGGTGATAGATTTTCTTTTTTTTGTATCAGATGATCAATCGAAAATGTGTGACTTCAAGCTTGTGTTGTATTGGGTCAAACTTGTTTTTTTTGCTCAGCCTAAAGTGACTTCAAAAGCTTATTTTTTTAAATAACGAAACCTTTTCTTCCACATTTTTAGGAACCTCACAGTATGATTTCCTCGTTATCATTATTTTAGACTAAAGGAAGAGAGTATGAGTCATCTTCAGCCACTAGGCGCTAAGCGCAAAACTATGAAAGGACCTGCTGAGGAAACATATTGTCCGTTTCTTTTATTTCTCTGCCACCAGATTTTGGGTAAAGAAAAGACTCAAGACCAAGTTCTCAGTTGTAAATTGAACTCATTGAACAAATTTCAACGGAAGTCTAACTCCTTTTCAGATTCTTGTCGCATTCTGACATTGATAAATGGGGTGTTACAACATCGGCACCCTTCCTTTCCAGGTTTATAAAGCATTCTGCACTCAGGAGACAGAAAATCAAAATGAGAGCAGCAGCTTATTCAAGTGCTGCGACAAAAAAAAAAAAGACTAACACAATCTTATAAACCCTATTCATGCAGTTTGTGAATGCTGAACACCAATGCTCAGTTCACTTGGTCACAGATGAAAGCAACAGTTTTGTGTTTTATTTTGATGACAGTGTTATGGATTGATTGTTTGCTGATGTGGGTCAAGAAAAGGCTATTTCACACATAATATGTTGGATTTGCTCACAAGCTAATGCAATGTTTTGACTTTTAGGAGTATACTACAATTAGCTATAACTGCTTGACCGTGGTTTATGATGTCATCACCAACTTGGAATAAAGTACTCAATACTACAGCTGCATTGGGAGCAGATACTTCAGTATTGTCAACAATAATGTACACACTGACGCATCACAAGATTGTAGATTTTATTGATTTTGCCCTGACTAAACACATCTCAGATCTTTCTCTGACACCCCCCCCCACACACACACACACACACATACACACTGTTTGTCATTGTGGCTCTCAGCCTCTCTCCCACATGCTTTTCTTTTTGACACCACTGCCTCCTGCTTTTGAATTTAAATTTCTGGTTTGCCCTCTCTCATGTAGCTCTGTGATGGGAGATCACAGCCTAGGTGTATCTGGAGAGAATATCGTTGATCCAGGGCATCAGTGAGCAGACTTTGGTGTAAACGCCCGGGTAGTTGGGTTGAGCACAGCCCCTGCCCCAGGAGACAATACCCTGCAGCTCCCCATTACACACCAGAGGACCACCAGAGTCACCCTGAGCAGGGAAGAGAGAAGAGTTTATTCCTTCCAAAATGTCATACCATTAAACACATTTGTCTTCTGTGGAAATGTGAGGAAATACCTGACAAGAATCCTTGCCTCCCTCCAGGTATCCGGCGCACACCATGCGGTCAGTGATCATGCCGGGGTAGGAACCATGGCAGTCCTTGTCAGACAGAATGGGGACTTCCACACACTGAAGGTAAAACGGGTTGAACACTAACAGATGACAGCAAGAAAGAAAAGATAAAGGGAGATAGTTGTGTCAATATGTTAACCTCAAGGTGGCAACATTACCATATACTATCAAACCACTGTGGCTATATCTCCAAAACCAATAGTCTTTAAATATATGATATTTTCTGGACTGTTAGTTGCCTGGTCTCATAAAGGGTTAATTGATCATGTTTGTGATAGCAGACTTTGTCTTTGTTCAAGGTGAGGTGCTCCACTTCTACTAAGACACATTGGGGCACTGGGCTTTTGTTATGATGTGATCTACATCTATAGGCAAGAGTTTAGAGAGTTTAGCCTAATAATTTGTCACATATAGTTTCTTCAGATGATCTCAACAAAAACATTAAGAAACAATAGGAGCGCAAAATTTTTTTAAGACTTTTAATGTGATGATTTGGCGCTTCCTCACCTTGATCAGTGTAGATGTTGCCCCATCCAGACACTGTGCACATGTCCCCAGGTACGGGGCAGGCTTTGGGCAGGGCGACCGGCTTGACGTACTGGTTCACGGTGACGGGGTGCGCCAGCTTCATCAGCATGATGTCGTAGTCCAGCGTTTGGTAGTCGTAACTCTCATGCCAGTAGATGGCATCCACTGACATGTACTGCTCCGTGCCCTCGTTCATCCAGATGTGGTTGTCACCCAAGACGGCAATCAGTGAATAGGGGCTGAAATGGAGACGAGCAACAACATTTTCATAATCCTCTTAAATTAATCCATATGAAAACATTCGATCGTATACACACTTTTGCCAGCAGTGGGCAGCGGAGACGATCCACTGGTCGTTGATGAGGGAGCCGCCGCAGAAGTGGTAGCCGATATTGATTGACACCTGCCAGGGTTTAGAGTGGGCTTCACAATCGTAGCCACCCACGATCTTATCATCTGTAGGTGCTGCAGCTGTGGTGTAAAAGAAAAACAGAACTTGGTCATATACAATAGTTACAGTTTTTTATTTTACCCTAAAAGTGTTGTACATGCTTCAGATATGCTTTACCTGCAGCGCCCAGGAGCATGACAACAATCAGGCCAATCATCTTGTGGCTGACTCGAACCTTCCTACGACCAGACTGGACGTGACTGATCTGTCGTCCACTGCATTTATACCTGAACCACTCTGTGTCGTTCCATGCTCCCCCTCCCCCTCTTCCTCCTCCACAACTCCATACCTCCACCCAATATACACCCATCCCCGAATCTACCATCCAAATCCCTGCACTGAAAAATAACCTTATCTCCTCATGTGACATGTTTTTCTGTTCAGTTAATAAGTTAACCACATCTTTTAAGATGTTTTTGCCAAGAAGAGTGTTTGCTGTACTGTACTGAATCATTTTCTGCATCTATCAGATGACAGATGATCTCTTTCTCACCTCTATTGGCTTCTGTTCAAGTAGAACCAGAAGCGGAGCCAGAAAGCCGAAATGTTTTTTCTTTAACCAGGTGATTATTCATAATATATTTGTCATGGAGTCTCTTGGTTAAAAACAACAGTTATTGCTGTAATTCTTTTTGTAATTTTTTTTTAATACTGGCCCAAACCTAACATAAGGTTATATAACTGTTTATCTGTGTCTGCGTTGTAGTTTGCCAACAATAAGTGACCCATGAGATAACCATAACCAGGTGTTAGATGTGTGGAGACCTTGGTCCACATTTCTAAATATGGTGCACTACTGTATATTGACATAACCACAGGGGTGTTCTACCATGGGGCAGAACATGCCCATACACAAAAATAGGAACTTAGTGCCACGAATGGGGTCAACAGAAAGGGGGATGAGGACTGGAGAAAGTGGGCAGGGGGGACGAGCACAGCGAGGCTGGTGGGACATAAATATGAGCCTTGGTTTGTCCAGGTGTCTTCTGATCTTTCACCTGACACCATGAGACTGCTGGCTCTGCTGCTGATGATCGGAGCTGCTGGTAAAGACACTGACATACACACATGCACAAGGATACATAACACACACACACACACACACACACACACACACACACACACACACACGCACCTACACACACACCATACCAACGGCATACACATTTCATTTTTAACACAGATGTGTCTCTTTCCTTGTGCGTGCGCTTGGCAGCGGCAGTTCCCCGTGAAGATGGCAGGATCATTGGCGGGTATGAGTGTAATCCTCACTCGCGTCCATTCATGGCCTCCCTCAACTATGGTTACCACTTCTGTGGTGGCGTGCTCATCAACAATCAGTGGGTGCTCTCCGTTGCTCACTGTTGGTACAAGTAAGTATGCAGCAATGGACAAAAGATTACGTTCACGTCTTATATGCAGTATCCTCTCGTTGCCATGTTGTTTTTGACATTGTATCTTGCTTGAATTTTTATGCATTTTTTTCCCCTTTGAAATAGAGAGACAAAATACTGAAAGCTTTTTCTGCATCCGCATTGTAATTGGAATATTTCACTTCCTCCCTCAGTCCCTATGCCATGCAGATCATGCTGGGAGAACATGATGTGCGAGTGTTTGAGGGTACAGAGCAGCTCATGAAGACCCAAAACATCATCTGGCACCCTAGGTGAGGGGAAATTGAAAAATCCATTGCACAATTTCATTCTTGTCTGATTTATTTATTCAGTGCAGAGAAACAGCTCCAGACTAAAGCTTCTGTCATTTTTCACTGTGTGCAGTTATGACTACCAGACTCTGGATTTTGACATGATGTTGATCAAACTCTTCCACCCAGTGGAGGTGACGGCATCAGTCGCACCCATCTCATTGCCCAAAGGGTGCCCGGTGGGGGGGCTCACCTGCTCTGTGTCTGGCTGGGGCAACACTGCCCTCGGTGACGAGGGTGGGTTGATTATGATGTTTTCAACAACATGTTTAGTGATATTATGTGTAGAATTTGTGGTTTACAATCACATTTTAGCTCATTTTTGTTCACGGCAAAATTATACAATACATAAAAACTCTTAAATGCGGCTTTCAAACCATTAATTCCAGAGCCCAAGCGAGGGGAAGGTGCAACAGTATTTTTTTTTTTTATCAAAGCTTCCACTGGGGGGTGTCAAAGTTAACCATTTTCAAATTACACATTGAAATCTATATTTTTTATTGTCAACAAATCCCATGAAAAGCTTTAAACCAGCAGTGAATTGAACCTCCAAACAAAATGATTTACCGTGTAGCTAAATTCTGATATAGCTTGTATCTCTTTGTCATAGATCACAATTGTAGTCCATCAACTAGATCACTGAAACAATGGGTGACATGTTCAATTAATACAACAATATTGTTGTTTCATGACTATCTCTGTTCTGCCTGTTGCAGTGAACTTGCCCACCCTTCTGCAGTGTTTGGATGTGCCCATAGTGGATACTGAGGTCTGTAAGAGCGCCTACCCTGGAATGATCTCTCCCAGGATGATGTGTGCCGGATACATGGATGGAGGCAGAGGTGTATGCAATGTGAGTTTTACACGACATGCTTCCAAACACTTAGTGGATTCACATGAATTGTGTGTGTGGAAGAATTAATTGCATGCTCACGCTCACTTTGTCAGGGTGACTCCGGCAGCCCTTTGGTGTGTGACGGAGAGGTTCACGGCCTGGTGTCGTGGGGTCAGGGATGTGCTCTGCCTAACTACCCCGGAGTCTACGTCAAAGTGTGTCAGTTCATGGACTGGATTCAAACCACCATGGAAGCCAACCTCTGAGGAGATTACCCATTTTCACTTTAATTTTCTTAACTTTTTCCACTAGTTCCCTGACTTTACTTTTCGGTCTTTCTCTGATGCCTTGTCTCTTGTGAAGTTTCTCTCGCTCATGTATCCAAAATGAGCATGTGCCAGAACGAAGAAAACAAAATAAAACCACATGGTATATGTTCACTTTAATTTGTCTGTTCATGTCCATAATGGGAGAAAACAAAAACACCAAATTAAACTATGTAGGAGTTTGATGTCAGTTACAGTTTTATTTTATTTTAATACCATATAAGACTGTTTGGTACATAGAGCAGTTTATTTACTCACATAACTTATTCGTAAGAACAAACTTATGGTATGGGTTAAATGACGCTCTGACATATTTCTATCAATTCATATATTACATTACATTACATTTCATTTAGCTGACGCTTTTATCCAAAGCGACTTACATGATATACATTAGACCGTAGACACAGCAACGGTGAGCAATTAGGGTTAAGTGTCTTGCTCAAGGACACAACGACACAGACTGCCGGAGCCGGGGATCGAACCACCGACCTTCTGATTGAAAGACCGACTTGCTAACCACTGAGCCACAGTCACCAATTGCATATATTCAGTTTAGATATGTGATTGCCTTCCTTCGTTTGTTCATATTCTATTACATTTTCAAATTTCAAGCCATTCGTTCATATATATTATTTCACGGAGAATCAGAAAACACTTTAATTATAAATATTCAGTACTGAACCTACTGTGGAGCTAATGGCAGTGTGATTATTGAACAGTAGGAGGCCTCTGTTAGCAAATTTCCAGTCAGTCATCACAACTTCAGTGTGTTTGACAGACACGGCCATTGACCATTAAACATGACACCAGAAACTGTTCTCACATTCAATCAGGGCTGATTTATGGATTGGAGATATGTTAGTCAGTAAGTATTTATCACTTTCGTAAAAGAGTCTTTATTTTGTGGAAGTTGCTTTCCTGTCAGGACCACATTCTTCTCGTCATCTCTCCCGGCTCACGTTTGTCTTCTCTGAGCCCTGCTCTCCATTCCTCGCTCTCGTTACGTCCCCGTCTCTGTTTGTGAAATATTCAAGTTTCATTATAAAATTATATATATATAAACTTTTTAGATAAATGAAAGACTATTATTAGAGTATTAGTTACATGATAATTAGTTGACATGAGGGTAAAACACTGGCAGTGAAGTTGAAAAGGGGGCACTAATTGCAGTATTAATTGCTGCATTGCATTGTAATAATTAGTCATTGTTCATGTTATCATTAAATATTATTTCTTGTCAAAATGTCTGCTGTGAAAGAGTCTATGAATAGGATTAATTTGGGAACAATTAAATAACAAAATTGGGGAGTCAGGTTAACAAAAACATTAGACAGACTTCTGTGCGGAAATACAATATTTATTTGCATAAAAGAACCAAATGAGAAAAATACATGAAAAGAAACATGCAGTTCATATTTATTGGAATATTATTTCAATAAAAATAATAATAACAATATTTTGTGACGAGTGTTCCCAGTATGCTATCAATGTCTGAATCTGAGGCAGCTTTACTTTTCTTTTTTATTGTTTTAACAGAAACTATTTTGGAACCCCCACCTTTGTACATTTATAATGTAATATAAATAGGATAATATAATCTGCGTAGTGTAGAATAATCTCAATTATGTTTATATTTCAACACAGTTTAGGATATAAGGTGATATAATGCCATGACTTACTCACTCTTTGCTTCTGAGATTAATTCAGCGCTGCTTAAAACAGAACAACATAAAATGGAAACATAGATTATTCACTTAATCAACACCAATATAAGTCTGTAGCATGGTATTATTTAATGATTACCAACACTTCAAAATAATTGTCATATTTGTGTCTAGCTGTTAAAACAATATGAATCTATAGTTTAGTATCAAAGTCCACTATTAAATATCCTTTTTTTTTTTTACAATATTATAATATATATATATATATATATATAATGGGCTTTTATTGTATAGATATAAATAAATGGACAAATATGCATAAAGCCACGTGCAACTTAAGATGAAACCTACAAACACACAACAACCACAAAACTCCACAATCAGTTCAATGTGCACGTTGAGTCTTTGCACAGTTATTTAAAGTCATGTGTTTCCAACATTATGTTGAGAACTTGTGCGCGGTTACAGTAACTTGGTCTCTTCGTACTCATATAGATAACTTTTATCAATTAATTGACCTGGCGACTATAAATACAGCTAAAATGTCAAGATCAAGAGCTCAGTAGAATAAGTCACTGTAGAGTTTTAGCAGCATGCATGAAATGAGTCTCCTAAAGGTTTCTAGAATAAACGTAGACAACAACCACATTTTCCTCCTTTACAGGTCTGCTTTGTGTCTTACCTTTTCATTTTTATCTGGTTTCTGTGTCTTCTGCGGGCTACATTGCCACTGTCAGCCTGTCAGTGGGATGAAGGTAAATACAATACTTACGTACAAAAGAAATCACGTTGTGACAGTAACAATCGACTAAATGTAATTAGTTTCTTTCATCCCTGGCTACTACACACACTGCAGTTGGTGAGCATACCGTGCATGCATTAATATTCCTCAGAGTTTGTCTGTGAGATAATACAGCATCAATATGCTATATCAATCAGCCTGAGTGTCTGTGGGACTTACTGAACGCGAGTGGGAGTGTTTGTCCAGAGTCTTGGTTTCTGAGGTCTTGGACTGGCTGGAGGGAGATGGACAGTATGGGGTTGTGCTGGTTTTAGGGGGCAGAAGTGGAGTGCTGAGGCAGGACCTGGGAACCTGGTAATCCAAACTTGAGAGCTGTTGAGAGAAAATTTAGGTAGTCAGGAGACAAGAAACCTGGAAGAGTGCATGTTGCAAACTGATACAATTCCTTCTAAATAAATGAACTATAAGCATGGACTGTACTTATAGATTGGATGAGTTGCAGACAGACACAACAACAAAAAGAGTCTGCAGCCTTGCTAATGGTACCTAAATGTGAATGTCAATGTGATTGTATTGACAATTATAACATGCTGATGTTTAGCAGATAATGTTTACCGCGTTCACAATCTTTAAACATCTGACAAATAGCAGAAAAAACGAAGTAGAGCTGCAGCTATAATCTTGTCTTGATTATGAAACTAGATGAAACGTTAAGGGATCAAAACAGATATGACATTGAGGGAGTCGTGAATGACACAAACGAAAAACACTGTTAGATTCATCCTCTGAGGATCAACAATATCTCCACCAAATTTCATGTCATTCCATACAATACGTGTTGAGCATTCCCATTCTGGACCAAAGTGGTGTACCAACAGACAGATTAGCATGGCTGTAATTAAACAAAACAAATGTTCATATACATAAATGTATTCACACACCTTCCTCATGGCAGCCATTTCTTTTACCATCAGTTCAATGTCCTCATGGTCCTCCTCCTCTTGGTCATTCTCACCCTCCTCCCACTTCCCGCTGCCTGCATGGTAGGGCTCGACGAGGATGGACTCTGTTCCTCGGATGTCGCAGCGACAGTATGGGCAGGTTTGGCCAGCTGACTTCTGCTAGATAGTTATCAACGACAGGCAGAGTAATGGAAACACTAAATGAATGTGGAGACCCATTGTCACCCGTTGAGAACAGCGATGTGTCCTTTGAAGTGTGGTGGAACATGTTGGACGTGTCTTCAAAGAATAAAGGCGCCGGTTTTTAGAAAAAGATGAAGGGGGTGGAAACTACCAGATACAACCGATCTGTCGTTCCATGAGTGTAAACCAGATGAGATGAAATGTTGTCACATTTTACTTTCATTGCTTAAGCATGCAGGCTTAGTGTCTCTGTTTTATGGCGTTCATGCATATTTTGTTTTTGTATTCCTGTGACCACCAAACTTCTTTACAGATGCAGTCTGTCCACATAGTTTTAAAGATGTCTCTTTTTATCTGATTGCCGTTTGTCTGACTGATATACCTGCAATTTGGACAACTAGTATTTGGCCTATTTCAAACTCTTTTGCTTTCCCACACTGCTTTGTTCATCTTATAACTGAACTTTAGTATTCTTTCAGCTGCAAATGTGTGCACATGCCTTTGAAGTTGTGATTTAGTTCAGAGTGCCTGTGAAGGTCATTGTATTGTATTATACACTTGCTGTTGAAGAGAAAGTCTGGTAGACTAACTTACAACTTTTCCATTGTGGTCTGACGTCCATGTTGCATGTTACATTTTCTTTTCCTATCAGTCTTTCTCTCACACACACACAGACAAACACACTGGTGAACAAAGTGAATGTGACCGATGCAGTTTGAGGAGGAAGTGAGACTGCTCACACAGGAAGTCATCAGACAAATGTCAGGACATGCCGTTCTGCACCTTTGCAAAGGCTCAAACACCTCCAGAGCAGATCGGAGGCTAGGTGTTGGCTGACGTTGTAATTTACCATCAGGTGTTCATTTTGACTGGATGTCTTCAATTGCACTCTTGTGCACATGACGACAACACTTTAATTTACAGGCAAACTTTTGTGATTTGTGTGCCATTTAAAATGCTCAAATGTGATTGATTTAATTGAATGTCAACCGAATGATATTCTGTATATCTTTCTCTGACATTTACATTGATGTTCTTGTCTACAATTGTACGGTTGCCAGTTTGCATACTGCATGGCATCTGTCATTGATAGAGATGGTTCATTTCACAGCCCTTTTCTTTTTGAACCATTGAACCGAGCTTTGTGCTTGTTATTAAACTATTTGCTCATGCAAAGAATTGGTTTAAGATGCTTTAAATGTGGAGTCCACAGCTCTTCTTGTGGCATGAGTGACCCAATTCACCAGCACTTCTCTTCTTGAAATGTTGTCTCGCGTCAACAAGGCTGACTGATGCAATGCACCTTCACAGCAAAAGAGGGATATAAAACAGCTCTTATTTCCTGAAAAAGGACGTGTAATAGTTCCACATAAACTAAATAGAAATATGTGGATGACATGGACGTTGCCTTTTATAATTAGCTTTAGTTAATAGTGTTTTTAAAGCAAGACAATTTTAATTGATTTCTTTTAATTATGGAAAGTTTTACCCATATAAAATCCATTTTCGGCAATTCTTCATTTTAATGAAACGTTGCATGCGAAGATGCCGAGAAATTTGAGTTTATTGGTTTAAATTGAATAAATCATTCATGCCATTGCTTTATGAGGGTTATCTTATATATTAGAAGACATGTGAATGTCACTCACACCCTTTCACATAAACCCCAAACCACATTCAAATACAAAAATAAATCTAGTTTAGTCAACCCTGACCGTTTCCCTCTGAAAACACAACACTGTTACAGTAACAATCTGCCGCAGTTTTACATGTCGGTAATAAGCACAGAAGGCTGAGGACTAGCTGGTGTTTAGAAATACTGTAGTTAGGCTACAATGAGTGAGTGGATGTTGGTTCATACCTGCCAGCCTGTAAGGCAGGGTTGGCACAGGAGATGCCCACAGGGCTGGATACGAGTGTCCTTATCCCTCTCCGCACAGATCTTACACAGCTGGAAGGTGCTGCCTATGTCACAGTAAAGCTCATACTGCTCCTGTTGGGTGTTACAGTTGCGATGTGGGCGGGTGGACAAGAGAGGCAAGACAGAAAGCGTTAAGAGAACAATTCAGAATCTGATTTATGTTTTCTCTTGGTAAAGCCTCAGGATCCTGTTGGCAGTTTGATTAATTGATATAGAGGCATGAAGAGCATCCACTTACTTCTGTAACTTTGACTTTGCCCCTCCGGGCCGGTTCATACAAGCTTGTCAGGTCGGGGTTCACATCGCGGCCATCTGGGTACAGGTAGCTGCAGGCACAGAAGCACACAGCACTTAGAGAAAAAACACAAACAAAAGAAAAAAATTAAGCAGAGAGATATGTGTTTGCCCTGACCAGCCTTCCTTGAAGCCCCGAACGAGTGCCTGGTAGAGAGGTGTATTCTGGGGGATGGTCTGGATGATGCCCCCTTCACAGGTCACATGGCCAATCGCCCACTGGCCCATTCTTGTGCAGCTCAGGCGAAAGATATAGCTAGGAGAGAGAAATAGACTTGTTTACATGTAGACATTAAACTTAGTTTGATATTTTCTATATTTGAGCAATTCCTTCCCATAAAATTCCTCTCATTCTTAAAACAGCTGTAATATTGATGCTACAGTATGGGCCATGCTTATTATCATGAGCTGCTGAATTTGATGAGCTATAAAATATATGCCACAAAATCAAGAAACAATTAAATACATGGTACTTAAACCACTAATAAATAGCCTCTTCTGCCTGACCAATTTTAAAACTTGTCCATAATGGATAGCCAGGTGGTTAATGATAGAGTTGTGTGTTTTTATGTTGCTTCATGGATCTGATTTCTTACAAATTAGATCAATTGTCAGATTTGAACTCGGACGCTCAACATCCTCCATAGTGCGATTTGAGGTTTGAGATATGTGTGACATATATCATCTTCTCTAGGAAGTGCATCAGTCTGGGTTTGTTGCTGTGCTCGTCTTCACCTCCCAGGTCTGTGCTGGTAGTGTTCCAGACGAGCTATGACCTGGTCATAGGTGAGGAAGGCCATGTAGCCGGGATGAGTCACTGCTAGCTGGTTCCAGTTCCTTAAGAGTGACCTCCAGGGCTAAAATGAGAGGAGACTTAGGATGTTCATGATGTTCATCGTTGTGGGGAAAACGATCATGTGCTTTGTTGCCGAGAGTTGCTGTAGATGAGAAGATACCTCTCTCATGTCTGTACGCTAGATGTAAAGCTGCAACCAGTTAGCTTAGCTTAGCATGAAGCTAAGCTAACCAGCTCGCCTGGCTCTGTCTAAAGGGAACAGAATATGCACTCTTGCACCTCCTAAATTGACTAATTTAACACATTAGATCTTGTTTGTTTAGAATTGTACTAAAACTAAGTTGTGATTTTGAGAGCGCTTATGGGTCGGGCTATTTCTTGGCCGGGAGCAGGGACTTCCTGGAGTCTTGTCATCTCTGTGAGTTTTTACCAGCAGAGATCCCAGAACATCACTGTGTCCACTGAGTCCGGCACATAACCCCCGTGAACTTGTTGTTTGACACTTGCATTAGTGCTCTGATTAACAATTTAATTGGTGAGCTTTAATGGTGGTGGAAGGTGGATTGTTTTGGTTCCCTTTGGACAGAGAGAGAGAGAGAGATTAGCTGTTTCCCCTAGTTTCTAATATTTATGCTAAGCTAAGCTAACTAGCTGTAGTTTCATATTTAGTGTACAGATATGCGAGAGGTATCCATCTTCTGAACTCTTGGCAATAAAGCAACAGAGTGTATTTACCAAAAGGTTTAAACTCTTTCTTTAAGAAATGATTGGTATATTTCACCTTACCTGAAACAGTCTAGTGAAGATGTCAAACTCAAACACAGTGATGTGGTCATTACAGGTGAGATCTATTGTTGACTTTAGGGCCATGGACTCCATCCCTTCCTCAAATGTGTGTACGCTCCGCAGCTGCTCTTTGAAACTATTCCACTGCACTATACACCTGTCAGAGCACATTATTAGCAGAGAGCAAATGTGGACACACAACTCGACCACAAAAAAATGAATTACCCACACTCACCTTTTTCCAAATGAACGCAACCAAAACTCCTCAGCCTCTGTCTTAGTCACCTTGTAGGTGTCCCCCTGAAAACCGCCCCCTGGAAACATGGCCCTCAGCTCCCAGAGCATGTGACTGAACAGCAGGGACAGTTTGGTCAAGTTCCTCCTGAGAATGAAAAACACAGCAGACTTTCAGTCTCGGATACAAAAATATAAATTATGTACTTTGTTCAGACATGTCAACATTTTTTTCTGTCCCTTTTGATCTCATAAGACCATTTTGTGGGCCAATAATTAATTTGTTTCAAACTGATAACTATCATTTCACGCATCTTATAGTTCAAGTGTCAAAGGCCTGGGACATCTGCGGAAGAAACTATTCTTGAAGTTTTACATAAATACATAAAGTATCACTAGCTTAGAGTTGATACTCCACCTTACACTGTAGGTGAAGTCACGTTTGTCTAACCAGGCAAGCATGTTCAGCAATGACAACTGTGGTAAAAACTAGGAGTTGGATCAATTGTGTAGAAATCAAATTCTACGACCATCTTTTTTAGGGGAACAAAGCTTCAACTATTGTTTATTTCATACGTTACTGCTTCGTTAGAGTTGAAACAAGCATTGCTGATACTTTCCATAGATACACACACAGATACAATCAGGTAGTCCAGCTAGCAAACAGGATGCTCTCTGCTGCATGCTTGTCTGTGAATACCACAAAATGTTCCAGTGGCCAGCGTGCCACCTCAGACCAGTCTCTATCGTATTGACTGTACTCTCTTTCTAGGCTCTTCTAGGCTTCCTAATAGATATTTTAATATTCTGTCAATTGTTTTTAAATAATTTCAAACTAAACATTTTAAAATTTTAGCTTTGGAACTTCAAGACACAGAACCTAAAGCTATCTCTGAGTGACTCACACTTTACACATTAATCCTCATATTTTCTAGATTCAAATAAGTTTTGCATCTTAAAATCCATTGAGATATATTATCAGTTTTTGTTTGCAAAGAAAACCCATTAGTTTTAACAAAAACATGTATTTATTATAAAACATTTCTTTATGGAAATTAACACACCCTGAACACAATGAGTACACGAAGATAATTACAATGCTGATCGAATATTTGAGTAAAAATTAAACCTACAATTAAGCTGTCTAGTGCATAGCTAGTTTAATTTATATGAAATAAAAATATATAAAAAAAACAAAAAGCAGAATTTTTATTTTTAATGGTAACATAATATTTTCTATTACGTAATCGACTCATACATCTATGTGTGTTTCTTATGTTGCTTCTGGTTACAGTTGTCGTTGCATGTTTAACTATGTTTGCACATTTGCATGTGTTTTATAAATTCCAGTCAGAAGAGGTCGAAGCCATCAGTGTGTCACAGACAATAATCTTCCATCATCAGTCATCTCACTTCTGCTTTTTATTTAACGTGATAGAAAATCCACTTACTATTGGAAGATTATGTTTTTAGAAATAGACAAAACGCCTGCAGCTTAGTGGCCTGAGTCGGTGGGAAAACAAGCAGTAGAAAAGAGGACATTGTAGCAGGACATTCTAAAAAAATAGAAAAGATGATATTTACAAAATGTTCTGTGCATCTAAGTCACATTACACATAACACTAAGTTTGCCGCATGACTGTCCATGCAGACCTGGCTGCGGTGGAAAGGCCATCTGCTATTATGTGTAAGATGATGCAGTACATCTATATATTGTGTGTAAAATGATGCAATGCATCAGATTTTTAAATCCTGTTGACATAAAAGCTTTGATAAAGTCTGGTGTCTGTAACAATTTGCATGCAGTGTGTTTAGTACAGTAGAGTAACATTGTCTCAATTGGATGGACGGACAGATCTAAAAGTAGAAGAAAAAGATAAAGTCCTGAACTTAGGCCACATGCAGATTAGAAGATACAGTAAAAAAAAGTCTGTTCAAAGCCATGCAGTCTCTCTCCCAAGCTGCTCACATACTGAGATTGCATTTGCCAAGTTTCCTCCACATTAGCATTACAAAGACCCAGGTTTGGCCCTTTTTCCATCTTCGTCATTAGTAGTCTCAACAAGAGAAGCCGACGCAGCCCAAACTCCAAATAAAAAAGTCACTCTTTTTAAGTTGCTCCAAAATTAGCCCAACAGCAAACTTACTGATTAAGGTCATTTTTTTTCCGTCTCTGGCACACAGTGAAGTATTTAACTTGTGGGAACCAGTAAAGATATTTAATTACCCTACAGCTTCTATATATGGTGTGACATTGTTATTTGAGTTAATTTAACTTAGTTAGCGGCTTCTATCATAACTGTCAACTATTACGCTATGAATCTTCACGTGATGCGAATAAAGAGGACTGTGTTTGTATTCTCCTACTTTTGTTTTAAGAGCATTAGTTGAGCATTAGCCGAGCCCAAGAGATTGTTTGGGTGCTACCTGGCCATGCAGAACGTTTTGGTTTTATTTGTTTTGGTTGCAAGGTCTCTGGCATTTTGTTTGTTTGACTGGAATATTATTTGTGGCGCTCAAAGATTTCATCCCAGAAAATGTTTCCTCGATACTCTGGAAAATCCACAGAGTAATTATTATTCAGATTGACGGGAACAGTGTTTCTTTCAAACTGTTCATTGTAATTCAGTAGAAATTAAAGATGGATACCTCAAAACATTAGTAAATAAAACAAAATGGTTAATTATTAACCTATTAACCATATTATATTTCAGGAGAGTGAGACAATGCCGAAATGTATATATTTGTGTGAACCAACTCTTTCATAATAGACAAATATGAGTTTTGTGTTACAAAAGTATTTCCATCATTGATTAATCATTTAATTATTTAGTCTCTACATTTAGTTTAAAAAGCTCATCACAACTTGTAAGAGTCAAATGATGTCTTTAGATGTTGTTTTCCGAGCAGTCAAAAACTAGAATTACTGCCATACAGTATGCCTCCGCCAAACAATCAAGTTGCAGTTTATATTCATGTCTGTCCAAAATGTCATAATTTTATCAGATTAGACATTTGTGTGAAATTGAATTATGGCCAAACATGTGTTTTGTGAAGTCACAGTGACCTTGACCTTTGTCCACCAAATTCGAATCGCTTCATCCCTGAGTCTAATTGGACATTTGAGCCAAATTTGAAATAATTCTCTCCAGGCGTTCCTGAGATATTGCGTCCATTGATCTTTTACTCCAAAATGGAAAACAACATTGGACAGAACATAACTCTTATAAATTGTATAATTACTTATCATGAGATATGTTTAACAGGCCAGAGGACAAAGGGTGTAATTGTTACTCAATTAATGAAGCATTTGATTAGATCATTATTAAAATTACGTATATATATATATGTTTATATGAATACATATATACAAATTATGTATATTTATACAAACGAGAAAGAAACCCTTCATACAATTCTCTCTTGTGTAAAGATGTCAGCCAAGGTCCGTCTTACCTGCAGCTGGATGTCTCCTCAAACATCTTGTCCCGCCCCTCTTTAAACAGCAGCAAAGCTCTGTCCGTCTTATCCAGCAGGTTTCTGACATGGACCCTCAGGTACTTGGCCTCATCTCCCCGGGCCACCTGGCTGCCCGCCGCCCTGGACCCTCGGTAAGGCTCCCAAACTTGTGTGAGCAGTGTGGTTGTTTCCGATACCAGGTCTGGCAGGTACGGTGGACTGTTCCTCAGGCCCAGCCGGGGATTAGTGCACAGCTCGCGGAGCTTGTCCAGTCTTTTGAGCGCCTTGTCCACCAGCTGCTGGTCTTCACTGGTGGGGGCCTGGGAACTCAATTTTGGGTTCAGGGAGGCTCCTGAACCTGCTGCCGCCATCATTCTGCTGTTGTCAAGTGATGTGAATAAAAAAAAAAAAGTCAGTCTGTCCCCATGTAAGGGGGCGTGGTATTAAGTAATAATTCCCCTAATGTTTTGAGAGATGTGAAAGCTCTCTTTTGAATATGGGAATGTTTATGAGCAAAAATAGGAACAGCTATTTATACTGGCTCAAGGTTTAAGATGGTATTTATTGTCCTCACGGTGATTTTTGTGAGTTCCCAGCTTCATCTGAAAAACACACATCTTAGCGTCCTCAAACAGCATCCATGCTTGATCCAAATGATAATAATCCAACAGTATGACATTATCCATCAATGGAAGGCATCACGGCATCTTTAAAAATGCCCTTGAAGCGCTGCATTTTGGCCCCATAGATCCACAGAGATCCACTCCAGTCCGTTATAGCCTATCCCTCCTCAGCCAGATATTCAGAAAAAAACAATACAACGCAAGATGCCAAACACAATAAAGAGTGAACTAAAAACAGAGGAAAGGAGGACTCAACACTGACACTCAACTCTAAAACAGACTCAACGTCTACCGTCCCAACTCTCTCCAACCCTTCATATTCGGTCTTTCTTCACCCTATCTAGCACACGTACCGGTATTCATCATGCGCACATCTCGTCAGCAGCAGTCCCACATTGTCAGGGTCAACAGAAAAGAAACACCTACCCACATCACAGCGGAAACAAGTCCTCTGTCATTGGCTGAAATGTTTCTCCTTCTTTGTTTCTCTTTCTTGATGTCGCCCTTGTTTTCTCACTCTCTCGCTCTTTCTTTTTTTGGTGCACCCTTTGATTGGTTTCCTGGTTGCAGCCAGACAAACAGGTTTTTTTTCTTTGCTCTACTACTCGGGCAGGCAAGCAGAGCGAAAGAGAGAGAGAGAGAGAGAGAGAGAGAGAGAGAGAGAGAGAGAGAGAGAGAGAGAGAGAGGGAGAGAGAGAGAGAGAGAGGGAGAGAGAGAGAGAGAGAGACAGAGAGATAGTGACATCAGGAAAGATACACAAAGAAGAAGCAGTATGGAAAGGTGAGAACTCAAAATGTAAGTTTCATTTTGTAAGAATCAAAGCGTGACCTCAGCAAAACGTGGTATTCAGAGAGCATACACAGTCAGACTACTTGCTATCAGACAGGATGTCTCTATGTTCAAAGGAAAGGTCACCTCTAACAGTTGGGATGTTAAAAAGAATCATCACCTGACTATCAGCAGATTAAATGGATTTAGTTGGCATTTCACCAGAATCCTTGCTCCAAAGTCAGTCTGTCAGCACGTCCACAATTTTGGTTCCTACTTAAACATTTTATTAACTGTCGGATGGATTGCCATGAAATTGTGGACAGACATCTTTGGTCCTCAGCGAATGAATCCTGAGGACTTTGGTGTCTTTTCCTCCAGCGCCACCACGAGGTTGACATTTGTGGTTTGAATGAATTGTCTCATGAATGCCACAGACTTCCTCCTCAGGGTGAATTGTAATTACTTTGCTGAGTCCTTTATTTTTACTTTATCGCCATCATCAGGTCAAAAATGTTTATTTATTCGATATTTTAGTTTAAGATTAATACCTGAAAAACGAAATACAGCACAGGAGGCCGTGTGTTACAATCTTTTCAATGACGACAGAGGAAAGCCAAATGATTGAATAAAGCATTTGATTAAAGATTAATACACTTTTGTTAGATATATTGCATTTGACATAAAACACTTTGAGAAAAGAAGCTCAATATTGTTCTGAAGATCTTAACAAGTTGTGTTATCTGTTATCTGTTTCAAAGTCTAATGTCTCATCTATGGATGCCAGCCATTGGCCCTCTAAACTAGATGTGACTTCAAATAACAGCAGCAGGGTTTTACTTATCCAGCAGATTTCAAACAAGGACCCTCAGGTACTTCGAGATTAGTTTAACAAGCTCTGGCCTGAGCAAGAAGCTGCATGTCTTTCTCTCTATTGATCCACAGGTACTGCAAAATGTCGTTATTCTATCTTTAGCTTGGTTTAGGATCCAATGTGAATGCAGTAGTAATTGTTCTGTTCCAACTTGAGTTGTACGCAGTAGTTTTGTAAGTGTAAGTTAATGATATAAGCATTCTGTAAAAAAGTGTGTAAGAGAGTACAACCTTTGGGAACGTTCTGGAAAAATTCTATGTATATTATGCTAGTATTATGTGTTAATGTGTGAGCTCCACTGTGGGCATCAGAGTAAAATAAGTATGTGTTTTGAGTTATATTGTTTTGGTACATATTAGTATTTATAGTTAAGTTCTGTGTTAACTTTGTCCTCTCTCTCTATCAATCCACAGATAAATTGTATATATCAAAGTAACCGTTGCTGCCGATCCAGATTTCTCCTATAGTTCTGGTGCTGGCAACATCCGAGCTCAGTCAATTCTTCTGTAGGTGCAATCGCCTTTTGTCTGAAAAATCCAAATGCAACTTAAATCAAAGGGCCACTGATGCACCACGAGTATTTGGTATACGCAGGTGAAATTCAACTGTCCATGCAACATCTTATGCTTTTTAATTGTTCTTTATTATTTAGCGTAACACAAGCAAGCAAGAAAAGAAAGAACAAAGACATGATGCCTATCTCTATCTAAAAATATAATCTAAATAAACAAAATAGAATAATTTATCAATATCATATATAAATAAATAACTAAACATGTGGGTTAAAAAAGCAATATGTCTATAAAACAGTATCCTGTATATTTAAAAGACAAAATAAAGTTGTCTGCTCTGCCTTCATTGACCAGAAGATGACAGTAGTGCACTTCTATCCTGCATGGCAGCCTCCACTGAAAACCAAGTAGATCCAAAAAAGATCCCCTTTTCCTATATTGTATTTATGGTTGTATTTAAGTTGATATTTGAGCCAGACCAACTGATATTCAGTCCAGCAGCATGTGTTTGTGGGATGAAGACACTGAGAGGGGGAGATAACCACCAGTGACAAGAGTGGCTATTTCTTTAGTTAATCCTAATGCTTGTCATTTGTGCCACCAGGTTGGATTCTGGGCTAAATCAAATGAAATCATGCAGGGTCAACATTTAAATTAGCAATGAAGAATCAACATCCATAAGAAGGAGACACTAACTCAGACACAACTCAGCCAGCTTAGTGCTGTCACTGAAATCTGATCGTTTTACCCATTTACATGTCAGGCCATAGCTGATATTAACTCCACTAAAAATAATAGAAATACTTTACAATCCTATGAATCAACTCAACAAAAAAACTTCCTGCTTAGTTTTCTCCAGTTGCTCATGTTGCAGTAGCCCCACCACGGCTGCAAAGACAAATGTCAAGGCTACTTGCGCAGCAGCATGTGAGAACAGTAGTTTGTTCTTTATTGGTCAAATGTAGTTTAATTCTTCTGAAATAAATATAGTATTTCTTCACACTTACTTTAGTGTCTATGTTCACCATTTATCTCGTGGCACAAGAGGGCCTAATGCTACCTCTTGATCTGTGCCACATTTGACTCTGCATTCATTTCATTATGCTAGCAAACTGAGCCACTAAATATTAATATCGATATGGGGATCATTCTGTTTAGATACTGCATATGTGTATGTGCTTTAAGCTCATCAAACCTCAGTCCATGCCTCATTGATTAAGCAGTGAGCTCAAGTGCGTGTTCAGGGTGAAATGTCCGTTAAGGAGGTAGGCCGGTGTTTTTCATAAATAATTACACTTAATGCCAGAGAAGACCCTAATGGTTGAGTGCATTGACAGCTGCAGAGCATGTTTGTGTAGTCAGGGTGTTTTAGGGACTTTAGACACCAAGTTTGACTTTCCGTTGCCAACTCCACACTTCAGTGGAAAGAGGAAAGTCCCAAATTGACCCTGGTAATCAGACCCTGTATGGTCTGAGGGTGGAGTAGGATGAGATAAAAGACAAGGAGGTAAGATGTTATTTGTGTGTGTGTGTGTGTGTGTGTGTGTGGGTGCACATGCATGCTAGCATTATGCACATTTATGGCTTGTATAAGTGTTTGTGATCTGGTAACGTGGCCACATGCAGGGCAGCAGTGGCATGGCATCAACTGATCAGCCGGTTGTGATGGGGCATCTTCTCTCTGTATTCCTGTTTACTTCCCCTCATTCCTGCTTTTGGGAGTGCAGCCAGGTGGCATATATACAACCTGAGAAACGATATGAACTGACACTACACCCGATGGAGCGCAATTTGCAAATTCTGGAGGGCTAAACAATCTAGAATTAAGCACACGGCTTACTTGAGCTTTCATATCTTGTTTATTTACAATGTTATTGTTATTGAGTTCACCTATTTGCACAAATGCAGTGAATTGAGCATTTGTAAGTCAATAATATTACATGAAAGCTGCCATTTATTGAAGTACAATCAGTTGTAATGTAACATTGAGTCAATAGTGTCTGTTCTGTAAAAACAGGGGTGTGAAAAGCAACATTATTTTGCTGACTTAAGGCACTGAGACGTGCACAAAATACCAATCCCTTCCATGACATCATTAAAAGGGCACAGACAATTTCAGAGAGGAAGTTTACTTTTCAAAGGCTTTCTGTTTTTGATACTCCTTGTCTTTTGATCTGATGCTAGCATATCAAAACAACACAAAATAGGTGCCCAATTTCATAAAGAAAGTAGCAAATATACCTGTCGTTAAAGTCAGTCTTTCTATGTTGCGTTGTCGTATATAAGGTGGGACAATCTGTTAGGCTTTTGCAATAAAGGAAATAAATACACTTTATATCAAGAGACCGTTAACTGCAACATTTCTCCATTACTTGAAACTCAAATATATATAGCGAAATTTAAATAAAATTGAATCTCGGAACTTGTATTATTAACATGACTGACCAAAGCAAAGAAAAATTGGAAGAAAGGAAAATAAAAATAAGTGTGCCTTTTTGTGCATGGACAGCTGTGAATTTCAATGAATTTAAGTTGTACATGTTGACAATTAAGAATCAACCTGCAGGCGGGGCAGCCAGCTTCAGGCTGTAAGCCCCAAAGCCCAAAGCATCCGAACAGAGAAAAGCATCGATCCTTGAACTTCTTGAGAAATTCAGCATTAGATGTTTTGAACTTGCATGCAAAACAGACAGATGTCAACGAGGTCGGAAATGCAGACATCATTTTGAATTAAACGAAGTGTTTTCTCTTGGCCCGTCTCCACTCAGTTTAATTTGCCCTTAAACCGAAACAAAACGATTGTAGCGCTGAGGGAAAGCACCGCGAGTTCATTAAACGCAGATCAGCGCTATCGCAGCTGCTGCACTACCTGCAGTTGTTACTGTAGGTGCGCTGGGATGCACATCGTCGACACCAAACGTCTATTGGCACTTCTTCGAAAAGACATTTGCGTAAGAGTGAATTCCTTTGAACGCTTATCTTGCACACACCAGTGACACAAAAGGAAACAGAGAGATGATTTGATCGCTGCCCATTTGATTTCGTGGGGATGGGGGGAAAGCGCACTATCGGCCAGTTTGGATTTGGACTGATCCCACCACCAAACTGTCCCTGAACGCCGAGAAGTTTTCTTCACGCGCACACACCTGACACTTCTTCAGATCCTGCGCGCCTCGCTCCCCAGTTGATGCCGAGGATCATGACCATGAACGGTGACCACCAGGCGGTTGCCACCGCGCCGCTGGATCTCCGCACCACTAACCGAGAGCGTGGGAGCGCCGGGTCGAGGACTCCGGACTGCAAAGGTCGCGCTAAGGACGCTCGAGGCAGAGACGACTACTCACCTCCGTGCACGGGAAAGGACAGACTGGAAATACACTGTCCTGCGGTCAGAAGCGCACCGGTCCCGGAAAACAGCGCTGCTCGCAAACGGCCAGTGGACAAATCTTCTTACAGTCTGCCTTTTAGGAAACGCCCGATTCTTGTCGAGCCGGACAACCAGACGCAGTCCCCGGCTTTACCCGAGAGCGGAGATCGCTTCTCTCCTGCAGTAGATGCGTACTTCACATTACGAGAGAGTTTTGTTGGGCGTGTGGAGACAAACGTGAATGGAAGCAGGGTCGTCGCTGCACCAGCCACTCTCCGGCGGGTTGAAGAGTCAGGGCAGAGTCCAGATGGATATTCCTTTCGCTTCCTGCACCCGTTTGATCACGGTAAGCGTTAGTGACCAACATGCAGTGTTTTACCCCAGTATACACAACTTTTTATTTTATATTTCAACGTTTTGCTTGAAAATACAGTGGAGTTGATGCAGCAGCAGCTGCTGAATCTCAATGAGAAAATGTCCAGTCATCTATTTTCCTGCATATGTAGCTCACTGGGTCAACTCATATAGTATGCATATGCACATACATGTACAGTTGCACACATAGCAAAACAAAGTGCTTGTTTGTCAAGGCAGACTTTTTATATGTATCTTTATCATTTTCAAATTATCCTCTACCTCTCCTCCACCTTGTATGCATTTCCGTCTGTGTCGTCCATGCGCAGGTCCATACCCGGTGTACTCTTTGCCCCGTGCCCCCGAGTTGAACCACCCTCTGACCCTCCCAGCCGAAAGCCTGCGGACTGGCATCGCTCTGGCTACACGTCAAGATGAAGACGGAGACACGTATGTTATTATCTTTAAACTGGCTTTGTTTGGAAGTCACGTACATACATTCAGCAGAAAAGAGGACTATAACTTATTACTAACATTTTATTCAGATTACTGTGTTGACAGTCGACACTTGGCACAATTCACTTTCATGGGATTTGCAATAGATTGAGAGTCTTCATCTTCAATTTCTTTAACAGACCAAGCTCATCTACACATGTAGAGACCAGACATTTGATTAAGATGCATAGCCTAAATTTGACATATAAAACATTGTTAACTTCTTGGAACATGATGAATCTAGTGTATCTTATAGAGCAGCATTGTTTTCCACAACAGACATTTTAATGAGCAAACCACATGATTCATTATTTTCATTTACACCTGAGTTTTTTCTACTGTGACATGTTAAAATGCCCAGGATGAAGAAGTCCTGGGACATTTCAGTCTGCATCGTGGCTCCTTGCAGTCAATGCAGATCCGCTCTCTGGGGGCCTGACACTTTTACTACTTGACTTCTCTTCTCAAAGGGCAGCAATTACCATTTACGAGAATTTAAAATTTAAATTAGATTGTTAACATAAATAACAAGTCAATACGTCATTGGACCCAAACAACGTCTAACGGTTATACCTCATAAACAAAGGTTTTGGCGTTGCGCAACCTGGATGTGGTTTGTGAGATGCCTGTTATATCATCTCAGATTATTTGTTATGTGACTCACCTGGTTCTGCATATTGAACAGGTACAGTCAGCCCCCCCCCCCCCCCCCCCCCCCCCCCCCCCCATCGACTTAAATTATTTAATGCTGTTTCACTTCCTGTAAGGCAAACTAGACCAGGAATGATTCAAAGGGACAATGGAGACTTTGATCTAACACAATTACCTGGAATCTGTAGCACTTGAATCTGAGCTTCTTGAATAAATAGGCATCGCATGTGACAGTGTGTGTTCAGAGCAATCTTTAATTTGAAGTATCTCGGGGTACAGGACGGGGGGTTGAGAATGAGAACACTGTACATGCCACTGGAGGAGTTCTCGAGACTGAATTAATGCAAATATTTAACTTTAACGCATGATTACTTTACTTTGTCTAAAGTTTTAACACCCACCCGCCCACACACAAACTGAAATGTCAAACTCATATGAGAACACACACACACACACACACACACACACACACACACACACACACACACACACACACACACACACACACACACACACACACACACGCACACAAACACAGTCATATATGACTTATACAATAGCATGTCCAAGAATTACATTCATTTGATGTTGCTGTTTCAAAAAAGTATCAGCTTTATTTGCATCCAATCGCAATGAACCCGTGATGACCAACATAGCGGAGTCATATGTCCTGTGACAAGCAGCTGCTTATTGTCCCATATCAGCTTCAGAGACTCATAATCACTATGACACATCCACTATTAACAGATAGTGGCCACGGAATAAGAAGAATGCAATGTATGGTGACTTTTGCAATAGCCATCATTTGTCATATAAAGGTCAATGTCTGAATATATATATACGTATATAAATGGGATTGACAGTGTGGATTCTTAAACTCTTACAACCTATACCTGTTTTCCTTTCACCTTCACTTCCTACACATTGTTGACACTTATCCAAATGTGCAGTGCAGACACCAATCCTAAAAGAAGAACTGATATGAAAAATTATGTTATTGGCCTTAATGCAACAAAGCTGCAGTGCAAAGACTTTTCACAGAATCTAACCCCTTTGTAAAGCAGTTGAGACCTTGGCTGGCGACCTGTGGTTGTTTGAAACTTGTGTGAAACTTAGTGTGAATTTTGCAGAAAGAAACACTCCCAGCCCCCCTTCACACTGCCTGTATGTACGTGTGTGTGTGTGTGTGTGTGTGTGTGTGTGTGTGTGTGTGTCTGCGTGTGCGTGTATGCATAATGTAAGTGACGACGACCATGCACCTACTCTTACGTCAATGGGGTGTTCATCAGCGGTTCTCAGCGCCTCTGAGCCCCTTAGTTTCGGGAAAACCAGTGAGTGCTCAGCTTTTAAACACGATTGCGGTTTTTCTCAGGTGTCTGTCTTTCTCTCTTTTCTTCTCTGTGTTTTTAAATGAATGGTCTCAAAAAACCCAAACATCCGCTCCTTACTTCCTCATTTACCGCTTTCTTTTTTATCAACTTCATCTCTCTCTCTCTCTCTCTCTCTCTCTCTCTCTCTCTCTCTCTCTCTCTCTCTCTTTTGCACCCTCCATTTCTTTTAAGTCACTTGCTTAGCTACGCTATGATTTGTATGGGAGATGTGCATGTGTTGTTTGCACACACTTATCTGCTGAGTTTGGCAATAATGGTATCATTGAAACATGTAAACAACTTAACTAAGTCAATATTGTAATTGCAGACTAAGATCATTTCAAATTGCTATGGCATGTCGACCCAATACTTTTGATTCTGCACATGTCCTGGTCTAGGTGTAAACATTCAGCTTTTTGCTTCAGAAAATACACACAAACACCAAAACAACAATGAAAGTACAGCCACCTCAGTGGTACTGTGAGGCTAAACACATGCTTTGAATTAAAGGCGTCTGTCGGACGGGGAACATGCTTACAGTTACAGCGCTAACATGCTGATGTGAAGCAGGCTATGTTTACCATGTTCACCATTGTGTTAGCATGCTAATATTTGAAAATTGCCACTCATTGTAAAGAACAGTTGAAGTCCATGGCAATGTAGTTTTTAGGGATTTGGAAAAAAACAAGAAGTTGAATAAAAAGTTAAAACAGTTAATTTTGTCAACCTCAAGGTGCTAGAGGAAAAGTCAGCGGATCACAAAAGTAATTAGGATTCATCCTCTGGGTACCATGGCAATCAGTGCAAAATTTCACGGCAATCTGTCAAAATTCTTGGGATATTTCAGCCAGAACCAAAGTGGTGTACCAATAGTATTACTGACATTACCATCCGTAGAGCCACGCCACTATGAAACCCCAGAGAGATACCTTCTTTTTTATTCTCTTTTTGCATTGTATATTTTTCTGGTCATGGTAGAACTCAGTCCCACATCCCCTGTTCACACTGAAGCAACATTGTAGTTAAAGTGTTTGCTTATGGTGTGAACGGGTCACTGTTATATGACCTGGGTCCACAGTCCTCTGACTTGTTTTACTGTCTTCTAACACTGCAGCGTGAGAGAGTGAACACCAGTTCCCTCTTTCTGTGAGATTGTTTCTTGAACTTGCAAGCCTAAGTTTTCTGTTGACAACCTGATATTTACACATATTAATGCTGAATATCCTATTCACACACTCCTCTGACGCTTGTATCGAAAGAGACTTACTCAAGGACACGGACTAGCGGAACCGGGGATTGAACCACTGATCATCTGATTGAAAGAGGGAACTGCTATCCACTGAGCCACAGTCGCCCCACTCACTCGTTCTCTGACTGTCTCTCACACTATGATGACTTTTGACAATTAGATGTGATCCTTATAATGAATGTAAAAAAACAAACAGCGAATTGCTTGCTCCTCCAGGTCTCCCAAATGAATACCTCCACCCACCAAATATGGATGTAGCATCATTCTTCGTGACGAGCCCAGTGGACTATAATACTATATACTGGACAGTGGTGCTACTCTGCTTCTCTTTTGTTTACTATTCACGCACACTGACACATCACCTCATTGCTCAGCTGCTACACAGACCACAGGATATGTTCGGCTTCAGTTGGATCATTCAGTTTGGCTAGGTTCTCACCCTCCACACCAAACAGGATACCACACGATGTAGCCTTCTTTTTTTCATCGCAGTCTCTTTTCTACTTTCTTTCTCTCTCTCTCTCTCTCTCTCTCTCTCTCTCTCTCTCTCTCTCTCTCTCTCTCTCTACACACACACACACACACACACAGTGTCAGTGTTAACACTGTCAGTGTTAATGCGACGGGCTCAGGTCTCCTGTCTGCGTCAATGCCGCTGTGCCTGGGGTTATCTGGGGCTGTGGTCTGCCCCACTTCCAGGAACTAGAAACAGTACAGTTTCAACTTGAGAGGAAAAAGAGAGAGATGGATGCAGATAGAGTCATGTAAAAAAAGAAAGAAAGTCACTTTAAGGCAGCTCTTCACACATTAGTTGAGCTCAATGCTTAGATAGATGAATAATATCAGACTGTGGATATGGTGCAGCTGGATTGGTCACTCAAATCACAATAGGATTTATTGCTAAGGCACTGCAGGGGATTTTTAAGGCAAATGATGGGTGGTGATAGCGTGTAATGTACAGTAAATATGATAAATGTATATTTTTGGATTCAGATGTGTTCACTATTCTGAGCTCAGTTACAGGAACAGGGACCAGCTGAGGAATGAACAAACTTACTTACTCCCGTGCCAAAATAGCCATGCAGAAAAGTGTTGACGAGTTGCTGAAGAGTGTCTGTTGCTTGCTCAAAGAGGTCTTTCATCTTTATCTATTCAGCCGGGATATTAGTGTTGTTAATGACTCCAGGTCAGTGGGACACATCGCTGAGAGGAAGTGTTTGTTGCAAGTGATTTTGTCACTGTAATAACTTGTTTTCTGACCTCAAATTCTATGCAAGGGTGCTTTAAACTTCTCAAGAAGCTGCCCTGTTTCCTGTACCATGAAACTATACCACTGAATGGCTGGATTTCACAGCACACAGAACGACTTAAAGAATGCTGCGATTGTTGCTGACAACAGGAAGTGACATAAAATCTGTCTGGCTCTTACTGGAAGCTGCTTTCTTTAAAAAGATTCTTTTTTTAAACTGCTGTTTTTCGACAGCTTGTCCCTCCCCCCGCTTGTTTTCTGCTTTTCCCCGTCCTAAACCTTGGCCTGCGTTTGTTCTTTCACTTGACGTAGAGACAACAGATAGTGGTTTCCCCTTAATCTTGATAAGGCTGTGATAAGGGTGGTGTGAGTCATGCCTGTGACTCTATCTGTGAAGCTCCTGGGATAATTCATATCCAGTTTTCTTTTCTCCGTTGGGGTGTTGTGTCGAGGCGGTTGTGGGTCAGCAATACACGTCGTCCTCTATTTGGAAGATCAATACTTTGTTTTGACATGAATTGCAGCGCTTTAAGCGACTGGAAGACTAAAAAGGGTGCTAAATGCATGTTGAAGTAACCTTAAATGAGACATTGAACTGAGTTGCTCCCCAGGTGCTTCACAGCAAATGGGTTGCAGAGAGAAATGTACCTGTATATGACAATTGTTATACAATTGTTGTTTTAATGTATAATTTGCTGCTTCTGACAAAAGTTCTTCCCAGACTACATTTGAAGGCAATCCCAAGAAAAGAAATGCCATGCCATTATTGCACTAATGCATGTAAAGTCTCTTTACCTATATATACATGCAAAGTGTAAGTTCTGATTAGATATAAGATGAGGAATATATACTATATATATAAGTCTCTTTACCTATATACACATGCAAAGTGTAAGTTCTGATTAGATATAAGATGAGGAATTTTCTACTTCAGCCCTTTGTAAACAGCATTTAGCTTTCAGCTGTTTTTGTTGTTCATTACAGCGCTCTCCACATAGCAGTGGTACAGGAGGAGTTGGCCCTTGTCCACAAACTGACCCAGCTCCTGCTATGGAATCGCAGAGGCCTTGATATCTACAACAACCTCCGTCAGGTAAAACAAATGTTTTTTAAATACACACATACGGTACATGCACACACAACCATTCACACCTACTGGAATTGGATTGTCTACTGTGGGAGGAAGCCAGAGAACCTGCGAACTCCATACAGAAGGACTGCCTGGGATCGGGGATCGAACCCAGGGCTCTCTTGCTGTAAGGTGATAGTGATATCCACACCACCATGCAGGCTATCATTACTTTAGCAAATTCAAATAAATAGTTTGACATTTCAGGGAAATGTTGTCTTCCAATCAATGCACAGAAATATCTTTCTTTTTGTGTTTCAGTTCTAAGACTGTGGTAGAGCAGGGTCATCCAATCAGAGGATCTACGGTTCGATCCCCTAGCGAAGCGCTAGTCCATGTCAATATACCCGTATGCAAGAAACTTAACCCCAAGCCTGCAGTGTGTGAATGGGTATGACTACTTAGTTAGAGTCCTGATGGGCAGGTGGCACCATGCATGGTAGCCCCTGCCATCAGTGCATGAAAGAGTGTGAATGGGTGAATGACATGTTAAAGCGCTTTGAGTGGTCGGAAGACTAGAAAAGTGCTATACAAGTACAAGTCCATTTCCCTTTGAATAACACATATGAAAGACCTGGCATTCAGTCAGTATAATGAAAGATAGATGTAGAATAGAAAGGTGATGGGTTTTCTGCCCCAACAACCACAGCATGTAAAACACATTCCCCTGCTGCCTGACCCATCTGATAACAGTAACTTGGAAAAGAATGAAAGAGGAAGTGCTTTGGTTTCCTCCTCGCCTTGCACTACGTTATTGCATACTCTTACAGTTATGGTGGCTGATGGTTATGCAGTGGAATTCACCCTTCCTGGTTTCCTCACCTGTACTTGCCACAAGCCAAAACCATGCATATGCTGGGAAGGACTACATGTGTTTTCCAGCATTGTTTTATTTTGTACATGGGTTTTATCATGTTCAGTTTCCTTATAGTTAGGGATTTTCAGGGTTTGCATGTTGGGTTAACCATGTTGTGAAAGTCAGAGGAGACAGCCAAGATTTAAGCTGAGCCAATTGTGACCCACGTGAACGGTCCTGAACCCTGCACTCATATCTCATTATTTTTGCCTTAACTAAAAACAAATGAACAGGCTGTACAAATGTCATGACATATGTCGCAAACATATCAATTCTAATTTATATTCCAGCACATAATTAAATTCTTTTTTGACACATGAAGAGTCTGACGTCTGACTTACACTCTCTGTCTAGGGCAACTTTGACTATTTACAAAATGAATGGGGAAATGTACTCAATGAACATTCATTGAGGTGACTGTGTCCTTCCACTCCCTGAATAATAATCTCAATATAAGGGATACACTACATTCTACTTTACTGGAACATGTACAAGGAATTGTCTTTGAGTGTTTCCCAATCTAGGCTGTCCCAGCCAGTGGCCTTAAGCCAACACTCCTCCTTCTGTTGTCTCCACCTCCTCGCCCTCCTGCTCTGCATTCTGCCAGCTTTCTTTTTTCATTCTTCAGCAGAGAAAGCACCTGAGCCGTGCACAGCTTTAGTTCTAAAGGCTGGGGTTTCACACCACATAGGACACCACAGGCTCGCTTACCAGAAATAACGCTGGCGCTATCATCAGTTGTTGTCTTTCCTCATCGCTGAGGCTTGACAGCATAGGTTTAATATCCTGTTTCTACCCTGTGTAAGAAAATTCATGCAAACACACACAAACACACACACACACACACACACACACACAGTCATATGACATATGATAGAATAGCATGTTCAAGAATTTAATGACTTTGTGATGTTGCTGTTTCAAAAAGTGATATAGCTCACATTATAACTCTTTTTTCACACACTCGCAGATATTATGCCACATGCAATTATAACCAAAAGGGGAGATTTTCAGGCACAGCTCCCGTCATAGTCATTTGCCTACCACATTGTGTGGTTTTGACTGAATATCAGACATATAGACCAGACTTCAAATGGAAACTTTTTATTTTTCAAAACATTACGATTACCAGACAGAGCTCAACATATTTTCTGGCATTGGCCAACTTCCCCAGACAAATAAATACAAATACAGCTTTTCCAATATTGATGACAAATCCTGAGTTTCTGTGGTTTTGAATATGGAACTTTTTGACAGAGTGTTACTATCAGTACCATAACTGAACAATACTGCACGTGTCAGTAGTTGATTTGCCTTCCACTCCACAAACTATAATGGTAGACACAGCTGTTTGATACACCCACACTGGTCATGCTATCAGTGTGACTGCACAAACATGCACTATAGTAGACAACATGTTGCTGCTCGCTCCCCAGCTGATGGTGCAAAGTGTGACACTGACAGTAGTGGGACTTGGGGACTAAATCCCCAGGGCCCACCCACACTAAAACATGCACTAATTGTCATGTGCTTTAGATGAAAGACATCCACTAAAATGCATGTAACTTCTTCAATGCAGTATAGTATGCAGGTGATATGCAATACTTCATTAATCACCTCTTAGAAGAAATGTCTGTAAATGGTCACATTTACTGTATTGTGAAAATATTTTGTTAATGTCAGTTCAAAAAATAAATCAGTTTGTTCACATGTATGCTGGTGACATGCCATTTATTTTTATCTAGTGTGATTGTGTGTGACTAGCAAGACATCTGTGTGTGTATGTGTGTTTGCATGCTTTAGTATCCTCGTTCCGAGAAGTCACATGACCCCCCCTCCCGCCCCTCTGTTTCTCAACATACCTTGGTTCAAGAGGGTAGTTTACAGGGACTTTCCCTTTCTGTGCGTTGCTCTCTCTCTCTCGCGCGCGCTGTTTCTCTCTGTCTCGGTCTGTGTATGCAGTCTTTTTTTTCATATCTCTCGCTGCATATATATTATGAGAATTTAAGGCTTTAACCATAACAAATTGATGCTATCAGTATAACTGTCAACAACACTGACGTAAAAGCGTGTGATGTTTATTTGTGCCACAGGTTTGCTTCACCCTACAGTGTTCACCACGGAAGAACAGTCTCTGTCTCTTAGTGTTGCATTGCACTCGTCTTTTGTGTTTGGCACTGCCTACAGCCCGGGGCAGATCTTCATGCCCAGAATTCTCCTCTCATCTTTTTACCTCCTTAATGTTGATCCGCTCATTTTGCAGGAATGCAAGTGTGCAGGGACAGACCCAGGGGAAAGAGAAGGGATTTTCCCTTGTTATCCTTTCTTTCCCCTGGACTCCCCTGTGCTGCTTCTGTTGCTTCCTTATGTCTCCGCCCTGCACCCCCCTCACTCCCTTCCTCTTATCTGACTGGATTTTTGTTTTAGTCACTTTGAAATCCTTTACAGGAAGCCACAGCTAGGCTCTGCCAACTCTGAGACTTCGATTTTTAAGGCCTTAAAAGGCCTCACTGTGGAAGATAATTTGTGACATTCTGGAAATCATTGAAGAGGATTCTACCATACACATTTCACAATGCTGTGTGGGCTCAAAGTGTCGGGTCAAATTAGTAATGTAGCTTTACACAACAACAAAACGAGAGGGAATGTGAATGTGTTTGTGCACTTTGTGTTTTTGTTTTTATCCATGTGTGTTTGTGAGTCACAGGATTCAGGGAAACAGGAGCTGAGAGGGGGAACACTGGCATTGACACACTGAAGGAATTCCACAAAAACGTGCTCCCACTGCTCGGCTACCTTTTTTTAATAGTCTTTACTGGAACACACACACACACACACACACACACACACACACACACACACACACATTTATAGTAACAGTACAGCAAGAGAGAAACTTGTAGCAACAATCTGTTCCTGATTGTTGCGTTTATTGCGTAACCTCAATAGCAACTAAAAAGTCCAGTTTAAAAGACTTCCTTTTATGACTAACTTAATGTATTGCTTTATTTAAATAGAAGGTTGTCAGTGCCCTCACTGCCCGAGTTGATATAATTATCTACAGGATGATACATGGTGATCTCACCCAAAGGAACATCCTAGATTGCTCAAGTGAATTCATTCAGCACTTAGTAGATTCATCCAGGCAAACACCTAGTGAACTGCGTAATTTGTTTTTTCCTGTACTTTCCAGGCTGTTTGTCTCTCAGAACAGGTTATTCCTAATTTAGAATGAATCACACAGTCTCCTTCTTTGGTTGTTGTTGTTGTTGTTGTTGTTGTTGTTGTTTGCTCAGTGATTAATGGTGCAAAGGTCTTTTTCCCCAGTCAGCTATTTTTTGGACTTTGATTTGATTGCTGACAACTATGAATAGTGATATTGTTTATGTGCTTGTACATGTTAGGTATGTCTGTGTATATGTGGGAATAGGCACAGAGCACATATGCCTGTCCATCACGATTGCCTGATATTGTGTAGTAACGATAATCATACCAGACATGCTTCCTTGTTTATTTACAAGGCGTTGGTCTGTTCTTACAGGCATAGTTCCTATTGTGTCTCTGACCTTCAACTTGTAGAACAGGTTAGAGATGAAAGAGGGCCTTTCCTTAAAGATTATAATGCCACGCTTCCTCCAATCTCACTTGCAACATAACATAAAAAAAAACATCCATTCAGATTCAATCCAGTTGTTTTTTCCAAAGGTCAAAACCAAGTGCAGATTCTGTTCTTTTAACAATAATTTACACACTGCGGTAATATCTGGTGCACGCGCTGTGTTTTACATCGGTCCAGTCTCAGCACGTGGAGTGCACAGACAAGCTGAACAACCTCCCTTCCCCTCTCCATTATTGGCAACAGGAGACCACACATCAAAACAATCAAAGAAAATCAATCATAACATAATATTCATACCATGTCTGTTATTCATTACTTTCACCCTGAACATTATGATTTTAAATCTCTTACTTTGTCTTTCTGCTAGCAGAATATCTCAACAACTTGGCTTTCTTGCTGAGAGTTATACCACTCTCATATTTGAATAGTAAATATGCAGCTACAGCCAGCTGCTGGTTTAGTTTAGCATAAAAATGAGAAACAGTGAATAACAGCTAGTTTGCCTCTGTCCAGAAGAAACAAAATCATGTCTGCCGGCACAGAGCCTAGGAATAATCCGGCATTTATAACAAGATTATTTAGAGGCTGGTTGGCAGATTTGGTTATCCTCAGACAAAGCCAGACTTGCTGTTCCCCCCCTGTTTTCCGTCTTTCTACTTAGTTAAGATAACTGTCTTCTGAAAATCAGGATCTGTGATTTGCATTATTAGATAAGCATTTTCATTCAGAACATTAACAAGATAGGTACAAAATAATGGTATCTATTAAGGGTAAGAGATCTTTGAGGATAGAGAGTCGAAGCATTGTTCAGCATTAATGTGTGTGTGTGTGTGTGTGTGGGGGGGTCACACTGTCTGAATGCTGTCTTGTGTGTGATGCAGTATGAAACTATTTTGAGAAACAATATACTGCTTTTTGCGGTTATGGACCTGAATACACTTGTCTAAACTGTCACTTTTGCTCTCATCCTCCCCCTCAGACTCCCCTTCATCTGGCAGTGATCACCCAGCAGGCAAACATGGTGGAGGCTTTGTTGAGAGACGGGGCCGACCCTGCTGCCTTGGACCGTAACGGCCAAACAGCGCTCCATCTCTGCTGCGAATACGACCAGCGTGACTGTCTGTCGGTTGTGCTTTCTCACTCCCAATCCTCCACATGCTTGGAGATCAGAAACTATGAGGGTAAGTTGTAGTCTACAGAAGATGCACCTTGGTCTGTATTGTATTGAAGTTGTTCATGACAAAAATAGATTTAGGATGTGAACACACATTTCAATGAAATATTAAAATGTAATTTGCCTTTTTCTCATATACTCTCTCCTTCGCGAATCGCCACCTTAACGCGGTGAAGGAGTTTGAGTGGCTCAATGATCCTGGGAGCTATGTTGTCCGGGGCATCTGCCCCTGGTAGGGTCTCCCAAGGCAAACAGGTCTCGGGGGAGAGCCCAGACTAAGAGCGGTTCAAAAAACCTCGATGATAAGCAGCCCAAAGACTGTAGCTACCTCGCCCGGACCAGGGAAACCGGGGCACCCTCCCGGAGCCAGACCCGGGAGGCGAGCTCGTCGGCGAGCGTCTGGTGGCCGGGCTTTCGCCCATGGGGCCCGGTCGGGCTCAGCCCGAAGAAACATCATGGTGCAGCCACCCTGTGGACCCACCACCCGCAGGGACAGACATCGGGGTCGGGTGCTATGTAGACCGGGCAGCGGGCCGGGCAGGGGGCCTGGGCGAGCCGATCGCCGGCGACATAGACTAGCTCTAGGGACGTGGAACGTCACCTCGCTAGCGGGGAAGGAGCCGGAGCTGGTGAGGGAGGTGGAGCGGTACCAGCTAGATATAGTTGGGCTCACCTCCACGCACAGCGCTGGCTCTGGAACCAAACTCCTGGAGAAGGGTTGGACTTTGTTCTTTTCTGGAGTCGCCCAGGGTGTGAGGCGCCGGGCGGGAGTGGGGATACTCACGAGTCCCCGGCTGAGCGCCGCCGTGTTGGAGTTTTCCCCGGAGAACGAGAGGGTCGCCTCCCTGCGCCTACGGGTTGCGGGGAGTAAGGCTCTGACTGTTGTTTGTGCTTATGCACCAAACAGCATTTCGGAGTATCCTGCCTTCTTGGAGTTGGTGGGAGGGGTCCTGGAAAGGGCGCCGCCTGCCGACTCCATAGTTCTCCTGGGAGACTTCAACGCTCACGTGGGCGACGACAGAGAAACCTGGCGGGGAGTGATTGGGAGGAACGGCTTGCCTGATCTGAACCCGAGTGGTGTTTCGTTGTTGGACTTCTGTGCTAGCCACAGTTTGTCCATAACAAACACCATGTTTGAACATAAGGTGGCTCATAAGTGTACCTGGTACCAGAGCACCTTAGGCCGGAGATCAATGATCGACTTCGTAATCGTATCATCTGATCTGCGGCCGTATGTTTTGGACACTCGGGTGAAGAGAGGAGCAGAGCTGTCAACTGATCACCACCTGGTGGTGAGTTGGATCAGATGGCGGGGGAGTCGGCCAGAAAGACCTGGCAAGCCCAAACGTGTAGTGAGGGTGAACTGGGAACGTCTGGCGGAGGATCCTGTCCGGGAGGTCTTCAACTCCCACCTCCGGAAGGACTTCTCACACATCCCGAGGGAGGTTGGGGACATGGAATCCGAGTGGATCATGTTCAAAGCCTCTATTGTGGACGCGGCCGCTAGGAGCTGTGGTCGGAAGGTCATCGGTGCCTGTCGTGGCGGCAACCCGAGAACCCGGTGGTGGACACCGGGGGTGAGGGAAGCCGTCAAGCTGAAGAAGGAGGCCTTTCGGGCTTGGTTGGCCCAGGGGTCTCCTGAAGCAGCTGACAGGTACAGACAGGCCAGAAGGACTGCAGCTGCGGTGGTCACGGATGCTAAAACTCGGGCATGGGAGGAGTTCGGGGAGGCCATGGAGAAGGACTTTCGGTTGGCCTCAAGGAGGTTCTGGCAAACCATCCGACGACTCAGGAAGGGAAAGCAGGGCCTTCCCCAGGCTGTTATCAGCGGGGGAGGGTTGCTGCTGACCCAGACAGAGGATATCGTCGGGCGGTGGAAGGAGCACTTTGAGGAACTCCTAAACCCGGTCAACATGTCCCCTGAACAGGGGGCAGCGCCTGAAGACTTGGGGTTGGATGAACCCATATCCCTGGCAGAGGCCACTAAGGTAGTCAAAAAGCTCCTTGGTGGCAAGGCGCCGGGGGTGGATGAAATCCGCCCTGAGATGCTGAAGGCGCTGGACTTTGTTGGGCTGTCTTGGCTGACACGCCTCTTCAATGTCGCATGGGGGTCGGGCACAGTGCCCATGGACTGGCAGACCGGGGTGGTGGTTCCCATCTTCAAGAAGGGGGACCGGAGAGTGTGCTCGAATTATCGGGGTATCACACTACTCAGCCTCCCGGGAAAAGCTTATGCCAGGGTGCTGGAACGGAGGCTCCGACCGTTTGTCGAACCTCGGATTCAAGAAGAACAGTGCGGGTTTCGTCCTGGTCGTGGAACAGTGGACCAGCTCTTTACCCTTGCAAGGATACTGGAGGGGTCCTGGGAGTTTGCCCAACCAGTCTACATGTGCTTTGTGGACTTGGAGAAGGCTTTCGACCGGGTCCCTCGGGGCTTTTTGTGGGGGGTGCTGCGGGAGTATGGTGTGCCGGACCCGTTGCAACGGGCCATCCGGTCTCTGTACGCCTGCAGTAGGAGCTGTGTTCGTATCCTCGGCAGTAAGTCAGATACGTTCCCGGTGGGTGTTGGCCTCCGCCAGGGCTGCCCTTTATCACCGGTCCTGTTCGTGACTTTCATGGACAGGATATCTAGGCGCAGCCGTGGGGCGGAGAATGTCAGGTTCGGGGATCTCAGGATAGCCTCTCTGCTGTTTGCAGATGATGTGGTCCTGTTTGCCTCCTCGGACCATGACCTCCAGCATTCACTGGGGCGTTTTGCAGCCGAGTGTGAAGCGGCGGGGATGAGAGTCAGCACCACGAAATCTGAGGCCATGGTGCTCTGCCGGAAACCGGTGGATTGCTCCCTCCGGGTGGGGACAGAGTGCCTACCACAAGCGAAGGAGTTCAAGTATCTCGGGGTCTTGTTCACGAGTGAGGGTAAAATGGAGCGGGAGATCGACAGGCGTATCGGTGCGGCTGCAGCAGTAAAACAGGCGTTGCACCGGGCCGTCTTGGTGAAGAAGGAGCTGAGCCGAAAGGCAAAGCTCTCAATTTACTGGTCGGTCTACGTCCCAACCCTCACCTATGGTCACGAGCTTTGGATCGTGTCCGAAAGAACAAGGTCGCGGATACAAGCGGCCGAAATGAGTTTCCTCCGTAGAGTGGCCGGGCTCAGCCTTAGAGATAGGGTAAGGAGCTCGGACATCAGGAGGGAGCTTGAAGTCGAGCCGCTACTCCTTCGTGTCGAAAGGAGTCAGCTGAGGTGGTTCGGGCATCTAATTAGGATGCCTCCAGGACGCCTCCCTTTAGAGGTTTTCCAGGCACGTCCATCTGGTAGGAGGCCCCGGGGAAGACCCAGGACACGCTGGAGGGATTATATCTCCCAGCTGGCCTGGGAACGCCTCGGGATCCCCCAGAATGAGCTGGTAGATGTTGCGGGTGAGAGAGAAGTCTGGGTCAGCCTGCTTGACCTGCTGCCTCCGCGACCCGACCCCGGATAAGCGGTGGAAAATGGATGGATGGATGGATGGATCATATACTCTCTGTGTTTGTGACCCAGTTTTCATTTACATCTAGATATTGCAGACACTTTGATGCAGATTAAATTACAATCCACTTGCAAGCAGTAAAATGGACAAATAGGTGAACAACACCCCAGAATATTTTACTATACTATATATATATATATATATATATATATATAGAGAGAGAGAGAGAGAGAGACTATAAGAATTATTGTTCACGTAGGGTTGGTGTTGGTTGTTTTTGGGTGTGTGGGCAGAGCTGAGGACATTCTGGAGTGTGTATATAGTACATTCACAATGTATGTGTCTATGTGTATTTGCATATGCTCGCTTTGAAACTCTGCTTTGTCACTGTTCTCAGGTTTGAGCCCTCTCCATCTGACGGTGCTGCGTGGCCAGAGAGATTTGGCCAGAATGCTGCTGGATGCAGGCGCTGACATCAATGCTATGGTCGGTCCCTGTGCTGCATTGACTCACTGATGCACTGATTAAGTTTCACAACATCACAAGTTTGACATTTACAGTCTGTGCATCCTCTGACTTTTCCCATGGTGCTTTTTTTCTCTCTAATCAGGATATCAAGAGTGGCCAGAGTCCTCTCATGCACGCAGTGGAGAGCAATAACACAGACATGGTCAACTTCCTCATTGAGGTAATGAGGGTGTGTGGGAAGGCAGAGAAGGGTTGGGACTCTATTTGATAATTATGGTATTCTCTTTCCAGCTAATAAGCTATACTGAGAATCTAATTCTTTTCTAGCTTGAATATAAGAACTTCAAAGAATTGGTGCAAATTAGTCATAGTTTATCTCTACTATCAGAGCTGATACATGGACAGAATTATCTTTTCTCCTTTATTAATCTCTCCTGTTAAAGCATTGTCTCTTCTTCCTCTCTCCTATCTGACAAAACTCACCCTCTCAATGGATATATCTTCTGTTTCACTTTCTATGCTTTAGCTTTCTTTATGAATCACATCTGTCTCAACTTCTTGTTTTTCTCTTGCAGAGAGGCTGTGATGTCAACTGCCAGTCATACAGTGGGAACACAGCCCTGCACAGCGCCTGTGGCCGAGGTCAGGTGGACACGGTGCGGCTGCTGCTGAAGAGTGGAGCTGACAGCAGCCTTAAGAACTACCACAATGACACCCCTGTGATGGTGGCCAAGAACAAGAAAGTAAGCGAAAGGATGACAGAAAAAAAAACATCCATAATAACACAGACCATGTCAAAATGCCATTCTTACAATATTGTTTGTTTGGCCATTTTTTATGGTTGTGAGTTGGTGCTTCAGGACAATTCAGATAGCGTCTAGAAAACAGTAGACACCAAAAGGTTGCCAAATTGAGAATGAACAAGTACCTTGTGATTGTTCAAATGTCCAATCACTCACTGGAATTTCAATGGAAATGGAAAATCCCATCAATACTTCAATTACGTCAGAACAAATGCAAACAATTGCAAAATCTACTTGACTCATGCAGCTCTGGTTGGAATAGTAGGGCGAAATGGTTAGGAATGGAAAGTAAAGTGTATCCTTCCCTCTAGAGGACAGACCTAAACGGTGCAGTGTTTTCTCCAACAATATTACATTTTTGTTTCAGTTATCTTTACATAAATCACTGTGACTTTCATTTTAGGTCGTACGTGCAAGTTTGTAAGAAACTAACTGTTTTGCAGATAGCAGATGTGTTACGAGGGAGAGGCTCCAACCCGATTTGTGTGTCTGTCTCACCACATGGGAGCAGCTTTACGGAAAATGGTAAGAAAATGCACAGAGGCTCACACACAGGCAGGTACATAAATATACTAACTGCAAATCACAGTATTCAAATTGTACTAATTAGTACTCTTTGCTTTTCCTTTAGGGTCCCCATCCCCCAACCACAGTCGTGGTTGTTCACCTTTGACTACACCTCACACCCCTCATTATAGCGCCTCCCAATCTCCAAAGACTATGCTTGTATTTCCATTTTACTAGCTCAAAGTTATTGTTGAATGCAAGTAGCAACTACCTCCACACGGCCAAAGAAAAGAGACATCACTGCCCACAAGGACTTCCAGATGAAGGTTCAGCTAATGGAATGAAAAACCAGCAAAAGACTGCATCTGAAATTAAACTTCCCTACAAGCTGGCCTTCTTTTCTTGGATTTCATGCAAAAAGATGCATCCCCGTTGGGTTTAGGTGCCTGGACAGAGAGCTGCCTGCTACTTCCCTGCTCATTCAGCTGCTGTTATGACTGGGACCAAACTGGCAACGGCAAGATACTGCTGGATTTTTCCATATGCATCTATGAAGCAACAGAAATGTGCCACTACTGTAGATGCAATAAAGGCTCAACATAAAGGTATTTTAGTAAATGATGGGCATGAGTCTAGGCTCACTGAGGCCCTTTTTTAAATGTATGTTGGCCTTTACTTCTTTTACATTTTTATTATTGAGGACTGTAGAGAGATTGCAAGGGCAACAAATACAAATGTGGACACCTTAAGTCTTTTAAATTCCAGTCTGCTTACAATAAGGATGGGCAATGTAACTTGACCTGCTTAACATTGCACAGTTATATATACTTCTTTCTGACATTTTAATCTTGCGTTATGTCCACAGTACTTTGTAGATGTTTGTGTGTCTGTGCGCACGTGTGTGTTGTTTTATCACTGTCAAAAATTGTTGATATTTGTTTTGTTTTTTATACATAAAATATGTACAACAGATTCACTTTTGTCTGGATTTTGTCCGTTTATCCCGCAGCAACATTTGCGAATTTGAAAGAAGCGCTGTGATTGGTCAGTGGGAGGTCCTTTGGAGCAAACAACCAGCCCAAAAACGAGCGCGCGGCCATGTTGAATTGTCAATATTCCGAAAGAAGAGACAAAAGAGTGAAAACTCGGTGGATTTCTCGAAACAGCGAGTGTTTACCAAACTCAATTACACTGCCGATGAAACGTTAAGCGACGGCGCAGCGGGGGAGACTTTTGGTGGATGTTGCAAAGTGAAGGTAGCATGTTTTTCTCCGGTTAAGAGTCCATTCTTACGCGTATTGATTTTACTGTGTAGCTTATGTTAACGCAGTCCAGCTAAGCTAACGCTAGCATGCTAACGTGACCGTTAAGTCTATCGTTAGTTAAATACATCGTTTACATATTCGTTGAGAACTGAACTGATTCAAACAGACTTGCTTTGCGCACTTCCTTTTTCGATCAAAAGTTAGAATTTGGTTGTTTTTCGCACACGGGAGTGAGACATGAACGTTGCTATTAGCATGCTAGCTGTACGGTCAAAGCCACGTTGCTATCCATAAAGTTTTAACGTAATTTATCGGCCAAACTTAACGTTACTAATGAATTTACTTCGAGCTAACTTTGCCGTCGACGTTAACGTGTTCATGAAAGTAGGTACCCGCGGGACAACATCCCGGTAGGTTTGTCATTACTTTGTGTTTCGTTCAACGGGGTTAAAAAGTCCAGTGGCTAACGATAACGAGCTAACTTTCGATATAACTTGGTCCGTCAGTTGATTTTGAGTTCTTGTCTTTTAATACTTTAGCTCCAGTTAGCATCGGGTTAGCTCGTGCCCGTGATATCATAACAAAGCCTCACCGGTTCTGTCGTTTGACTTTCTTTTTCATGTCAAAAAATATTCTGTTTACTTCAGTTTCGCACTCTAATCTTGCCAGCCGTACTTGTATGCAGTTATTTACCTTTACCGTGTTACCATTTTACTTTTAAAAACCAGTGGGTTGGTGACATTTGATGGGTTTTCCTGAACGTGCATATCTGAAATGTATGCGACTGATACCCAGTAGCGGTATTGTGAGTTCCTCATTCTTAAGTGTGTTTTTGTCCTGGTGGTTAAAGCTTTGTAATAACCTCATGATTGTTTGCTTATTGCCTGGCAGGTAACCTGGATTTTTTTTTTGTTGATCGGCAATTCCCAAAGCACTTGGCAGACTGTCATCTCAACTTCTGCTGCAGATCTGAAGGAAACCGGAACAAGATAACCACAGACATTTAAAGTGGACTATCCATGTAAAAAAACAAAATTGCCAGAGTGACTTTTTTTGTGCCAGTTTTGAGCAACGGCAAAACCCTTTTTGTGGATTTTTTTTATATCAAAGGAACAAATTATAAGAATCTGAGTCGTGACCAAGCAGAACTTATTTTACTACTGGTCATTTTGAATGTGTAAACATAGCTCTTGGACTTATAAATCCAAGATACTCATAGAACACAAAAAGAAAATTCTGGATCATCATTCCAGCGAGGATAAGAGTACTTCTTCAAACCTTTTTGACAGAAAATAGTTTGTTTTGGTCACATATTTGATTTATTTATTCATATGAATGTTAATTTCTCCCTTTTTTGGAGAGTTGTCTTGTAAATAGACAGAATTCATACGCAGACCTCTTCTTTTCAAGAGGTTTGAACGTCGGATTGTGTACAAAATACATTCTTTAAGAACAGAGAGAAAAAAAGTTTTTATTTTTTTACACACTGGTGCATTAAGCAAAATATCAGTGAAAAAGAGGCAAAGATAACCTGAGGAAAATTGCCAGTTAAAGTGTTGAACTCATGGCTACAGCAAGGACAGCAAACCCAGCACCAATGATTGGATTGAACAAACCAGCAAATGGGCAGCTCAGAGGACCGTCGGGACTCCTCGCGCCTGCCCAACAGCCCAATGCCCTCCAGAAAAGGACCGGCATTCCTCAAAGCAGTGGGGGCATTAAGTAAGATCCAGTTAAAATTTCTCAAATAAATGTTAGTTTTATGTATCTGTAGCATGACTGCTTACACTGGGCACAAGGCTCTGACGCATGTAAATCTAATTTATTTCCAGAGAACAAAGATTCTAATATGTATATCAGTTAAACCACATACCTGTTTTGATAAATGTAAAAATGATAATCTCTCAATCACATTTCTTTCACCATTGTCCATTTTCTTGCAATAGGTTTGGTGATGACTGGAAGAAGTGCCTGGAGCTTCCTCCAAGAGACACCAGAATGAGAACTTCGGTACAATAACATTAGCAGACATGATTATTCAGATTCACAGTTCATCACTCCACTTGGACATTTCCACTGTTAAGCGTTTACATCTTTTGGACTAACGGAAAGTTTGTTGGCTTGACCAGTAATCTCATGCTTCTGCTCGATTCACCCAGGATGTGACATCAACTAAGGGAAATGAATTTGAAGACTACTGCCTAAAGCGGGAACTGCTTATGGGAATCTTTGAAATGGGATGGGAGAAACCGTCCCCTGTCCAGGTAGGTGAATAGTGAACTTGAATTGTATCTAGACTACCTTGAGGCTGTCTTTTTAAAATGTACCCACAGTCCTTTCTCGTAAATCGAATTATAAACCTTTATAACTGCACTTATTAAAACCCTAAACAGTACTTCTGTGCATGTTTCAAATTTGCGATGGTTCCAGATTTCACTCACAAAGGATGCAGGTGTTCACTTCAGGCATCTATATGAGATATCCTCCCCTCTGACATTTGATCATGGAAACCCCTAACCTCGTATTCTTGTTCATGCATGCCAATGACGGATACATTTATTTGCCAAGCATGTTGCATATGTGGACGCAATAAAATGAATGATCTTCATGTTAACCATAAGGTTGATATGGCATATCTATTTATTAAAAAGGTAAAATATTGAGCAATTGTAATCGCAGATTGGATGCTTTTCCATGTAGTATGTACTGTTATATTGTACCAATGCATGTATGTCCAAGGAACCTCACCAATTATTGGCATTGATTGGAACCCTGTCTTTCAAAAGGAGGAAAGCATCCCCATCGCTCTGTCAGGCAGAGATATTTTGGCTCGGGCCAAGAATGGCACAGGAAAAAGTGGAGCCTACCTCATCCCCCTCCTGGAGAGGATAGACCTGAAAAAGGATCACATACAGGGTGAGTTTCTGTTGCCTCGCCTGATGAGCAGCTGTCACGTTAGCCAAATATTTTCTGTCATCAACGCATTCATTGAATTTCGCAAATGGTGCAGAGGAGCGCATAAAGCGACACTGCTAAGTCCAGTCCGGCAGCAGGGCCTCCAGAACTAATCAAAACAGCCACGAGAGGTTGCCTGTCCGAGGCAAATGCGGGGGAGGAATCATTCATCTGCTTTGTGTGTGTTGACATGGAAAGTGACCGCACGGTTGATGCTGGGCATTTCATGCATACTTTCCCTAATGAATAACACGGTTGCAATTGTGTCTGACAGATACACAAGATCTATAAACATCAACTTGGATTGTAGTATCATTAAGAAGTTATAGAGTAAAGTTTCTTTAATGTGCATAACAATTTATTTGACCATCCTTCCATTTCTGTCTCAATCCAGCCATAGTGATGGTGCCAACAAGAGAGTTGGCCCTGCAGATGAGCCAGATCAGCATTCAGCTTAGCAAGCACCTGGGAGGTGTCAAGGTCATGGCTACCACGGGTGGCACCAATTTGAGGGATGACATCATGCGTCTTGATGAGACAGGTACTTATGCTGTCAATATTCAAGGACTTCTCAATAAAGAAGATGGAAACCATTGGATATCTTTTTCTTGTCATTGCAGTTATGACTCATTAGATTGATATGATTTCCTGCGTTTTACATTTCAGTTTAAAAGATGATCACATTTATACTTTTTTTTTAAATTTTTTTTTAAAATAAGTTCCTTTTTTTCAAATATAAAGCTATATCGACGTCACAAAATATCTGCTGAATGACACAACTTTCTGTTGACCGTAGTTGGGCAATGTCCTTTTTGCAGCTGTTCTCAGTTGAACTCAACATGATTTGCTTTTTGTGCTGTCTCCTCTCCTAATAGTGCATGTAGTGATTGCTACTCCTGGCAGGATACTAGACCTTATCAAGAAGGGTGTGGCAAAAATGGATAAGGCCCAATTGATTGTGATGGATGAGGTAGGTTTGTCTCTTATTTATTTCTGAATTCACTTTCAATATTGTTGATTGTGTTTTTATAAATTACCTTCTTTAAATATCTCATCATGCAGGCAGATAAGCTGCTTTCCCAGGACTTTGTGGTTCTGATAGAAGATATCATCAGCTTCATGCCAAAGGATCGTCAGATTCTGCTATACTCTGCCACTTTTCCCATCAGTGTGCAAAAATTCATGGTGAGAACTCTTAGAAGAATATTGTTCTCTGAAGAGGTACCAATTAAAAATAATAATAATTCTTGTTTCATAATACACTGAATGTCTTTTCCAGAGTAAGCACCTGAAGAAGCCTTATGAGATCAACCTGATGGAGGAACTGACCTTAAAGGGCATCACTCAGTACTATGCTTATGTGACAGAAAGACAAAAGGTTCACTGTCTCAACACACTGTTTTCTCGGGTAAGTGTCTGCCAGTTTGAAACGAAAGTATCAAAGTTTAGGACCTGATGTCCATTCATTTTAGTTTGGGTTCATCATTAAGTGTGCCGTTTTCTTTTGTCCTGGTGGTTAAACACAATGCTGAAAAGGCCGTGTTAATCCACACTCTCTGGTTGAAAGTTTCAAGACTGATTTATTTTATTCATTAAGGGTTTTACAACTTAATAGAAAATGTACAATATTATCAAGAATGTATATTGATTCTTCAATATAGAATTATGTTTTTGTGATCAAGGATTTAATCCATATTGCTGACTCCTACTTCCAAAATATATTGGAGACAAACTTATTTTATTAAGTGTGCTGTCCCTGTAATTCAAGAGATTGGCTCTCGTATTAGGCCAATGATTTGAATACCTTTTTAAATAGAATTTGATTAAAAATGTATTTACAATGGAATAAGAAGAAAAGCTGCAGTTTGGCCGCCTTTTTAAAATAAACTGTGGCTTAAGTAGCCCATAAGACGCCAGAGACGGCAGGCATTCAGTCGTCAATTTTCATAGATCTAAATATTTCCATTTCAGCTTCAGATCAATCAGTCGATCATCTTCTGCAACTCAACCCAGAGGGTTGAGCTTCTGGCCAAGAAAATCACCCAACTGGGGTATTCGTGCTTCTACATTCATGCGAAGATGATGCAGGAATACAGGAACCGTGTGTTCCATGACTTCAGGAATGGATTGTGCAGAAACCTGGTCTGCACAGGTAAGTGAAGAGAGTTCAGTGTATGTATGTATGTGACAATTACAACTATTTTTGGTCAGTAAGTTGCACTTCTGTTCATATTTTCTTGTAGACCTATTCACTCGGGGAATTGACATTCAGGCAGTAAATGTGGTCATCAACTTTGACTTCCCCAAAAATGCAGAAACCTACCTGCATCGCATTGGCAGATCAGGTAAGATTAACCTCTTTATAAATACTTGCAATAGGTTTTGTTTTACAGCTACCACTTATATAATCCAGCATACCCGGCTTGACTTCATGACACTACTGCTAATGGTATTTAATGGCTAAACTATCTCTCTTCTCTCGCAGGGCGGTTTGGTCATCTGGGTCTGGCCATCAATCTGATAACTTCAGAAGATCGCTACAACCTGAAGAACATTGAGGATCAACTGGTCACTGACATTAAGCCCATCCCCAGTTGCATTGATAAGAGCCTGTATGTGGCAGAGTTCCACTCTGTTGACCCAGATGCAGATGACGACGACGACGGTGGTGGAGCCAAAAGCAAGGAACTGGGAGCAATCTAAGTGAATGGTCAGTTGTTTTTTAATTGCTCTGAAATCTGCTGTGATTGAAAATAACACATTTTAATCTTAAGGTTTATGAGCAGAGTTTTAATGTTGAGCATCAACTAATCTAGAGTAGGGCTGTTGTCTGCTCTCCTGAACACTTCACAGCACACATTTCAGGAGCATTTTGAAGTTGTCCATCTGTCACCAAAAAGTACTTTGTATAAAGCCGCCTCTACCAAGGCCAATGAATTAAGAGTAAATTCTATTCAAACACTAGCTTAGAGTGCAATCTTGCTAATGGATAATAACCTTAACTAAATTTTACAGGTGATGGGTTGAGGGCTTTTGTCCTCAGGCTGTCAAACAGCAGTTAACATAGATTTGATCAGCACACAAGTCTGCTCTGCAGGTTTGCTTAAGCGGTGACTCATTCACATGGTGGTTTTCAGAAATGTCTTATTCTGCTTTTGTATTGTTTTTCAGGAGAAACTCGGCGCCTGGCATTCATCACATAGTATTGACGAGGCATGACACAAGATTCCAAGGGATGATTTGTTTCCCAGTGGTCTAATTTAGATTTATTTTCATTTCCAGTTTGAGTTTACAATAATCTCCAGTTCTGTCTGTGCATATGTTAGTAAACTGGTATCTTCCCATTGCAACTTCAATCAGTTGAACTTTCTGCCGCAATGCCAGAGATGGGCACTGTACATGTGATTTGGGCTCTTGCTTAAGTCTGTCATTGAACTCAGCCACTCGACAATAGATGGACATTGTCGCCCTTTGTACTTTGCTGTAAGAATGAAAATGTGAAACCAAAGGTAGACTTATAGACTGAAGCCCAGCTCACATCCTTGCTGTGCGGATGAACTACACATGGCAGTGCAGATCCTGCTGACATGCCTTTTTGAGCAGATGACTTAAAAGAAACCCACTTTTTTTTTCTCCTACACTCAGTGGTTACTTTATTGGATACACCTGAGTAATTTGTCATGCCAGAGATTTAAAAACTGCTGGAAACATTCCTTTTTTAAATGATGCTCTGTTAGTATTAAATGGCCAAAAGTGTGCCAAAATGATATTCTTAAAATAATTAATTATGCTGCCACCACCAGCTTGAAACGTTAGCTTCATGTTGTTTGCACCAAATTCTGACCCTGACATCTGCATGGCCAGGCGACGTCTATCCATTCATCTGCTGTGCTGTGCAGTGTAGGTGAGCCCGTCTCTCGCCCAGCTCTTTGTCTGCATACCTTTGCTCTGACATAGTGATTTTCTAGTCACCTTCCTGCCAACTTGAACCAGTCCAACCGTTCTCCTCATTAACAAGGCACTTTTGCTGTCACTCATGGTTGTTTTTTTGTTGTTGCCTGTAAACCAGTTGGACTAGTGTGACAATTAAAGGATGTTGGCACCAACAATCATTCCACAGTCAAATTTCTTCCCTATTCAGATGTTTGTTTTTGCATTTAGTAGCTGATTTAGACATTGAGAGGGTGCATCTGATTATGAGGCCACTGAGTGTAGTTATTTTTGTAACTTTTGCCATCATTCCAGGTTGGTTATAAATATAATTTTGCAGACTAACTTTCTTGCTGACATTTGGGGATGCAGCAGAGAAATAAGGCGGATTGTACACATATCCATCCTTTTTTTTGTTTGTTTAAAGGATCCAAAGTTGGGAGAGCTGACAGAGTTATAAAAGTAAGACTAGAGATTGCTTCAGAAACCAAAATGACCACTTTGTTCTTTGCGATGATAAAAAAAAGGGCTGCTATGGTGTTCCAGTAAAGCATCTGAAACAGTGCTGCTGATGGTGAAATTGTTACTTTTTTATATTGAAGTGTTTACTGTGGAAATTTAAAAATGGCAGTGTAATGTCAGTGACATTGTAGTGCATTTTGTCAAAGCACAGATCCAATAATGACTGTCAGTATTTCATTGTGAAATTACTTTGATCCCTTTTTAAAAGTCAAAACACCAGGCAGCATTTTGTTAAGTCTTGAGGTTATCAGTAATTAACATGACAGGATGGGATGGGCCTTAGTTTACATGTTGTTACTGGCCAACTTGTTCTGTCATGTCAATGTAGATTCTGTGTCCCTCCTCCCTTCCAAAGTGCCTTAGTGTAATGTTAAACCTCTTACTTTGTCCAGACACTTGTCCCAACTTTGTATTGTAGGTAAAATGGCACCCAACAATTCCTTATTGGTTTCGTTTTTGAAAAAGCACAGTTAAAAGTCAAAGGATTTTCAGTTTTTCCTTATTTGTAAGAAATTAATTTGTCATATGACAAATTGTATATATGACTAGTTGTCAGAACATATTACAGCCTTGGACTTCTTGACTTAAGCACAATGTTACAGAAGATTAAGTATTTCAAATTTAAAACGATAGTTTCCAGCGTTCTTTTTTTTTTTCCCCCTCGTTGATATATTTTGGTTCCCCAATTATTTGTTCAGACACAGTACAGGTTTCAATCAATACATAACACTTTTCTCAGTGCATCTGTAACCTGATACCATTTTGTTCCCTCACTGTATTCTTGAGAAATGAGTACCTTCATGACTTGATGACCAGTTGCTTTAACTAGAACGACAGACAGGCAACAATTTTCTGTTAAATGTGTCAATGCCAGTGCCCGAAATGCATTAAACTCCAACTGATTTGACTCTTCTTTTTTTGTCATTTGTGTATTTAGTAGGTCAGTGCTTTTTGTAAATATTGGTTTAATTAGTCTCATATACTGCCAAGCCAGGAGCCTTTCTCACAAAGCAGGATATTGGTGTAAACCCCACATTTGCACTTTTTTATTTTCCACCACATTTCTATCCTAACTTCATTGTAATCCATTCGGCGATGGGGCCCAGTGTGAAACCACAGGTCATGCAGTTTTTAATTGATCAATACTTGTGCATTTGTTCATATTTTGTCAAATGTTAGTGTTTCACTGACTGCATCTTTAAAAACATTTCCACAAAAATGCACATGCTTATTTATATTTATTTATATAAAATATTGCCCTACCGGAATATGATTTGTAAATGCAGTCGTGAACTATGCCCCCTAAAACATGTGTACCCTTGGAATGTCATTCAGCAGCAGATTGAATGAACTGAATGTTAAGCGAATGAACTCCGAGAGACGTCATCGCGAGAGGCCTGTCCCAACTGTACGCTCAGCCAATGGCAATTGACATTAGATACACATCAGCCAATCAATGGATGGCTTTCGGGGAATGGGCGGGCACTTGTCCACCACGGTCACTGACGGACGTTGTGGTGAACTTTGCCGGTGTTTGACTATCCCGGACCCATACCGTCAGCGTGAGTAGCTAAAACGTTAAATTACAAGTCTACTTTCATAAGAAGAAGGTTCTCGTGTGTGTCAGAAGGCCACGTGTTGTATTCCCAGTTACAGTAATTCCCACTTGAAGACGAATAGATCTCGTGGTCGACTCCACATGGCTAACGTCCCGAGCCTGCTAGCTAGCTAGCTAACTAACCAACCAACCAATCCTGCTAGCTTGCTATCAGCCTTCACAGGTTAAATACTGCCGCCGGATGGTTTTACCGGCTGCCGACTTGTTTACTTCTAACAAACAAAAATGTGCAGCTCAATAAGTCTTGTGGTCACCAGGTTGTATTGTAATATAGTAACGTTATATGTGGAGACTCGGACTAAACTGGGCCTTGGCTACAACCGAGCAACCGACTGTAACGTTGTTATCGGGACACTAGTGCTCACTGTAGCTACTCAAGTTAATGGTAGCTGGACGTGAGCTAACTGCACTGTGTGTGAGTGTATGCTAAGTTGTTCACCAATGGCTTCAAAACCTCGTACGTCATTCAAGCTAATGTTCCTATTCCAATGTTGTCTCCCAGCTAATCAGGGATTGTTTTTAACATACGGTAAACTGCAGCTGTGTGATTAGATTACATTGATATAATTGTCCAACTGGATGAATCATTTATTTATCCACTGTCCATCTCTTCATCCCCTAGTCTGTTACAGTCAGAGAGCATGGGCAGTGTGTTGGCTGCCGCCTCCCCCAGTCCTGCCCCAGCAGCGGCTGGAGGTAGTCAAGGGGTCCAAGGGTTGGCGTCCGTCCCTCCAGGCTTCACGATGCCCCCACTGTCTTCCGTCCCTCCATCTGGCCAGCAGACGGCAGATGCAGACCCCCCTCTTCCAAACCCAGGCACATATGAGGAGTGCCACCGCAAATGTAAAGGTTAGAAAATCAGCTGATGCATTGTGTGATGGTAACTTCTGAATGCTGTAGTTTATTCGTCAAATGTGTTATGTCTTTAAGTAAGTCGTTGTATTATAACACCAGTATGACTATTGGCATGAATAATTGTCTGATGGAGTTTTTTTTTTGGTACTCTCTCTGTTTTAGAGGTGTTCCCTATGCAAATGGAAGGGGTGAGGTTAGTGGTCAACAAGGGCCTAAGTAACCACTTCCAGGTCAGCCATACCGTTACCCTCAGTACCCTTGGTGATTCTGGTTATCGATTTGGTTCCACCTACGTAGGCACTAAACAGACTGGTCCAGCAGAGGTAATTATAATTTCCCCATCTTTTCAACAAACCCCTAAAATTATGTTGACATTTATTATATGTTAACCATTTTTTCCATTCATGGAGCAAAGAAGCAACTAAAAATGCTATGTTTATAGTATTACGCCTTTTATTGGTTTCTGACTGTAAAGCTAGATCAATTTAATGACATGTTTTATTTTTAACAGGGTTCAAAACACAAAATAACATATTGTGTTGCCCACAAGAAACACTCAAGTCGTTGTTAAATGCAGCACAACTTAAATACTGATGAATGTGTGTTTTGTTCCCCAAAGTCGTTTCCAGTCATGGTTGGAGATATGGACAATACTGGTAGTCTGAATGCCCAGATCATCCACCAGCTCGCATCTGCTGTGCGCACCAAAATAGCCATCCAGGTGTGTGATCTTTTTAAGTGGAACAGCCTTACAGATGCCAAGTCTCTTTTTCACTGTTTAAGTGTCACTGACATCGTCATTCCACTCACAAAATATTTATTGTTCCACTTTTTGTGCGTTGCAGACTCAGCAGCATAAGTTTGTCAACTGGCAATGTGACATGGAGTGGCGTGGCGAAGACTTCACTGCCGCTGTGACGCTCGGAAATCCAGACATATCTGTTGGATCTGGTATGATTTATTTGTGCCTCGTAACAAGTTTAACAGAGATTTTTTTAAATGTTGTATACCACACTAATTTGTCAAAAGCTAAAGATGAACTAAAGGTGTTTTGGATGAGATCCTCTTTGGCCCACACTGGATAAACACAAAGCAATGGCACTAACATCCTGTAGGACCTCAGATCCACACAGTTAAATGCAGTGCAGTGGGTTTCTGTACTGATACTAATATACTTATACATGTTTTTAGAGTTGGGCAGGTGTAAACATTTTCAAACCAGTTTGATAATAAGCCACAATACTGGACTGGAGCGATATACAGTATTGTACCACTAGATGTCACACTTGACCGAGAAGCCACTTCATCCAAACTCAGAGGAGTGGCTAAAATGAGAACAGCTGGTCCACCTTAGGTCAGCCCACCATAAGTAGTGCGGTTGATCCGTGATCAGCTTTGCACTTTGGCACGCACGTTAACCGCAGATTAATTACACAAAAGTTTTACTGATGATGTCCTGATCTAAAAATAGATATTAGAGTTGAATAATGACCTGTTTACACAACCTCTAAGCATTATTAAATTTGTTTCAATCAATCAAAATATAATATTTTATTTCCTTATCATTTTAATTGTGTTTTTATGAGAGAAAAACTAAGTAAAAAGATAACATTTAGAATTAGTTGGTTTACAGACTTCATAATGGTTGAAACAATCTTTGGGACAGTGGCAAACATTTTTTTGTCGGGAGCCTTGTAGACCAGCTGCTATAATCAAACAACAATATAGATAATCAATGATCATCAATTAGTATCGGCGGCAAGAAAAAATGATGAGGGATCTCTAAAAGTTGTATTTGCTCCCTTTTTTTTTTTTTTTTTTTTTTAATTGGCACTTTACACCTGTAGTTAAAAGCTTTAGTGCATCCTGTCATTTCCGTGATAATGCTACATTGAGAAAAACAAATCTCAGTGTAAATCGGCAGGAGGGGCTGCTTTGTCACTTCTTGACCCGCCATCCTGTGATATTTAGTAAGCTTACTCAATGTTGGAAGACATACAAACTTCAAACCATTGATGAGAAGAGATTGTGTACATATGTATACATGTGTGTGTATATATATATATATATATATATATATATATATATATATATATAGCTCTTTTACTACTTTCCCTCAGGCATTTTGGTGGGCCACTATCTCCAGTCTATCACACCAGCTCTGGCTCTCGGTGGGGAGGTAGTGTACCACAGGAGACCGGGAGAGGAAGGAGCGGTCACCTCCCTCTTAGGCAGATACACAGGTAAATAATTTAGTTTTTTTTTTACATTAATTACCTTCTCTGTAGTGTGACCTGGATTTAGATAAATAGTTGCCTAATTTCATCTCGGATGTTTAAATCCCTTTATTTCTCCTCAGGGGACAACTACGTTGCTACATTGACTTTGGGCGCGGCAGGAGGTCATGCTACTTACTATCACAAAGCCAATGATCAGGTGCCTAAAATTATTAATTGTGGGTGTGTGGCGATTTCTGTAAATACTGCTCAAATACCTGATGATTAGCTTAAAGGATAGGTTCACATTTTCTCGCCCGTCTTAAAACGATCCTCACTTGCCTATATTGAAACAGTTTTTAGTCAGTGTTGTTCTTCCTGTCTAAACTGTCCGTCAAGAGGTCCTTTCCTAAAGAAAATCAAAAATAAGCGATGGTGACAACCCACAATCCCTGTTCTGTGCAAAAAAGATTGCAAAAATTCAGCTTTAGCTGTCTTAGTTAAACTGTTTGTAATACTGTTTTTTCCTTTGTTACTATTATTTCACTGCATAGCCTTTGTTCAAAGAAACGCAATTTACACAGTACATTTTTGCATTGAGCTCGGTCTGTGGATGTACTCCCCCCTCCTTCTTTTACTCAGACGGCACAAAAATCAAAGCAGGGAATACTTCTTTAAATGTTCATGTGTGTTTTGTATTAAGATAGACTTGGAATAGATGTGAACTTATCCTTTAGCTTCTGTCTTCTAATACAGTTGCAGATAGGAGTTGAATTTGAAGCCAACACCAGGGCGCAAGACACCACAACATCCTTTGGTTACCAGTTGGACGTTCCCAAAGCTAACTTGCTCTTCAAAGGTAAATTAATACATTATGACTACTCATTTGAAAATTGCAAAATAAATTATTTTCTTTTTAAAAAGAGTTCTTCCACCGTTTCATCTTTCTTCTCCGCAGGCACGGTGGACAGTAACTGGGTGGTTGGGGCGACAATTGAAAAGAAACTGCTGCCTCTGCCTCTCACACTGGCCCTCGGGGCTTTCCTCAACCACCGCAAGCACAAGTTCCAGTGTGGCTTCGGTGTCACCATTGGCTAGAGGGGCGGGGCTGCCTGGAGCCATCTCGCAGGCCACAGCTTGGACCGGCACAGAGACACACAGGAACCTGGACTAAGTTTTAGAAATTGGATTCAGAGACTCTCTCACAACTGTGATTTCTGGGGCAGACGGAGAGACAAAGGCAACTACAAAGGAGCCAGGACTGGCCGAGCCATGCCTACATTCTGTAGCACAAATGTCTTTCCTTTATGGTGTATTGGATGTACCCCAAAGGCTAGAGAGATGTATATCAGAGGGCATCAGTGATGCATGAGAACATGTGATGTGAAAATCAAGTCAGTGGTTAGACATAATATATGGTGATCATGTATGATGATTAAAATAAATGTGATAACTTTTTGTAAAAGTGGGTGTTGTGATTGCTTATAAGAACTGGGAGACATATGACATATGACAGGTTCATATTTTTATATTTTTAGGGTCTATTATACAATTTTGACATACTTTAAAGCTGGGGTATGCAAATATATTTTGCCGTGTTTGGGGAAGATAATCCATAATAACCTCAGCATATTGTGATTCAAGTTGTACCCCAGAGAAGGCAGTTTTATGGAAAAGGCTAAATACATCCACACACCAGTCACCCTCCTCTGTCCTACCAGTCGAGCAGCACATGCAGCAAACGGTAAGCTTTTTGAGTACTGTTCTAGTCGTTAATTTCAAACCTCATCCTATTGATGTAAAGATGAAGGTTACTGGGTTAGCTAGCATCTAACATTAGCTCTGTGGTTGTGATTCTTTGATAATTACCATCCTGTTTACTTTGCTATCTTATTCTGCCTATGAATCAGGCTTTCAGCTTTCGAGGGGAGAACAGCCAAAAGGTAGGACTTCTCTCTGAAATGATCTGTGATTGGACAAAGTCTCCTGTCACGGGCTAATTATTTTTTGAATGCCTGAAAACGGCTTAAAAAACTTCCTATCCCAGTTTTAATGTCAGCAGAAACGTCCTTCTTTGGTTGCCCAGAGTCTATCAAAAATAGATAGTATATAATGTCCAATAAATGTCACAAAAAGTCAAATTTCTAGTATATTGTGCCCTATAAAAGGTCATAGTATTTATGACATACCATAACATTCTTTTAAACATACTATAACATTTTTATGGCATATTATTTTTATAACATACAAAGATATGCTTTTTAAATTAGACTTTAAATTACTAAATGTATGTCATTTATGGGCCACCAATACACCAAAGCAAATTCAGTTAGTAAAAACCTACTACGGTAAAATGTATAAATCTTATAAATACTAATACAAATAAATAAATCCCTGCCCTGTCTCAGTTCCACCACTGGGTGGCAGTCAGCCTCTTCTATACTTCCCAACTCATGCAAAATTGTCACACACACACAAAATCTACAATCAGTTTCTTAAATAATTTACTTAAGTTAAAGTATCAATACTACCATGTACATGTTATCCATTACAAGTACTAGTCTTCTATTTAAAGTGCTACCTTATAGTACTAGCAACAAAAAGTACCTCATTAAAAGTATAAATGTTCAGTATGCAAAGTCACCCCTCATGTATTATTATTAGTTATGGTATTATGCTAAAACAATGTAACACATTTTGTAATCATATATTTAGTATATGTAATTTCAAAAGTAACGTAAGCTCTTAATTACATGTAACATAATACAAAAAGTAAAGAAATGTAGACGAGTTGAAGGATAAAAAAAATCATGAAATGGAAGTAGTAAAGGAAACTACAAGTACCTCAAAATGACAGTGGTTGTGTAAACCATAGTCACGCTCTACCGCTGCTATGCATTGACAGCAACTGCAGCTCATGTGCTGCTCAAGTCCTCTGCTGCAGTATTTCAGAGATAGACAAACCCAAACTGTGGAATTCACACACACCACTCCTTATATTTCATTTACCCCTGCTTTACAATGGCCACATACATACACAATATACTTCCAGTATTTTGCAGTCCAATACAAATTGCCCTCCAAATGATACTACCTTTTTTAGGCTTGTAGTCATTTCTTATTCTGACTGACTAGAGCTGTTGATTAAAAGTGGAACATTTTTAGACAATGAGTGAAAAGAAAACCTCCCCGAGACTGTTTCAACAAAGTATAAACAGTAGCTTCAAGTATTTCTTAAAGGGCTGTTGAATTGTATTATATCTGAGGTCATCCAAGATCATCTCCAGCTGATGCAACAAGTTGGAGCAGACACAGCCGAAGTGCATTTACAACGTCCCATGGACAGGAGACAACAACCATCTTTTCATCTCCACAAGCACCGATCTGCTCATCAAACCGGCAGCAACAGTCGGGTAACCTCGTATCTACATCAAAACAACAGTTAACATCTGTTTGTCACCACAGTGATTAAAGCAAGATGCGTCTTGTTCTAAAGAAACATGTGCGCGTCACAGAACACCTCCCTCCCTCTCAGTGGTCTGAGTTGTAGTTTGAAAGGAACAGACATGTGTCTAGCTTCCTGTCTTAGAAAGTGGCCGTTGGGATCAATGCCTTAACGATGCCTTTTGGCTGTTTTGACTGATAATTCAGTGGGAATAGTTACTCTGGGTGTCCACACAAGTGCTAATTAGGTGTTAAAACAGCCTGGAGCATGAAAACGTGAGATCAGATTTGCATGTGTAAAGTCACACAAAGAGTTGCTGTCGTTTAAATAGTAGTGTCTCACTGAATGTAGCACTTTAAATTGCTGCAATTACAATAAGGGGAAATGCAATTCTAGGGACTTGAGGTTAGGAAAATCTTATAAGTGCATTAACTATTACTCAGTACAGCCTGATAACAAAATAGTCCCTGTTTACCCCCCATCTAGGAGTGACGTTTATAATTTGTGATATTACTTAAGATGTCTAAATACCTCATGAATGAGCCACACATTTCCTTCAGTGCGGTGGTGTTGTCATTGGACTCTGACCCTCCACGTTGGATGCTGGCGCTGTCAATAGTAGGAGGATAAGGCTGTGCGCCGTATATTTACAACAATAAGAGCTTGGGCAATTCTAGGTTTTTATGACATAAATATTTGTGTGGTTTTCAAAGCTCCATCAAAACGAAAATGTAATTTTAAATAAAATAAAATGGGAATGCATCAGATTTGTTCAGAGCAAAACACTTTTATATTAAATGTAATGGGATACATCCATATCTGAGTTGTCTATTCCGCTCTCACATAAAAATGGTCAGACATGTTTCTCACAGACATATACTTTTATTGCTGACACCATGAAGGTGCAGTTTTATGGCAAGCATTGACAAGTACCCGATTCAACAACAGTCTGCATCTGGATTAAGAAGGAAAAGAAACCAACAGGAGCGAAGACGTGTTAAGACACGGGAGAAATACTAGTCGTCTCCTGTCCATAATAGTCCCTCTATATGTTTTATGTAATAATCATACTGATTATTACTCAGTGCTGTGTACTTTCAGGATGGTTTGGCAAAACACTGCCCTTAAACATATGATGTAGAAAAATATCTTGTGATTAGATTTCTTGTAAACTTACATAATAGTCTATTAAGGACTACAAATATTTCAGATTATTCTATTTATTTGTGTTAACTTACAGAAATAAAAAAAAGTACTTTACAGTCACCAAGTTCACAACACTAGTATTTACATATTCGACTAGTGCAGAGGTTTGCTTTGCACCTAGTAATAAATATTAGTTCAATATTGTTTATAGTACAATTCAGATATGTCATGCTTCAAACAAAGCCAGTATCTTGATAAATGATGGAGCAGGTGTTGACTTAGTTGCCTTCGACAAAAGATTGATAGAGGGACATGAGCTGGGCCTGGAGGTCCTGAGCATAGGGGTCCAGCTTTTCCCTCAGGTCCTCAGCATAGGGGGCTACCATCTGTTTCACCACATTAGCTCTCTGGGTCAGCTCAACCTGGACCTTCTCAGTCATGGGGGACACACTATCCTGGAAGTCCTGCAGGTGCTGGTCCACCTTCAGCTTCAGGTCATCGGTGTAAGGCCCCAGCTGAGCCTGCAGATCCTTCACACTCTGCTCCAAGTTGGCCTTAAGCTCCTCACTCTTCTGCATCAGGATGGTCTTCAGGCCCTCAGAGTCCACGGCCTCTGCGTAGGGGGCCAGCTCCTGTTTGAGCTGCTCTACTCTCTGCTGGATCTGGGCCTTCATGTCCTCGGTGTAGGGCTCCAGCTTTTCCCTGACAGTGCTCAGCTCCTGAGTCAGCACATTTCTCAGCACATCAGCCTCTGCTGTGATCTTGGTCATCAGGTCCTGGGCTGCAGGGGGAAGCTGCTCCTGCAGGGTGACTGCATACTTGCTGGCTATGTCAGTGCTGTCTGCCAGGCGGGCACTAGAAGACAGACAAAGTAATTGCTAGACCATCAGAGGTTTGTGCAATACCATACCGATCTCAATCAATTGTGATACAATTCACTAACAAGGCAAGCCATCATGGTGCTTTGTCACACAACTTACTTGACTTCCTGTCCAAACTGTGATTTCCTGATCATCTGGAGGGTGTCATCAGCTGTCTGGGTGGCCTTGGCAATGTAGTCCCAGAAAGCATCTGTCAGCACTTCCAGTTGTGGCTTGGGTGCATCGGCATAGAAGAGGTTGGCATGACAGCCTGAAGGATGGACACAAGCACAGCTTGAGAACAGTGCTGATTTTCAGCCTTCAGTTAATTTTGAGTGTTCTAAGTTGCTGAAGTAATGCCATATTGTAGCTTTGACTATAAAAAGACAAGTAAAAAAGAGAAAATCGTGCAACTTACCAGACAGCACTGCAACAGCTAGTACAACAAACACCTTCATGACTGCGTCCTGCTGCAAAATAATAATGATCCAGTTCACTTTCAAGAAACAGTACAAATATTGCAATAATTGTATTTGCTGCTTAACATTTTCTTTGGAATGTAGTGTGATTCTCACCTGCTTTTGGCTTGTTTGTCTCTCAGAGTTAAGGAGGTTTGTAGGTGCATCAGACTCACAGTTCCATGTATATATACTGAAGCCGCATGTCAATTGTAGTCAAGAGCCCAAAGTCCAGGAGTCCCTTCCATGTTGTCACAATGGCTCTCTTCCTGCTTCTAGGGGCTCTCAGGGCTACTATCACATGACTACTGAAGCTACGATGCAGACTCACTGACACAATCTTTACAGTATAAAGCGGTGATGTGGCTTTCGGTCATGTTCTAACAATAAAACCTATCTTACAACTGATGTGATCTCTGATCCCTCTCTAGAAAGCATTTGGTAAATAACAATTAACTATCCTTGTAGTCCATTTTAAAAAGCCTGCAGATTTTCAGATCACCGTGGCATGCTTACGCCTGTGGACTTTGTATGAGGGTTAGGCAACGTGTATAAAATAGTATAAGGCACTACAATTTTGAAAAGGGCTAAACTTAATCATACACATTACATATAAATATACATAACTTATACATATAGTCAACTTTTAGTAACAGGAAGATGAGATGAGAAAGGACATTTTAAGAGCACACATTGTTGTCACTCTTTTTCTGAGAAGGTGGCATAAATAAATGTAGAGCTAAAGAAAGCGGTACCATCCAGAATGTTTCTTTTTCCAAACTCCGCACAATTAAAATAACACCAAAATGTCCCTCATAAGGACATTGTTGCTTCTCCACGAGTGGGAGCATACCTCACTGAACACAGCACAGCATGCCAGATACTGAAGTTTGTTGAAAAAGTATATCGACTGCTTTTTTAAAAAGTGCAGGACAAACAAAATAAAGACTCAAAACGGAAGCCTTGAAAGTATACAGTACACAACCTGAACATCAAGGCAGTGAACAAGAAACAGTGTTTGAAGGTGAAGGGTCTTCTGTGAGACCCCCACTGAGGTCACATCAGTTTGTTTCCGTATTTGTAGCTGTTCGCTACCAAGTGATTTATGGTGCCCTACTCTCAACTTATGATATTTTATTTATTTTCTGACATGAAACTAAAATTTGCAAAACATAGTGCACAAATTCAACTTTACAACACTGTATGTCTAACTACTGATTTGGTCTTGCTTAATGTTTGATGTGCAGGCAGCAGTAAATAAAATAGTGCTCTTTCTTTATACAAGTACAGTTTTTGAAAACTGCTTCATCCTTCAAACTGTTAACCTGTACACATTAAGGAATAACTGGAATAAATAGTTTGGAACAAATTTACCAAAATACTCTATTTTAAATATATTTTTAATACCAAAAGAAGCAGGAGACAAAATACATATCACACACATTTGTATACAAGTCTTGAAAGGGTTAGGGTTATTAAATATTTTCAATAAAATGTTCTAGTTTCAAGTCTCAGACACTGTGTAGGATCTTTTCTTGTTCATAGAATAGTAAAAGACAATACTATGCTGCTCTTTAAACGTGGTTTCAGAGAAGTGGACCATGATATGTCTGCTGTGAATCAGCAGCTACTTTGTCCTTCGGGAGCTGAAGTTGTTTGAGTCTGCAAACCTTTGGCCCAAGTGACACACAAAATAGACACATACCAGAACCATGAGCCACTGTGACGTAAGCCGGTAGAGATCAAGTGAATAGAAACAATAAAACATTCACTGTAAATCACTGTAAAATCTAATCAAAGCTGGACATCAAAGAAACTAGGGTGATAGGTTTTGTCTTGGCAGGGAGTTATCTGTGGCTCAAAAAGCAGCACATTGATTACAGACAGGTCTATACGAACAGACAGGCTTGTGAGGACAAAGTTCATTTCTAATTAAACTCAAGGATTTTGTCCGACTCTAACACTGAAGAATTAACACATTCATTTAGGTTGTATACAATTAAAAAAGGAAATCAGGCAAGTGGTCATTTATATTATTAAGCTGTGGAAAAAAGATGATGTAGTCATTGTGTATGTGCATTGGTGTAACTGCTGCTGCATGTGTGCTGCAAGAACGTATTGGAACAAAGTTCCAGTGAGGATATCAGGATGAGTCAAGGTGACAGCAAGACACTAACCCCTGGACTTTGGGATCATTACAGTCTGGCTTGCTATATAAGCTGCAGACCCTCACCAGCTGAGCACAAGCACTGCAACGTGGACTCGCAGATACACTCGCAAACTCAGGTAAGATGGTGAAGAATTGGCTTGAAGCAGCAGCTGAGCTTTTTATTTGAAGTACTTCTCGGTGGCCACACTTTGCTAACCATCTAATCCTCCTGTTATCAGATCTAAGAACCATGAAGGTCCTTGCTGTGCTCGTCCTTGCTGTTTTCAGTGGTGAGTAACAAAAAGCCTTGCTAAAGAGTAAATATGTAATATTATAAATGGCCTACAATTTAAAATCAGGCTGAAATATGTTGAGCTGTTCTTCAAACTGTTTGTGTCTATCCAACAGGCTGTCAAGCCAACCTCTTCTATGCTGATGCACCCAAGCCACAGCTGGAGGTGCTGACTGATGCCTTCTGGGACTATGTTGCCAAGGCCACCCAGACAGCTGATGACACCGTTGCCATGATCAGGAAGACTCAGTTTGGACAGGATGTCAGGTATGTCGGACAAGGCCATTGTGGCCATTGTTGACATGCTAACGGAACTGCATCTCCATCTCACAATAATACGACGTAACGGTAAAACTTTATCTCACTGTTCCCTCTCTTGTCCAGTGCCCGTCTGACCGAGAGCGCCGATGTAGCCAGCAAGTATGCAGTCACCCTGCAGGAGCAGCTTCCCCCTGCAGCCCAGGACCTGATCACCAAAGTTACCACAGAGGCCGATGTGCTGAGAGAGCGTGTGAACCAGGAGCTGAGCACTGTCAGGGAAAAGCTGGAGCCCTACACCGAGGACATGAAGGCCCAGATCCAGCAGAGAGTGGAGCAGCTCAAACAGGAGCTGGCCCCCTACGCAGACTCCGTGGACACTGAAGCCCTCAGAGCCACCCTGATGCAGAAGAGTGAGGAGCTTAAGGCCAACTTGGAGCAGAGTGTGAAGGATCTGCAGGCTCAGCTGGGGCCTTACACCGATGACCTGAAGCTGAAGGTGGACCAGCACCTGCAGGACTTCAAGGAGAGTGTGGCGCCCGCGACGGAGAAGGTCCAGGTTGAGCTGACCCAGAGAGCCCAACAGGTGAAAGAATTGGCTGCCCCATACGTGGATGAGCTGAGGGAAAGGCTGGACCCCTACGCCCAGGACCTCCAGGCCCAGCTCTCCTCCCTCTACGAGTCTTTTGTTGCCAAAGCCAACTAAGTCAACCTCCACCTCATTTTAAACAGGAAATAACTGATTCTAATGAACACAATGCTAAGATCCACAAACACTTGGTCATGTTTTAATAATTTAAAAACACAAGTTCACTAGTATTGAAAGTAGAAATTGTCTTAAACTATTTATATATTAAAAGAAAAGATAAGTTGGAGTGTTGGTCTGTGACCAGACACTGTGTTCTCTTTCTATTCTATACTATTAAAATAAAGGCAAAACATAAACTTGTGAGTCTGTTGGTTATTTACAAAGTCCTGGGGAAGTTTTAAAGCGTGTTGGTAAGGTCTGAGTATATTAGGTTTCATATTAAATACACAAAAGCATGTGAAAAACAACAATTGCAATGTGGTTAAATGGATAACGGACATTATAAAACATGGTTACTCATGTACATCATTTTAGAGGAAGTATATTTTCTTCATCATTTCATGCATGAACATAAAAACAAACACTTTTAGACTGATAATAATTAGTGCCACCTGGTGAACATATAGAGTCTCTACATTATATATACCGATATATTCATGTGCAGGTGAGGGCAACATCGTGCCCAGCCTTCTCTTCAGATACTTCACTTTTGGCAGGAGCAAGAAAGCAATGAACTTTAGCTCAAAAATAAGTAGGGAATAAATCCTTTCTTTGTACAGTTCATGCTGCAAAATCTTGCCCCCCGCTGCCACGCCCCTGTACGATTAAGCTGTGGGTCTTGGATAGGGCATGTTCAGGTTTGCCTTTGCAAGTCTGGAAGTTCACATAAACACGTCCGGCTTCCACCTTGTTTTTTATTTTCCCCTTTGTGCCTCCATCCCTGCTGCCAGATCGCTCCCACGCTGCCTTTCCCAGTAGCAAACAACATTCCTCGGTTCTGCCTCCATTTGTTGCTGACTATGCTCACAATTAACCCTCCAAGCACACCGACAGTGCTGAGTTCATATTAAGTCTGATTATGTGAAGGTTTCTGTTCATATTTCGACTCTACATTAACAGTTGTAATACCTTTCCTGATTTATTAATACAAATACTTAATGGGTTTCCCTGGATTAAGGACCCAACTGTTTCCCTTTCTTCTACATTATACATTACATTTCATGATATACAGTAGACGCAGCAACAATGAGCAATTAGGGTTAAGTGTCTTGCTCAAGGACACAACAACACGGACTTGAACCACCGATCCTCTGATTGAAAGTCAGACCTGCTAACCAGTGAGCCACAGCCGCCCCCAGGGTTTTCTACGTTTACAATAATTAAGTCATGATACAAGTTTGCACTTTGTACCTAGAGCTTTAAAACATTTGAATTGGGCGTTTCAAACTCAGTTATTACATAATTATGTAAGCAAATGAATAACAAATACCCCCTCCCCGCCACACACACACATTTTTTTGGGAAAAGCAACTAGATTATTTTTCCAGCATTGTGCAATCAGACAGAACAAAATGGATAGAAAAAAAAATAAGAAAGACTTGTGATCATTAAGAAACAAGTTTCTTCTCTGCTTGAACATGATGCTGAGGCATGAACAAGTGATGACAGCACTCAGGGTTACTTTTGTTGATGGACACGCATGAGCTGCTATGCATCAAACCTCGGACCCCTTCATTACAGTGAGACGGTGCTATAAACACAGCAACCCTGCTCAGACAATTGGCTCAGGCTGCACACATCAGCTGACTCTGAGATAGATTGAGGAAAAACACTCTATTCTGAACTCGACCTCCATGTTTACAAACCCACAGACTTAACTGCAGTAACCTCACTGATTCATTTCTACAGATAAACCTATTTCTTCAAACCAGCTGACAGAAACCAGCATCCAGCTGGGGTTACTTTTGTTCATATCATCAAAATAGATGTCAATCATTGCCAAAAGGAGACGTTTTGATGACGTGCCAGATAGTTTACTGTATACCTCTTGCTTTTTCTTGAATCTCTCTGTTTCACTTCCCCTCTTGTCCTCTGCCTCTTTCTCCCGGAGGTTCAGCGAAGTCAGGCATGCCATTCTGAGTTTGTGGTTACTGTCCTGTGACCTTTGTTGGTGCATATGTGTAGTTTGCTCACTGTGGTCCAACATATCTGCAGAATGCAAGCGCAACATTTGTAGTTTATGTCTGTTATCGCCATACTGGAAATGCATCTCAGTGGTGTAGGCGAATGTTTCACTGGAGCTCAAACATGTTCTGAAAGCAAAACAAAAACAGTCATTGCGTGACAATGTTTTAGGCAGAATGGTGGGATTATATTACTGATCTTGATTTGTTTGTGTTGAAACTGGATTGGACTTGTTATCTAGCTGAACATACAGTATCTTTCTGTTTGTGACACACCTCCTGCAGTGACACATGCTACACACTATTGTTGTGGAATATCAAGGTCAAAGGTTTTTAAGAGAAAAGGGTCACCAAAACATACTGAGTTCAATCTTATTGTATCTTACTTCAACTTTTATCAACCTGTTTCATATCATTGTTGATTGACTAGCGTTTAAACATTTCAATCAATTACATAACTGAACTAAACATGCGCTTAACCCAGAGCTGACCCCTTTGGGTTATCACACCCTAATGTTATCATGTTCTCACACTAATTATCTGACCAGGCCAACCCATTCAAACTTTGTTCCTGTGTAAAGTTGGTTTCTGGAAAATAAAATGATGTTTGGGTGACAACACAGAGCTCAAGTCCTAAAGGGCAACGGTCATTACACACAGGCAGTGATAGAATCAGAGCAAGAAACACACTGATGATTGGGGACAGTTATGCACCACCACTATACACATGTGTTGTTCAATAAGATGAGGTAACCACCTTATTTCTGTATCAAACATCTCCTTTAATCTCACAATTAAAACATCCTGTAAATGTCTTGTCCTCTGTAGTAACCTACATGCACTACTTTAACTGTACCTGAGTGGGATTGACTTGCAAAGATGCCATATGTGTTGGGGGTTGTGTGACTGCAGGGGGTAAATAGTTGGGGTGTCAATGGTCAGCAATGGCAGACCATTGAGATTGCAATGCAAGTGTAAAAGGCTTATTTGCATCCAGGCGTCAGGCGATGTATATTCACATGAGAACACTTGGTGATCAGGATCAAAGAAAACCTTCAAAGTTGTTGTGACTTAACACAAAATCTGCAATGACCAGTGCAAAAGTAGCAATACCACCCTGTAATAAAAGTAAAGGTGCATAACAATATTGGAATTAGCAGCAACATATGTCGAAGAATCAGAAGCACCGATTTCACTTGTTCATTTACGATTATTGGCAGACTGATGAGATGTCACCAAATCTAGAATTCTTCAAATGTTGCAGAATATATTAAATCATGCCATCATGATTCATTGTTCATCTTTCTAAGTAACTAGTCTGATAAATGTTTTTATTTCCGTTTTCAGTGGGGGAATTAACAAAGAGCTCTTTACTCACGTATTGAACTTAAGCACCAATTTAAGGTTAATTGTTGTACGTTTTTCATTCTTGTTTTATACTCCGACTTCACTTTTCAGACAGAAATACAGTGTTTCATACTCCAACACATTGTTTTATTGGCCACCATAGTCACTAGTTACTTTACAGACTCAGGTTATATGATAACAACTTTAACAAAACAGTATATAAAGGCGATTGATAGCTTAATCTCACCATATTGTACTTCTGTTGGAGTATACTGGAGTATATTACATTGTTTTACATTGTGGTGAGACTACACTTTGAGTAAAAGATGAAAACTATTCCAACTTCTGAGTAAAGGAATAATGTAAAGGAATAAAGTAAATCAGCCTCCCCAAAAAACCTCAGAACCTCAGAAAAAAAACCCCGCAGTAACATACGGACGGTTCACTGTTGTAAACTTTTAAGCTGTGAAAAGAAGAGACATATTGTTCATGAAACTTTCACCTTGTTATTCTCGTGACATCCAGATTGCTTAATCAACCCCTCAAACAATACAAACCTGTGAGAACTTCGGACGCGGTGTAGGTGGAGCATTGCGTGGAGGGAATCTGTGCAGACAAATCATCATCACCACGTGAATGCTCGCAGGCATCCCCCCCTCCCCCCACCCCACCCCATCTCCCCTCCCTTCCCCGCGCAACAGACTCCTGCCACTGTATATAAACCCGCAGTCACCACGCAGGGAGCACGGAGAAAACTCAACCTCTCAGGTGAGTGTCATGACAGCACGGCGTGCAAAGCCTCTTCTTCTTTACTACCAGTTCATAGAAACTTATTTCGGTTTATTAAGTGCATGTTAGCATCGGAGTTTCTTGTTTAAAATCGTCACGCTGCTTGGTTAAACCATATGACGATATTTATTTAAAACGGTGACTTTAAAAAAAAAAAACAACATATATATCTTGCTTAAATTGTAGTCTTGCAAGGAGGAAGTTTAAAACAAATCAGCTGTATTACCTGAAGGCAGAATTTGTGCTTCATGCTATTGCTTATCCCCCCACCTCCCCCTTTAATTTGCAGGAGTATCTGTCTAACACATCCAACAACCATGAAGGCTGTAGCTCTGATCCTTGCTCTGGCAGTCATCACTGGTAAGTGCACTAACTTGACTAAGATTGAAAACACTAATTAATTGATCATAACTGTATATTTATCCAACCTTTCCACTGTGCCCATAATAGGCTGCAATGCCCGTGTTGTGCGCCAGGCTGATGCCACCACAAGAAGATGGGAGGAAACTGTGGATCGTTTCTGGCAGTACGTCGCTGACCTGAACCAAAAGGCTGATGGAGTCGTGAATGACCTCAAGGCCTCTCAGCTCACCAGGGAGCTAGAGTAAGTTAACGTTATCATTCTCTGGTCATCTTGTTTTCAATAGGCAATGATTAGTTCCCTACATCCTTAGTTTCAGAACCGCCACATGCTCCACTGTTTTCTGTTTTCTACTTTGATCTTAGTCTCATTTCCAAACATTTCATTTTGAGAACCCACATCCTTAAACTATGGTTACAATCCTAATTTGTCCTCATGTGTGACCATCTTGTCCTTCTCCTTCCAGCACTCTGATCAGCGACAGCATGGCAGAGCTGACAGCATACAGAGATGACATCAATACTAAGCTGACCCCCTACACTGCTAGCTCCACTGGACAGCTGTCTCAGGACCTGCAGCTTCTGGCCAACAAACTCCAGAAGGACATGCTGGATGCCAAGGATCGCAGCACTGACTATCTGGGTGAGCTTAAGACCATGGTGGAGCAGAACTCCGATGATGTTCGCGGCCGCATCGGCACCTATTCCCACAAGCTGAAGAAACGCCTGAACAAGGACACTGAGGAGATTCGCAAGTAAGTGCGGTGAAGGGTTTTACACTTGATCAAACTTGTTTTCCTTTACATGAAATCTAAATGTCTCCCTTTCCCCCCCAAGCACCGTGGCCACCTACCTGGGCGAGATCCAGTCCCGCACCTCCCAGAACTTCGACACCATGAAGGAGAATGTTGAGCCCTACGTCCAGCAGGCCAGTGACACCGCCTCCAAGAAGCTGAGTGACATCTCCACCATTCTGAAGACCCAGGCTGAAGGCTTGGGCCAGCAGCTGGAGACCCAGGCTGAAGGCATCAAGACCCAGCTGGAGGCCACCGTCCAGGAACTGCGCACCTCCCTGGAAGGCAGGATCGACGAACTGACCGAGATGATCTCCCCCTATGCCACCCAGATCCGTGAGCAGGTTGAAACCATCATGGAAAAGGTCAAGGAGACCGGCGCCATTGCTTAAAGAAAGACTCTGATTTCTTAATACCCTGGTAAAGAAGGGGGAAAGGTGGGAGTCGAGAGTTACTGATGATATCTTCATTTGGATGCTCTATTGTTCAGGATAAGGGGGGTGATGAGATGAAGGAGGGGGATGAGGTCTTTTACAGAACAGCCACCAGACGTCTGTTTGGGTTATCCCTTTCTTCTCCTATCACCTCCCTTGATCACTGAACACAAGCTCCCCAGTCAGTAACAGCCTTTAATACACAAACAATTTTTGGTAATATGCTTTGCTTTTCACGGTTTTGTATTGTGCTTCCTACATTTCGTTTGGTTGTATAAATACCTGCTGTCCAAACAAGTTTATTTCTTTTCATTAAATGCACTGAATAATGGTTATGATCAAAAGATGGGAGCACCTATGTGTCTGCTTGTTTTTCGAGAGGTGAACCACTAAATTGCCTCTCTGTATTCTCTGCATTTCTTGTTGTTTGACAATCAGTGAGTGTAATGCTGCCTGTCTGTTCTTTAGTCTGACTATAGTGTCCCTTGTGTGTCATATGCCCACCATGCTGCTCACTGTAAGCACACTTTGTGTGTGCTGAACAGTGCTGAGTGAATAAAGAACTTAGAAAAAAATGCTCTGTTTACACTGTTTGTTTCTCTGATCAAACACAAGAGTATCTATTATTTAAGAAGAGCTTCAGTTTCAAGTGGAGACTTCACAAAGCTATTCCTTTGTACATGTAGTCACTTTAGCAGCTGAAAATGTTTAAAATAAAATGAATTACTAAAGAATGACCAACAAATGTGCTAACATTATCATCTTGAGCAACTTCTAATAAACTTACATTTATCATCATTACCCATTACATTAGCAAGTCCTGCAAAAGGCTACAGGGCTAATTATGCAGCAGCATTTATAAGACGTTTTTTGGCCTATTTCACCACACATGAACACAGGGTCTCATCCCCTCCTTGCTGAATTGTGTCTTACCGTTCCTACAGAAATAATTAATCTTAAAAAAAGGTTACTATTCATGCTCTCTGTACTCCACCCCAATCCTCTCCCTTTCTTTATTTGCACTTCTAGAAAGCCAACCACCACAACCTTTACTCTGCAGTTCTGCCGGTCCATACTTGTAAAGATCTGTTCCCAGATTCCTTTCTTTTAATCCAAGCAGGAATTTGGGAGCACACTGTGCCCTCAATTGGATTGGTTTTCATGGTGATGCTATCATTTCTACCTTTATCTAGGCTCATACCATAATAGAAGTCATGCATCAGTGCGTTTGTATTCACATCTTTGCTCAGACATGCCAATAAGAGATATTAATATTGACACAAATGCTGTTTGTAGAGAGTGTGCCCACATGCAAGCATATGTTTGCAAGCATGTTCATCCTCCTAGTTGTTAAAATGCATTTCATTGTTTGTTTCTGGCAGTGAATACTTTGTCATGTCCCCTCTCTCTCACCGTCAGCTATAAAATAAAGGAAAATATGCCCAAAAAAGATATAGAAACATTTCAGGGTGGGTCTTTCTAAATGTACATTTAATTTTTCTGACAGTGACTAAGAAATATTACTTTGCGAAAGGTTGAAAAAAAAAAGCCAAATTATGAGCTTTTCAGCGTTCTACACATCTGGATCGCCTAAGGAGGAAAATTGTGGTGAATGTCCTAAACTCAGAAAAGTTACTGCTTATCAGACTCAGCAGGACTCTTCCTTTGAAGTGTAGAGCAGAGGCCAGTAGAGGACACCATTTGTCCCCTGTTCATCTCCTCTCCTCTGACCCCTCTGCTTGAATCCATGCTGCACAAAGTTGCAGCTGTGTTTTCTTTTTTTGGAAGATAAAGTAAACCTAATTTGCTTCATAAAGAAACACAAGCGCTGTGAGTTTCAAGAGCAGAACATTTTTCTGAGATTCATTTTAAACAAAGACATGGTAACTGTTTAAGAACCACTTTGACGTGTCTGAATTAATCCAGAACTATGAATTAATAAAGATCACATGAACTGACAATTAGAGAATCAATGTAATACCATTCATGCTTGCATAATGCCCTAACAGTGATTTTGAGTTGGCAGGGGGCTACAACGTCAACATCCATGGTTCAAATCGGATTGGACACTTATTGGATGTCACCCCTCTCTCTATGTCTTCACATTTCCTCTTTAACTCTTTGTACACTAACATAAATAAAGGCAAATGCCCAGTAACAATAATCTTAAAGACTTGTTGCTTGGAATTGTATGTTTCTGAAAGTCAAATTATTTGTTCATTTAAGCTTCTTTCGACTACGAGCAGCCTCATTCTGTTACAGAAAAACATGTTTACCCTTTCTATCTGGTTTAAAGGGCATTGCATGCAAAATACAAGAATGACTAACACCATGACGGGTGTTTGTTCCTCGATGATATCACTTCTTTCGGGAATCGCTGTTTATTTGGCAAATAACAGACAAGTGAAACTCCTACTTGAAACTGTCCATTGTTGCACTCATCAGTCATGAACAGAAAAACAGGAAAACCGCAATCATCCTGCTAGATCAGCACTTCTGCTCTGTCTGTTCCTATAGGGTGTCTGTGCTGTGAGTACTGCCCAGCAACTTAAAAAAAAGCCTCACAAACTAGCAGGTGCTAGCTAGCCCATGACTTCAAGTAACCCTCCAAAAACATCCCATGCTGAGATTTTCCCTCTTATTGCGACCCCTTTATTCTTTCCATCCTTTGCCTCCCCTTCAGAGCTGGCACACAAAATCAGTCACCACATGGGCCCTAGGCCAAACACAAAAACAGCCTTTTTGTAAGCTTGTTATTGCCAATTGGGAGCACGCAAGATGTGCACTTTCACGCCCCATGCCTGCTACAATTATTCAAGAGGAGCTTAAATGCACGCAATCACAAGCTCATACATAAACCCACTGGCCACTTCATGACAAAAGAGATGGAGATTTCGTCTTTCAGATGTAATATGTGGGTGTTAAGGCATGTGAAAGCTCATTTAACTCAATTGTAGGCTATTCACTATGGCAATAGCACATTATAGACCAAGTTGTTCGCAACAAATAGGCATTTGGCCCTTTGCAGCAGACCACGTGGTGTGAAAACAGATATCAAATCTTCAGACAAAGACTTCTTGGCTCTTACTCAGGTCACAGTTGTTATGAGGGGGTTACTGCAGTTCAACCAACTGTATTGTTCTTCTGTTGCATGCTAACTTACAAGACGGACCACGGTTTCGTCTGACTCACTTCCCTTTAAAAAAAGGGAAGGTCTGGACAAAAGACATCAAATGAAGAGATAGGGTACTTAGTAGATAAGTAAATGGAAAAAATACACCAAAACAGAACTGGGCATTACAGAAAAGACGTCTCCTTTAGAAATGTAGGTCTCAGGATACTATTCAATCAACAGTTTGCAAAAAGAATAAAGAATCAATACACATTATAACATGTAACTAATGTACATATGGAAAGAAAAATGTATTGTTCTTATATTCAAATGCATACATATGGAACATTTAACTCTACACTACATTTATTTGTCAAATCGGATCCTGAAGCAGACCCCTTGATATCAAAAATCTTGGTTAGTCATCCGCCATAAAGGAAAGGCTGTTTGACACCGAGCGCTTGGCTAACATTCAAGTCCAAAGGAGCATCCAAATAGCGCAGGTCTAATAGTTATAGTGCTATCAGTGCTGAACTATGCGTCTCCTGTATCAGGTCTCACCTTATCTATTGATGCCATTGTTTTTGAGAGATACACTCTGACCACATCATGATTTTATTTTACACTAAATGTGTAATTTTGGGGGCGACCGTGGCTCAGTGGTTAGGGGGTCGGTCTTTCAATCGGAGGGTCGGTGGTTCGATCCTCGGCTCCGGCAGTCCGTGTCGTTGTGTCCTTGAGCAAGACACTTAACCCTTAGTTGCTCCCCGGGCGCTTCACGAGGCTGCCCACTCCTTAATACTAAGGATGGGTTAAAATGCAGAGAATAAATTTCCCCACTGTGGGACTAATAAGGGATTATTTAATCTTTTTTTTAATCTTTTTAACAGGGACATATTTCTGATAATAAATTGAGCCATCTGACCTCTTTAGTCAGACCTTCTTGTTTGTAAACGATAATTAGATTCTGCACACAGTGGTAGAGGATGACCTTATAGGTTCACCCCATCAGTGTGCTGACTTTACATTATGCAATTATTATTTGCTCATTGGCGTCTTTATCATAATCAGTATCTTTAAATGCAATTACGAGGGCAGTGATACCTCAAGGTCTCCACGTGGACATGTTGACTGAAGTCTGGTGGTTTACGTCACCCTCCTAAAACCGAGCGGGTTTATAAAGAGGAACAGACTTAGATGCTCAAACACACTCACTTTTCCTCCTCTGAAACAGAAAACAGGTATGTTTGACATTTCATTGGCATGCTTCTTGGAACTCAAAAATATATGGTTTCTTTCTTAACAACGGGACACTGATGCTGAAACATATAGATACAAATCAAAGCCTATCCTATTTATCCAAAATGTTTTGCTTTAACCTGAGGAGACTTGTTTTTTAGTCATTGTGACACTTGCATGTCAACAATAATGAAAGAAAGTTAAACCACACAGATAGATGGATATTAAGCTTTAAGTTGTTAATTATTCAATTGTAAAGAACAGACTGGACGTAAAGGGAGCGTTCCAGTCGCTGTGGTGCTGACATGCAGGGCGCTTCTTATAAACCTTTATCATTACTTACTACTTATAGACCTTTATCATTACTTACTACTTATAGACCTTTAACATTGCTTACTACTTATAGACCTTTATCATTACTTACTACTTATAGACCTTTAACATTGCTTACTACTTATAGACCTTTAACATTGCTTACTACTTATAGACCTTTAACATTGCTTACTACTTATAGACCTTTAACATTGCTTACTACTTATAGACCTTTAACATTGTATACTACTTATAGACCTTTAACATTGCTTACTACTTATAGACCTTTAACATTGCTTACTACTTATAGACCTTTAACATTGCATATTACGTATTGACCTTTGACATTGCTTCTCTCTTTTGATGCTTGTGCCATGTAGACGTGTTTATGTGCGACTGGAATAAACTGCAACCTGTCTTTTATCCTTCCTCCTCAGAGAGCCACCGCCAAGATGAGACTGTACCTTGCCGTTGCCGTGCTGATGCTGGCTTTTGTCGCATACACAGGTAGGTCTCATGTTAATTTTTAATTTTTTAAATCCTCGTTGCTGCTGGGTTTTTTTCACTTTCATGTTGTGTAACTTTGTTCGTCTCTGTCAATCGCTCTTTCCTACAGAGGCTCAGGATCAGGATCCGGAGCAGACCATTGAGCAGAGGTTTGCTAATTTTGGCAATCAGATGGCTGAAGTGAGCAAGAACCTGGCCGAGAAGGCCAAGACGACCTTTGAAGAGATCAAAACCAGCCAATTCGTAGAGGAGTCACGGTAAGTGCAAGGGAAATAATTAGACACACACATATCCACACGCACAATTTGAATGTGTGTAACAGAAGTTTTCTTTTGTCTTCTCCTCCTCAGAGATTGGTTCCAGAGGCAGATTGAAAGTTTGAAGGCCAAGTTGGCATAAATGAACCAGTAGACACGTCTCCGTCTCCAGCCTACAAACCGCCCTCACCTCGGATCGCTGACCTCTTCCAACGACACACATGTGCTGACCAGATGATATAATTACGTTGCCTCTCTGTAAAGAGATGTTTTATATAATTTGAAAATAATCTTTTTGAAAAAAAAAGAGGAAAATGTGCCATAAAGATATAAAAAAAAACATCCTGTGTTTGCATCATTATTTCTCAATGGAAAGAAAATTAGAACTTCTGAATGTACTGAATTCATTAAATAAATGTTAATGAAGAGTTCTGGTGTATACAAGTATGGTTCCGATGTGTTACATACATTACTGCATTTAATTAAAACACAGTGGTTAAAACACTGCAGCCGATTGACTGATTTATATATTTATCAAAAATATTACAGGCATAAAAATACATTTAACTGAAGGCTGAGGTTCCATTCTTTGCATTGTTTACATTAAATAAATTCATAATTTACAAGATAAAGTGCTATCAAGAATGAACTACAGTATGTTTCTCCTGCATCACGTCTCACCTTATTGTCACCATTGTTTCTGAGGGACACACTCTGACCTCATTATGAGTTTATTTTACACTAAATGTGTAACAGGGACACATTTCTGATAATACATTGAGCCATCTGACCTCTTTAGTCAGACCTTCTTTGTAAACAATGATTAGATTCTGCACACAGTGGTCGTGGATGACCTTATAGGTTCACCCCATCAGTGTGCTTACTTTATATTATGCAATTAGTATTTGCTCAGTGGCTTTTTTATCATAAACAGTATGTTTCATTGCAATTATATCTTGTCCGGCAAAATTAAGTGGGCAGTGATACCTCAAGGTCTTCACATGGACATGTTGACTTAACTCTGGTGGTATTCGTCACCCACCTAAAACCGAGCGGGTTTATAAAGAAGAAAAGACATAGATGCTCAACACACACATTATTTTCATCCTCTGAAATGGAAAACAGGTATGTTTGACATTTCATTTGCATCACTCTTGGAACTCAAAAAAATATCGTTGTCACTTTCTTAACCGCAGGACACTGACGCTGAAACTTAAAGATACAAAACAAAGATCAAATTATCCCAGGCTACACTGTAGCCTATTTATCCCAAAGTGTTGCCTTAATCTGAGGAGACTTGTTTTTTAGTCATGGCGACACTTGCATGTCAACAATTATGAAATTCAACCACAAAGATAGATGGATATTAAGCTTTGAGTTGTTGATTATTCAATTGTAATGAACAGACTGGACGTAAATGGAGCTGTCCAGTTGCCGTGTTGCTGACGTGTGGGGCGCTACTTCTTTAACATTGCTTCTCTCTTTTGATGCTTGTGCCATGTAGACGTGTTTATGTGCGACTGGAATAAACTGCAACCTGTCTTTTATCCTTCCTCCTCAGAGAGCCACCGCCAAGATGAGACTGTACCTTGCCGTTGCTGTGTTGATGCTGGCTTTTGTCGCATTCACTGGTAGGTCTCCCGCTAATTTTTTTTTTTTTAAATCCTCGCTGCTGCTGTTTTTGTTTTTCCTCTTTCATGTTGTGTAACTTTGTCCATCTCTGTCCATCGCTCTCTCCTACAGAGGCTCAGAATCAGGATCAGATTCAGGATCAGATGCAGGATCAGTATCATATGCGGGATCAGCATCGGCATCAGCATTGGGATCAAATGCAGGTTCAGATGGAGGATCAGTATCAGATGCGGGATCAGCATCAGCATCGGGATCAAATGCAGGATCAGCATCGGGATCATCATCAGGATCAGAATCAGGATCAAATGCAGGATCAGCATCGGGATCATCATCAGGATCAGAATCAGGATCAAATGCAGGATCAGCATCGGGATCATCATCAGGATCAGAATCAGGATCAAATGCAGGATCAGCATCGGGATCAGAATTAGGATCAGACTCTGGATCAAAACTACGCGCGGCTGTTGGCTGAAGTGAGAAGGATCCTGGCCGAGAAGGCCAAGAAGAGGATATAAACAGGCCAATTCACAGTGGATTCAAGGTAAGCGCGCACACAGGAAATAATTAGGCACACACATATCCACATGCACAATTTGAATGTGTGTAACAGAAGTTTTCTTTTGTCTTCTCCTCCTCAGAGATTGGTTCCAGAGGCAGATTGATAGTTTGAAGGCCAAGTTGGCATAAATGAACCAGTAGACACGTCTCCAGCCTACAAACCGCCCTCCAGCCCAACTCCGCTGACCTCTTCCAACGACACATATGTGCTGACCAGATGACATAGTTACGTTGCCTCTCTGTAAAGAGATGTTTTATATAATTTGAAAATAATCTAGAAAATGTGCTATAAAGATATTAAAAACAAATTCCAGTGTTTGCATCATTATTTCTCAATGGAAATAAAATAAGTACTTCTGAATGTACTGAATTCATTAAATACATGTTAATGAAGAGTTCTGGTTCCGATATGTTTTAATTAACTAAAACACATTGGTTAAAACACTGCAGCCGATTGACTGATTTATTTATTTATCTATAACATTACAGGCATAAAAAATAATTTAAGTGTTGGTGAGGTTAACAATAGATTAATTCCTAATTTACAAGATACATAACAAGCAAAACCTGATCTTATTGTGGAACTAAATGTAAAGCCAACATGAAAACTGTCAGAGGTTGAATATTCTAAGATTTAAAAAGTTTTAAACAAATCCACTAATGCAATTGGAGGACAATCAGTGTTACAGTATATTAAACTGAGGTGCATCTGTATTTCATCACACTAAAAATCTTTACATGATCTAGTCCCCTATTAATGAGATGTATTCTTTCTTTCTTGAGAAAAAAAGTACATAAAAGCAGACTTGTAAGATATTACAGTCTTTTTGAAAAACTAATCAATGCTGTGAAGAAATGCAAAAGAATGCAGGGGCCTTACCTTTGCAATTTCTGTTGAGGCTGTATTTCATCGAAACATTTCGGGACATAACCTTTTGGGCTTGGCTAGCCCAGGGGTCTCTAAAAACTGTTTGGCAAAACAGACTTTGGAATAGCCTCAAGGAAGTTGTCGCAAATCGTTTGCAGACACTGACTGAGGATATTATTGAGCACTAAACGTCTGCAGAGCAGTTCTGCAGAGTGTGAATACTCTTTACCCTTGCAGGTCTGTTGGAGGAGTCATGGGAGTTTGCCCATCTAGTTGTACATGTTTTGTGGACTTGGAGAAGGCTTACAGACCCCAGGGTGATGATGGGAGAACTGTAGGAATTCGGGGAACTTGGGTCTTTGCTACGAGCCATCTGGTCTTCGTATGACCAAAGTGAGAACTGTGTCCAAATACTCTGCACAAATTTCCAATGCGTGTTGGCCTCCACCAGGGTTCTCCCATGTCACCACTCCTGTTTATCATTTTCATAGACATAATTTCAAGGTGCAGCTGTGGGGAGTACAGTGTCTCTTTGCAGATGATGTGGTTCTGTCGGTTACTTCAGAAGGTGACCTTCAGCACGCACAGGTTGAGAGTGAGTCACTGCCCCATGGTATTGAGGAGTTCAAGTATCTTGGGGTCTTGTTCACGACTGAGGATAAAAGGGAGCTTGAGCTGGACTGTTGTTTCGGTGCAGAGTCAGTAGTGGCGTTTTATCTGAATTCTGCCGTAAGAGGGAGCTGAGCTGGAAGGCAAAGCTCTCAATTCACAAGTTCATCAATGTTCCAAGCCTCATCTATGGTCATGAGTTTTGGGTAGTGACCGAAAGAACAAGATTTAGGATACAAGCGGCCGATATGAGCATCTAACGTAGGATGGCTGGGCTGAGCCTTAGCGATAAAGTGAGGAGCACAGACATCTGGAGGGAGCTTGCAATAGAGTAGCTGCTCCTTCACATCGAAATGGGCCAGCCTGCTGAACCCACAGCCCAGTGTCAGATAAGTGGATAGTAAATGGATGGATCTAGGGACACATTAAAAAAACACATTGAAAAAACAACCATTCCCGAACAAAAAATTAAGTTTGCCTTGATGAGTTCATGAAACAACTAACCACTGATTGATCAGAATTTACAAGGGTTGATATCATATTAATTGGCAGTGAAGCAATTTAACCAAAGAACAGTAGTATAATAGTTTTGAATAGCTGGTACCAAAGGGCAAGTGCCAACATGGCTGCTTTTCTGGCATTTCACAATTCCTGGGCTAAAGTCAGTGTTTATGCTGAGTTAATAATCCACCAGATTTCATTGAAATCTGTTCATGTGAAGAGAACATAGTGACAGAGTTCAGCTGCTGTTGTGCAGAGGTCACAGGTTATGCTTGTATTGCGTCAGTTGTGCGGGCTGAAATTATATTCAAATCACTTTCACTTCAAATAGTTTAATCATTTGGTACATTATACTATCAAACTGATTAGAGTGCATTGTACATGTTAAAAGAACCTTGTGCTTTAACTGTTCAACTGAAAATATACTTCCTGATGTGCCTAAACTAATAGCAACTTGACCCTAAATCAAATTACGTTGTTAAGTATTGTCTCGTTTTTAACCTCCCTTTCTAAAAGTTAGTCCTTAGCTGTTAAATGACAGCATAGAAAGGGCAGGATCATTTTCAAAATGTATTTCAGTATATTTTGACCCTTAACACAATTGTTTTATTAGCAAAACACAATACCCATACAATTCATTCTCTATATTTTGTATGATATTTTGAATTTGTATTTATTAAATGTACATATTTTATAATAAATATAACTTTTCTGATGCATACTGGCAGGCTGAAGTCATGTCAGGGACACACACACTCACTCACACACGCGCCTGCGCACACGCACACACACACACACACACACACACACACACACACACACACACACACACGCGCCTGCGCACACGCACACACACACACACACACACACACACACACACACACACACACACACACACACACACACACACTCGACCCCAACTGTATAGACAGCTGTGAGATCAGGTTTGTGCGTCGTTGTTATAAACTCGAAACCTCAACAGAAATGTTGAAATGATTGCCATTCAGAACGTTTAGCAGGCCTGGAGCCAAAGGACTTATTGTGGATTTTGTGGTGGACTCTGCCCACAGAAATGTTCGCTTGGCTGAAAATGTTTGACCTCCCACCACCCCCTCATCCTCCCCCATTCTTCTAAAAACCATAGTTCTACTGCCAGAACAGAGACTTTGACTGGCCTGTATACATACCAGCCCCCACCAAATGGTTCGAGATATCTGATCCAAAGGGCACTCGGACAGTTAGTGAACTCAGCTAATGTTGATTTTGAAAAGATATCAAGGGTTCAAGATCTGCAAATCGAACATTAACATTGTGATACAGATAACATTTAACAAAGAACATAAGACACTAATCCCAAAACCTTCTGTGATGGATAAAAACAATGAAAAGTAGTTTTCATGTGACTCTTAAAAATGAGTGTTCTGTGTCTTCGAAATCGAATAACAACCTAAATCTAATTTCTCTAAATGTGTCTGTGCATTTTCTGTGCAAAGTCTTGGCTTTGTATTTGTTAGAATGTCCCAACTGTTTAAGAGACAGTCAGAGAGAAAGAAGAAGCCTTCTTTGTGTTGTTTTAACACTTTAGTCAAAGACCTGGTGCTTTGCTGTTTCTCAGATTTTCGTCAATAAAATGATGAAAAAACAACATGATGAACGGTCATCCGATCCAGACCAATGTTCATGCTGTTGCAGTCACCTAATACAAATAGAACGGCTTGATAACACTTGTTTGATTCAGCTTCTGTTGACCAGAGCCGGAGAAAAAGGTAAAACATACGTTTGTGCTGATGTAAATGAACAAATTATGTTTTGAAATCCGGAGTTTCATTTGAAATTGTGATGATTTTAATATTAAAAGGGAACATAATGTGCTAGTTTACCATTTTAAAAATATATGACAAATAAACTAGTGATAGTTGTGTTTCTCATGGCAGATGCATGTGAAAGAGCTGGTTTTCGGGCTCGTCTTACTGCAAGGTATAGCTTTAAAATTATTATTCTACTTCCTCAGTCTCAGTTCCTTTATTTTGTCTTTGCTATTCCTCGCTGACAAACATCCTCCTCCGCAGCATGTGGCCCACTTTTTGCCCAGACTCCAGCCCCAATACAACCGGACTCTCCAGGATTACTGAGGAGACTGGTGGAGAAAGCCAGGTATCATGACCAGTATCATCATTATTAATGCAATCACGTTGGATCTCTGTAAATGATTGCCAGTTATCAGAAATGTTCAGATATTTAGTTTGTGTGCACATTGACGTGTTTGTCACAAATTTGTGAACTTTTGCATCTCTTAGGGATGTCAAATCTAAAGTCCAGGATTTTGGGGAACCAGTGCTGAGCTTTATTGGTGCTTACTATGAAGACCACATCCTACCAGTTACTGACAGCTACGTTGAATGGGCCTCTAACCTCAAAAGCTCTGCGTGGGAGAAGATCCAGATAACCATTGACAATTACATGCCACTGTATTAAACTAAGAACCCATACATTATAACAACTAATACAACTGATGTCAAAGCTAAAGTTTAAGCTGACAAATAAATGAATATTCTTACCACATGGCATATCTGCAATTATTACCATGTGATGCTGAACTGATCATGTCTTAAAGTTTCATTGGGCTTTGCTAAATATGTCAAATATTGAAAGAATCTATAATAAACCCCTGTTGCTGTATGGGTCCAGCTTGTCCTGCAAGAGAGGCAACGAGAGAGGGGGAATGTTTAATGGCATCAATGAATGCAATTATGTGATCAGAAAGTAAATTCACCAACATAATGATATTATTTGATGTATAATATCACAAAAGCAATCTACACTAACTTAGTATAAACATGCTCTTTACTGAATGGAATACTGCATGAGTTACATTCAATTTAGCTATTGAACAAATAATTCTTACTTTTTTTAGAGGCTGCAGAAGTGTAGAGTTACTCTTTCCCAAAATCTGGAAGTTATAGGACAGATGGAAAAAGTATCAATACAAAATCACAGAAGAAAAAGGAATATGTTTAAATAATTGTAAAAAGTGTGTTATAACCCTGCAAAGATGCTGTCTCAGGTGATCAGGGTGAGAGGTGAAAGCAGAAATCCCAGCATGCATTGCTCTGGGTACAGTGTGTCTAGACATGTCCTGGTCAGTTGACCTGCTGACCATTTGGTCTATCTCTGAGCAGACATTATGAAATTATTCTGATTTGCTGTCAAAGAAATATCGATTAGCACGAATTAATCTACTCAAAATATATTTTACGGCAGCAGGTTACAAAGTGTTTTGCCATGTCAGCCGTAACGATGTGGACATGCATGCACTATATGACGTTTTGCAAACACACACCTAATTGCAGTATTATCAGTAGGGCTCCAAGTGCATCGCCATATGAATGCAGATAAACTTAAATTTGAGAAACATTGCATAAGTCCTTTCAACATGCAATATTTAAAGTGAATATCATGTTCACTGGACTTTGTTTAGTTGAACAGTCATGTATGCGAGTGTGCATGTGCACGCATGTGTGTAGGTGTGTGTATGCTCATCAGATGACGTTTGTTTGCAGTCCCCCCCTATATCATCCAGTCCAGATGTGAGCTCCCAGTTACAGACAACTCACTTTCAGAGCAGACTGTCACTTCTTGGATCCGTACATCCAACACAACCGCAGGTAATCACTCTTCTTACTGCAGCAGCATTTGCAGCTTCTTTTCTGAAGTTACTTTTGAATACATTTCACTAAAACATTTTTTATTTGTAAAACATTCAATTACATTTTTGCTTTCAGTGTTTGCAGTTTCATCTTCGTGTTTAAAATGTCAGATGTGGAGAAGAATATTGAATCACTAAACAGAGAATTTACATTGAAGTTTTCTTCTTCTTTTCTTTTGTTGCAGACATGAATGCAAAATACGCCTTGGCACTGATCCTCGCTCTGCAGGGTAAGGCAACATGTACAATCGGAACAATTGCAGTTTATGGATTTGATTTTCTATGTGAAAAATAGAAAATATACACAATGCATAACCATTTGAAGCAACTCATTTTAAACGTAAATACTTTTAATTTTTATAAAAAAATATTTTTATTCAAATTATCTAAAAAACAAATCTTGCATTTATTGCAATAAGTTTCTGGAAACTGTTGCATGGCTGGCTCCTACACTAATTTATGTGGCATGCAAGATAAGGATTTTCAAATAACATTAAACACAGGCCAAAGAAATCAGATACAAATGTCATGCAGTTAACAAGAGTATTATGAAGATATTATTTTCCCAAAGCAATAATTCACATAGATAGCTTTTTCAAATGAACAACTCTTGATTCTCTTTCGACTGATGCCCATCTGTTTATAATTGCATTTTTTACAACACTATCATAACACTCCAATCTTTCTGATTTCATTCCAGTCTCCATGAGCCTGTGTCAGGTTCCCACACCATCGGCGGATCTGGTTGAAAAGTATGATTCCATGAAATCTGTGTTCTACAAGAGGCTGCTGAATGCTTTCGGCAAGCTGCAGGTCGCCGCTGCCCCGTTGGTAGAGAAAGTCGGAGAAGGCGAGCGTGGACAGGTTGCCAAAGACTACGTTGAGGGGCTGCAGACCAAGCCTGAGTTCCAAGCCCTCGTCAAGGTTGCAACGTGAGTGTTCACTGAGAATTATCCTGGCTGTGAATGTCCTGTATTACAAATGTGCTGTAAAAAAACAATTTCTTTATAGAATACACTTACAAATAAAATGCAAGTTTTTTTTTCTTCTTCTCGGCAGTGGATTCATCTTTTTATTATGGAGATTTCTTAAAATAATCTGTCTTCCCTGATTTGTGCAGTGGCCTGGGCGAGGAAGCAGGTCCCCTGGTGGACAAGGCTCGCACCACAGTACTGGGTCTGTACGGACACTACGTACGCCCCCACGTTGGCGACGCCCTGAGCGAAACCATCGACCAAATCAAGGTCTACCTGGACAAATTCCTGCCCGCCGAGTAAAGAAGACCAACTGGAGCAAAGCGCCTGTCAGTAGCCTGTAATAGTTCATATATAATAGAAACTACACCAGTTTAGGCCGAGAAAAGTGATGCACAATGCAAATACAATCCTTTGCCTCTTTTCAAATAATATCTTTTGCCAAATCATGCAGAGTTAAAAGCAAGTCGAACACCACCTATGCAAATTGTGCATGTACAGTATTATGTGTTTGATACACTAACCAAAGTCTCTGTGTGATTGTGTTTGTATATGTGTGAGTGTGTTCATTAAAATGAACGGAAACTATTTGATTTGTGCTTCTTCATCAAGAGATTGAAGGTTTACTTCCACAGTTGATATCATAAAGCTTAATTTTGTGGCATAAGTTATTCTATGAACATTATTAGTGAACCAAAGTGTGTTCTCCAGACTCAGGCTCCACTAATCACCGTGTTCATCATAGCTCAATCTTCACCATCCATTTAAATTAAATAAAGAAAAAACATCTTAATTTGTGGCCATATACATGAAGATTTTGCAATGAAACATTATGAGGCTGTTTTTAAGATCAGCTGCAATTCTGATACAATTGTAATTGTAATTCGTAATGAATGCGTTACACTATAATTCACACTACACTATATTCAAAATTTCTCACCAGTGCTCATCTCAATATCAGTTTGGGCCCAGTAAATGAAATGGTTAATGCCAGCAACCTGTTTATACTTATGCTACATGTATTAATGTGCTTTAATTATCGAAGCGGAAAACCGCATGGACTATTCCTCCAGTCATATATGAGAGTCGACTGTGGCTCAGTGGTTAGCAAGTCGGTCTTTCAAACAGAGGGTCGGTGGTTCGATCCCCGGCTCCGGCAGTCTGCGTCGTTGTGTCCTTGAGCAAGACACTTAACCCCTAATTGCTCACTGTTGCTGTGTCTACGGTCTACTGTATATCATGTAAGTCGCTTTGGATAAAAGCGTCAGTGAAATGTAATGTAAAAGAGTCATATTTATTTAGAATTAAGGTGTTGAAGACACTTTTTTTACAGTGAGCAATGAATCACAACTCAATGAAGCATTTATTTAATTTATTTATTGTATTACCAGTTGGCCGAGTGTGATGTCATTTTGAATGATGGCATGCAGTGTGAGAGCAGCAGGATGTGCTATTCTTCATTTCCGCTTTATTTCTGACATTCTGGTGATTATAATTGTCTAAGCCTTTTGATTGAAAAACATCCCAACTGTGTAATTACAGAGACGTGACACAACACAACTGATGTACACATCTGTGTCTTTGTCACTGGAAGCACCGGCAGCTCAAATATGCAGTTTAATGTCATCACAGCACTGGATCAGATGGATTGAGTGAAAAGCACAAGCTGTCTGACAGTTTGAGTCCCACTATGTGCTCAAACTGATCTAAGTCCACGGGTCACCAGCAACATGACATTAGGGGCTGGATCACTTTTACTTAAGACTCAATTACAGAGACAATTACTTATAAAAGCAGAAAACATGAGATCAGATCTGAGACTTCAAGGTCGCTATATGAATTAGTGAGATTGTTATACTTTCAATTCTGGAAAAGTTCAGTTCAACTGCTCAGTTTTTTTTTAATGAACAAGATACCTCAAACGGTGTGAGAAGTTCTCACCTATGGAATGGCATTTAAATCATTTAAAAATAAATAAATACATAATAAGAAATAAATAAATAATGAAACATGTCTATAAATACAATTGAATAATTCCTGAAGTAAACAAATTAATATATAAATATAAATACAATTCAATATAAATACACACATAAGTCAATAGAGGTCAATGAATAAATTATTTGTTTTTTACTTTCAAAGGACATTTTTCAATCGACTACTTTTATTAATTTAGCTAGCTCTGTAATTATTGTGTTGTTGTTTTGGTCTGAATCTGTGCGATAACCAAACCACATTAATTGTAATATAAAAGATGGAAAGAAAAAGGGCTAGATAATAAATGTGGCAATTGGAAATAAAAGTTCCCTGAAAGTAATCTTTTAAAATAAAATAAAAAATTGAATTTATTGAATTATGTCCACTTATTTATATATATGTAATTACATTAATGTGTATATTAATGCACGTATTGCTTCATTTGTATTTGATGATGGCATATTTCATTTTTTACCTACGGATTTATTCCAAATGTAAAATAATTCTGATATAATAATCTTTTTAATTCAGAAAAACAGAGTAAATGTTTTTTACTCCCTGATGAATGCATTACCGGTACTCCTCCGTACAAATGTTCTGCCACAGCAAACAAAAGAAGCATTTGCACTGGCGTCAAAATATTTACCAACCTCAAGGCTAAAGAACTAATCAATCAAATCAGCTAAAGAAAAACACATTTACTAAAAAAAGTATTCTTTCAAAAATAACATCAAAATAACTGTAAATGAATTAGCAAACACAAAGTAATGCTACTACATAAAAATAAATACAAATTGTATGAGCAAACCACGAACAACAGAAAATGTACAAAACCAAATGACCTGCACTTTGTACTCCTTGTTTAAAAAACAAACAAACATTATTGCTTTTCACCTTTGTCTACAAATCGTCTGTGAAAACAATTGTTTCTCCATTTCTGATTAACCCACAGATGATTGTTCTGGGATCTTTTACCCTGACAAGTGGAAGAGAGGACATGAACATATCCCCAAATAACCTTTCATAAAAAAGAGTTGCAAGGTGTATTTTAACTGTTGCAAAGTAAATAGTGACCCAATATGACCTAAATATTACACAAATTAGCCGGATGACGTGTTCAACAGACTGTAGCCATAGTGCCATCTTAGTAGGACTTAGGACTGTTGTAATGTGACATGAACTCATCACATTGTGTCAGCAACAAGTGCCTCCTCGTGGAGGTTGTGGTCAGGGCAATGTGTAAGAACGTGCTGCATAAATGAACTGCGAAGCTAATCAATGGAAAATAACTGATCCGGGTGTATTCAAAGGTAGCGTGGACACACAGAGAGTTAACGGGACATGTACCAGCATGATGCCCCCCTTCAGGTCCTGTGCTTATGAAATCCACTCAGTGGCTTTTGATGATGTTTAAAGCTCCTTTAGGTTCTGATTCTTGTGTTTACAAAGATAGCCACGTCTGTTTTATCAAGACCTAATGTCACACACACTCCCAGAAACACACACTGGGCAACAGTGCAGGTTTATCTTCCACAGAATGCACTTTGGCTCTGGGAGCAACATGTCAACACATCGCACTCCTATATAAACAGGTTGGGCCAGTGGTGCCTCTTACTCTGTTTTATCAAGAGGAATACAGTGAGTACTGACACTTTTACTACAGTCTTAAAAGCATGACTTTTTAATGTTAGATGAGAAACTTTCAAGGAAAATGTATATTTTACGACATAACATATATGTTGAACATAATTCTAAATCAGAAAAAAACATATTTTAAGACTAGAAGAGTAAAAAAAGACTTAAGAGTTAATATCAACACAAATCTATTAGCACAAATCTATCCGCTACCTCTGAGTGGAGACATGGATTTGACAATGTCTCACCCTAGTGGATAAAGTGAGGTAAGCTTTTAAATGTCTCTTTCTGTTCTCTGTGCTCATAGATACGAGTGACAGCATGACTAAGCTGCTGGTCATTACTGTGCTGGTAGCACTCCTCGCTCTCAGTAAGTGCATTCTCAGACCATCGGATGAATCCGTGTTGATAACATGTGTTGTTGTACTGATAAAATGTGTTGCCCTTTGACACCGCTCACCTGTTTTGTGCAGGCGCTGAAAGCTTCCGTATGCCGAGGCAGGTTGATGGGGAAGAAGAGCAGGGCACGCTGACCAAGATTTCAGACACCATCAAGTCCTACTATGACAATGCCGTCAACACTGCCAGTGGATACCTGGAGAACATCAAGGGCCTGAAGCTGGAGGAGAAGGCAGTGTAAGAGATTTTAAAACACGGGTTCGTTCATGCAGTTTTCAAAAGTGTGAATTCATATTTGAAACCTTTCTCTTTCTTTGTGTCGCCCACAGGAACATTTACACTGATACTACCACAGTCTTGAGTACCTACGCTGGCATTGCACATGACCAGTTGTATCACTTCTTTTACTAGAAATAAACAAAACTGATCTCCAATGACCTCATCTACGTTTTCTGACAGCATGAGACCTTTCTACCTTTTCAACTTGTTCTTATCTCACCTCACCCAAGTCGTAGAAGCTACAAAAGGCCTCTTAAAAAATGGTGGACCCTTTGCTCTTTTTGGTGCAAGAGGGACTGTGGTCCTTTGAAAAAACAACAGCTTGCACAGAGGAAAGAACAAGTTTCCTGGGTATTACAGTTGAGAAACAACCAGCCATCGAAATAATACAAATAATATAATGATCTATCGCCACCTACTGGTGGTTTCAGTCATCCCTCATCTGGATACATTTGAATATGTGAGCCATATTTTGAAATAAAATATTTATACAAAAACCTTTTGTCTGTGGTGGATAAATGTGAATTGAGTTTAGAGTTTGATATTGTACATTGTGCATATTTCTCCTTTCTAGCAGTGTAACCTGCGTTTTCCTTTATCTGACTGATGCAAAGGATCACGTGTTTATGTCTGTATGAATCTGCAATGAGCCGCCATGCTTTCATCAGCAGAGGCAACACAAGAACAGAGACTTCTGTTGCAATTAATAATGGATAAAAAGAAACAACATGCAATGTGTGAGCGCAGAGAAACCATCACAGATGAATAAACAACAAAGCCTTATTGTTTTGAGGATTCTGTCGAGCAGTGATGTAGGGACGTCATGATTTTTAATTAGTTAATAAATCTACAACATGCGGCCTCTTCTTAAGCTACAACCACAACAAACAAGAGACGTATAGTTGCTTTCTAGCGTCATCTTGTATGGTTGTAACAAAACATGTATGCGGCGGCCGCCGGACAAACTACACAAAACACGACTACTGCAACTACAACTATACTTATACACTCCAATAATTAAGTGCCACATGCACATCCCTGTGTTTGCAGCCATGTTGGTATTTGTTTCAGAGTCTGGATCAATTTGAGAAGAACTGCACTTCGTGTTCGACATCAGAATGTGCGTCAAATGTTTTATCAGCTGCCGACTGTGATCAGATTTGCCTTTGAAACTAATATGATTTTATCTGTGGGCATCTGCAGCTGCTGCAAAGCAGAGAAAATAAAACAATTATCTCCATCAGAGAACAAGACTGCTCTGGCAAACAAAACTCATGGTGTGTCCCTGAGATGTTGTTTGATTGTTTGGATTCCCTACACTTTAAAGTGAATGTATACATCCAGTTGTGCAGGGAAGGAACGAGTAGGAATCACCATGTGCTCGGTCTCCCGTCTGAACCTTTCGAGTGAGTGTAGACGTGGGTAAAAATGTATGTGTATAAAAATGTACTACAATATGGATTGAAGACTACTTGAAAGTACTGCGATATGCCTCTTTCCATATGTCACATGAGAAACATATGTTGTACAAGTGGTGTATTTTAATGTCAGTAGAAACCCTAAAAACCATTTCTCTCACGTATAAAGGGAGACAATACAGGTGAATGGGGTAAACATTTCAACCAACAGATACATGAATATCTATTGGTCTATCTATCCCAGTTGATTGCTAACATTGAGACATTTACATTTTTTTATTTTATGTTTAAATATAGCAACCAGGCATTGTCAATGTGTTTTTGGTGAATTCCGGAGAAATCTACAGTTTGACAAACTGTAGTAAATTTAACACTTAATGTGCATTTTGAATGTTTTCTCTCCACTAATCTGACATAAAATGTATCATGCTATGGCTTGGCCACAAGTAATAACTTAATAATAACTCAGAAATACATTATTTATGAATGAAAAAACATATTGTATACCTACCCTGCCTTCGCCCAATGACAGCTGGGATCGGCTTCAGCTTCATTAGAAAATATCTGGGTTTCCCAAAAGGGCAATTGGAGTTGTGCAATCTGTGATATTTGAAGACAATACTCTTAAAATTGCACTGTGGTAAACTATTTACTTTCTAAGCAGCAGTTGTCTTACCGTCTCCACCCCTAGCCCCTTTATTAGTATGTCTTGTGGTGCTACAGAAGCTTTGTTAATTTATCTACGACCCTATTATTAATTTTAGAGTGCACTTAGTACAAATTAACCATGAAAAATGGCTTTAATATATCAAAGCTAAAAATATCTGTGCACAGCAAATCTTTTGCTATGAAACTAAAACACGTAAACTGTAACTGCAATCTGTTGTGTCTGAACATGATCTTTCATAGCATAAAAGGATAAAGCTTCCTTCTTCCTTGAAAACAAGGTGAGTCACTCTAACTGAACATATTGTTTAGCGGAGGTGTTGAGAATGTCTCTGATAAGGTTATTGCAGAGATTGGACTGGAAATGACGCTGGATAGTAATAAAGCAGTCTGTTCCTCCCACTGTCCTCTAAAAAGCTTGCAGGCATAAAGACTAATCTAACATCACAAACTATCAGAGCTACAGAGGAACATTACAAAAACAACAGAGATACAACATGAATCTTCTCCTTCTGGTGGCTGCTTTGGGGCTCACAGGTGGATATTCACCATGTTGTGTCTAAAATAAAACAAACTAATGTCAGAATAGCCCTTTAGTTTCTCTTTGATGGTGTCGGTGTGTTACAGGACCGTCTCCCCTGCAGTGGAGCTCTCGTTGTGACCTTCTCTGACACCCTCGTAGGTACTAGTGGCTGTTACTACCAAATGAAAACTTCCTGCGATGATTACTTAACATCAGCTGTCAGACACTTTTACGACTCTAAATAATGTAAAATGTAAAATAAAAATATATAATTTTATGTTGGTTATACTGTGTTTTCATCAAAAATATTTGGGCTTGGTAAGACCAGGCTGAGATGTTAGATATGTTCTGCTTTGTTGAAATTCAACAATGTATTATTAAAATCTCTATATATGGTTTTACCTGTAATTCATTTGCTGGCGCCTTTTCAGCAGGACCATCACACGCCAGCTTCTCCAGTATCGGACACAATTCTCCTGGAGAGATAAAAAGCAAAAGCAGGGAGTCATGAATAGGCTTAGTCAAACTTTTTTTTCAATTCACAGGCTGTATTGCGTCTTAATAAATCATGTCTGAAGACATCACTATAGTCAATCAGCAAGGCATGTCTGGGGTAGCAGTGTTACAAGTAAATGTGAGTATCTCTTCCACTGTGCTTGCAGATCGTACAGCACCATTGCATCTCTTGGGGAACACGACGTAGCTGTGGGTGAGGGCACTGAGCAGCACATCACAGTCCTTTCTATTCCGCTCACCCTTACACAGCCTGGCGATGGTCCGTCTGGCCGAACCCGCTCGCTTTACCCAGCACATCCAGCCCGTCCCTCGGCCCAGCCGCTGCCCACAACCTGGAGAGAATTGCCATGTCGGTGGCTGGAGATCCACCATCCCAAATCAATGTAAGTGGATTTAAAGGAGATACTGTGGCTTTAACGCCTCATTAACTTATAATTGAGTATAAATGAAGCAAAGCCAGTGTTCCCTAATCCAGTTCAGAAGTCTTCTGTCCTACACGATTTTTACTCCAGCTTTCATATAAATATCTGATCAAACTAAAGGCTTCCTGTAGAGCGTTTCCTATAATAGTTGTTGGTGTTTGGTTTCTCATTAAAATGCCTTTTGTGCATCTCTGAATTCTGAAAAACATGCTGATGCCAGTCATCTACAAAACAACAAAACAACCTAACTATCTGGATGGAGATATACCACCAGAAGGTATCAAGAAAATAGTAATTTGAATAATAATTTGGGAGAACCGACCCTTTACAAGCCTGGGAGAAGAGATGCCTCTGTGTATTTGATGGGCAACACGTTAATCTCTATGAAGCATTAAGTCCCACACCACAATAACAACTCAAATATGCAGTTTGTATTGTTTTACAAATTAAATGTAAGATGTTCTTCACACTGACAATCTTATCCATGATGGTTCATATAACTACAGAAACCTGTAGACTGAAGTACATAAATGCAGTGTTATGCTAGCTTGCCTTGCATGTTGAAATCTTTGCTGTAATCATTGGTTACAAGTTCCAAAACTAGTTCTCTTTTGATTAAATACATGAGTGACACCGGGGAACAAGTAGCACCACTCCCTTTGTAGCAGGAAACATTTATCATGCACTTAGGCCCAATGAAGAGACCAAAATAAAAATGCTAACAAGGCATGAACATTCTGCTTTAATAAAAATGGCTCTCTTTAATCAGAGGACTTTCTAATTGCTTGTCAAAATGCCCAGTCAGTGATGAGCACTAATTAAAAGACGTAGACCTTGAAAACAGTATTTACACAAAGATTAGACCTTGATGCTCCAGTGCAAGAAGTGCTAATGCATAATTATTGGAAGTAATACACCTGAAGAGAGGAAGGAAGGAAGCCTTCGTCAAGGAGTGACTGACAGATCGATGAGTGAGTGTCCAGAATGCATCCCAGTGACTAAATTGCACTTGTGTTTCTAATGAAATACAAATGAAGTACTTATTGAATGAATTAGTAATAACCCACCTTCTTGTTGTTGGAAACAGATGAGCCTCCTAACCTCCTGTAGTGTGTATCTGTGCCTGTTGTCCAGACGTGCATGAACACGTTCCCTGAGTTCCTGTTCTGGAGCCTGAAGGGCATGGTCTGCGCTGGACAAGCAAACACAGATAACTGCATGGTGGGCACGGCCAAAACACAAACAAGCTGTGGATCCCACTGCTGCATTTCTCTGCTTCCCACTGCATATTTTCATTCCATTTGAACTCACCTGCTAACTTGCATACATTTCCTATGAACCACCACCACAGAGTCCTATTCTCTCTCCCCCCCTCTCTCTGGTGGCAGTGTGAAGGCGTGTGATGGCCAGCTGCAGGGTGTGCAGTGGTTTAGTCACAGCTGCAGCCACCGAGCTGACCCCAGCGTCTACACCAAGCTGTGCGTGTACAATGCCTGGATCAGTGATGTGATGGGCCGCTACGCGCCCACGCCGCCAACCCAAACCACTACGGTGCAGATGACATCACGAGGCCTCAGAGAGACATTTATTCACAGACTAAATGTAAACACTATAAGACTTTTTTATAAACACTGCTCCTCATTTTAATGGGACGGTTCAGTGTTATGAAAACTGTGCTTGAACATAAAGTTTAGGGGTTTCCCTTTCATCCAATTAAGCAAGATAACAGCATTTGTTTTTGTCAAAACTGTTACTCCAGCTGACACAGATATATACAATTATTCGCAGCAGTCTCAAATCATGCAAATCCTACGCTCAGCTACAAAAAAACATGTGAACAAAATATGTATGCAAACTCAAAACCGTAGGTATAAACAAAAAAACAAAAAATGTCAAGTGTTCAGGCACTTTATGTTTTATTCATGGGTTTTAGTGCACCCTATGCGATTCCTCATTTCCCTCATTTGCTTCAGCAAAAGAGTTTCCACAGCTGGCTAATAGCTGCTGCTAATTAGTTCAGATTTTTTTCAGAGAATATCATGACTTCACACATGCTGATGCGTGAGAGCGAATTTGACACGGCAGCGGATGTTTGTGTTGATCCACATGCTGAACAACAAAACCACTCGTCTTTCTCATTGCACTGCAACTTTTATTCAATTCTGTATTTTTTGCTTTTTAACTGTTTTTTAATGTTTTAATGAATGTTCTTAATTGTTTTTAAATCTTGTTTTATTCTGCATTATGTTTTGATGCTTTTAATGGTTTTATGAGAAGCACTTTGAATCGCCTTGTTGTTGAAATGTGCTATACAAATAAACTTGCCTCGCCTTGATTAAGGACCTAGCAGCTTTTTTTAATTTGTGAGACAAGTTAAATGACAAAAAAGGAAAATGTCAAAAATGATACTTAGAAGCTGCTCTAATCAATAATTTGTATATTAACAATAATAATGTAATAAAAGAGAGGTTGCTCATGGTGAGCAAGTAGCTATATTTTGGTTGTACAGCTCGCAACTTTAACATTTTGACTCACTCTTCCATTTGCATAATTTTCTACTGCAGCAAGCAGCTGTTTTCAGCACAAAGCTCCACTGCAAACTATACTGGCAGACAGGCAAAGTTACATGCACTGAAACCTCTAAGTGATGCTTACATTTAAAACAATTAAATCAAATCAAATATTATGAACCTGGTAACGATGTGTCTGACAATACATGATGCAAATGCTCCGCAGGGCGAGCAGCAAAAATGTGACGCACCACTAGATGGGGGTAAAGCCTAATGCAAAAGAAACGCACTGTGGCAAAGAGAGACATTTTGCTGCTGACAGGTGACAGAAGTTTTGCATTTTTTTTTGCACGTTCTGTTTGAACTCTGAGCTGAGATCTGAGCTCTGCCACAACATCTTTATGTTCGCAAAAAAACGACAGGGCAATAAACACATGGATCTAATGCAACGTTTACCGACACACTAGTACAAAGGAACTGGAGAACACATTGGGGAGTTACAGACCCAGACTCGGCATACATACACAAAAACAAATACACACATGTGGGCACACGCACACACTTACATGCCAAGTGACGGACAGCTGTGTCCATAATCACCCCGGCAGCTGAACATAGGGGCCACTCCGCCATCTGTTCCCAGGATTTGTCTCCCGTCCTCCTCACCCCTGTCCCTCGGTCTCCCACCTCTGCGGGAGACAGAGGGCACACTGAGGGGCTGACTTCAGGAGCTTGAATTGAGAGTTTTAAGAGGTGCTGCTTTTATTTTCCTTCAATTTGGATAGCCATTGTTGTATCATTCTGAGGGATTTGACTCAGCCCAATTTAATGTAATAACTAACGAGTGAGTCATTTCTAGCTTTTGTAATAGATACAATAGACACTTCTCTCATCCCCTCAGGCGGGATACCCAATACAATAAGCCAGAAGTCCTGTGCGATAGAGGCCCCAGACGTTGGCACTCACTGCCCGAGGTGATCAGGCGGTCTGAAAATGAAAGATGACGGCAAAAGAAGAGAAATTAAGTCACCGCCAAAGTTATGATGATTCATCATGACAGGAACATGATTGTCTGCACCAAATTCTGCAGCAATCGCTGTTGAGACATTTCACTCAAAATCACAAATGTCAACTTTATGGTGATGAGAAGAAAAGTTTGCCAATGAATGGGTGTCACAATTTCATTGCAATCCATCCCAAAATATCTTTAAATATCCAATAGATATTTCACACTGGACAGAGGGACATTGTCCTCCCCATAGCCGCTTCTACAATTTATTACAGTGATACATTATTTTAAAAGGTAGGTCCACTCAGTTCCACAAATTACCAAAGATTGATTAAATGACTTCAGGAGGAATTGCCATCGACTGCATCCCAGCTCAACATGTCTCTGCCTAATGGTCCAACAAGATGTCTCAATCTCTTTTGGGGCTCGTGAAAAAAGAAAATCTTTACTTTAAAACAATAACCGTGTGGACAAGCAGCATAGTGTTTTCTCTGGAAAGACAAATTAATTCAAAATTACACATTGTGCATTGGCCTGTGGAGGTCAGATGCATCTTCCTGAACTCCCACTCGGAATTTAATGGACTAAGACGATCAGACGTTTTTAAGATAAAATAACCTTTGTGGTCAGAGAGATTTTTATGCCCCGGAATAAATTCTAGCCACAAGTCCCACTGAGCTCTCTCCGTGTCTGCATATCTATTTCTACCCTTCAGACAAACATGCACACATACAGATGGTGGAAATCCCCTCTCAGCCCAGTTAGCCATTATATGCTTACGTGTATTAATGGTTACCCATTGCTCCTTTCCATACACTCCCTTCCGCCAACTTACTGTAAATAATTTCCCAATTTATAAACACCCTCCCTTCAACCATCTCTCTCTACTGGCTTTCATAACTCAGGCATGCATGCACAGCACCTATTGAAAACAAATATCATCCTCAATTGCCCAAACACCATGGAATAAACTGATTAATGAGGGAATTAAAATGAACGATGATCCATAGGGCGAACCCTTTTTCCTGGGGTGTGACAGTGCTTATCAGTGGTTGGTACAAAATCTGTAGAGGGAACGCGAGGCATCTCCCTCCCTTCTTCCATCTCCCTCCATCGCTCCGTTTCTCTGGCAAAACTGTCGCCATCACTCATCATCGGCTTACATTCCCAGAATTCCCCTGTGGCACCTGGCTCATGAGAGGGAAAAGTGACGAACGCACACTCAAACGCACCTTCAGAAACTGAGAGAAAGTGCACACCGCTCACACACTCATCCCTCCATCACATGCGTTTTTTTTCTTCCAAACAACTGACAGGTCTTTTCACAAAGATGTAAATGAATATGGTGGGGGAGTGCATGTGTGAGTTGTGAGTGTGGGTGCATACTGTATGCGCTACTGTTCACTGGGCTAATGGCTCATTGAGAAGAGCACAGGCCAAGTCAATCATGCCGGATCCCTCCCCATCGTTCCATTGAGACCCGCGGCTCATCAGGGGAGATAATTAGGTTGAAGAGCTTTAATGATACTAGCCTAATAGCTACAAGAGCACACTGTGAGGCGCCAGTACATGTGTGTATCTGTGCATGTGTATCAGTGATGCGATGAGTGTAAAAGTGTGTGTCTTTTAAAGGCATTAGTGAGTGAATAAGTGATTAAAAGGATGTTTTGCTAACACATGAGTTTATGAGGGCGTGTGTTTGGATGGTGATAATATGGAAGCTGATGGGATAATGAATAGTGTAGTGCACACACACACACACACACACATACACACTCTGGGGTTGTGTGTCAGGGTTAATACACAACCTGCTCAACTGTATACAACTATGGTGGGGGGAGTGGGATAAAAGCAGTGTAAAACTGAATGGGGGATTTTGTGTGTTTTTGAAAGAGGGGGAGGGAGAGAACAGACAGAAACAGAGAGAGGCGGGGAGGCATTATGCATTCATATTGGAAATTGCTGTGAATTTAAATGAGCATGTGCACTTTGGGGGACACAAGCTGTTTGGTAAATGCAGTTACAAAGTGCATTGCAGTGCCATGAGTGCTTACATATAGCCCCCCTATATGTAAGCACTGGGAGGGGGGGAGGGGGGCACACCACAATGAGAACATCAATCAACACATCAATCTACAACTGCAAAGAATACCAGAGCTACAATGATCTTACAATACTATTTATGATATTGGTTTGATTGTACTTTCTTTTTTCCATATGTATGTGCATTCACATACACTTGAATTAATTCAGTGTTCTATAGTAAAGCCAGTACAACAGAACAAGATGTAAGGTGAGATGCATTTTTCCCGAAATCCATCAAATTGATCCTGCAAAGAAAACTGGATGAGCCAATGCTGCGCTAAAGGTGTCTTTAAGGCACACTCAATGATTTCAGTGTCTCCAACGTGCCAGCATCAGGTTGCACTTTTCTACCACCACTTTGGAAAAAAATGTCTTTCGCATGTTTGACTATACTTTTTCCACACCTTGATTTTTTTTTTTGCAATCCAAATGGGAATCAAGCCTTTGTGCCACAAAAAGTCCTTCGCAGAAAGGGGATCGAGAGAACACACACACACTCAAAATCAAACACACACACATTTTCAGTAATGGTTTTCACAAAAAGGGGCCACAGCTACAAAGAAGTAAACCCACAGGGAATCCATTTGCCTTCCCTTGCAATCATCATACACTTACTCTTAAAAAACACCATGGCCCAGCGCCGTTGCCATGGATACACACCACTACATCCCTCTAACTCTGTCTTTTTCGAACGTATCTTTCTCTCTGCGGAAGACCTGTAATCCCTGTGGGTTGGTTAACGCTCCTGCTACATACCAGAACATGTTGGTTCCTGCATGTCTCCGTGTTTGTGTGTGAGGAATGCGGTAAGAAAGAACGACCTGAGGGTTCACGTTGCCTCGGGGAGATAGAAAAATACCACATAATGATCCTGTACTGATAGACACACAGTGCGTAATGCTGTTAACAGCTGCTCAATGCAGTGAACAGGCAATATGTAATGTATACTGTAAGTTGTCTCAACACACACACACACACACACACAAACCCAAGCAGAGAGAGATGTCCCATCGCTAACACCAGGTAAGCCTAACAGACTCCCCTGAGCTAAGCCGGGACTCATTGATAGGTCTGTCACACGGGGGAGAGAAGCCAACTCATATATCACTGCAGACCTGGAAACTCCCCGTCTGCAGAAAACGCCGTCCACAGAATGCTGAAAATACCATAGACAGTGTTACTTTTCTGAGATTTAACAAAAGGCATGTTGGGTGAATGGCTGATCGTAGTTTATTTCATCTCAATGGTTCATTTGTCTGAGAAACATAAATAATAAATTGTTTGTCAAGATTCTCTTTGTTCATTGAGCAATTATTTTCCACAAAAAAAAACAACCACTAACACACATTCACGTATAAAAGTATGAGATTGGTTTTGGTTTAATGTCAGAATGAAGTTTTTATTTAATTAAATTCGAAGACCAGAGACAACTTGTCAGGGCAAGTAATCGAGTGGGGAGTCTGGAGGTCTGGAGAGAAAATATTTTACAACAACATACAATTATAGTTGAGCAGGAGTAGTAAAATAAAGCAGGTTTCACCTATTAAAACTGAGGAAAAAGTTTGTTAAACTTAGCTCCTCTAAAAAGATCCTGTTCCTTGTTGTAGGAATGTAGGAAAATCAAACTCAAAAGATGTATGATTAACAAGCATTGACCTCCTGAAGTGGATTCGGCTGCTTTTTATTGCTCAAAATAGATTGAAAAATAAATATTTGTTTCAATGTTAGCTTGAGCAAAACGGAAAGAGCATTTTTGGCTGGTGAACACCTAAAACACTTATTCGAATGTATCAGGTATCAGCGAGTCTCTTAAAATGGATGCTTGATGAGTTGAGTCTTAAACATAATCAGTAGCACATTAACACTCTGTAAGATCACCTTTCTGTTTTTTGTGTTGCTTTTTGTAGTTACAAGTTTGTTCTGAGCAGCCGGCTTCTTCTATATTTTAAACAAACTCTTGCTGCTGCCACACGCATGAATGCATCATCTCATGTGCAGCAAAAGATTTCTACTTGAAGAGAGACCCGTTCCCCTGAGGGCTAAAACCGGGAAATGTAAAATTCTTCCTTGAGCTCGGCATAGATTGAATCAATGTTGCGCTACATCTTTTGTCAAAAACTAGCACTGATTCATAGCAGTGTCACAGCTTATTTAAAATGTATATTGAAATTTGAAATGTATATTCTTACAAGACACAAAAAGCAGCTTCAAGCAGAATCAGAATTGGACAAATGTCCCCTGATATGACCCCCTGACCTGTTCTTACTGTAGCCCAACAGCTAACCTTTGAAACCCAACCCGGCTCTCACCCTGTGGATCAAAGGTCAACTTTACAACCGTATGTCTTTGCGGCAAATCTCCAAAAACTGTTCTGCACCACGAAGCATAAACACAGACATAACACACACACACACACACACACACACACACACACACACACACACACACACACACACACACGCACACACACATACGCATACAACACACTGAGGGAAGGGAGGGATGAGGAACACACACAATTAGTAAGGAATGTTTGCCCCACCCGTGCAGCCCCTTCCCTTCAGCATGTGGCTCAGAAAAGAAGCACACCCTCAGCCGGCTTTTCATACAGTACGGGTCAGGAACAGGTATTTGTTATGGCAGTTTTATTGTACAGAGGTCAAAGTTGTGGAGAATGAGTATCGGACACACATATATATATAGACATATAAATATACCTACAGTAAATATACACACATATATATATATATATGCTGGGTTACAGACATAGCAGAGTGGTATGAGACAGACACGGAGGGAGGAGAGTATGGCGCTTTTGGAAGTAAATTATTTACACTCACACACACACACACTTAAAGTAGTTGAGCATCTGCAAAATATCTCACACAAAAACACTTGCTCACTCTTCCACATACCTTGTTTTCTGCTGTGTGTGTGTGTGTGTGTGTGTGTGTGAGAGAGAGAGAGAGAGAGAGAGAGAGGTTATGCAGAGCTATTTCCCATGATCCAGCATCAAATAAAGTGGACAGGTCTGATAAGCAGATAAGGACGTAACTGAGAGAAATGCCAGGGCTTTCACACACACTCATACACACACACACTCACACACACACACACACACACACACACAAAGAGGCAATGCAGGAGAAGGAAAACCTTGACACAGGTAGACACACTGGCACAGCAGCTGTCAGCGACTAAACACTGTGTGGTGTTTCCTATTACTGCACAGAGCAGCTTGATAAGAAGCCTCTGGCTCTGTAATAAGCAGGGCTCTGTCATCACTTGATAGATGGTTTGGTTTTTTTTAAGGTAAAGGAGGTGGGGAAGGTCACAAGGGCGAATGAATGGTGTAAAATAGAAACTGAGGTCAAAAACTGAAAATGGAAAAGAGAGTATAAAATGTTGGAGGAAAAAAAGACGACTTTCCAGGTTGTTCCAAATACTCGTGTCCTTGTTCAACAAGCGAAACACACGAGATCCTGTTTATTCCAGCAGCAGAAGAGACGACAAGAAAGAAAAAAAGGAGGACAGGGTGGGATGTATTCGCAAATCTCCATTAGTAAGTCAGTGGAGCATGTGATAGTAATTATCAGGTGTTCTCTTGGGATGCCTTAAGTTGCTCTCAGTGTCACTACTATTATTGTTACACGCGAGAGACACAGCGTGTGTGTGCGTGCATACTGTATGCATATGTGATGGAAATCATAAGAAGAGATAGAGGAGAGTGAAGAAGCAATGGAAGCTAGCGGGATAATGTAAATGCGACCACTGTTTTTATTGGGTCTCTCTGTGTGTGTGTGTGTGTGTGTGTGTGTGTATGTGTGTGTGTTTGCCCTCAGGCAGGTGTGTGTGTCTGTGTGTGTGATTTAAGGTGTATTCTGAGTTGGTCCACAAGGTCAAGTGCAAAGAATGTGTTACTCTTTCATTACACATCGCAACTCAACATGCTTCAAGGTATTTCAAGAGCCTTGGTTTAACACACACACACACACACACACACACACACACACACACACACACACACACACACGTACACATTCGAGATGAGAGTAATGTGTGTGCGTAACTTTAGCTTCTGTGTTTCGTTGTGAGGATGCCGCGTTTCTGAGTGTATATCATCACCAAAAACACAAGTGTGTGTTAGAGTTGTATTCTCCAGACAGCTGCTGTGCTGTAATGTTAGCCAAGGGGAGGAGCCTGTAGCATGTACAGAAGTCCTCCAAGGAGCAGCTCTCAACAGCTGCTCTCCAGCTCCTGCAGGCCGTCTCTCTCTTCCTCTTCTTTTAACATAACTTTCTTCTCTGATCCTCTCTATCGGGCCTCAGGGGGATTCTTTTGCCTATTGCAGTATGTCCACTGTTTTAATGGTGTGAAAACAAATGCATCTACAACATACAGTATTCTATCGTATTCAGTATGCGGATGAAGAACTCCTTGGATGATCATCACATGATTTTACAGTAAAGTTAACCTGATCAATGGTCTAGTTCTCATGCTGTTTATATTTTTTGAGGTGGTTTTGTATGAGGTACATCTACGTAGAGTAGATGCCGATCGGCACGCCCCTAGCTTGAAGAAGCAGGGCAGAAGCTATATTGCCACCTAAAAGAAAGGCCCACTTAAAAACAAATCAATATCCGTGTAAGTGTAGGCTATATTTAGAATATCTCACCACTTTACCTTCACAGTCAGCCCCAACAATGTCAAACAGGATGTAAAACACTTTCAGTATTACTGTAACTTCCAGACTGTTTTAAAGGTTGGGAGATTCCATGTGTTGTGCATTTGAATCTTTTTTTACGACGGGGCCCGAAAATATAGTATTATATAGTTTATATTCCTGAAACCTTTCATAGTAGCAATACCTTGAGTGGTTAAAAGAGTTCATCTTGATTTCACCAAAATTAGTCCATGTGACAAGACTCATGTTTGCTCTCTTAAGCCTGATGGTTAATTATTCATTCACAAATAGTTTGACATTTAAAAATATGAAACATTTGTAACTACTTGTCCCCTTATAGGTTTTTTTTTCTATTTACATCCAACTAAAAAGAAACAACTCAGAAATTAAAATGTTTGTAGGTATGTAAGTGTTAATTATGATGATGTTATTATTTCTTCAACTTTACCTACACACTGTGATGTAAGAAACTCATAAAAGCAAATACTGTAAGCTGCATTGTATCCTATAACAGTATGTTGATGCTATTGTGTCTGGAGAAAGATAATTTCCTCTTTCAAAAGAATGTCATGGATCAGCAAAATTAAAGGACATCCCCAGCCAGCATTTTGGACTGAAATGTTTGAACGGAAATGGTCCTGGCCTTGTGTTTTTTAATGGCTTAACTAAATCTTGGAGTTGACCTCAGCCTGTCATGGACAATCAATGTGACCTTTGACCCGTGGGAATTAACCTCAGACACCACATGATGCCATTAACTCAGATTAACTGAAAGGGAGTGGAGTACATAAACACAGCTCTCAGTCAGTCTCCCATCACATTCTTGTTTTTACACATCAATAATATGTATTTATAGTTGTTTTTACACTCTTATCTCCCTCGGTTGTATTTGCCTCTCATTATTAGCCTTACCAATTCAAATTAAAGCCCACCCAGCTGTGCCTTGAAAACCAAATATCTCACAGGTGGCCTGGCACTCCTGAGTGACACACGCTCACATACTCGCTGAAGCTCGGGATCGACCGTCACTCAGTTTCATAGCACACTCACAGATACAATCAATGCGAGAAATCCTTCGAGACGGATACCAGAAATTCTGCAAATAAATACAGTATCGCAAAGGCAGGTGTAACACACACACACACACACACACACACACACACACACACACACACACACACACACACACACACACACTCTCCGCTCTGTTTCTCATAATCACACCCAAACAGTAAACACATTGGAGCCACACAGGATATTAAACCATAGGACTGGGAGGAGATAAACACATTTATCACACAAGCGCTCTTTCATTATTTATAGGCCCACCTCTTTGGTGTATACACCTCCAGTCTGAACCTCCCTTCCTATTTTTTCCACCCCCCTGTTTTATCTCAAAGTCCATGCAGATTTATGACCTCTGAACAAGGCATCTTCTGTTTCGTCCTTCCTCAGCAATCACTACTTTCATTTCTTCTCATCCTGACGTTAACTCTTCTGATACTACACCATCTCCTCCTCCATTTTGCTCCCCTCCCCTTTTTACGCAGCTTAGATTTGTCCCTTTTTCTCCTTTGCTTTTTTCAGTCTCTTTATCAATTATCTTCTTCCTTCCCTTCCTCTCGTAACACAAGCAGTCCTCTCCACTAATCTCTACATCCATGGTGAACGTCTTCTTGCCTCATTGCTTTTGAGGCCGTGTGTGCAAACTGCACGAGCGCTGATTGTGTGTGATGGAGCACATGTTGTCAGCGAGGCTGCCACCGGAGCCTAGTTCAACCAGGATCCATGTTAACAGTGCTGCATACACAGTAGTGTGTTTATTTCTGTGTGTGTGTGTGTGTGTGTGTGTGTCTGTTTGTGTATACCGGGCTGAGTCCGAGCCAAGTGCCACTGAGTAGCCATCAGATCCGGGTCGAGCAGGCCGAGGGGACAGACAGCGGTTGTCATCCCTCAATAGGCTGACACTAAATGGCTAAATCAGTTTAAAGCTACTGTAACTAAACCCAGCAGGAAAACTCACAGTGGGTAGAGGGAGAGAAGAGGAAGGAAGGGAAGGACACTGGGAGGAATGACAGTAATCCCCCTCATTGTTAGCAAGACTGAAAAGCACTGATCCTCAGAATCTCTCTCACTCTCTCTCTCTCTCACACACACACACACACACACACACACACACACACACACACACACACACACACACACACACAGTACTGAAAAGTTATAAAAGAGGAAATAACACAATATTTCCATTTCAAATGACAAATTGATCAAGAATACTTGTGTACTTTTAATTCACTCTGCGACAGCCTTCCGAGACTTGTTATGACCAGTAGCTTACAGTGGCTAATGTTAACAAACATTAGAGTGCCATATATAAAATGACTACCCCACTGAATATATCGTCTCATAGAAAAATAGAAGAAATTCAACATCCGGTGAGCTAGCTTGCTAGCAAGCTTGCTAGCTAGCTTGCTAACATTATCCATTGGCCTCACTTAAAGTGAGTAGCCTAATGAGTGATGTAACTCATTCCTTTTGTTATTGAGTAATTAATAAAGTTGTGAAATTACTTTTTCATTGTAGATTATTGTGCATTTTTCAAGGAACTCGCACAACACAGGTCGCCATACATTAGAATGGTTTAATCATAAAAGTAAACACATCTTACCTTGTTCTCTTGCTGGCCGGTCAGCACGCCGTCGGGTCGGGTGTCTTTATGGCAACTTTTGCTAGAACATCTTGGGGAATTAAGGTAAATTAGATTATAATCTTCCTGTTCCTGATCTTTATGGATGTGTAGATAAAACGGAATAGTCACTCCTTAAATAAGTTAGCTAGTTAGAAAAAAAAAAAGGTTTGGGTAATCTGCTGTTTTGATACTGAGTTGATAAAACATTCTAAAGTAGCAAAATATAGATCTGTGTGTGTTTGTGTTTGTCATGTGCTGATTCAGTTTATTTTCTTGTGTGTTTTTTTCATATTGATGCTAGAGACACCCTACTATGTTTACATAATAATTCAATGTATGTTTTTTTCTTCCTTTGTGGAAAAGCATCTAAAACGTAAAAAAAAAAAAATCCACGGCAGGTTTTACAGCCTGAAACCCCTGGAGATGAATCCTCACGTCAATCACATCAGCAGGGGCCGACATTGACACCGTTATTTACAACTTCCATAAATTCCCCTTTTCCGCCAACACGCTCTCACAGCTTCTGTCTTTGCTGCTTTGTATTCAGAGCTTTCGATTGATTTCTCCAGGTCACATTGATGGGAGACATTTAATTTCCTAATGGAAGAGGCAGCCGAGCAAGGGGTGTGTCAGGACGATAGCGCTGATTGGCCCGTAACCAGAGAGCCTGTCTAAACCGGGTGTTTGGCAAAATTGTTACAAATTGTTACAAGGTTAACGCACACGTTATGTAAGCTTTCTGTTAGAGGGAGGGGAGATTATTGCTGTGGAGAACACACCAGCCCTGCTTAGATGTTCAGAGGAATCCTTTCATCCTTTCATCATGATTAACATTTGGTTTTGATTCATGCATTTGCAAATAGTCAATTATGATTAAAGCTGCTATTGAGTAGGAGTCATCCAACTAACTGTTGGTTATCAATGTACAAGGCTGCGCTGGAATTTGCAGAAGATTGATGGCTTCATTTCAAGTCATTTCTGAACATGAGAGCGAAGGAGAGAGAACGCTGCATCATTAAAAGTCGATGCAAAACAAAATTAGCTTCCCTCATTTTTCTGTTCTGTCACAACAAATCATGGGATGAATCAATGTGTGTGTGTGTGTGTGTGTGTGTGTGTGTGTATGTGTGTGGGCAGGGAGGGAGGGGGGATATATATTTACATAATGCCAGTTATATCAAATAGATTTAACTTTGGTGCAAATAGGAGTCCATTTAGATGTCATCTTCTGGGAAGTGAAAGAAAAAAAGCATACGGATGAATTACATCAAAAGCTATTTGATTTTTGATTGCTTTTGGTCTGGTGTGTCAAGTTTTTGGAGACGATGTTCAGTGGTGTGTCATGGTAACCAAATGTTATCGAATGGCCAGGCACTGTTTCTGGCTTCTATTCTACTTTGTGTATCTAAAAGAACATACCCAGTGACTTTAGTCCTATTTGTGATAACAATAAAAAAATAAATCACAACCGTTTTCACAAACTGCCTGTTGCAGAGATAGGAATAAAAACACGGAGAATGTGGTGTTGTGATCCTTTTTCTTGAGTTTTGTTTCTTTATAAATTCTACAGAGCTGGAACCAAATAAAAAGATACATCAACACACCACAGAGGTCACAACAGCGTACCACAAAATATACAGTATACAGTACAGAGAGAGAAGTAAAGCACTGAGAATATCCTAAAAAATGAATCCTCCTAAATAAAAAAACAACATTTCTCTCTTCTCTCAGTGCGAGTGGAAAAGCATGGGAAAAAAGAAAACTCAGTAGTTCCAAAATAAAGAATCCCCCTTTCTAAAAAAAAAAAAAAACAACTTTTATACCACATTATTTTTATATAAAACATTAAAAATCAAAAAAGGATGCTCCAAGTTAATTTATCTATCTTCGCCTGCCATCACAGGTTTACTAACAGTCAATATGGCAAGATCAGTAGACAGACATTACAAAATAAAATGAGCCCTGTGGGCAGAGATAGTTGTTCGAGGTGACATTCTTTTAAAAATCAAGGCCATTGGTTCCAGTGTACAACAAAGTAAAATGGCACGTCAATCAGTTATCAAACCTCTCTGGCCTGCCGACAGTGTTGGGGAGGAACAGAAATGCCAGTATTGCATACCTAAACATAGTAACACTCCTGCTGTGACACTCAAAAACTCTTTCATTTGGTAAAAATAAAAGGTACATCACATACTCCAGCAACAACCCCGATCCCTCCCACACCTTCCCTGCTTGTAACAAACTAGAATGAACCTGTGCCAGTGCTTTCTACCAGCAGGTGAATCTGTGCCTTTTTTGTTGTCACAGGGAAAAAAATGATAACACAGCAGGCCACAGTTTGAGATTGTCAACCATTTCGCCAAATTCCTCCAATTTTACAGTGAATATGAAAGCTGATGATAACTGGGTTATAAATGGAGTTTTGGAGCAGAAATGGTAGCAATTATGGTCCCGGGCCAGCACCACAGACACTTTGAACTCCACATCATGCACAATACACCTCCTGCCTCACAGACAGGGAAATAGTAGTATTTGAATTTACAGAGAAAACCGGAGAGCAAAGTGAACGATAGACGTACTAACATAATATACAAGTATGCTGGAAATGGTAAAAACACATTTGTACAACCCAATAGCTTGCTTATTTGGTGGCATAGCAGCTGAATTTAAAAGGGCAAGCTATTTAAAAGAAAAGATTGGCGTTATTAAATGCCTGAGCTGCTTCTACGGAAAGCTAATTAGAGATATGGGGGCGTGGGGCGGGGAGAAGAAGAAACACACACACAAACATTCACAGGTGGCAAAAAGGCAATTAAACAAACAGCACTAAAGCCGAAACACAGAGTTTCTTTGAGCGGAAATGTTACAGCTGTGTGTGCCAAACAGTGGGCTGAGGGATTTATTGTTGTGAGCGTAAATCATCACTTGTTATTGAGGTGAATAAAAGCAGAATGGCACTGTGTGATAATTTCCCCCAATATACCCAGCAGAGAGCAGTGAATGTAAGTGCAGACTCCAGGGCAGAATAGACGTTGAGTATTGCAGGCTTGCAGGCATCACAGTGGCTTAATAGCATTTTGTGTTTCATTTGGGGCAGATGAGAGCGATTGCGCCACTGTGTTCGGATGGTGGCAGCCACGCCTCGGTGTTCAGCTCTATTCTGCAGAGGAGTCAACCGAAGATGTGATTGGTGAGGAATAATCAAAAGAAGCTGCGATAATAATGTCATCCAGTGATGTCACATTGTGATTTTGCACAATTGTTTTTAAACCTGTGTAGCATATATGGATGGAGTCTCTAAAAAGAAAAAATAAGAAACTCCATCCAAAAAGGTGTACTCCAGGTTATAAAACAAGCATAACCAATGCATGTGCCACCCGAGGTCCCCAAAACAAACCAAAGTCCATATTCCACCTCTTGTAGTCCCCCACAATCTTGGGTAGTGAATAAAAAGTAGCCCTGTTGTCTTCATAACTGTTCTCCTCCTTCCCTTCATCCCTCTGTCGGTCACTTTCATCACCTCGTTTTATCACTGAGAGAGAAAAACACACAAAAAACATTAAAATATGACCATGGCTCATTTGCATTTTGCTTTTAAACAACTTGGATAAAAATAAACAAATGTGATATTTAATCTTTAAACATGCTCCATAGTAAGACATTCTCCAGAATAAATGTATGTGGCTGAAGCGGCAGCCTTTTCAAAGACAGCTTACAGGGTGATCATTTTTTAATGACATCTCAGGAAAGAAAAAACTCTTGATAGCATATGGAGACCCACTTTCACATCTTCTTGATGTAACCATTTCAAAAGCAAAGAAAGTGTTTCTGCAATCTCCCTGCAGTTGTGAAATGTCACAGTTTGGCTGTCAGAAGGTTAAAAAATCACATAAAACAAGACTTTGCTTAAAATGGCTTTTGCATCCCCGTCAAATATGCCACCACCATAAATTTCATGATGAAAAGTTTACATTTATGATGACATTTTCAGAGGATTCTGTACAGCTGTCACACTCCATCAGCTGAGATGCAGGGACAGCTTTCTCAAACCTGCTTTCTTTGAACTAAAACTGACTCTCAATCAGCATGACTGATGCGTCTGAAGATATTTCTGCTGACTGTAAAGCTTGTGTTTATGTCAAATGCATGACATTTGCTATGAAGGATCTTGTCGGCACGTTAATGTCTACATGACCATTGCAATGTATCCAAATAGGATTTCTGACTATTCTACAGCTTTTAAGTTGCTTTTGCTTGCTTCTCCAAATAATTGGAATGTACTTTAACACATTTACCAGCCAAGCAGAAGAAACGTCCACAGAACATGACTACAGGCTTTAGCGCTTTTTCTTGTCTTCTGTCATAAGTCTACATCTCAGCGGCCTGAACAAAACTCTGATTAAATTAAAAAAGTGATTCAATGGAAACTATGTTTTCATCCAACACAGGAAAAACGGGGGAGTCATTTTTCAGGAGTTACTATTATTTTCCTCTAAAGTAGTAATATTTCATAATGTTGGAGCGCCATTACTAACTGTAGCCAGTAGAGTAGGAGCAAATATTCAGAATAAAATCTATTGGAGTAAAACAGCGTGACCACGCCCACCACGGCCCACCACGTTCTGTTTCCTTCGCCATGAAACCTCTCGCTACGCTGGAATGAGCTGACGGTTTGTGGGATGGAAGAGTGTTCATATTTAACTCTACATGATGATATATTTACTAGAGTTGGATTCAATCTATACAGAATTGGATTCAACTCTATGTATAATTGATTCTACATATAATTTAATCTTATTCTATATAGAATCTAATCTTATTCTATATAGAATTCTATATAGAATCTAATCTTATTATATATAAAATGTAATCTTATTCTATATAGAATTTAATCCAATTCTATAATATATCATCATGTAGAGTTAATAAGAACACAAAATAGATAAAAATACTCTTTTTTATTAATTAAATTATTAACTCTGAGGCAAGAGTAGTACTCTATTCAAACTGACCAATGCTAAATCTTTTTCAATTTGAGTCAAATTTACTTTGGCAAATTTACTGTCAATGCACTGTCCTAAGTAGCAGAAGTGTCCTTGACTTGTTCCTGCATCCATTAGTCCGTAGCATCAGGCGTTACAGTCATGCAGAAGTAAGTAAGCTCACTGTCGACCAAAGCCCAGGTCCACCACCCTTAACCCCGTGAAGCCTGTATCCATTGGTCTGACCTTTTCCGTGGAGGGTCTCTTGTTGAGGAGGCCGGCCTCTTCGTTGGCCTTGTCTGTCTTCATCTCCACCACGATGTCGTTGTTCACCTCTCCACTGGCCCTGTGGGGAGAGCGGGTGAGATCAATGACAAAAAAGGAGTAAGAAAAGTGAATTATTTGCCTAATGGATGTAGACAAGACCAAAGCATGTTGATTGCTGCTGTAGAGAAGATTTGGATAAAAATACGATAAAACTCAAGTTTATCAAGATATCCAAAACTGAAAGAAAACAATATCTTTTAGAGGATTATTTCCCAGTAGAGACATCCATATTTTCTGCAAACTGATATGAAAATATGGAAAACCCAGTATGCTGGCAGCATAATGTGAAGCATTGGAGCCATCGGGTCTATCAGCAGCTCTGTCGTACATCTTTTTACTCTGAAACTGGCCAAGAAACTGGCATTTTCTCATCCAAGAGACTCTTCATTTTTCAGAAAGCGCACACTTCTTACTTGTATCATTTTTATTTATTCATCCATTGATTTACAACAAGCGCCATAGTGTAGTTTACCTTCCATAGTTATTGAGTCACATGAGGTAATCACTACCACCATTAATCCTCATTAATATCCCCCTATTCCTTCCTTCCCTCCCTCCCCACCCCTCTACTCACACTTCCTTCTTGTCCTTCTTGCTGCAGGGCAGCTTGCGCTTCTTGTTCAGGAAGTAGATGAGAGCCACCAGCAGCAGGAGCAGCAGAACACACACCACCACGGCTATCACCACCCCGCTGGAGCCTCCCTGCTGCTTGTCAGCTGCAGCACCGCAATGGAGGGACACATGGAGGGAGGGACGAAGGGATGGAGGGACGAAGGGATGGTGGGGTGGAGGGTTGGTGGGAAGGTGGAGGGGGGGGATCACAGTGGAGGAGGTGGTAGGAAGATGGGGGAGTTTTTGATTTTGGAGGGGCAGTGGAAGGGAGAGGGTAATCATGAGGAGTGTAGGTGGCGTTTGATTCGTGAGGTAGAAGAGAGGGAGGCAAGGGGAGGAAAGTAATTTAATTTGGGGTACCACGAGAGGGAGACGGATAGAAAGGGGAGAATGGAGAGGGGGGGAGGATGGGTGTCCGGATGAAGACAATGGATGGATGGACAGGTGGAGAGGAGAAGGAACGGGGAGTGGGATGTGGGGTTAATCTAACTTTTGAATGCAACGACTGAAAAGTGATGGGACCCAAACAACGGGGCCTGTATACTCACAGATACCAACAAGACAGCTGACCAGAAAACAACACTGAACATACTCACCCATCCACCTAAACTTGTATTACTATACTTGCGAGGACATGACACTACATCTATTCATTAGATTCCATGTTATAAGAATACGTTTTTTCTGATGGGCTGGCTAGTGTCACTTAAAGGAATAGTTCAACATTTTGGGAAAATATGCTTGTTGATGAGAAGATCAATGGTTTTGCAGGGGGCTTATGTGATGGAGCAGTGACTTCCCAGAGTCTCTACTGGTTGCCTGACTATATAGTCAAACTATTCCTCTAAATTTGTACCACAGGCATATTTAAGGTAAGCATGCTGCTGCTTTTCTCTGTGGCTAAACCGGTCGCAGCATGAGTTAAATTAACTGCAAACAAACTTGAATAAACATGTCATTATATGCTGTGGTATACTGATATACACAACAAAGGACAAAGTGGAGGAATGTACTTTGCTTCTGTGTTGTCTGTTATTGTATTATATCAGGTCATTAATGTAATAACAGGGTTTTAAACAGAACTAGACTGTAACAGGCTTTTCTCATTAAGAAGACCAAATGAAGTCGTGAAGGACAACATCTTCCTCCCTTATCTAAAGTCTGTCCTCTCTGCCACAGTAATACAAGTATGGAAACACGAACACATGAGCTATCGTAAACACGAACACATTAATGCTGTGTGCACACACACATAAATACACAGTGACTTACAGTTCTAGACGAACGCCATACACATGTCAATAGGGTTAGCGATACAGACCTGACTTAAGCACAGGGTTTCCAGAGAGCAGCACTTTGAGAGAAAGAGAGTTTCTCAGTCCCAGAGCATAGCAAAGCACACAAAACACACACCACTGAGAGCACACGCACACAAAAGCTAAGGTTACTAAATCCTACACACAGCTCCCCGGCGAGTTGAAACGGCGAAAAGGAAAAGCGAGAAAATAAGAGGGCAGTCGGAAAGAAGAGGGGACCAAAAAGGAGACACAGTGAAGAAACAAAGAGTGGAAAGGAAGGAATAGAATAGAATAGATTCCTTTATTGTCCCCAAGGGGCCACAAAAGTTGAAGTAGCATCCACAAAATATAGGACAGACATCATACAAAGGTGACAAGAGAAGAAGAAGAATAACAATATACAATATCCACAGTGTCCGGTAGCAAGAGGGGAAATATACAAGATTACAGTACAGTGGAGGGAGTTGTGTGTGTGTGTGTGTGTGTGTGTGTGTGTGTGTGTGCGTGCATGTTTGTGTGTGATGGAGGGGCTGGGGCAAGAGGAGATGGGTGCAGGTGGGGTTTCTAAATTACAGGTTCTGCACAACGCAGAGTCCTGACAGAAGGAGGGAGAAGAGGAGGAGAAGGGAGAAGGCTCTACCTCTGTCGGCCGAGTTGTCAATTGCTGCGAGACAAGAGGAGAAAAAGAAGAAAGGGTTTAGATTGCAGGATGTGGTGCTGGGAAAAGAGCAAAAGAAGCCTGGATTCGTTGCACCAGCTATTTGTAAAAGCATTACTAAAATTGTGTATGAAGTCCCTCTTGAGTTTGAAGCAATTGGTTGCTAGGAAACATCCACAGCACCATACAGTCAAAAGCAATCATCTACGGAGCAGCCGAAAAGAAGTCTCCATGGCACCACAAACAAAATGATGTTTTAGGATGCAAAACAATATATCCAATCTAATTGGCAGGTATCATACATTTGTTTAAAGGATATCTGCTGATATGGATAAATGTGTGATTTGAAGTTAGCAGCATTCATCCAGTTTTAGTGCAGCAATAAAATGCATTATATTCTAAACTAGCTGATTATACTTTGTTATTTAGTGTATTATTGGCATACAGCTTGCAATTTGAGATATGAATACAATTTCAAACCTCCATCTTCATTATTATCTGTATTCACTTAATGTTGGACAGAAGAGGAACACATTTTATCTCCTGTATTTAACTCTTCACCAAAATATGAAAATGGTCAATTAACCTCGTAATAAGAACTAGCTTATGCGGTGCCACTTGTTTTAATTCAGCGATGCTAATTAATTAATCTAATTGAGTAAAAACACTGACACACCACCACGGAGTAAATATAACTCCTTATTACCCACCTCTGAACGAGGTTGACTGAGAAATCTGCTCAATCTAATTTGCCTAAAAATGATTGAGCAAAAACCTGTTGCCGAATAAACTGTTCGCTGTCATTAAAAAAACATATCTCTTCATCGCAGCAGATCATTAAAAGCCTTCAGTGAAGAAAACATGAAGGGGAAGGAGGAAGGGAGATATCGTAGCATCATCGGTGGCGTCCTCTCTCGACACTGACCTCTCTTGAGAGATACCAGGAAGGTCTTGCTATCTGCTCCGTGCTTGTTGGAGACCTCGCAGGTCACGCCGTCCTTCATGACCTCGGCTGTGGCTTGCAGGGTCACGGCGCTCACCACCTTGTTACCTTCCACTGATACTGACTGCCAAGGGCGGCGGATGAAGGGGAGAGAGATGGAAAAAGGACAACAGACAGTTTTACATATTCCCTCATCACTTCTTGCAGATATAATGTGTTTGTGGCATATTTTCCCATTCATATTTTCTGCACTAATTCTTTATAATAAGCTTGGTTCCTATTATTTTGCACACTCTAGTGATGATTTATTCAATATTTCATTCCCAGATTCTCACTTAAGCATCAAATTTGATCTTCAAAACAGTCACTTGTGAAAGCTTAATTATCTCTTCCCTTTGATCTTATATAAATCCCTATTTGCTTCTAAAATTATCAAATCTTTCAGAAGGATCATTAAAGTTTAATTTAACTTTATTTAAAGTAATATTTCAACCATGAAGCTGTATTCCCCCTGTAAGTTTCTTTAAAGCTGCTTCATATATGATTTTTCAACTATATCACATCAATATGAAATATGAGAATAAAATATTACTTTCCATCGTCCCGAAAGCTGTTTCAGTCCCTCTTTTTTCTATTGCTTTTGAAGTTCAACAACCAGCCTAGCAAGATCTTCAGATGTTATGAACTCTGCCTCAAACTTTTTTTTTTCTGCCTTAGTCTTGACTGTGTTTTGACCTTCGTACCTCTTTCCCTGAGGGTTTCCAGGTGAACTGAGGGGACGGGGAGCCGTAGGCCGAGCACTTCAGAGTCACCATGTCTCCTTCCTTCCCCACCTCTCCAATGGCAGGAGTCTCGATCATCGGCTTTCCTGGAAAGGGTGTGAGAGCCAGTGAACTCGGGAACTTTCCGTATAAACAACACAGCAAGCGTTTAAACACACACACGCACACACACACAAACACAGTAAGTCATTTTAGGCTGGCTTTAATAATGACATAAGTTCCCCAGCTGACTAGAAACGTGAGTTAACTGAACCTGAGTTGAACAATTAGTCATCAACGCAATTTTGTGTTGTGGAAATATAACACAAGTCCTTTTGGACTTCAAACTCTTAAAACGGCTGCTGGCGAGTTTAACCCTCAAACGATGCATGCTGGAAAATGTGTTCATAAACTGAATCAAGAAAATGTTCAGTAATATATTCATTCAGTGGTCTGAAAAATAAAAATAGTATATTATGAAATGAATTAACTTTAACTAAATGAAATGTATATGTTTATCTTAAGTTAAGGACAAAAGACAAGTTGATTCTACTAAACTACTTGATGGTATTTTGTAACAGTACACTAATGGTTTCATCCCATACTGAAACTAAACTGGAGTAGGAAGCCACACCTGCTCTCCGTTGCATTTATGATCTACACAACTTCCTTCCTCTGACAAAACAATACCCAGTACACCCTAACACCGACCATTGTTAATATTGTGTGTGTACGTGTGGCTGTGCATTTAAAGCAGTGGTAAGGGTGGGGTTGGTTAATGGTAGGGGCAGAGAGGACACGTGTTTAGTAACACGGCCTGACAAAGGGGGTGTGTGTGTGCGTGAAAAAAAAGATTTCCCTTTGTTTACAATTGAGTATAAAGTGACATTTCATTTGCAGCTCCTAAGCAGTAAGCCACATATTTATTTTAAGTCACTGCCAGGGTACAAAGCATGGTAAATTTAGCAGTGGAAACACACTTTCTATGAATGAGTGTGTGACTGTGGCTTATTGTGCGTGTGTGTGTATTCAAATATAATAATACAGTCGCTGATGTGATTGATATCTTTACATAAGTCTTGTCCAAACACTGTTTTGTTGGTTTTCCTGAACTCAGCTGTGCATGGGTGAATGTTTATGCAGGTGTGTTACCTTTGACAGTGAGGTTGACACTAGCCTGGGCAATCAGTCCTGGCACAGACGGCACAGCTCCGACACACATGTACTCTCCAGCTTTATCGTAGGAAACAGCTTGTATTGACAGCGTGCCGTCCTGTGAGAGCACCTCGGAGCCCTGGAGGAACACACACAACATACAGAAATAAAACCAATTGCAGTCACACCATTAGGCCTCAATTCTTTTTATTCTCGGCGAGTGAATACAGGAGTAGAACAGCATTGTGAATATCTAGTTTGAAGGCGGACAGCTATGCTGGGAAAGCCGAGGAACAACCTTCACACACACTGTTTCAAAGAGCAGTGAAAACAGATCAAAGTCCGTCCTCCTTGATGAACCTCTTGCAATTCTTCTCCAACTTCTTCTCATAGGAATCCTTCTAACGGAGAACAAACACGTTCTCTACTCAGAAAACCAGCAGTCTGGGAGTTTCTATCACACCCAGGAGACACAACAATAGATACACAGGCTGCAACAAACAGGCTCAGCGCAGGAGGAACATTGTGCACATAACAAGCGGAGAAGAGGAGATGAATACCAAAATACCAAAACACCCCGCTGTCTCGCTGTGTGGTTTTCTAGTGTAACAGATTGTTTTGGTATTTAAACTGGAGAAAATACATTTAGAGCATACCGTTTGCTGTCCATAGAAAAGAGGTCAAAAGGAGTGCTTTCCGTTAACTATGACCTTTAACCTGCTGCACATGAACCCCCAACTGTTAATTATCTATAACCCTAATCAGCTGCTGCCGTTTACATTTTCACTCAGACAGTGTGCATGTCATGAAGTTATCTGGCTGCTACTGTCAAACTGAAATAATAATAATAATTCCATGTTCAGTTTAGGATTTATGATGGATTACATCATGTGGCATTGGCATTGGTGTTCACACCAAATGGAACCAACACCAGTGTCTGCTCTCCACAACACGATGCAGCTTGTGCAGCAGGGCCACGACTGTCCTTAACGGGAGCACTGCGTCTGATCCCAAGGCTCTCGTGTTGGGTGCCAGCTGCACACTAAGTGAGTTCTGTGTCACATTATGCAATTATGTCCTATCTAATGAAGAAAGGTTGTGTTGTTGAGAACATGCATCAAAAATTAACCAGAATCCCCAAATGTCCAAATATGGATCCCCAGGAAGGTCTGAGTTCTTGTTCAACATCCAGTCAGTGCTTGTGATATGTCAGGAAGATAGATTTGTGTTTTAAAACTCTTATCTAGGAATGCTCAGAAATACTTCTGTGGAGAGATGAGGAAAATAGCAAAGCACTGTATTCTCAGAAATGCATCATGAGTGAGACTAAAAGGAGAAGGGAATTAAGTTTGAGAAAGAAATGGAGCGCACCTTTTTCCATTGAACAGTGTGGGCGGCAGAGGCCTTGGTCTTACACTGCCACTCCACCTTGTCTCCGAGCATGACGACTTGGGGTTCGGCAGGGGTCACATTCACTCGGTCGATGTCTGGCATAGAGAAAATGGAAAGAGAGGGAGGAAGACACATGAAACATGGGGTCTTCTACATAGTATAGTTAAAGAGGAGTTAAAGCAGTGCCACTTGAAATCAAAAAGCTTCTAATCACTTAAAGAAACATTTAATAAGTTAGCGTGCAGAGCCGAATCTCTGCTAAGGCTAATGCATTAAATCTGAAGCAAAGCCCATTTCATAGGCAGATTAAAACCTATTCCATGCTATTTCTGGACTATCTCCGCTTAATAAGTGCGATAAAATCAAATTACGGAGTGTAGTTGGGATAACATTAAAGTAACAGATGAACTGTGAAAAATTGGATTGGATATCAGCCCCTGAAAGGATTCCATTAAAGCTCTTTCCATTGTAACCCTTTTAATTCTATGACTTACTGATGAAAAGAAAGGCTTACTGCAAAGGCCAAACTGCACAAAGTGGAGGTAAATTGTTCTTAATGTGTGTGTACTAAATTATGCAGGTGTGTGTGTGTGTGTGTGGGTGTGTGTGTCTTTGGCTCACTCACAGTTGACAGCGAGGGTAATGGTTCCACTCAGGTCAGCCTCCAGGTTATCAAAATCTATGGCAGTGCACTTGTACACACCACCTTCTGTGCGCTTGACAGATTTCAGCAACAGGAGACCACCTTGGCCGGTGATGGCTTTGTCCTGAGGTTGGAAGGGCGGGGATTGGCAGAGAGAGAGAAAGAGAGAGAGAGAAAGATAACGATTGAGTGAGAGAGTAACTAAGATGAACCCATTTTAATGAAATGATATCCAGAAAACAACAACAAACACGTACATCTTTAGTGAAGTCAAACTCAGGCTGAGGGTTTCCATCAGTCTCACACTTCATGGTAACAGCATCGCCCTCTTTGATTGGCTCAGTGTTGATGAGGGAAAAAGTTGCTTTCTCGGAGGGATCTACATGAACAAGAACAGAAATGAAACCGGTGAAAATTCCTTCTTTGGATACTTTCATACGACATTATGTCATCAATCAGAGATGTGAAGCGTTCCAGAGGGGGTGTTTTACTTTCCCAGTACCTCCTCTTTCCTTGCTTCATCGCTCTTCTTTAGCTGAATATTAAATTCCATGACAGTGTTTAGCCGGAGGAAAGAAACGCACCCAATGCAGATAACACTAATAGCTGTTTGTTGATATTGTGCAAAGGGCTTATGTTTTTTGTTAAAGTGAAACAGTAACATGAGGATGGAGGACAGGGAGAAGCTTATAGATAAAGCATAAACAACTAGATTCATTTTTCTTTAATGGGTTTACCACTTTGGTCCAGACAAAAATATATGAAAAACTTTGGTTGGATGGTTTGTCATGACATTTTGTACAAACATGTATGGTCCCTAAAGGTTAAATCCTAATTACTTGATGATCCCTTTTCCTCTATTGCAACCAGCATGTTGACCTTATTGGCTTTGAGTGAAACAAAAACTATTGCCATGAAATGTTGTATAGAAAGTCATATTCCTCTCAGGATCACTGGCTTTTAATATAGTGCCATCATAAGGTCAAATTTTAAAAATACTTTGGTTTAAATACCTGCAGACCTGATGGCATTGCTATCAGGCTCAGATATAGTTTGTTATTGCTGCTAATTAGTACATGTTAGAATTCTAACAAACATAAACTAAGATGGCGGACACGATAAACATCGTAAGTCCCAATTTAAATAAAAAAACGCCTCCTCGCTTAAACAATAAGGCTGTTAAAATGACTGCAGACAAATTATCTTTCTAAGTACAAAGCTAATGCACTTACCTGAAGTTAAGCCCATTTCGAAGCCAAGGTTTAGTATATTCCATGTACATTTTTAGGCTATCTCTGCTTAATGTGTTAGATAAGATAATGCTACTTAATTCTGCAGTTGTATTCAGATTCTGGGTTAGGGAGAGAAAATTGAGCATTAAGACTGGAAACGAGGGGGAAACAGCGAGCCTGTCTCTGTCCACAGGTGACAAAATCCACCCGCCAGCAGCTGCAAAGCTCAATTAACTAATTCAAACTCTTGTCCGTCCACTCACAGTTGAGGTTGATGGTGATGGTGTCAGACTTCTTCTGTTTGATCTGGTCTCCTGGCATGCTGTACTCCACGGTGCACTGAAACACAGAGTCCTTGTCTGCCTTTTTGGGCTGCATGTGCAGGGTGCTCTTGACAGTGTACAGACCGGAGGCCTCCTTCACCATGGAGAAAATCATATAGGTCTCTGACAGAGAGGGGGGGGGGGGGGAGAGGGCACACAGATTATCTTCTGGTTGGCACATGGATGTGATATTTGATTATTTTATTTGTTCATAAAATTCCTAAAAATGACACATACTCTCTTTCCTGTCCTTGACCTCAGGGAGGGGCTGGTCATCTTTGAACCAGATAATTCTTGGCTGGGGATGTCCATTCATTGTCACACAGGTACCAATCTGATGGAAAAATGCACGAGGGACAAAAGAAAGTTGACTGAATATGTGTCTTCAGTGTTCACATGAAGTCAGAAACTCACACACAGGATGCAGATACTGTCAAGGAAATTGCTCACAAACCTCAGAGCTGGTAGTCTGTCCCACAGAAATGGCCTGACTTGACGGCTTTGTGAGTTCTGGCTTCTCAGGAGCCACTGAGAGGGAAATATTAAAAAAAGCGGGGGTAGTTATTATCATTTCATTATAATTCACTAGAAGGGAAACATTTAATGTAGAGACACATTCACTCCACTTGTGAAAATGCAGTCCAATCCACACGCTTGCTGACCTTGTTAATTAAGTCGAGCAGTAAATATCCTGCCTCACGTTATTCCAGTGGGACCTGGTTCACATGAGCCGATAAGCGTCAAATAACAAAAACAGCAGTCCTCCTCTCACTGGCTCACACACATACAACCACAGGTGTAAGAATTCCCTCTGGCTTCTCACTTGTTCACATGCAAGGTCATCTTATCACTGCCTGCAGCTGTTGACTGCTTATAATAAAAATAAACAGTAGATGGGTATTCCTCTCTCTCACTCACACTCAAGTCTTTGTGTTTAGTCGTTTTTGTTACGCTGCTCAGAAAACTGCTGGTTTATTTCTATAACCACTCCCCTTCCATATACTGTTTAATGCAGGCAGTCATATGTACGCACAGTCATTTGGATTAAACTCTCTTATCAGCCTTATGTATTGAGCCAAGTAAAAGTTTTTAGCATACAATAAGTCATTTAAATGTTAACAGTTAAAAGGGCACAATACGCAAAGGCAGAGTTATTTTTATCATGTTTTTGCTCAGCAGACATATTGTTTCCCCACTTTATTGTAGGCCTCCCGAGAGAGAGAGAAACCAGGCTATCACTGCTAACCCTCAGGAGACCTCATAACTCAGTTCTATTAAGTTAAGGCAGGAAAGACACACTATAAGTCTTTCCCCAATGAGTAAAGTGGTCAGATGTGGACACAGAATAATTGTTGGTTTGTGAGACAGGCTGTTTCTTACCACTGTGGGCATTAAGTACATATAAAAAGGCTGTTGTCAAATAGCACTGCGCTGAGGTATTGTCGAGCACTGACTGGTCCATTCACAATTAATAGCTTTTTTTATGTGACTGCTTTAAACCTCAGAGCCTCTGAGTGCATCAATGTTAATGGTTAACTTGGAAGCTCATTTTTTCTCAAGTGGGAGCTTGACCAGAGAATGGTTTGATTTGCTATTCTCCCGACACAAATCCTGAGTGATTGATCAGTCCAATCAAAAATGCAAATGAATTGTATTTATTTTGGTTATGCCGCTGAATGTTAAGTATGATTGATGCCGGCTCAGGGGTTGGTGAGGGAGGGCAAAAGGACACTGCGCCCTGCAGAAAGGGTCAGCCCTTGGCGACTTGGTGATAAATCTGGACCGTTATTAAGGTGAGATATGAGACATGACAGGTGGGATTGCACTATTTATCAATTGTGTCAAGAGTGATTAGATTGTAGTTAATTGACCTCTGGGTAACTTATCAAAGGGAATAGGTAACCTCAGGCTTTGAAAAAGGTTTGAAAGTGTTCCACATAAAAGAAAGATTAGCTGAAGTCTGCTCCTCTTTTGACACGTGGACAATTGTGACAAATCATGCTTTATGTTAGCCGACTGTATAAGGAGGTTTTGCATGGAATAACTTAGAGTACGGTATGTGTGAAAAGCAATCTGCAAAATGAATTACATGCATTAGGTACAATTAAGCCACTTCTAAATGAAAGTATGCATGAACACACACGCAGATCTGATTAGAGCCATACACCTGTGACACACCAAATCATAAATTGCACTCATTGACAACTGATGTGTTAGTGAGGGGGGGATGCCCTTTGAAAAGGTCACTTTGAGGTCATTTAAAAGGTCAAAGGAGACTCACAGAAGACTTTGAGCATAGTGGCGGCATCTCCAACCCCAGCGGGGCCAGCGGTGACCTGGCAGTAGAAGACGAGCTCGTCGGAGGGTTGAACCGAGGAGATGGTCAAGGAGAAGTCTTCTCCCATTGTGACCCGTCCAGTCAGGGGGGTGCCTTCATCGCTTTTTCTTGCACCACCCTGGGAGAAAGCCACGCGCTTCCTGGTTCCATGCTCCTCCTGGATGTATGGACAGGGAGAGGAAAGAGAAAGAGAGAAAGAGGGTGGAAGGAACACGAGGAGCAACGGGAGGAGAAATAAGACAAAGAAACAGCAATCAGTAAAAGAAAAGGCAAATAAATAAAATAATATATATTTTTTTTAAGTGCAGTCATTTAGGAAGCATTTCTACCATGTGGATATCACAAGCTTTAATGTCCAAAAAAGTATTTTTCCTGGATCCTGGTCAATGGATAAAGAACATTAATATCTGTAAATGACTTACAATGTACCACTCCACGACAGTGTTGCTTGCGGTTGGTGGGACAGTATATGTGCAGGGCAACTTGGCAGCCCCTCCTTTCAGCACCTCCACTTTAGGAGCCACGTTCACGGTCACGAGACCACTACAAACTGTTGAGAAAAACACACAAGAGAGAAAGAATATGAGTATTGCCTCAAGAACAGGAAGCCACAGGGCCTGGTAGTAATGTGTTAATGTGTTGCATCGATACCAGACATGACAGGCCGGTATACAACAAGCATCCAAACAGACAACAGCACTCGTTTGCAAAGGATAGCGAGCTACAAGTATCAGTATTCCCTTGAAGGTCCATGAACAGCAGTAAAAACTGTTAAGGGACCCCGAGGGAAGCTAGAGGGCCTCTTCACTGTCGGCGTTTCCATTCAATAGAGACATTAGGATGCACAAATTGTCCTATATAACAATGGGAGAGAGTAGCAGCTAGGGCACAGGATGGACCCAAACTGGTTCCAGCGGGGATAGGGAACACTCTAACAGTCTACGCCTAGCTATGGAGAAACAACGTGACAATGTGATCACATTACAGAGAGGAGAGGCGGGGAAAGGGGAAGGACGGAGAGCTACAGGAAGGGAAGGAGCTCCATTTGTGCTAATGAAGTCACTGCAGCACATACAGTGCCATAAATCCTGGTACAGTAACGCATGTGTCCACTGTGTGGTGAGTGGGAGGCTCTAATGTTGGGAAAGAAAGGACAATGTTAAGTAAAGTTATCATGATATGGAGGGCATATTTCATAGTATATGCATTTTGATATGCACAACCACTTGGCAGGCTTGTGTGGCAACCTCCATGGAAACAAACTACAACTAGATTGTTTTTATAAAGTAAATAATGGATGCATCAGGAAAACAAACCCTGACAACGTTAAGTGAAGTATTGTTAAAATCCCCATAGATCTACACTCAATTCAATATTAATATTCTGGACACAGGTGTAGCTAATGAACAACCCAGCCGCACACTCTGTGTGATAACATCAATTAATCATTAGTCATCAATTTCTGGACTACAAAATCCACACTTAAATAATGTATTTGTTGTGCAAAACCGAGAGTGAGGAGGTGTGCCTTTGGGAATCCTAGCGGTTCGACGGGGTAGTTTTAATAACAGGGCAGAGAAATGCAGAAGGGGGAAATGAAAGAGTGTTTGCTCAAAATGCCTAAAGTGAGACGAGTTGAGCTGAGGCACGGCCACCTTGTTATCACCTCGCTGTTAGGAGGAAAGAGAGCAAAGGATTCAAGGAAAAGAGAGAAGGCAGAGAGTTCATAAAGAGGAGATAACATGAAGTGTTGTCAAAAATACCCACTGTGGGTTTAGTGAGACACATTCCACCAGGGTCAGATGCTGAGATTCCCCGTGACCCACAAATCACACAGAGGTCAAAGGTCAGTCCAGCATTGACATTTGATGAAAAGATCTCATGCCTTTCCACCGTTCTCTCACTTCTTCAGTTACTTTATCACTTCCCTTCTTCATTTTCATCCTGCTTCTCATTTTTTATTTTTTTGTCTTTCTTCTTTCCTATCCACTACCCTCTCCCTCTCTAAATATTTAGTTCTATAAGCTCAGCTCTCAAGTGAAACATTAGTTTTGCAAACCAAGTCTCATGTTCGGAGTCTGCAAGAGGGATGTAGCCCAAAAGAAAATCCTCCTCTCTTTCCACGCCAACACAAACAGCGAGCCAGACAAGCAACGGATGTGTGATTCAACCAAGAGCTGCGCTTTTAGGCAGGGACTCAGGATTTAAGAGTCCCGTTAAGTGGTGCATGGGAAAAATACACACATACCACATTAAATCAAGTGACTTACTGGCACATGCACAGAAAGCCCAAATCTCAACACAGTTACTTACTCAAGTAATTTGGCTTTGGCACAAATCTCCAGATTAAAGTGACAGTTCAAACCAAAATAAAAGACTTATTGTTTCTCTTACTTCTAGAGCTTTTTATCAATGTAGATTGTTTTGGTGGGAGTTGCCGTAGATATATCTCCAATATAATAGGACTATATGTCACTTTATGCCTGATGCTCAAAGCACTAAAAGAATACATTTTAATATCTCAGCATCGATGTCTTTTGCCATTAGAAACAATCTAGATTGATGTGTGATATTAAAACATATGTTGTTGATGTTTTTATTATGGGGTGAACTGTCCCTTTAAGGTTGGACAGTGTGAAATTTAGTTTGCTATTATGAAAAAATGAAATATCATTACCTCAGTGTGAAGCCATGGTATTTCATGTTGTCAGTTATGTTTTCATCTGCAGGGTACACATTTCTTATCTGTTACTAAAGTAATACAAAACGTATCACATTCACTTCCTGTGAAAACACAGCGGTAGTCTTGGGTCATATTTTATGCACATTTTACAATCTCTGACACAAATTTGCCAGACATAATGGAATATGATTAAAATAGCTGAATCCTCACTTTTTAATCAGCTTCCTCTTTCACGGGATAATAATAGTCACCTAATAGTGTGAGCAACACAATATCTAGATGTTTTTGATGTTTAGTATCTGACATACACTTGTTTGTTTTTTTGTTAACAGGGTTTGCTCAGTTGCTGGGTTACAGCTACTGAGAGGCATTTAAAGCCCCAATATGTGCTCAAAATGTAGCTCAACAGAGTCCATCTGCAGCACACCTTTCTTTCTCTGCCAACCTCTCCCCCCCATCTCTCATTTGAGTGTATTGTCTATCTCACTCTCACCCTTGGGGTGTCATTCACAATATGTTTTGGACGGACAGAGACGGACTATTAAAGCATAATTGGGGAAGTCCTCTGTCAGATCTAGAGTCTATAGAGCAGTGTGTTTGTGTATGTAGAGACACATGCTGCTGGCTGTCACTGTGTGTGTGTGTGTGTGAGTGAGAGAGAGAAAAGAGAGTGGCCGGGGCTTTTGAGGGTGGGGGGCTACTAGCTTCATGGGGGTCTCATTAGCTGACGCAGGCCAGATAATCGGATTTAGCCAAAGAGAGGGAAAGTGTGTGTGAAGTGGAGTGTGATGGGGTGCGTGACTGGGTAGAAAGACAGATGGGAACGAGACGGTCAGACTGTGACCTGTACACAGGCAGACACACACACACAAACACACACTCTTACAGTACATCTATAATGCATGTGATATTTATGAGCGACTGAATGAACCACCCCAAAAAGCTACGGTTAAGTACAGTGTGTGTAGAAAAAAAAAAGCCCAAGTCTGCAGTCAAAGTGGCGTGGCAGAGTGGAGGAGACCCAGAGAGTCGTGTCAGTCCCACATCTACTGAAAAGTTAATGTGAAACCATCTTTAATACTCTCTCTGTGACTCTTTCTGCCTTCTTCTCTCAGCCTGCATCTCTTTCACCCTCGCTCTCTCTTTCATACACACACCGACACACGCGAGGCGAGCGCCCCTCATTATGAAAAGAAGCAGCTGGATCCTCTCTCCTGTCCTCCTTTCCTCTCTCGTTCTCCCCTCACCTACTGTCGTATTCTGGACATCAAACCAGGAGTCTCTTTCTCTCCCTGACTCTCCTCTCTTTATCCCTCACTCTCAAAGAGCATTCTTTAATACTCAGTGCACAGTGTCTTCTTGTCTGCGCATGTGCGTGTTCGAAAGACAGAAAGAGAATGCACGATAGCATAAGAAAGGCACAAAGAAAATAAGAAAAGAGGGAGAATGAGAGGGTGAGCGACTACCAGTGTGTGGAAACCCAGTCTTGCCCACATGACTGTCACCCCACTAGATCCTATATGAAGCCACCATGAACCTCCTTTCCCCGATAGCACCTGCTTTGTCTCCCTGCTAACCCAAACACTCCTCCGCTAAAAGTAATGGATGTTCTGGCTAACTCAGCTATTTTTAATTCTACTGTATACACCAAGATGACGGTGCTAGGGGTTCAAGGACAGCGTGTTAGATCACAGTCAGCGGGCGTCACGGACACAGAGCATGCATATCTGCATCAGTGCCAGCGCTGTGACGAGAGGAGAAAAGATCTATCCGGTGAGTCTAGAAAGTTCAAGAGGAGTGTGTGAGCCGGCGGACGAGGAACGGCAGAAGGTGTGTTTACCTGCGTCCACGTGTTTGTGTGTGGCCTCTAACAGGATTAGTGTGTTTGACTGTTGGCAAAGCAAACGGCGTCCTGTCGCAGAGAGGAGGCTTCAATGTCACGAGAGCTGGGTCACCTTCAGCACACGGTCGTTCAAAAAAGACCAGACGGAACAATAACTTCCTCAGTTTTATCCATCACTTTCCACTGATCAGCCCCTCTTGGGATGATTTATGAATAGCTACATCCATATCGTTTGTGGACAAAACAAAACATTTGCAGACATCATCTTGGGCTTTGGGAAACACTGATCAACTTCTCTTTTTACACTACACTACAACACTCCAAGACCTAAAGATAGCATACAAGACAATAACAAGCAGCAAATTCTCACAACTGATAAACTAGACCCATGCAAGTATTTTGTTTTATATCAAAAATAGTCTCAGATCAATTCTCTTTAGTTCTACTAATCATGTTTACTCTGCAAGTTTCAGATGAAGGTGTTGTTAGTGAGGACAACATCGCTAGATGTTCATGTTTTCAGTAAAAACAGACCTATTGCTTCTGAAGATCTCTCCTGCAGGGTTCACCAGGAGTCTCACTCTTTATCGTAAACCGAGTGAAGGAATGTAAACACGGTTACTTTGTGGTATGTCAAAGCTGTGGCGATACCAAAGACTGGAATGAATGGCTGAGCTATAAAAGCGCAGCCACAAATATGAATGTGGCTACACTCCCACCACAGACACGATGTGAGTGACTCACTGTCATCATGAGCCAGAGCATGGGGGTATAGTTGTGGCAGCAGGGCGTGGCAGGTTGCCCTCAGCTCTCACACAGATGATGGCCTGTTAATATTGCGGACTGGATCCGGTTCAAATCTCGTGTTTACGGGCCTTTCACATTCGCAGTGAGCTTCCTTTTAGCGGACAAACTCGATCCATCTCAAAAATGTGGCCGAGAGAGCAAGAACAGAAAGAGGCTCTTCGGTGGTTTTGAAGAAGGTGGTGTTTGCTAATGTTGTTAAAACTACTGGATGTTGCAGTTGTAGCTGGACACTGCAGAGGCATGATGGTGCACGGGTTTGTGCACTTCTGTTGAAAATATTCAACATAGTTTGAATAGCTGAAATGAGCAGTGGCCTGAGAGTATATATATATATACTGTATGATGTGTGTGTGTTTAGGGAGGGGGGGGGAGTAGGGGGCAGACTGGGTCAGACTACCAGTGTCGGGGTGGGTCCATGTAAGGCCTGGAGTCCGTCAACGCCTGACTGATGAGACAAGAACAGGTGCAGCATAGGAACAGCAGCTGCCACCCCCTACCCACCCCCAAACACACACGCACACACACACACCAACAATGAATGCCACATGTAGAAGGCAAGAGAGGGAGTGAGGGAGACAGGCACAGTGAGACACAAAGATGATTGACATGGAGACAGAGAAAGAGCGAGAGAGGGGAAGTTTCACAATTCTCTAGAATGTAAAATGTTTGGAGAAGTATAACTTTTTGCAACCAAGGAGACAAAATATAAAACCACAATGAGAACCCGACAGAAATAGATGTGTGTCTGTCTCCTTGGATACTTCTAATGGGCAAGAGTATCCATACAAGGGCCATGCATAGCACACTGAGTGCTGTCAGTGATGACCTGTTGATGACCTTTGAGAGGGAAGCCCTGATACATGTATCTTATGCTAATTAGAATCATACCGACATGTGATTAGTATTTCAGGGAGAAACGGACAAAAAAAAAGAACACAATGAACACAAAATAAAGAGAAGAAGAAAGAAAGACAATGCAAGAAGGGCAAATAATTATATGCCAAGAATAGTTATAAAATACTGCAAAGGCCATGGAAATCTGCATCACATAGGCCTCGTTCCCACTTCAAACATCGCTTGCAGTCTGACAACGCGTGCAATATCCTGTTCTATCTGTTCTTCCTATATCATGTACATGAACATGTGGTGCTTGTGTACACAGATATAAATATGAATGTCTATTGAATTGTCACGAACGATGCAAACCACCTTTCGGCAAAGAAGACGATTCAGTAATAGGTTTGTTCTACGCAAACCAGCGCAAATAACCATAAAGGATTTGTAGCTGACCTTTTTACAGAGTTGTGTGCCTGTGTATGCGCAGCGGCGGCTGGCTGGCTCTGCATATGAATCTTTTGTTTGCTACTGTGTGATATGCTTATGATGTTCCATGAGAAAGGAAATTGTGGGACTGATTACTCCATTGAACTGCTCCCAAGACCAAAGTCCTTATTATTGCTAATTGCTTGCTAATTCTGATATGGGTTGTGTGTGTGTGTGGGGGGGGGGGTCTGTTATGACATATTAATCAAAGAGAATTTGAAGTGAAAATAAACTCTTGCAAGTTTTCAGCAACTCCTACCGTCACATGTTTCACTAGAAACCCTCAACAAACTTTTACGGCTTTATTTTTTGGGATGGCGGGATTCTGAAGTACCAATTAAAGCAATCAGAGAATCCTCCTCCGTTTTGTAAATCTCATCTGACCCTTCACAAGCCAGTCAAAAGCTTCTGCCGTCAGGACTCCACCAGCAGACAGCGGAGGTCTGTTGTGCTTCAAAGATGGTATCTGGGCTTCTAATTGGAGTCAAACACAATAATATCTTTGGTGCTCGGATTTTATTGCTAGATGAAACAGGGTGCCCTCGTCTTTTTCACGTTTTTCATGAGGGTTACGTGTGATATCTCTATGTCGGGAAAGGGCGGAGGTGTTTGCTGATTAAAGGGGAGATAGACCGATCCCGGATGTTCAGATGCCGCATGCTAAGCCCTCGCAGTGCAATCACAGGATATGAAGGGGGCTGTCCGTCTTCCTGTCAGGGCTTGTCCCGATGTACCTCCGGAGTAGGAGTACAATGCACACCTGGGGACCCTGAAGCAGCCACGCACACAAACTCATCCAGGCTGCAGCTGCTTGTGGAGGTCATGTGAGTCTCGCAGAGGAGACTGTGTTTTACCACTTTGGTTATTTACTGCTACTAAAACCACCAGCAATGTGTGTCTGCTCGAGATGGAAGGGATGAGACGGGGCAAAGGAGAGGCTGGAAGGGGAAATTAGATTTTATCTTTGGTTTTATAAGAATCCTGTAACCTTTTTATTGTTCTTTTTTCTGTCTTCCGCAGCTTTTGTATTAGCTCCATTTTGGGGCGGCTGTAGCTCATGGAGATGAATGGTCTTTCTGAAACCACAAGGTAGCCGGTTCGATCCCTGGTTTCCACATAGTTCACCCCAGTTGCTCCCTGGGCGCCTCACAGGGCAGCTCACTGCACCTTAATGGGTTAGGGTTAAATGCAGAGACCAGGGGATCAATAAAGGATACTTTTTTCTTCATTATCTTTTGTCAGGTTTTTATATCAACCTTCATGCTCGGCATCCGTTTCCGCTTTGGGATAAGTCCCTTAAAGCTTTAAATGAGGGTAATGTGATCAGCACTTCATTCATGTTTTAACTTCATTGTTATTCAGGAGTTGAACTTCAGGTAAAATGACGAAGGGGAGTTAGAGGACGACGAGTTGAGATGAGGGCCGATGTTCCCGGGGATGTCGCGTTGACGTAACGCAGCTGAGTCAAACGTGAGGCTGCGAGCAATTAGCCTGGGCACACATCAGTCTGCGTCCAACAACGCAATAAAACGCAGAGACGCGATGCCGCGATGCCTGGCCGGCCACGCAGCGGGTGTGTGGATTTCTTTTTGTATGAAAGTGTCTGTTGCATTAGAGCCGAGGGCAGAGAGGTAACATCACAGTGTGCGCAGTTGTGACAGATAAATCACAGCTTTCCTGGTGTGTGTGTGTGTGTGTGTGTGTGTGTGTTGTGTCATCTCGCCGCAGTTTAGGGGCTCAAGACAAACAGTGTGAAGTGGGCTACAAGGTCGGCCCCTCACACACTCCTTTGTCTACCAGGAGTTTCCCCCTCACTGGTCCTGTCGTCTTGGCAACTGGGTGAGAAGTCAACCCCATTCAAACAGGAGAGTTTAGAGCTGTGTGGTCATTGAGTGTGTGTTTGTGTGTGTGTGTGTGTGTATGTGGGGGTATCGGGATGGGATGGAAGTGGATGTTTGTCTTCGACGTGAGCCAGTGAGTCGGGGAGAAGAAAATGAGGACAAGGATGGATGGCAGGAGCGAGGAGGAGAAAAACAAAAAGGAGGCAGAGTGCATGAGTAGACTATAAATTTGTAGCGCTGACATTGCAGTCCTGCGGCCCGCTCTGCAGAAAGCGGCGGTTGAAAATATAAAATAAAACAAAAGCGAGACGTCTTATAAAGAGATTATAAATAGAGCTATGAATACACGAGTCCTGTGAGTTTTAGTGCTGCGTAAGTGCTTCTGCAAAAGTAGCTTTGACGTATCGTCTCACTGATAAACCAAAGTATTCTCCAAGTGTCCTTCCCCATTAGAGTTAGCTGAATAAAATTTAAATCATTCCTCACACAGACTATCTGGGCCATTTATAAAGCTAATATCTTGAAGCTGACACAATCTGGTGCTATTATATGTGACTCCATTAACAGTGAGTTAGCAAGACAATGGCCAGAGTATTGCTCCTATTAGAGCTCACTTTGGGGTCTGAACAGTGGAGGTAACAAAGAAAAAAAGAAAAGCAAGGCCATAGCGGTGAACGACATGCAGGATGGATAAAAATATCAAGAGGAATTTCATTACTTTTCAAATCAAAGGGCACAAACCAGAGTGGGTTGGCCAATTACCGCACTGTGTCTCCTCCTGGCTGCCTTTCATTTTTAGAGGGAACTCAATTTGGTAAAAGACAGAAAGGGGTGTGTGTGTGTGTGTGTGTGTGTGTGTGTGTGTGTGTGTGTGTGTGTGTGTGTGTGTGTGTGTGTGTGTGTCCTGATCGACTGAGAGAGAGAACCCAATCAGTAGATGTCACTAAGGGGGCAGAGATGAGAAAAGGTGTTAATATTTAATGTTTCAGGGCCCCTGAATCTGGGCCTCCTTTCCCTCTTCCTTCCACCCTCTTGCCTCAGGCACTCCAATTAACACAGCCTGTCCTTTTCTCCCCCTCTCTCTCCCAGTCTTTCTCGCTATTCCCTCCTTCCTTGAAACAGCCCATGGCGAAAAAAAAAAACGTGAAGGCAGAAATGGAGGGATATCGGCAAAACAAGAAATGAGGAGGCGAGTTGCACTTGGACCGTGTTAAGCAGATGCAATGAAAAGTTTGGTTGAGTTGAGAGGGCTAGAAGACGAGAGAAGCAGCAGACACAAGAGGATGCTGATGCAAATGCCGGCATGAGCATCAGAAACCAGTGAAAGGAAACTTGTGCACAGAAGCTGTCGTAGATGCAGGATTTCAAATTGGGGCAATGAGAAAGATGAAGTGAGGGAAGGAGAGAGTCCCCTGCGTTTATTTTCAATTCCCCTCTGCCTCTGCTCATTTATCAAGGTAAATGACTCGCTTTAATGGGCCGGAATGATATGCAATGTTTGGCAGAGGCAATCTGCTTGCGTATGTTGCCGCTAATGTCGCTGGCGTCCATAATGGGGAATCCTAATGAGCTGCCTTCAGTGATGGGAGAAGCAGTAAGGACTATACATCCCTCTAAGGGCAGGGGCAGGCCTGAAAAGAGGATGGATGGATGGATGGATGGATGGATGGATGGATGGATGGATGGATGGATGGATGGATGGATGGATGGATGGATGGATCTGGATGGATCTGGATGGATCTGGATGAACTGGGAGTGTTGGACGAGGCGATGTCTCCCTATTGAGCTCCAAAAGCTCGAGAATTTCCCAAGTGCTCCAGAAAAAAATTATAAAACCGTTTTCCTTGATATGGCAATATGCCGGTAACATTAATATCATCCAGTTGTTTCTCAAAATGCTGCGGGAAATGAACTATCACTTGATATCCTCAAGGAGGATTTTACAAATGTCGAACATGTTAGGTTATATAATTCAGTATTTATTACTCCATTTTACGGAGAAGTGGCACCTCAAGGATTTAAAAATCCTCGTTGTCCTTTACTTCCCGTTGTGTAAAGAGATAACATTCATATTTAGATGAATAGAAAGAAACAGAGAAGCATGTTTTCGAGGGAAGACATCCTCAGGATTCACTGTCCTTATCTTCTGTTACCAACTCATGTGAGTCCAGGTTGTTCTGGATTAGTGGCAAATACAGTGGCGCACATCAAGGTCACTACTGCTGCAGGGCAGTGCGTGCTCAATTCGCTGCCGTCTGTTACTCTAATGGTTTTACATTTTCAAAATGAAAACTTATTGACACCTCTGTTTTCTACAGTCAGGACAGATTGTCAGAGAGAGGGCGAGGAGAAAGGCTGACTCGGAGTATAAATAAATGGAGAGACATTAAGGCTACAGCTAATCTCGCTAAAAGGGTTAGGACAAAGTGCTGCCGCCTCCTCCGTCTCTCTCGCTTCCCCTCGCCCTCCATCCCTAAATCAATTCATTCTGCAAGTCATTTCCGAGCACACTGTGCAGATAAATACTCGGCGTAAGGTAGCTCTTATGCCCAATTTACTGTAATAAACAGCCCACTGGAGTGTGTCCATTACAGTGTTTGTATGTGGGTGTGTGTGTCTTTAAAGAACAGAGTGGCACACGGTGTGTTTGATTTAGGTAAAATAAACACACTCAGACATTTCTGTTCCGGAGGGGAAATAAGATTTCAGATAAGTTGTAAGGTGAGGAAAAGGTGAAAGCAGGCCAACATGTGCCTCTGCGGGTCTCACATTTCTGCTCTGGAACCCTAAACACACACACACACACACACACACACACACACACACACACACACACACATAGTAAAGGCTGAAACAAGCTGTCCTGCCAACGCGGGTGTATTTTAATACTGATGAGTCCAGTTCTATTTAGAGTAGCCTATTTACAGTACGATTACTCTTACAGTAACAAACTGAGAGAAACCCACGCACCAGCACACCTGCCTGGCCTTCATATCTCAACAGTGCAATTCCTCAAACGCACAGCCCCCGATTTTTTTTTCTCAAGCTGCATTGTAGCACCCAGGTGTTTGGCTGGCCGGACAAAAGGCCTGTTCCTGGGTGGACGGGTTATCCACACACTGCACAAGCTGAGGTAAACAAAGGGAGGTAACAGAGGGACTTTGGGTAAATAACACCAAGATGCCGCCGAAGCATGGCTTCCTGATGTTGCTCCTTTTTAAGATTACTTGGATACTTGAGATCAAATCACTATATTGATGGATGGAAAACAGACCCACGCTTTTTCTCTCTGTTTTAGATTTCTGTCCACGGGATGAGGCTGTTTCCAATCGGAGTCTTTCTATAAAGGGTCCCTTTACATTATATTGCAGCTAATGGCGTTCATAAGGGCGAGGATAAATGGAGGATTTGATCCATATGTCAGTGCAACGGCACAGGAATCACTGTTCTTCTGGTTATCAGGTCGTATATAACCACAATCAAATCACTCATTCGTCGGTATTAAAACATACAACAAGGGATTTTATGCTGCTTAAATGGAGATTTAAGCAGCTGAGGCTCAGACAGCTGTTAACTAAAAAAAGATAAGAAGATCTATTGGTTTTAGTGTGGACGAGGATCTTCATGAAATGCCAGAAAACCTTAGCATGGTCATTTTCACAGGAAATTGGCATATATACACTTACAATCGGACTTTTCCCCCTTTGCTTTTATCCAATGCATTAATCAAAATAAAAACTGTTCTTGCTTGTATTTAGTCTCATCCCATGTTGTGTTCCACTCTGCATGCTCTCTCTCTGCTGTGTCCTCTCTCACTGTCTTTCTCTCATTGTCTCTACAGGAGTGCTGAGTAGCACTCTGCTCATCTCATTTAGAAACGGCGCTCCCTTCACTTCTGATGAGCCTTCATTTTGGCAGAAGAGGGAGAAAAGCCAGAGAGGGGAACACCATTTCCACTACTTCAGCTGACAGCCGTTGCCTCTTGAAGCCCTCTTCTAATACCCACGTGGGACTACACAAGAGGCCTGGAATAGGCAGAAAATGGTGGAGCAAATGGATATCCACTCTTCCTATTAGCCTCCATTATCCACAAGCATCATTTCATAACTAGCAACTAACAAGGCTTCTGTGTATGTTGCCGTGGCCCTTTGGTACATTCGGCTGTGTGCCCTGCCTGAGCTAGGATGCACAAATCTGGTGCGGACAGCTCAGAAACCAGAGAGAATTGCCCTTCTTTGTGCCCAAGCTGAAATACGAGAGCGCTTGCTGAATAAAGGGGGTGAATAAGGGGGTGAGGGCGCTCCTTAGGGGGCCAGTCAGCCGGGCGTGACAAGCTGGTACCGCTGTAATGAGATAACAGGCCACTGGAGTATGCGTTGATTTGTTCCTCCATTCTTTCCTTTCTCTACATCCCTTATCCCTTTTGCCATTTTCTTATCCATCCATTGCTCCATTTAAAAACAGGCCATCGTGCTCAGCAGGCTGGTAAAGCCCGTGTGTGAGGGACAGATAGAGGGATAGAGAGGAAGGCGTGAACCCAGGGGCAGAGCGATGGGGCAGAGCCGAAAGAAAAGGGCATAAGAGCGTGGAAATGAGAGCTTGAAAAGGAGCGTGTCTCTTAGTGCTCCTGAAAAAAATATTCAAGTCCGTATTGTTAACAGGAGCTTGGAAATCTTGAATTCAAGGAAGGCCGGAGTAAAAAAAAAAAAAAAAAATGGCACAGTTAAGAGCTGGAGCACAGGGAGAGATCAAGAGACACAAGACACTGTGTACATACAGAACGGGCCACTGCCTCCAGACAGGCTGGATCAGACCTACCTCGACTCCTGCACCTGCCCTCCGGCCCTACTCCCCCCCCTCCCTCCCTCTCCCCCTCCCTCCCTCTCCCCCTCCTGTCTTGGACAAACAGACCTATAGTGTTGACAGTGGCAACACTCAGTGGGAGGTTGAGAGATACGGGAAACCGTGACAAAAAGGTGAACTCATTCATTGTTTACTGGGAATATATGACTAACGCCTCAACATGTTTTTTATTTTCTGCTCTTTCCATAACTCGTGCTAATTCATTGCCACCATTGCCATCTATGTGTCAGCTAGACCACTAGATCCCAACATATCGTTCTCACCTCTTCACACCACTGATTCATTCGTTAAAAAAAAAAAGAAGAGAGTTTGCTCCCCTCCTCCCTCTTAAATCAGTGTTTCCTTATCGTATTTGGGTGGATTTATAGAAGTGATGGTGAGGCGCTCAAAGCCATGATTTCATCTGAACGACGTGAGCTGTCCGCCTGCCTGGGCTATCAACACTCGCTGTCCCAAAACAGCGTATAAGCCGCAGATTTAGAACGGTCTGTCTGGCCCTAAATCTGTAGTCTCCTGCCTGGCATACCTCACACACGGCCGACTGCTACTCTCACTACCTTTTGATGCCCCACCCCCTCCCGCCCCTGCTCCTTCTCCCCCTACCTTGCTCTCTCCCCCACTTTCTGTCTTTTTGCCTATTATGGCGGATTAACTCATAATGCTTGGATGAACTTCGGTAAGTGGGGGGTACAAAGTCACACATCAATACGCACAAAATCGCTGGCTGGCTGGCAGATACGGTCACAAGCCTACTGGCACAGACGCATGGAGCCTTCTGGAGTACAGTGAGACACATGCGGTACACACACACACGAACACACACACACTCGTTTACATAGAGGGACCAGACTCCCATGCTGAAACAGAGTGAAAGGTGCCGAATCCAAACCAAAGCCTCTATTAATCCCCCTGATCCCTCAGAGATAGAATAATTCAGACTTAATTACTATTCTCCTGCATTCCTCTCTTTTCTTCTTCTTGATTTCTAAATCCACTCCCTCAGTCCGAGAACCATTTGAATATACCGTCTACTGTAGATCCGTCTTTGTCTCCTCTCTCGCATTTGTATTTGTTTTTCCCCTGCTGCTCCTCTTGTGCCTTGGCAGACTCTTCCACACTGTTACTTGACGGAGTAAAATAAGAGGTAAATATAGTTATAAGCTTTCTCTATTTTCTCTCCCTCTCTGACACACACACACACACACGCCAATATACAGGTCCTGGCAGCAGCTGACACAGTCTGGCACTGAGGTTGAGTCTTTCTGGTTGGGGTTTGGAACCACAGTGAGTTTAATTAGAGTGGAGAGGGACCACATGGTTGGCTGACTGGCTGAGAGGCCGGGTACTGGAAGGACCCATTAACAACCACACTGTGCGGTGCTGCTAGCTGCAAGGAGGAAAATATACACACCAGTGTGCATGCACCGCTAATATATTTATAGATATAGATACGGTGGCACCGCACTCATCTGTATGCAGACGCCTTCCTCAAATGTCTCAAACTGATGCCAGTAGTTTTCTCATGCCGATAGCTCATTACGCAGGGATAAAACACCCTTGTGGTATCCAGTTAAATGCAGTCAACATCATTTTCCGTGTCACACTACATTATCTTTTCTGTCTCTCGTGGTATTTAGTTGAATGTTGAACGGGACACATTGTACACGGGGGAGAGGAATAGAGAATGCATTCTCACAAAATAGTTTCTATTTTCTGCATCAACACTTCAAGACAGTCCGGCAGATAAGCTGGAGACGGGGAGATAGTGAGGCTGACTCTCGCCCATACATGGGTCGGGGCAAGGAGACGGGAAGAAAGCTATACGTATGGCGCGCACACCCACACACACACACCACATATTTACACACCCAGTGAGCATATTTCAAATATCATTCAGCATATGGAAAGAGCAAGCCCGCATATCACGAGTGGCATGCAGATCACGTATTATGCACACATATTTTAACGTAAACCCGAGGGAATATGAGCTTGCAAGAGCACACAAATATGCACTGGGGTTAGCCAACTCCCGTTTGTGTTAACCTTCGAGCATTCCTAACTAATCTGCGCTATAATGGCACACCTGTCCTCTCCCATTCTCTGTCGCTTCCACAGACATACAGCGGTGGTTTGAGGGGGAGCGAAGAAGAGGGTGCACTAAACATATTCATGAACAAACAGCTGATCCACCAAGTCTTTTAATTATGTCTTTCCCTCTGCTTCCCGCAATCTTCAACACATTCTCTTTTGATCCGTTTCCATATTGGGAGCTGTGTTTTTTTTTCTTCTTTTTAAATAAAAGGAATAGTGGTTGGTCTGTGCTTTAGGGGGGGCTGTATGTTACCAGGGTAACAGACAGAGGTTATTCTCAGCTAGACAGGCATTATTGTTAAAAGTGGGAAGTAGGGGCAGGAGAGGGCTTTTTTTCAGGGGCAGGTCAGAGATTGGAACAGTGCAGGCCGGGGGGTGAATAACTAAAGCAGTGGGCAGGCGGGGTAGATAGGCGGGTCACATTATTATTGATTGCCCGACATTATGTGGACTACAGGGGAGTCCATGGAGACGGACAAATAAATTGTGGCTTGACATCAAAGTCGGGCTGCTGACATTGAGCCTGCAGGGGACAGGAGCAGCCCGGGGCTGGATTAGACGTGGATAGATACACGCACAGACGCAGAAATAAACAATGAAAACACCGTCCTTCAGTTACCTGATAAAACGTAGGTTGTAAAAGGAGAGCTTGAAAATGACAGAATGACACTACAGGAAATGTCAGCTGTGAATAATTTCAATTCCAAGCTTGCATTTTTCTGAATAACACACCAAAAATGTCTAACTCATTTCCACATCAAGGCTCACCAGAGACTTTCAGAAGGTGCATGATTCCAATCCTCATAAAATTACAATCTGCTCCCCAGTGGGCTACATTCTTCACATTCATTTATGCTTCATTAACTTATTATTCATTGCTCAGATGGTTTTTTGATTAGAAAAGAAATGGGTGACAACAGATGAAATAAGAAGGGAAATGAAGCTGAGATCTAAATATTCAACATTCATTTTTGACTGAATCCAGCGACACTCGCTGGCAAAGTAGGAAATACAACGGACAGAGAACAAAGTCGTCCATCATGACATTCGCATTATGCTGTGAAGGCCGCGCCTGGCACCGACCTTTCATCTGTGGGCACCAGGCCTGAAAGAGCTCGCATCCGTCACTGTCTGCTAAGTGATTGACTTGCCACTGTGTAGATGGCTATCAGCTAAGCTAACTGGAGCCAGGTGATAATATCTGGAATGCGTGAAACCCGAGAGAGACAAAACAACACGCGTCTCAACCTGCACGGACCTGCAGCTCCAGGAGGTGGAAGATAGAGATACTGCGGACTGATGAAGATGAAGGAGAGGAGGGACGGGGGGAGCGAGGCAGGTAAGGGCTGGAGGGTTTGCTTGAAGAGACAGCAAAGTCAAAAACAAACACGCAAAGACAGTGGGGTGTCGTCATGGATGGGGAAAGAGACAATGGCAAGTAATGGGAGGGGGTGAGAGGAAGAGGATGAGGGGAGAGAGGGGAAAAGGTCAGACATAGGAGTAGAGTGAAAAATGCCTCCGCCACATTCTACTCTCCGAGCAAACCTCTGAACCACCAAGCGCTCTCTACATATTTTAAACCCATTCGGTTCCACAACTTCCTCTGCTCGCACAGTGCCCATGTCCGGACTTTGAGGAAAACACAAAGGACCAAAATACCATAAGCTCCTCCTCTCCTTTGAAGTGCACATAGCCAAGGTCACACGCTGCCGTGTGGCACTGTTGGCCTCCCATGAGATCTCACACCAGATGGGCCCATGACCCCGCGGGTTACGCTTCTTTTGCGCCCAAACACATACACACATCACGTAGACAATTATTCAGCCTGATTTAAATAAAGAAAATGTACACTTCTATAAGGTCTATGTTGCCCACTGACATTACTGACAAGATACCATATCAAGAAAAACAGTCAGAATAACTCAGAAAACAAAACAAGTGATGACAAGAAGATTTAATCTGACAGGCAGAGATTAGAAGGATGACAGAAGCTGATAAGAAGAGAGGGAGGGGGGTGGTGGGGGGATCTGGGGGGGGGGGGGGGGGGGTGGCAAAACTGGCATGAAGATGCAATGTTGATGGCCGGCATACCAGAATCAAAGGGGGAAAATGAAGCATACAAAAGGAGTGTGTCAGGGTGTCCTTTCTTGAATTGCTTTAATCATGGCTACTGCATTCCACAGAGTATGGAGAAAGGTTAGTTCCCCTTTTAATATCTCGTCAGATAAGGAACCTCTGAAGTTTTGTACATGTCTATGCATTTACATCAGCCATAAAAAATAATTTTAGGGTTTCTCTAGCTTGGATTACATATAAATAATCATAATACAGTCAAGTGTTGTTCACTAAGCTTTAAAAGAAAACTCTCCGTCCAAGTGCATGAGTCTTGTTGTAGGTGTTTACAGGAGCATATGGTCCAGGTAGGCGTTGCAAAGTGCCGGTTGTTTACAATAATGGAAAAAATAAAACATCATAAGGTGGGAAGCAGAGCAGGAGGCTTGAGTGTGTGTATATTTTTGTGCATGTGTGTAAGAAAGAGGCGTCTGGAAGTCCGTGAGTGTGTTGAAGCTTAGCTATCAGCACCTCCACTACCCTGGCACCATCTCATCCACCTCCTCCATCTCCAGGCATCTGGTAATAATGTTGACACATTCGAGCATGCTATGGCCGAGGGAGGGAGAAAGCATGGCCGGGTGGTTAGAGAAGAAAAGGGAGGAGGAGGGGAATGGTATGGAGGTGAGGACAGAAGGGTGGGGTTAGATAGAGGGTATCTACCGGCGTTCTTCACATTTTGTGACACAAGAAAGGGAAATCACTCAGAACATTTCACTTGAATTTAACGAAGGGGAATAGAGAGAGGAAGAAATGCAAAGGGGAAGAAATGCAAAGAGAAGGGTGAGATGAAACGCATCCCGTATATTATGTCTGTGATCATATGACTAGATATTCATAGCCGTCAGCCTGTGCTTTTCATTACAAGAGAGGGGGATGGAAAGACGGAGGAAACAAGATGGAGATAAAAGCCGACATGATACTATTGAACTTGTTTCAATTACATGAACTCAAAGGCGGCGGTGGAGGCTGGACCTCCCATCAGCATCATTCATTCATTATTCATAACACTTTGTCCAAAATCACAGGCCTGTTGATGAAAGATGTTTTTTTTTGTATTCCTTTTATTTATTTTATCAAAGACACAGTTGATTTGAGTAAGCTATTCAATTTACATTTCTCAATTGGTTTCGCTGTTATGGTGTGAGTCAAAGATGGTCTGCTGAGTGTGTGTCACCAAACGTCATTGAGAACAGCGTGCTCTTGTAATGCCTGGGCTAGAATTACACACATTCTGCGGTTGGGTGGGGGGCCCTGGGGTGAATTTTGACATTCATGGTGGGGAAGATGTTTGAGGAGGGTTTGCAGAGGCAGGCAAAAACAAAACAAACGTGTCCTTACAGGTATATGGCAGGAAGGGGTATACTGAGGGAAGAGCGGAAAGGACAGGAAGGAGAAGGGGGGGAGGATAAGAGGTGAGAAGGACGAAAGTAGTGTGAGCTGTGAGCTTAAGAATGTGGATGGGAAGTGAGCCCAGTGACAGGAGACGTGGAAGCTGACAATCATCGGCAGAGCTGCAGAATTTTCCATGACTCCAACTCTCCATCACCAAGCAGAAAGGTAGCTTATGGAGGGAGACACAGGGAGACACTCGGAGGAAACACTCCAGCTTAAGATTCAGCCGCGCACAAGGGAAGGCAGATGGGATCGGGAGACCCAGTCGATCGGGGAAAAATGTGTTCCCCAGATTGAAGAGGCAATGTATACATTTAGTGCACGGGAACCGCAGATGCTCACCACCCTCTGTTGTCATAAATCACACCAACTGCTTGCTTCATTTATAACATTTTGAGGATAAGTGGCTACATATGAGAGCTATGCCCTAAAATGTGCAGTAGGTAAGATTTATTTAAAGAACACAACCATCTCTACAGCCTCTACTGAGCTCACGGTTTTCTCTATTTGACAAAATAAAAAAAGATTATTTTTCTGTTGAATACAGATGCAGGAAATGAGGACTCAAAACTTGAGGAAAAACAAACTTTTTGAACCTACTGATGACTGAACATGCCCTCACCAGCTACTAAGAACAAAAATCCTTAGATTTCTGCAATGTATACTCCTCTTCCCACCCACATTGATCCTACCATCCTGTGAAAACACCCGATACCAGCTTCTGTGTTTATCTGATAAATAGTTTCATTTTGGATTGTAGCACTACATCCAAAGCAGCTGTCATAAACAAACAGAAGCACTGCAGTGTGTCAGTGTTACTGGCTAATATGGTTTATGGGCAGACCTGTGGACCAAGCCTGGCTCAAGCTGATATGGGGGCTTGTTTCTGCAGTCCGGAGCCAAGCAGCCAATCATTTGGATTTTGCCTCATGTTTGTACTGGAAGCTTTGGCTGCCCTCTGTGAGTCAACTGACTGATAATCCACCACAGGGGCTCTGACCACATCGCCGAGTGGGAACAGACTGACACAAACAAGAGAAAAAGAAACGGCGGAAAGAGAGAGACAGAAGACATGGAATGAGCGAAAGGGAGAATTCAGCGAGAGTGATCGCAGTAGTGAGAACAGAAACCAAGAACACAAGGGGAACTGGAAGAAGGGGAAAAGTGTCAAAAGACAGGGAAGGGCGAGGAGCCAGTGAAAGGAAGAAATGAGGCCACAGAGAGAAAGCGGTGCAGACGGTGTTGTAAGTGAACACATGCAACACGATCTCGAGTCCATGACCGTCCAGCTGTCTCTCCTCTTTTGCTGTCGCTGCAACCATTTCCTTTGTCCTGCTACAAATGCTAACCCTCCCCAACGGGAGAAGGCAAAGAAAAAGAAGGAAAGCGTGGGTGGGGGGAAGGAGAAAGTGTTGGATGAAGGACAGGAGGTCCTGTTCAGATACTTGGATGCAGCCGAAGCGAGGGAGGAGAGAACAGGTGGGCAGCCACAGGAAGACAAGTATGCCATTGTTTGGCTGTTTTGACGCAACCATAAGGCCCGCGTCTGCTCAAACTGCACCTAGCATGTAGCATCTCTCACCAATCCACCCAGGAAGTTAGCATTAGCAAGGGGTCACTGCTGCATACTGAGCTTTGACTTTGCTTGCACCGTCATGCCGATGGTGGGCCGGGCTTGGATGCTCTCCTGAACCGTTACACCAACTGCCCCTAAAGCGGCGCCAAACGACGACACACACACACACACACACACACACACACACACACACACACATAAACAGATGGGGCGAGGTGGGGAGTGTGTGTGGGTGAGGGGCTATCGAAAAGGGTGTAGGCAGTGGATGGTTGATTTTTCTGGCTGGCTTTAACTTGCCAACTTCCTTGCCAAGGAGAGTAGGCTCCAATTCTGACAGCCTGGATCAAATACCACCAGCTGGTGAACCAGAGGCCTCAACCACGGCGGCACAATATGACACGATGCAAACAGGGAAAGAAACTACCACCAATTTATGACAAAGCAAGAAACAGAATAAGAACAATAAATAAATAAACAGTAAAGCTGAAAATATTAACTCGGAGACATCATTTTAACACAAAGATAATCTAATAAGAGCATCTAGCGAGAGGTGGTAGTAGGCATGTGAATGTGAGGCTCCACTCGGGGGCCTCACATTCACATGCTCCACCACTGTCCCAGCACCAGCTGGTACTGCCATTGTTGTGGTATTGCACCCAGACACACACACACACACACACACCTATTTACAACCCCCGTTAAGTCCAGATTCCAGTTCAAGTTGGGGTTGGAGTAAATGTTCACATGCACCTGACTGCCCTGACTGCTCCAAATGACGGGTGCCCACACACGCAGTCGGGTCCCGCCCCACACCCGCAGCTAGCTCTTTAGTTTGTCACACACACACACACACACACACACACACACACACACACACGCACACCCACACACATGCAGTGTGAGTTCAGTTAATAGGGTTTGCATTCCAGACACACATTCAAAGACCCAGACACCCTTTCTCACAAGTATCTGGATGTGCGTGCACACACACAGACATTCTTAAGCACCTGCATACATACATGTACTCACACACGTCCACAATCACACACGCGGTTTAAACGTCGAAGAGCACCACCGAGAGTCCGTCAAGCTCTCCCTGTTACTGCTGCCACCCTCACTCCCTTCACTCTACACCTCTCTGTGTCTCTCTGTGTCTCTGTGTCTCTCTCTCTGTCTCTGTGTCTCTATGTGTCTCTCAGTCTCTCCCTCTCTCCCTCCCTCTCCCTCTCTCTCTGCGGTGGGGATAATCAGCCCAGCATTAATACCTGCATTCCGACAGCCTACAGGAACGTCTCAACAATGTAGCCTTGTTCAGGTGCAGAAAGAGAAAGCCCTCACTGAAAAATACATCTAAGAGTCCCACGGCTACAGCATGTACAGTGAGGCATGATTTGAGATGAACACAGTTGAGTGGAATGCACTAGGCTCTCGTGCTGCCTCCAACACTTGAGGCCAGTCCATAAAGAAAATATATGATATGAGTCAGTATACCACTTGTGAACTCACACATCTATAAGCCCACAATGTATCAATTGCCATGCTGCTTCATCAGCGAGTGATGATCATAGTTCATTGACTTTCAATGGTAACATAATTGTTATATTATGTTGTTTTAGAAAGTGGTCCAAATTATGGGTGCAATGATTAGTCAACAGAAAATGAGTGACACATTTTATAGTCAATTAATCATTTAAGTAATTTCTTGGCTCGTGTGACTAAATTGTGGTTCATTATGTTTTGCATCACTGTTGAATTAATGTCTTGTCTTTCAAAAGACATTTGAAAATGTACAGAGCAAACAATCAACTTAAAGGCAAAAACAATATGGAAATCAATCAATAATAACTCATCATGAGTTGCATCCCTAGTCAAAACTGTGATATATATATATTTAACTTTGGTAAAATATTCCTATTAATATAATTAAATTGATTTCCAGCCGTAAGTAGAAGTGAGACATAATGAAAAGCAGTGACATAATGACATCCATCATCCTGCCTCCATCCCTCCCTCTGCCTGTCCCCCTTTGTCAGGCCTTGTTACTAAACACGTGTCCTCTCGCCCCTACCATTAACCAACCCCACCCTCACATGCTGCTTTCAATGCACAAGCACACACACACACACACACACACACACACACACAGTGAAGCGTAAACTCCCCAAACAGCTAATTGACATGGAGTCAGTGCATCTTTCATCATTCTCCACCGAGACAAATCTTGAAGTGTGTTTGTGTGTGATGTGAGTGGGGACTGGGATCAAAGGGGGTCCTCCCAGCTGCCTGTCCAGAAGCTCTCAACCTCCCTCTGCACCCTGTAAGGCAGCCAGGAAAGGCCACATCTCTAACGCGGTCGCTCTTCACAAGTACCGCATGTTCAGCGGGCTTCTGCTTGATAATCGCTCTGTACAAATTATTGTTAACTAAATCCAGTCTTGCTGCTGCGACATGCCCAGAGCCGAATACAAGATGCTCTCGGGGCAAAACACTGGGGTTATAATTACTTTATCCCTTAATAACAAGAGGCTAAATCAGTTAGGCACTCTGTAGGTCTAACATTATCCCCACAATAACTATCCATCACGTTTGTTGTTCTGCAGATTGCACAGACATGTAATTGGGAATCATTTAGCCTGATGGAGTCATAACCCAATTGAAAGACATTGATTTTGGATTAAATATTCATATGGACCGGGAGCAAGCTTGTACTTTTTTTCTGCCAGGCTGAATGAAAATGAAGCTATGAAACTTGACTCTCCTCATATTACCGGAATATGGACCAAACTGATGTGTTTACATGAACAACACAGCGATGAATTCAGCGTTGAATTTCCCAACAAAAACAAATATGGAAAATAATGCACTCTACTTATTGGATCAGCAAACTCAAGTGCCTTTCACTGCTGCAACACTGCACCAATGCAACTGTATAAAGACTGTTACACCGCTGGAAAGTGAGTCTTCTGGCCCGATTATTATCATTAACTGAACCGTCAATCAAAATAAAGACATTACCTTCCCCTACTGCTCAGAATCACCAGGGATTTGAGACACCGTGCTACGAGTGGCTCCTTCTGTTCAGCCTATTGCGATGATTAGACAACACATGGGCCGGAGGATGCCTGTATTTTGTGTCTGTCCCTGGCTGGGAGGAGAGACAGATGACGGATGGAGGGTGAGACACATGAGAGGAAGGGAGAGACAGATGAGTGCGAGAGATGTAGAGGGGAAAAACACGGTGATAAAAGGGATGATCTACAGAGCTGGGCGTAAAGCAGGGTGTGGTAGAGAGACCGACAAGCGAATTCCAGGGAGAAATGTAACAAACAGAGAAAAAGAGACTCAAACTAAAGTTAAGAACAGGACGTGACTTGGAAAAAACATTAGTTAGAGAACGGGAACTTTATTCCTCTCCTCTCCTCTTCTCTTTCAAAGTCAAGTTCACACAGGCAGAGAGGAGGGAAGGGAACTTCAGGGCTGTGGCCGATGTTTCAGAGGAGCTCAGGTAAGCGAAACCTCAATAAAACAAAGACTAGTTTTGCCCTTGGGCGAGTCCTGAAAACTGATACTGGATCTGTTTGGCGATGACACTCTGGCCTGGTTCTCAGGTAACGTGGGGAGCCCCCTTTTTCTCACACAATCAGACACGGAGTCATAGTGAACAACCAACACACAGAATACTGCCATAAACTGAAAAGTATATTTGGCACCATCTCACACTCAAACACCTCCCCCTCCTCAACCGCCTGCGTCTCCTCTTCCTTCCCTTCACGGAGGATTAATGTTCCCACTCCTGTCTCCCAGGTCCCCACGGCTCAGTTAAAGCAATAAGATCTCATTGTCAAACAGTGACCAGCCTCACTGGGGAGGTTAACCACCGCTGCTTAACCATTAACTAGATTAAAGTCAGGAGGGGGCGCAGGAATGTGCTCTGACAGATGGAAAAGGGAGATTGGAGATGAAAAGTGGTTCAGAAGAGAGAAGAGTAATGGCATTGGTTTTGGCCAACCTTTGCGGCGGTGAGTAAATCCACGCACACACGTGTGCACATATGTAAACACAGAACATTCTGTAGGCGAGTGAACTTCAAGTCACCCTCATCTTCTGGTTATCATTATGCAATCTAGATAAGGGAGGAAAAGAATCTTTGGGTCAGAGGTGCAATCAAATATCAGTCCACGGGCTTGGCATCCTGCCTCAGTAGCATGGGAAGTGATTAAAAACACATACTGTCAATTTTGAAGAATCCATGTCAAACAAATATCCACAAGGCAAGCTAAATCAGGGGTGCTTCCACCGCGTTTTACTCTCTCCTTTCCCCGCCCCCAGGAAAAGGCAGTGGTGTGGAAAGACACCGTCTGAAAGACAGAGGTGGTAATGGAACCCAAGTGTGAGTGTGTGTGCCTTCTTTGGAGGGATGCATTCAACAACTGCTGCTGAGGCAACTGTTGGTGTCTAAAAAGCAACAGCTTGCAGGGCTCCCAGAGGACGCTTTGCCAGCCAACAGTCAGATGGAGGGTTTAGGGTTGAAGGGGCGCAGGGGTTAGGATTTCCTCTCTACTGCCAGGGAAATGATCTCCTTGGCCGCAGATCCAGGCTTTTCTATGACATTCCCCATTCCTAATTGGCATCCGTCAATCCTTGACGTAGTCCACCTGTCTGATCCTCACTGCTGCTATCGCCTGCATCGCTTTTTGTTCGTTTCATCCCCCCCAGTCGCAGGCTACATGATTGATCAAAACAGCTGGTCAGAAGAGGGGGAGTACGAAGGCCATGTTCTGTGGCGGAACCAAACATGTCGGCCATCGTTCTTCCTTGCTGTTTCACAGAACTGTACAACGCGTGGCACATAAAGCTCAAGCCGATCCTGCGGCTTTTTGTCTATTCCTACACCAACACATTGAGGAATGGGGGCTCTTATCCATGTCTTGCTACCGCACTCTCCTGCTAAATGGATTGGCAGCACTTAACCTCGTCTCCTGAAAAAGCTTTGTGAATTTTCAATTTTGCTCCAACCCTGATTCCCTCCCTTCCCTCCGCCCCATACACAGACGAGGAGACAAGGACACCCATACAGAGACATGTAGATTCTTTTCAAGGCTGCATTTGAAATTACCCTTCACCATCATCTTCCTCCCTCGAGACAAGAATAACATGACTGCACAATGGCTTCACAACAGTCAGCTGTAATCATCTCTCATCCCATCCCTTGATCTCTGTTTGTCGGTCCCTTCCTCTCTGCTTCCTTCCTTTCCTCCCTACAACTAATGACAAGACAGCATCCTCCAAGCAACAGATGAAACCAAAACTGTCACGGGAGTACAGGATGTAGGACCCAAATGCAGACCAAAACGACAGGAAGTTGGATATAAATGAAATTTATTTTGAAATAGCGTGTGGAGCCCGAGGTCCGACACGGCGGCTCGCAGATCACGGTGTGGGTCCCGTGGCCCGACACCGGAGGCGGGTAGTAGGACTGTGACGTGGGTTCCGTGGCCCGACGTCAGAGGCAACCAAGCTGGTCCCGGATAACTCTGAGGCGAGAGAGAGAGAGTCAGTGGCGGATCGGAATGAACAGATAACTCACGGAGCGGCAGTGATGACTACCGAGGTTGAAGACGAGACGGACTGACAACCCAGGCCTGCAGGACCCGGGTTGAAATACGGCTGGTGATGAGCCTAAACGGCCGCAGCTGTGCAGCGCACAGAGATGTGTCCCTGGGCGGCGTCTGCAGGTAGGAGACACACCCACGAGTCCAACAGGCACAACAAACAAACAGGGGAGAATACAGGCACAAAAGGAAAGGAGGTTTTGGGGAAACAGAGGCAAACACAAAGGGTCAGACAGGAACCCTGACAGTACCCCCCCCTCAACGGGCGCCTCCAGGCGACCTGACCATCTTGTCCGGATGCAGCCGGCGAAAATCCCGGACAAGAGTGGAGTCAATGATCCTCGAGCGGGGCACCCACGAGCGTTCCTCTGGACCGTATCCCTCCCAGTCCACGAGGAATTGGAAGCCCCGCCCCCGACGACGAACATCCAGGAGTCTGCTGACCGTATGGACCGGACCCCCGTCGACGAGTCGGGCGGGCGGTGGGGGCCTGGCTGGAGGGCAAAAGGTACTGGTGGACACCGGTTTGATCAACGACACATGGAATGTCGGGTGGACCCTTAAGGATGAGGGGAGTTTCAAACGGACCGCAGATGGACTGATGATGCTCTGGATCTTGTACGGGCCGATGAACCGTGGAGACAACTTCCGGGATTCCGTCTTAAGCGGAATGTCCTTGGCAGAGAGCCACACCTCTTGACCGACCTGGTAGCAAGGAGCAGGAGTGCGGCGGCGATCCGCCACCCGTTTATTCTGTTCTGCCGTGCGGAGTAGAGAGACCCGGGTCTCCTTCCACACCTTCCTACAGCGACGAATGTGGAGCTGCACAGAGGGAACCGCTACCTCCGCCTCCTGGTCGGGGAACAGGGGAGGCTGATATCCCAGGGAGACCTCGAACGGCGAGTGACCCGTCGCTGAAGAGGTATGGGAGTTGTGGGCGTATTCCACCCAGGCCAGATGAGTACTCCAGCTGGAGGGGTTCGATGCAGCCACGCAGCGTAGTGACGCCTCCAGCTCCTGATTTAGCCTCTCCGTCTGCCCGTTAGACTGGGGGTGGAACCCGGAGGACAGGCTGACGGTTGCACCGAGGAACTGGCTGAAGGCTCGCCAGACCTGGGAAGTGAACTGCGGCCCACGGTCTGACACGATGTCCACCGGAATCCCATGTAACCGAAACACCTGGTTCACCATAATGTCAGCCGTCTCCCGAGCCGAGGGAAGCTTGGGCAGGGCGAGGAAGTGGGCTGCCTTGGAGAAGCGGTCCACCACTGTCACAATGACCGTGTTCCCTTGCGAGGGTGGCAGACCCGTGACGAAGTCCAAAGCGATATGGGACCACGGACGATGAGGAACCGGAAGTGGTTGCAGCAGGCCGGCGGGGGGTCGATATGACGACTTGTTGCGGGCACAGGTGGAACAGGCCCGGACGAATTCTCTTGCGTCCGCCTCCAGCGAAGTCCACCAAAAGGTCCGCCGGAGCATGTCGATTGTTCGCCTCACGCCTGGGTGACAAGAGAACCTGGAGGTATGAGCCCAAAGAAGCACTTGGGAGCGTGCAGGCGGGGGAACAAAGAGGCGACCGGGAGGTCCGCCTCCCGGGTCCGGCTGGGTCCGGAGAGCGTCCTGCACCACCGACTCGATCTCCCAGGTGAGAGAGGCTGCCACACAGGTTGCGGGAAGAATAGTACCCGGACAGGATAAGTGACCCTCAGGGACGAACTGGCGAGACAGAGCGTCGGGCTTGGTGTTCTTGTTGCCTGGACGGTAGGAGATGACGAAGTCGAAACGCCCAAAAAAGAGAGACCATCGGGCCTGGCGGGAGTTCAACCTCTTGGCCGTCCGAATGTATTCCAAGTTCTTATGGTCCGTCCAGACCACAAATGGAAGAGCTGCCCCCTCCAGCCAGTGCCTCCACTCCTCCAGTGCTAGTTTGACCGCCAGCAATTCCCGGTCTCCGACATCATAATTTCTCTCTGCCGGGGTCAAACGGCGTGAATAGAAAGCGCAAGGACGAAGCTTAGAGTCTATTTCTGAACGTTGAGACAGGATGGCCCCCACCCCCATGTCTGACGCATCCACTTCAACGACAAACTGCCGGGTGTCGTCAGGCTGGATCAGGACGGGGGCGGAGCTAAACTGCTCTTTGAGGAGTTGAAACGCCCGGCCGGCTGCCGGGGTCCACGAGAACGTGATCTTGGAGGAAGTGAGTCCAGTGAGGGGGGCTGCCAGCGTGCTGTAGTTCCTGATGAAGCGACGATAGAAATTTGCAAACCCCAGGAACTGCTGGAGCTGTTTTCGAGATGAGGGAGGCGCCCCCTGGGATTTGTAGTTCCGCTCACGTCGTCTCTCCCGCATCCGATTATCCAACCCGATCGTCAGTTTAATTAGTTCCTCCAACGAATCGGGCTTATTGCAGCTAGCCAGTTCGTCCTTCACAGTTTCCGACAATCCGTGAAGGAACACACCCCTGAGCGCTGTCTCGCCCCACCCGGTCTCAGCAGCGAGAATGCGGAAGTCCACCGAGTGTTCCGCTACACTCACGGGGCCCTGTCGTAGGCGGAGAAGGCGCTGAGCTGCGTCCTCGGAGTCCACCGGGTGGTCGAACACCCTCCGCAGCTCCTCCACGAAGATCCCGTAGTCGACATGAGTGGCCCGGTCGATTCCCAACGAACTCGTGGCCCAGTCCAAAGCCCTTCCTCGTAGTAAACCCACCACATACGAAACCTTGGACCGGTCCGAAGCGAAGGTCTGGGGTTGGCGATCGAACACCTGCCGGCACTGAAACAGGAAACCCCGGCACTTCCCCAGTGTACCGTCGTAGGAATCCGGAGCCGGTACAGGGGACTCCCGGACCGGCGAGACGTGGTCGGAAACACGGGGTGCCGGTGCTGGAACCGGCGGAAGACTGCCCTTCCGTGCCTGGTCCTGCACTAGGCAACCGATCTGGGACACCTCGACAGCCACGGACTTCAGCGTCTCCGCCATGTCCCGGATCATCCGCCGGTGCTCCTCCACCTCCAGGAGCATCCTCTGGTGCTCCGCCAGCAGCGTGCTGTCTCCGGTGGTCGCTGGGTCCATGATGGTCAGTCCGTTCTGTCACGGGAGTACAGGATGTAGGACCCAAATGCAGACCAAAACGACAGGAAGTTGGATATAAATTACATTTATTTTGAAATAGCGTGTGGAGCCCGAGGTCCGACACGGCGGCTCGCAGATCACGGTGTGGGTCCCGTGGCCCGACACCGGAGGCGGGTAGTAGGACTGTGACGTGGGTTCCGTGGCCCGACGTCAGAGGCAACCAAGCTGGTCCCGGATAACTCTGAGGCGAGAGAGAGAGAGTCAGTGGCGGATCGGAATGAACAGATAACTCACGGAGCGGCAGTGATGACTACCGAGGTTGAAGACGAGACGGACTGACAACCCAGGCCTGCAGGACCCGGGTTGAAATACGGCTGGTGATGAGCCTAAACGGCCGCAGCTGTGCAGCGCACAGAGATGTGTCCCTGGGCGGCGTCTGCAGGTAGGAGACACACCCACGAGTCCAACAGGCACAACAAACAAACAGGGGAGAATACAGGCACAAAAGGAAAGGAGGTTTTGGGGAAACAGAGGCAAACACAAAGGGTCAGACAGGAACCCTGACAAAAACAACTTCTAGACAGCTTATTTTCCACCTTATTCTAAATATTCATGGCAATGTGTCTGTACATTTTTCTCAAAGACTCAAAGACAGGCAGAGACAGGCACCATTTTGGAATGTGTAATCTGCTAAGTGAGAAACAGTGAACATGCCAAGTGGGGGAGGACGGCCATTCTTATTTTAAAATCATTAATAGTGGCCATAAATCTGCCGAGGAACGTCTCTCAGGATGGGTGTGAATGCAAACAGAGCCCTCTCCCACTGAAACACAGAGGGCGAGCTTCCAGATGCTATGCAGGGTTATTAACTGGGAACCATGCACAAAAGCACGGAGGTCCACAAACGCAAAGATAACAAGGTGAATCACAGCGAGCAAACACATGCACTAACGCAACTGGACGTAAAAAAAACTACTCTGAAGAGACGGCGGAGGTCATTACATTACATTTAGCTGACGCTTTTATTCAAAGCGACTTACATGCTATACAGTAGACCGTGGACACAGCAACGGTGAGCAATTAGGGTTAAGTGTCTTGCTCCAGGACATCGAACCACCGATCCTCTGATTGAAAGACAGACACTGAGCCACAGTCACAGTCAAAGAGAGACGGGCAGAGACAGAGCGACAGACAGACAGACAAAGATGGGGCGAGGGGTGGGGGGGGAGCCAAAGCTAATCTTGTGAAATACACCTTTTGTTTATGTATGAGTATCTGTGGAAGTGTGGGTGTAATCACAGCTTTGGCTGCATTTCTTTTGAAGCCTGTCCCGGGATTTGAGGATGAAAAAGCAGGGGGATAAACTTTTCCGTCTCCGTTGTGAACCGCATCGTTCTTGCTAACGTGACTTCAAAACCAAGATTAACCACGGCAGCATGCAGCATGCAGCATGCAGCATGCAGCATGCAGCCTGCTGCCTGCTGATGACCGGCTGCTGATTGCCTGCTCATCAGCCAACATCAGTGTGCTATCACACCGCTGTAATTTACTTTAATGTGTCATTCACTGCAAATAATAAACACCAGTGGGCATGCCGAAGGCTGGCGAGCTCAAATCCCCTTAGCAGAGCTCAATGATTACTAAATGGACTTCCTAACACAAGCCAACCATGACATGGCATTTATCTTCACTGACTAATGTTTAACTGGTGCCCCCTGCTTGTTTGGCTGAGTGAAACCCAGTCAAACCATAAGAATGCACCCCGGCTGTGAGCGGACTCCAGCTTTGCACCTATAACACTGCCTCTTGGCGGTGAGATGGAGGCCGCATTGTGGCCACTTGTTTGTACATGGATTACTGAGACTTGTGCTGAGAGGGGGTTTTAAGTGAGAAAGGAAGCCTGTTGTCCATAGAATTTGAGGTGATGACAAACAAACACACACATTACAGAGCGAGCTCCAACGTGTCCAGAAGAATGCCACTCATTCCATCTCAGTGCTCTGTTCCATCACTGTGTCACACACACACACACACACACACATACACACACACACACACACACACGCATAGAAGCACGCGGAGGGGAATGAATCACCCCAATAATTACAGCCCTTCCATTCCAAGGCCCACTCCCCCCCAGAGGCCTAAATAACAAGGGGGCAAACACGGACTTGCTCTCCCAAAGCAGTCTCTATCAATCTGTCACTCACTGCTATATGAGCGGAGGTTTCTAGTGTTGTGTAACACCAGAATCCTGCAGTTAGGGGCTCTACGTGTGGGCTTCTGTGTGTGGGAACGTATCATGTGTGCAGGTGTGTTAATTTGAGGATGTGCGAGTGCAACCTGTTTATGCCTGACTACTTGCCATCTGTACATTTAAGAATGCACACGTGTGTATGCTTGCAGGAGACGAAAACCAAGGGCCTCAGGACAGTTGTAAAAGAGATCCCCTGGCTTTTATCTCCTCATGGCTAAATGGCTCTAATACCATAATAATTACACACATCTCCAGGGGGGTTCAACTTTTGATGTGGCGCTGGCAGGGGGGACAGAAATTAAAAGTGAGGAAATGACTGTGGGAATTAAGGAGGCGATAGACAAAGAGGCTGACGCTGCGTGTTAGACTTTAACACCTTGAAGTCAGCTGATGCTTGTCGCTGCGATTCTTTCCGCCGCTTCCTGACCACTTTGGAGTCTCTACAGTTTAGCGCAAACTCATCTGACCATTGACTCTCCTTTTGTCTCTTTTCATCCCCCAAAAGCGCAAAATTAAAGGGAGCAAGTAAAGCAGTGCCAGTGTGAAGAGTTAAGTCATTGCTTTGAAAAGAAACACTGAGTATACTACTTTATGTCTCTTTGTAGTTTTGTGAGGCTTTAGTGTTGAAATGTATTATCCTCAGCATCCGCTTCAGAAGAGATGTTTCTAATTTGAGGACAAACTTCAGACAGCCACAATTAAGTTATATTTTAGCTGTTTCCGCTGCTGATGCTTGTCCCGCCATGGAAAAGGCATCTTTGTAGCGTACAGAAGAGGAGACATTTACCAACATGTCTGGGTGAGCGGGTCAAAGGGTCAGCAGCGATCCTGGGCACAGGCATGCTGAGCAGCTTGGGGCGCCCCGGGCTGTCATGCAGCACATATCCATGTGTCATAACTACAAACATAAATACAGGCTCAAGAGATGACATGGGGGTTACGTGTCCCGTGGTTCCATTTAGTGCACTTCTATGCTCCGAACTGACAAGTTGCCAGTGCGTGTGACCAGTAATTGTGAGAAGTGGGTCTGTGTGACAGAATCCCAATGAGATCCAACAAGAGCGGCTATTATTAGACAAAACTATGTGCGAGAGAGAGAGTGAAAGGAGAGACTTCAGTAACAGAGGGATTTGGCAAACTTTTACTTTAAAGAAATCAACATTTGTAGCTCTAAAGGGAAATAATGACTTTCCTTCTGTCAGACTTCCGCCTGAGGGGGATGAGACACCTGGAACTGGGCCTTTAAATCAAAAGCACTGCAGCTGTACAGAGGGATGTGTGATCAACACTGCGGCCATCAATTACGGAGCACTTTTTCAGTAGGCACCAGTTAAAAGGCCTCGTGAAGGACAGACAGACAGCAAAGCACAACTGTCTGCGGTGCCAGAGAAGAAAGGCTGTTCTGGGGTGGTGTGGAGGCCATAGATGGAAGGTGAGGGGAGGAAAAGCTAAACCAGGTAAACATGGGAGGTGGAGGCTGATCTATAAAACGCTATGTTTGTATAAAATTAAGAAGACCTTAAAGAAGTTATTATACATAAAGTGAAATTATGGTAATCACGCAAAGACGCAGTGAGTACATAAGCAAGAGATAAAGAGAAAAAACAGAAAGGGGGGGGGGGCAGTCCCAGCAGTCCCAGCCCCGCCCTTTAGCTCATCCTGCTTCAAACACTCAGACTGCCTGCACAGGCCAGGAATAGGAATAACTTTCACAAGATGACCACAAAGCGTTGCAGCAAATCTGATTTTTGCAGTCACATATACTTTCAAGTCAAACACATGAGAGACACAGACATCAACATCAAACAAGTGATCTATTATGCATGCCAGTCAGAGGGAGTGAATTGGAGATGAACCTCTGTGGCAAATTCAAAACCAGGTCAATAATAAACTTGTAGCCTGGAGCATCACAGCCACTCCTTTAATGGATATATAGCCTTCGTGGTTTTGGTCATAGATCAGAAACTTTACTTTGACAGGGATCATATGAGGCTAAAGTCAAGTTGAATATAAATTGGCTTATACTCTCTGGCAGCACCCAGGGGTGCTGAGGGCGAGGCGCGCTGCCAGCAAAGGAGACGCAAATCCCGCAGATCAGACATCAAAGCGATGGAAACTGCACCCTGCAGCCAGACATAGCAGCATGGATGAGACCGAGTTAGGCAAAATAAAAGCCTCACATCTCTCACTTTAAAGAAGGAAATGTGTCTGATGTCCAAAACATTTTTGGAAGTTTTTTTATTTTTTTGGTGGTAGATTTCTTATTTAATTTACAATTTATTTACACAACAACATTACGATTGTTCAACCAGTGTTTTATTTTGACAGTTCAATGTGTTTTATTGCGGCGGCATCGCAGAGGTGAGGCGGCGCGGTGCAGACGGAAATAACGGCACGCGCGCTCTGAAGTGCACTCAAGTGCGGAGCCGAGACTAAGCGCACAACTACAAAGAGCCGCCGTTAACCGCTAAAACATCCCATCCGCGGACATAACCCACAGTCGGGGCTACGTAACCCGACGGCTACTTGTTCTTCTTCCGCCAGTTCTGCTACTGCTGAAACTAACTGACTTGCTAGATGGGCTACACGTCGATTTTTGGGGTTAAATCCGGTTTTCCACCTGCTGTCGGCGGGTTTCTGGATGTTCTGCCCCGCTGGTAACAGGTTGCTCAACAATATAAGCAACAATACAGAGCAATGGCATAAATAAACAATGAAGTGTGGAAGTGGAGTTGCTCAGCGAGCCGCTGCTGACTGAGGCGGAACGTCACGGACAGGTCTGCCCGGTGGGCAGCGGACCTCGTCCAACTCCGCGAGAGAGTGAAGTACAAATCTGCTGCCTAAAGCCATGAAAAACTAACCAGCACCGCGTGTAACGCCTTGTAAAGTTACTAAAGAGGGAGTGCAATAAAAAAAATGTGAAGAGGAAAGTATAAAAGATAAATTACCTTGAAGTGCCCAGAGCAGCAAGGTGCACAAGAGCGACGTGCGTCCAAACGTTGTCCCGTCCATGGCCACTTTTCTAACTTTTTCGAGGGAAAGTATATCACTTTGTTTTGGGTTGTAGAGTGTAGAAAGCTGGCAGCAGCGACTCTTCTTTCTTCTTTCAATGCTCCAAAGCTTTCTGGACTTCTCGCTCCCTCTCTCTCTCCCTCTCTCTCGCTCAGTATCTCTCTCTCTCTCTCTCTCTCTCTATCTCTCTCTCTGCAAAAGGAGTGCCTCTCTCTCTCTCACACATACACACACACACAGAAATCTGATGCTGGTGGTCTTCTTGGTTGATATATTTGCACAAAAGGTGCCCCCCCCCCCCTCATTCCCTCCTCATCCCCCTTCTCTCTCTCTCTCTCTCGAAAAGACCTGCTTGACTAATCTGGTAGGTCCATTGGGGCCCACAGGATTAAAGCCAGTTAAAAGTGATTTTATCATGAGGCTCTCCCATTGCAACATCCAAAAACCTACCCTTATACAAAATAACTAAAGTTTTATTGGGATGAAAAATTCACCCAAGAATGAGATGAACAGAAATGTATGTTCATCTGCGGATCTTACTGTGGTTGGGGGGGAAATACAAATTTTTATAGTCATGTTTTGGCCGGTGTTGCACAGCCTGCTGCATAATGTTAATCTTTTGGTACACAGAAACAGATGCAGAAAGGAAGGAAACAGGTAGAGAGGGTAATGTGGTAAAGCCTATCTAAATATATGTTTGTCCCGAGAATATTAGTTATTTTTAGACTTGTTTACAGTACATGGAAATGTATTTTATGATATGGAAATTGATAAGCTAATGTTAAGACATTGGAAACAAAATCCTAATTATACCATAATAACCACAAAAAAATAGGTAGTTGAATATTTTAACTGTTGATTAAGTGGGAAATTGGAAAAGACCCAATTCCACATATTTTTCACCACAGCTTCACCATAGTCTCGATCTTTCCTTAAAACTAATTGGTTGGAAAATAAATCACCTTCATCTGGCTACTTTGCTCTGCAGACAAATTTCCTGCCTCTGTTCGGCTTTTAACATTGCGTTTGTCTCAAATGATGGATTTAATTTTCAAAACAACTGGAGGCAATCTTTTGTCAGTGGGCTAAACTGTCTCGCCTTGAAAAGACATACCATTCATTCCTAGACATGTAATCTCTTTAGAATCTGTTTGGGTATTTACTGGGCAAGGTACAGTTCAGACATACAGTTATCATGAGGGACTAAGTGGCTTATTCACAATTCTATAATACCAGTCTGAGTGCTCGGAGTGGCTATTGTGTGATCTATGGAGTTGAAGTTGGCCAAAGCCCATAAACTATCAGTTGGAAAGCATAAACATGTCAATCTCATATAAAATGGCTTAATGGAACTACTGCCCATCTGAGTGCCCAAAACAAACATCTATCTCTTTGCAGTTTATTTCTACTGGAGACTGTTTGGCTGTGGCGCAGCACTCAATAATCGCCCCACCCTGCAGGTAATAATAGTCCCTTGCAGAGCAGTTGCACTCACATTCCAAACATAGTTAGTCCAAAACAGCTGGTTAATATTTTCTCAGCACCGTCCGAAGACGAGAGACGATACCTGCTCCACTGCACCATACACACAGAACACTGATAGTTGAGCTGCCTGGAACACACACACGCACTCACACACACTCACTCACACACACACACACACACACACACACACACACACACACACTCACACAGTTGTTCTGGAGGAAGACACTGGCAGGAATTTGCATCGACTACTGAGAGTTTGACGGGGCGCAGGCAGTTTACCATCCCACCGTCTCGTTCTCTGAATATCTCTTTCTCTCTGTGTATTCCCAGCAATGACAGCAGGAGGGTAAAAAAGCCTTTCCACTGACTATCTCACATCAATACAGCTTCTCATCCCCATCGACCGAGTCATAATCATCTATCCATGCTAGAAAGACATGAGATCCACTACAGGTCTCCTGTCCTGTGGTGAGGGATTTAGCGCTGCATAATCCTCCCACTGCCTTACATCAGACCTGCATGCCGCATAGCTGTGGCTAATGCTGATTTAGCAGAGCGAGGGGCATTCTTATGTAAGGTCTTTTAGTCATACATACGGTACAGTAGCAGTGGCTGTATTGGCTCATTACCTAATGGAGCTGCAGGGGAGGAGAGGAGAGTGAGGATGGAAGAGGACAATGAATGAGGACAGAAAAAGTCACAGGAAAGGGGAATTGAGGGGCATACGTGAAGAGATTAGGATTACGGGAAGTGAGGCAGGTGAAGAAAGATTTCTTGACATGAAACTCCAGAGTATTTGCTGAAGTAGGTCTTGGTGACAAATGGCTGCCTATTGTCTCAGAGGTCAGTTTGTTTAGGAGCAAAGGGGGGCTTGGACATTGTGAGGAGGTCGGCCTGTGCTCAATTTGTAAAAGCTGTGTCAGGCAAGAGTAGTTTTAAAATGACAGGGTTATCATCATTATGTTCAGACGGTGCTGTTTTGTGTTCTTTGACATAATCCACCGAATTTAGAGCAGTGTTGAAACACTATTATTTTAGAGCCATGTACCCCATACTTGGCATAGAAATTATATGTTTTGAATTGTATGCTCACTTTGTGTAAACAATAGTACGTCTTCCATAAATTACCTAGACCACATGGTGCATATTGCCAAATAACACCAACAAGCTACACGTTCTTCATGAACAGGCCATTGTTGAATTTCAGTATTTTATAAGTGCCTGAATATAACTGTTTGCGTCCAAATATTTCCAACAGTAGTTGATGAAAGAATTTGAATTCACCCATTTCATGCAGCTCATTGGGGTCCAGAGCGCAACTGCAGTCTGAGTAAGGTAGCCCACATGTCCTCCACCTCCCAACAACCTTGATATATTGTGAGGCCGCAGGTGGGATTAAATCCTTCCAGTGTGCTCCGAGTCTCCTCCCAAGTAAACGTGCCCAGAATACCATCCACAGGGCATCCTCCTCAGAAGCCTGAACCACCGCAACAAGTTCCTTCTAACACAAACGAGCATCAGTCCTTCAGCTGAACTCTTTGAATCAGTGAGGACAGCAGCTGGCTCCCAACCTGAAGAGGGCAATCCACCATTTCCCAGCAGAGGACCTCGGGCCTTAAGGGGTGCTGACGCTCATCACAACCACTTTACGCAAGGCCGGAAACAACTGGTTTGCATTTTAAAGGTCACTGTCTGATATAAACCATCAGAACAGTCACAAAAAACAGAGACTCAATAATGAGATTCCCAACAAGACATCCCCCACTCCTTGGCTGCAATCTCATCTAGAGATTATTTTAATTAACAATTGGTGCTAATGCACAACCTGGTGAGAAGTGTGGTGGAAATTAATAGTTTCCTTGTGAGAGATCAACTGTACTTTAAGCATGTTAGTTAGTTTTTCTCTGACAAGAAGCACACTTTATCAACGGCCCTGTCACCCAATGGTCCATATCCCCCCCCTACTCACCCACCACCCACACACACACACACACACACACACACACACACACACACACACACACACACACACACACACACACACACACACACACACACACAATACATAATCCTTCTCCAAATCCACAAAACACATGTGGCCTGTATGGTTGAACTCCCATGAACACTTAGTATGTTTACAAGAATACAAAGCTGATCCACTCTCCCATAACCTGGAGGAAATCTCTATTGTTCCTCCTCAATCTGAAGTTTGATAAACATCTAGAGGCACCTTTCCAGATAGGCCAATAATTGATGCCTGTTTTCTGGTCCCCAATTTAAAAACAATGGGAACCACAGCCCTGATCTGCCACTCCATTTTCACATTCCACAGAACTTTCTGGCTACTTAATCTGGCAATTTGGTACAAGATGACTCTTTAAAACCAACCAAAAGTCCATCAATGCTTCAAGAGTCCATCAGGACAACTGACCATCTACTGTAGTTGGATCAGGAAGCAAACAATAGATTTACCAGGTGTTCATCCTCGTGGTTTAACATGTTAGCATCAGGCGGCTGGGAATGTCCTAAACTTTGCAGGCATCTGAACAAAAATATTTGTTCTTCTTTGTCAAAACCTGGCACCTACAGTACCCACAATGCAACTTGACAGACCGAAGTGACGTCTTTTGAGGCATTTTAACAAGTTTTATGCAACTTACGCTGGAACCACAAAAGGCTTTTAACAACTTCTTCACATATGCAGTAGTATTCCCTAAGACATGTAAACTGACTTTGATGTGTAAAACCAGAAGTGTTCCCCTTTAAGAGATCAATAAAGTTCAAGTCATCCTCAGGGGGACATTATTTTCTGAACCAAATTTCATAACAATCAATGTAGTAGCAGTTGTGACACTTCACTCAAACCTCAGGCAGGTGATCGGACCACGGACACAATGTCAGCTGACCAACAAACTGAAAGACATTGCCAGGTTTTTGTTTAGTCTGTAGTACAGACCCTTCACAGCATTTCAAGCAACTCCACGATTGCTCAAGTTATACAAAGGGCATCATCTCCTCACACTGAAACTTGTCAGCATTTTTAGACTTCAAGAGAAATAAAAGCATGCAGTTATAGGACACTCGTTGAAGGTCCTTTCAGGCAAATTGTCACACCTTGCTAAATATGAATTAGACAGCTCACTTTACAGTCTCTTGTTTTATGTGATTTAACACCCCCACCCCATGTCAAAAACGAGGCTACCTGACAGGGAGAATATCTGACACGTCAGCCTAAAGCGAGGGGATGAAGAGAAACAGAGACATGGAAGCACTACAAAGGGAGCAGAGATGTGTAATGAAAGAATAATGAAGAGAAAAGATTAGAAGTGGAGGAGGGGAGAACTTTAATTCCAAAGTCAGGGGATGGGTAGCACGTAGCCTCGGGGAATAAGAGCAAAGTATAGGCAGGGAGAAAGAGAAAGTGGGAGAGATAGAAAGAGAAGGTAAGCTGTAATCTTGCACGAAGTCTGATGTCTGGGCCCGGCATTGCAGGGAAGAATGAATGAAAGATGTGCCGAAGCTCCATCCTTCACATCCCCCCATGACTCTTTGATCTATCCCTTTGTTTCACTCTTTTAGTCTCTCTCTCTCTCTGTATGTGCCCTCCATCTCTGTCCACTCTAATCTCTCCCTATGTCTGTATTAGCCCCTCACTCCTTCTCTTGCCTCTTGGCCGAGCTACAGACGACCACGCAGCTGTTTTCCAGGCATTGATACACTGCGGAGTGTGAGTCACAGTGCAGGATTTGTGCAGTGATGTAGCTGTTCTCTGGGAAATTGATGCTACCGTGTGTTGTGTGGACAGCTTACGTTCGCTGCCAATTGGCTCCGATGATCAATAGGAGTCACTGAAATGAAGTAATCATAATGATTCATCCGAACATCACTATCTGTTTTCTATCCCATCGGTTCTACCTGCCTTGGATGTGATCGATTGGATCGCTCACTGGGCAAAACAACAATCACCGGGTACAAAGCTTTGAGCCCTCCAGGCAGTGTGCATTTGTTGTGTTGGATATAACAGGATCAAATGAGCTGCTGCTCTTTGTTTTCGTCCCCTGAAGACTGTCCCTCGGACCTTATCTTTTACTGTGTGCTTGTGTCTATCGCATTGGATTGTGCCTGACGGGATGCCCGGCACAACACCACCCACTCTCACAGTAACTCTGTGGGAGGGAATTCTGTCATGCTCACTATAGACGGGTCCGAGCTGCAGGACGTGGTGCTGAACAATATGGGAGTCACATACCCGCATGCCTATGGAGCGGGTCAGTGCATCATAAAGGTCGTCTGCGTGGTCAACCGGCAGCGCCGTTTACAAGAACTGGGTCATAATCAACAGGAAACAACTCATTTATTCACTTCATGATTTATGGTTTGAAAGGGTGAAATCCAGCCAACTCTTTGCATAGTATGTACAGTTCAGGTTTAATTCGTGGATTTGAGCTTCTTCTTGTCTCTTCTGAAACTGACAAGGCGAGGGAGTAGGATTGTAGTGATAAGGTAATCTACAGTAAAATCCTAGACAATGAATAATGAAACCTCTCCTAACACGAAAGCAATGATTGGAATGTCTTTCACATATTTGGACAATGCACAGATAGTCAACAATAAAAAAAGATCACAAATAAACATGTGTGCGTCTGAGTTGGCTGCATCTCATTCTAGCCCAAAACTGGGATATGGGGACGTTTCTTTGATTCACAGCTGTAAGTCCTGCATTAAAAAAACTCATGGAGCCTAATATCTCAAACAAAAAGTGTCAGATCCCCTCAAGTCACTCACTAATTCATTGTCTTAGACACTGTCTCCAAGCCTCCCACAATATCATTCTCAAAACAGCATAAATAATGCGCTTTATAAATATATTTGTTGTGTTCTTTATTATTTGTACTACGAGGCCCATGAGAACAGCTTTAATCTAATGACTATCACCTTTGTTTTCTTCAAGTTTTTTTTTTTCAAGGACTATCCCAGTGTGTGTTTTGTTCTTCCTAATCACTATTTAATAACATTAGTGTCAAAACAGTTTGCCATCCATTTTAATACAGTCCTTTTTTTGGCATTGTACTATTCAACAAACTACAGGATAAATGTTTAATATCAGGCTTGTATCACGCCTGCAGAAACACACAAAGACACATGCTTAACGCTGTGAAGCAGTTGGTTGTGTAAAGTTGAAGTAAGAAAAGAATAACAACAAAACTATGGAATGCCATAACCGCAACAACGTTGCAGACTTCCTTACGCAAGGTTATTAACAAGTGTCAAATTAACATTTACTTTGTTTCACATGGGACACAAATACCCTCTTTTAATGGACTTTTCTTGCTTGTTATACCAGGAAAGCTTCCAGTAACAGCCGGTCGGTCTACTACGTCACTCGCTCTCACAGAACGCAAAGATGTTGATGTTCAAATTGTGCACGGTTCGCAGAAACGTAGTCGACAATGCCAACATCTTTCTTCGGGCGACTGAGCTGAACAGAAAAGTGCTGTAACATTCACAGTAATCTTGTAATGAGTTGAAAATACCGTTTATTCAAGTGGCTTATTCTCTGCACTTGGTCAGAGGCTCATATCACACTACCAACGGACTAAATTGTGTCTCCTGGCATAAGTTATGATTTCCAGTCTCACTAAAACATGTAAACTACTAATGTAAACTTTATGCTGTCAAAAAAAATCACCAGACAAGCACAATTTGACTTCAATTTCAGGGAAGAGTTTCCCTTTAATGGCATTAAAATGACTCAACCATCATTAAGTGGCCGACTATTGAGAGCATCCTTAACATAAGTGGGTAATTTAATTAAATCATAATCCCCATTTTGTAACTATTTCTTCCATGCCATGTTGGGTTTAGAAATGAAACCAGATCTTAAGACTTAATTAATTACGCGGTCTTCTCAGTATAAGTTGCCAGTAACAATCTGATGTGCAATAACAAATGGTAGCTTATCTCCTTCAAAATGAAGAAATTGTGTAAAAAGTCAAAGGATGAACAGTTTAACGGGTCTTAAGACCAAATTAATATGACTTTCCTATAAAACTTGAATTTAATGTATTTCCATGTTGTTAGTCTTCGTATGCAGCTTACTCTTTTAAGCTCTTGAACCACAGTTGGCTTTTCCTCAGACGTCTCTCTGTAAAGCATGTAAATGTAGCTTTCAGAGGAAAATTAATTAGGAATCAGCTTTTTGCCTTCAAAGTCTCCGACGTCTCTGCACTTTCTGTTGCTTACAAACACTCTCTCGGTCCTCGGTGCCCGCTGGGCTGTGTGGACTTTATCGGGCTCACACCAACTCAACGTTGGCGTCGTCTCTGCACTCAAACCCGCAGGCTTCGAATATGAATACATAAATCATTTTATGGAATATTAATCGTCTTTCAAGCACTGAATGAATTGCAGGCAATTGCATTTTCCCCGTGCCTGCCCCGGGGGCTACAACAGGAATATGAAAGCGTTACCACCTCTGTCAAACCCAAATGGTGCAGTTACGTAGTCGCACATTCTCATTTGCATGTTTACGCTACCCGGGTGGGTTTTCTGATGCGACCTGAAGCAATGTTATTATCTAACCCAAACCTGCTATGTAAATTCCCAAATATGCACTCATATGCTTGTGTAACTACTGAGCAGTCAAACATGGTGCAACCCAGAGGACTTCCTATCCATGATGGCATCTCCAGCACCAGAGCATCCCTGCTCTGACAGAAATCATATTGATTGTGAATCACATCAAAGTTAATAGAAGTTAACAGATTTTTATTTATTTTTTACAGATCTTTTCTCTGGACCAGTGAAAGGAGATGCTTAATTAAGGCAGGCAGACACAGATACATTTATATATTTTTCAACGATTTTATAGCTTCTAAGTAAGTGGAATATTGAAAATATATAATCCAGAACCAGTCGGGGTCAGCAGCTCATTGTCTCGGTGTCTGACTAGATCTGTCTCCATGAGTCAAAAGTGCTGCTTAATCTGTCTCTCCACCTATGTGTGCATGTGTGTGTGTGTGCATGTGCGTGTGTGTGTGTGTGTGTGTGCGTGTGTGCGTGCGTGCGTGCGTGTGCGTCTGCTATAACCAAAGCGATGGGGACCCATCTGTGTGTGTCCAATGGTGCCTGAACCATTAACATCTCCACTGACGTGCCCCCCCCCCCCCCCTCCCCACGTCAGGAGCCAGGAGCAGGCCGTCCCCATGAGACGCACTTCCAGACGGTCACTCTCTCACACACACAAACAACGAGTCTTCAACCCGATTGGTCCGCTGACCAGCATAATTAATTCGTAACCGTCTTCCGTTCTTTTCATCTCTGTCAGACTCAACATCTTGTCCCTCACTCATCTCTTGCCGTCCAACTGATCTTCTCCACTCATTCATCTCTCCTCACGTCCCCTCATCCCCCCCCCCCCCACCCCGTCTCTCTCCCTTTGAAACTACCTCTCTTACCCGTAATGGGGGGTAATTATGGCATTACAGCCCCAGTGATGAGCAGTGGGGGCTGAGGAACCGTGACACACGTACCGAGTGTTGCCATCGATACACACTTCTGTGACTCCACAGGAGGGCATTAAGAGGGCGAGTGGGGGAGAGAAGAGGAAGGGGAAATTAAGAATGGAGGGGGGCACAAAAAAAGGAGCGACTGGGAAGAAAGACAGCAGAAGGTGGCTGTCAGAGGTGTGGAGAGTCAATTAGTGTAAAAGGAGGACGAAGAACAGGAAAGGAGAGGTGTTTTGCTCAGGAGTTTTATGGGTGGAGAGAGAAGGAAAGACAGAAGGCCTAAGGAGAGTGCAGACCGGATCAAAAGACTGAGTGAAGGGAAAGAGAGGGAGACACTGGTGTGTTTCGGTGCAGGAAATCGACCCGGGAAAGAGATGGAAAGAGGAAGGCAACCGGCCAAAAAAAGAAGGTTTCTATCGATAAAAAGCCAAAGATGAGCACTTGCAAAGCAGTGGGCCTCTCTGACTGGCCGTGCACTTCGTCGTGCTTGGCCTGCTGGGCCGGGCAGACCGCCTGGCATAACGAGATTTAATGCAGCTCTGTTGTGGGCTGCTCGGGTTGCAAGGCTGTTTATCAAACCGCTGTGGCAGAGCAAGAGGAGCCAGCCACGTGTGGAGGGGGAGGAGGAGAACTTTCAATTACATTAATTTCTCGCTGATTCACCCACATAGACAGGGGCATGCCTTTCTTATTATTAGTGAATTCAAGAGGGGGGGAAGAAAAAAGTAGTAACTCAAGGAGTGGACGATGGCAATCCCATTAAAAATTGAGATAGCCTTATTGTGGTCAACATATTTTGTCACACCTCGTTGCGTCCTTATGAGGGAATTACTTTTGCCGCCCAAATCAATATCAGCTTTTGTAATCAATTGGCAGCAGATGGGTTTTCCCATAAATGGGATTCGACTGAAACTTGAGTGGCAGCACTTGAGCAAGAGTGCATTAGGGGCCCCATCCCACAACAATAACATCAATTAGTGTGCATATTGGAGAGTGTGTTTGTATCCGCTACCATTATTATGGAGACTGCCCGTGGATCATGTGACTGCGCCAAAGTCCAAAACAATCCTCCGCATTCACAGATCATCAGTCCAATATGACTCAGCTTCTACCGCTCAACAGAGCTCTGATGTCATCAACAAGGGCCGGCCGAGATGACCTCGTGGTCAGTTGCCAGGATATGAGGTGGGTGACGACGCACTTGACCGCCGGCAGCAATGAACAGAGAGCGCCTGATCGTAATGTGTCATCAGCGCGTGAGTCAGCGATGTGTAATTCTGTACAGGACTGATTATTCAAAATAAATCCTGGTGAAGGTTAAAGCGTCTACGCGCTTTGAATTATAAAGAACAAAGGGCTGAAAATGTTTGTTACAACATGCTCTGTTCTTCTCATCTACGCTTAATTATTGCAGGTAGATTCTCAATACACACAAAGGCATATTCTAATATTTCGGCATGAAAAGAGTTTGAATCACAAAGAGAGCAAAATCATAACTTTCTATGTTTTTAACAAATAAATGTGTGGTATTTGAAACTCAAACTAACTGGAGATAAATTCTTAGTCATTACTTCTACTCCCAAAAGAAGACACCATGCCAACCACTCTTACATCTGACTCACAGCCAGCATACTTTTGTTGCAGCAGCACTGTTCTGTTTACACCACTTTGCTCCACCGTGACCTGTCGTTTGATTGATGGACTGCGTTTTGTCTTGTTTCTCTTCTTGTTTGGAGGCTGTTGTGACCCGCTGACACGATTCATCTCCTCCTGTGCACTTGTGCGAGGTTGAATGACAATGAAGCTGAATTGAAGGATGCCCTTCGTCAGTAACTGTTGCTCTGCTTCAATACATAACATTTCATTATTCTACCTCTGCTGCCACCCTCTCTCTCCCTCTCCCTCTCTCTCTCTCTCTCCCTCCTCCTCCCCCTCTCCTGCCCATCTCTTGTCTGAATGAACATTCTGGAAAAGTCAAGCCTTGCTCATCTGCATGCAGAGCGCCTTGGTTCCAGCTGTGAACAGAGGATTGAAATGGAAATGGGAGTGGGAGAAAGAGCAGATTACGCTCCTCAAACGGCATGCACTGCCTCCTGGCTGGCCCACCAGCTGAGTAGAGCGAGAGAGAGAAAAGTAACGTGGGTGGGTGTGTGTTAGGCAGCAACAAAGTGAGGAGAGGGAGAGTAAATGTGGGGGAAAATAAAGAAGAGAAACACCGGTGAAATCATTTGGGGGCAGAAGCAGAGGATGGGGAAGACAGACAAAGTGGAATAATCAACTCTGGAAGAGCTGCAAAATGGTCTAACGCTAGATCAAGACAGTCTCAAAGACACCTAGTGTTCTTTCTCAGACACAAAGGTGCACAAACACACACACAGACACACTCTAATGGACCAGACAAGAGCCATGTGAATAAACTCCGGCTGACCTTTCTGATGGTCAGACCTTGACCTTCAGCAGGTTTGTAAAGGCAGACAGACAGCGGCTGAAAGAGATGAACAGCTGCGAGTGAAACTTTGTGCTACAGAAAGCCGAGATAAATCCCTCTTCTGAATGATATTGGAACTTACAGCACACTTGGGACATTGTACTGAGAAATGACCAGAGAAGTACAAACCAGCTGAGCGGCATTACGATGGGAAGATGAGAAGTTATTGTTTTTAAATAAATTCTCTATACATTATAATTATAATCAAAATATTGAAATGAACTTCAGTTTTACACACACTTTCCAAATGTCAGGGGGACCGGCAGTTTGGTACATTGCTATTCATGAGATTCCTGTCCTGGGTGGTGGGTATTGACCTCAGCTGGAACAGCCAGATGGGAGAAAGACGAGAGAGAGATGGGGGAGAAGGGGGAGAATAAACTGTGTAATGGAAAATGAAAAATGAAATAATGAGAAGAGAAAATGAGACGGAGAGAAACCAGGAGAACAATTCCACCATCAGGACCCAGAGAGGCATGACCCTGTGATTTGCTGCCTGCCCGTATTGAGCAGGCCCGGAGGCTAGTGCATAATGTTATCCTAATGTTGTAGCAAACCTCTGCCACGGCCGGACCCGGCAGTCAAATTAAATGCTCTCTCCGAGGAAGAGTCCCTGTGGTGTCACTGGATTTCCATGAAGGAACAGTTTGATTGCTACGACTGTTGTCGGTGGTCAAACGCTGCGTTTGGTCTCCGCTTCCCTCCCACCCTGAAGTCAGGAATCCAACAGGTCCCCAAAGGCACCTAATCATGGCTCACAAACCAGCACCATTGCAAAATACTGTCTCCGGTGTCACAATGTGAAAGAGAAAAATTATATTTTTTTGCCAAATGTGCACTTTTTTTTTTTATTCACTTATTGGTGGGAGAAGAAGATTCTCAGGAGATGTCTTGGCGAAGAACTGTGAGTAAAGAGAAGAGGAAGCTTTGAAAGCGGCTCAGCAGTTAATACGATTTCTGCTAACAACCTCACCTCTCCGTCACACTGTTTTTGCACGCACACATTCACACAGGCAGTGTCTCGGGTTTTCTCTCCCTCGACAACACACACGTGTGTGTGCAAGGAAGACAGTAGCCTATTGACAAGGAAAGATTGGCTGGTTTATCTCTTCAGGGAGGGACGGTACCAAAACAAAAGCCCATTGACAGACTGAAGGTTTTCCCGAGTCCAAGGTCACATTTTTTTCAAATAATAGTGTGCTTGGAACGAGTAGCAAAAAAAGAAAAATATAAAGTGTAGAGACATGCAGCCAGTGAGGGGGAAGAAAATCAGGTAAGTGAAAGGAAAATGATAAGAATGATATGGCAAGCAGGAGAGTGAATATAGAAGGGTGGAGGAATGTGTAAAGGAAAACGAGGAGAGTAGACGGTGTGGATGTTGAGAGAAAATAAGGGCGCGTGTGTGTGTGTGTGTGTGTGTGTGTGTGTGTGTGTGTGTGTGTGTGTGTGTGTGTAGGTAGGGTGGAGGACATTAGATTGAGACGCGGAGGTCACAGTGTATAGGAGACAAGTATAGCACGCAGCAGCCAGAAAATGAGTTCCCTGACCTCTTAACCACTCGCATGCGTACACATACAAACAGCACATCTGGGTTGGGTGTCAGGAATTAAAAAGCACATGCACATGAAGCTACAGCCGATGTCGATTGATGTGGCTGAAGCGGCGAGGCTCTGTACAGCTTCATCTCGTTACTCCCCGAAAATTCAATTGAGAAACCGGCTAGTAAAAGTCACGAGATAATCACAATGAAGCCACACACACACACACACACACACACACACACACACACACACACACACACACACACATGTAATGAGGTACCGTAGGTGTTATATTTAGCTTTCGATGGAGTGTGGAACTATTGGTCAGAAACAGTGCAGTTCGACAGCTCCAAGCTGAGCAAAACTTAGAGAGGATGTGCAAACATGAGTGCACTCGCTTTGGGTTTCATCTCCATGTGAAGTCCTGTTTTTAATCTGGTTAAACTGTTGGCAATGTTGGAGGCAGTAGTCTTATATTTTACTTCTGTAAAAGTAGAAATAACTCAAGGTAAAATTACTTCATCATAAGTACAATTTTACAGTACAAACAAAGAATTATTAGCAAAACTATATTAATCAATTCTTTCTTTTTTTAAGTATGAAGAACACATGCTCGTCGTCAGCTATTAGTGTCATATTATTGATTACTGAAATATTGCTGTGTGTGAAGTTGAAGCTGGTCAAAACAAAGATACTACCTTATCAACTGTTGGGCAGTTTCATATTAACAGAGCATTATATTTATTAAAATGATCATATATTTTACATGTAAAACCTTAATCTCCAGCCGTCCGTATTGAAGTGCGGTATAAAGTAAAATATTTGCCTCTCAAGTATCATCACAACATTTTAATGGAGTGTATTGCAGTAAATGTACTGGCTCTCCATACTAGCTTGTTTAAACCAGTCTGATCATCTGACTGATCCCGTTTCCTGGCCTGCTGGATGTCACTTTAGACGTGTTGCCATGTTTCCGGACCTCTTTGGCCAAAACAATGCTATCATAATTGTCCAAAAATACAAAAGCCACAGCTAATAATCACAGCTTCATATGATACAATTAAAAGACAGATGTCCCTGTTAGTTATTAAACGGGTACGGATCCACCCCGATTGGACAATTCCCAAATACCTATCTAATTAACTCAGTCTGTTTGCTTTCCATGTATCGCTGTTAATGCATTCATTCGTCCTCTCCATACTTTGATATATCGAGAGAAAACATCTTTATCTACATTGGATTCCAAGTGGTATATAACTCAAAGAGGTGCAGGGATTTGTAGAAAGCATGAAACCTCTTTAGTTGAGGTAAAGCATGATACCAAGGCAATGCCAGAGGCTGACGGGTTTTATCCCTGATAACGAATGGTAAGGCTGGGGGAAGGGCAAGAGGGCAGTAATGGCACTACGGGATAAAGCATGAAGGGTATTAGGGGAAGAAGATAGCAGGAAGAGGGGGAACACAGGCATACAATAGGAAGGTTGAAGGACAAAGACCATTTGAGCGATGAAGTGAGAGTGTGAGGGATTGTTTAGGTTGAATGAGAGAGCACGAGGAGGAAGAGCCGTGGAGGGGAAGGGGGTGAAAGAATGAGGGGGAGGAGTCAGAAAAGGTTTAACTGCCACTCAAGTCTGAAAAACTACTGTATGCTGAAAGAAACAAGATTAGCTACTATACCACTTAACATGCCACGGGGAAAAAAAATATGTTGTAGACATAGAAAAGTCAAATGCAGTATGCCACATTTACCAGGATGTCCACTGCATTTTAGGCCGCTCTGACCCACAATCCTTTGCACAGCGGAAGGTGCGTCACATCAGCTGAACCGCTGAGAGAGCACCGACAGACGCCCGCCTGGCGACAGCTCATTGATAGAGGCCGCCGGATATAGGAGAAGGAGGGTCAAAGTTCAAGGCACAATGTTGTGAGAAAGTGGTGTCATGGTTGTCCCAATTGTCCGCATGCTGCATGCGACCGAGCACTTTGCCGGGCAGCTGCAGCGCGTACTGAAAGAAAAACACGGCACGCAATGTAGAGCGTAGCCTCAAAGTCTAAAGACATCGCTTCTGAGAGTCTGTCCTTCAACACACTAACATGCTCGCATCGCATGTTGATGCTCGTCGTGTCCGTTCAGCATGGTAGCATGCGGAGATGTAAGCACTTGCTAATGAGCACCATAACGAAGTACAGATGGGATGTCTTGAGGTTGGCAGTTAGGAGGTCATAGTTATTGCAGTTCATCCCCAGGGAACTATGAGTGTGTGTACCATGTTTCAACCTTCAACAAAGAATGTACAAGGTTCCCGTCGTGGTGGCCCGAGAGGAAAAGTCACCAAAGTCAGCAAGACACGTCGTCAATCCATGAAGTGGATGTTGAGATATTTTTTCAAAAACTCTGACATGTTTGTGGCTCTGGGGGAAAAAAACAGGAGCTCAACAAAGTTGGTACTTTGCACTGGGGGCAGAAAATATTAGTTTGTTGTGCTTCCAGTGTCATGTTTGGTGCATAGCCATTTGTCAGCACTAATGTTAATGGGAGTTGCCCACAGTGATTCCACACACCCACACCCACACCCACACCCACACGTCTAGTTTCTTATTCACACCATCGGCCACGCTAATTCAATAAGTCTTCGTCTGCCGTGCTTCAGATGACTGTGGCAGTAAAATATCTCACTGCTTTAACTTCTAAATGAACAACCACTCTATTACGTTTAAATTGCACAAAGGCAAATAGCTGTAAACATCGCAGTTTTCTTTTTGTAGATAGAGCGACAGGTGATCATTTTGGTCTTGGTGATTCAATGTACATGTATATACTTCATTACATTGTATGACCCTTGCAACACTAATCCGTCACAAGCGAGAGCTATTTGGAAAATCCTACAATCAATTTCCTCCAGTCTGCATGAGCCTGAAGGGAAGTGAAACGTTTTCCAGTCAACTGCTCGTGTTTCCAATAAATCCAACACAACATGAAACTCAGCAAAAGGTCACAGAGAGCAAAGTTGGCTCATCTAATCATTGGCGATGGAGCCCGCTGAGGAGGATCTAAGTGAGCGAGGCTGCTCTGAGTTCAAACGCGGTTTCGGACACCTCTGCTTGGCATTTCTTTTGGAGATTTCTCCTCCCTCCACAGACAGATAGAGGCAGACCGCGGGAGAGATACAGCCATGATGAAGCGCAGAGCAACAAGCACACACTTCCTCCTATCTCACTCTGTCATTGTGTCAACTATCTGCACAGCCATTCGGTGTCACACTGGTGTCTCGCTGTCTCCCTCTGTCACTCCTTTGTTCTGCGCTGAAGAAAGCGCAGGGCCGCGGCATCAAAGTGTGAATGACTTGAAAGCTCTGATCTGAATGTGCACGCACACAAGCACAGCCACATCATAGGAGTAACATGGCCCACACACACACACACACACACACACACACTGAGACAGAACACACTGTGCAATTCAGTCAGTTCGGCTGGCTTTGTAGACTGCATCTGTTCTGTGCCCTGTCATCCTCCCTTTGCACCCCACCCTCTGTGACAGGTGGAGGGGATTCAGGCCCACAAGCTATGGACGGAGACACACACACACACACACACACACACACACAAAAGTCACTGACACATGGTTAGTGTTTCTCTCTCTCACACACACCTGCTGAGGGGTCGTACAGCGCCCTGTGGTGCCAGGCAGGCTGAGCGGCACGTCACATGTTTACACCACCTGCTCTCGGGCCAAGCAGAGGCTGAGGGATTAGAGCCGACAGCAACACACATACTGTAGACAGATGTATATGAAACCATTAAACCGTCCTGGAAGTTAACAGGGTCAAACGTATTCACTCTCGTAGAGACACACACAAAAACAAACCCATCCATCAGTCAGCTTTAACCCGCCCACTGGGACAGACTGAAGTGTGTAAACCAAGCTTTTAGTACTGAGGAGTTTTCTCACTCGGACTTGTGATGCCGAGGACAGCGGCTCGGCTCTCTGCTAAAACAACACTGACCTTCTTGGCCTCAGACTAATTTCTATAAACAAATTCTTGCAGACGAGGGCTGACCCTTGCTGAACAGCACCAACACACCATGTGAGGCCTCAAGGCCTGGTTTGTACAGTAAGACTTAATTATGGCTTAAGTTTTGCTACAGGGCGAGAAATAAATGCTCGACCTCACTCTGATCAGTAAAAAGAAAAAAGAAGAAAAAAAAAGTGAATGGTTATGGTTGTTGTGAAATGGAAAAAATAATAATTATAGAAACAAAGTCGTTTATTAGAAAAGCATTGTGTTGTGCGACAGGAAGGGCCGATATTGTCTGGGCTCAGCCAGGAGCGCATTCTGTGGGATCAGCGCCAGCTTTTCCAAAGAAAAAACACAGTTAATTCAATATGCCAGAGACTGGGAATGTTGGGAAACTTTCTGAGTCGTCTTGTCTTCTGGGGAAAACTTGCCAGAGGGCATGAAGCTGTGGGTTGACAGAGTGTGTGTGAGTGTGTGTGAGTGTGTGTGTGTGTGTGTGTGTGTGTGTGTGTAGACGCTCTCCTGATAGTGGTTCTATTTTAGAGAGACTTGTGCAGCGGAGACATTTCTTAGTTATCTGCTGTTTCCAGCCCCGAGGAGGTGAGAGGCAGGTCCGCATCCATTCTCAGTGTGATCAAGCTGAGCTGCCAAAGAATCCAGAGCGTGAGTAGGTGCAGCCACCTACACACACACACACACGACAAACCACTTGGATGTGCATTTGTTAAAGTGGAAATTGTTCCACAACGTTAATTGCCATAATGCAGCCTGCTGATAATTAAGCTGCACACAATGACAAATCGGTGCACAAACAAGTTGACTGACGGGAGCTGAAATCACATTAACACAAAGTATGGCTGCAGGAAGCACACATGCGATGCGCGCGCACACACGCGTGCAGTCGACACAGAGTAAACAAACACGGTAGACCTCCTCTGGTGGATTCCACACATTTCTCTCCGCCACTCAAGGACGTGTTTATCCTTCCCTCTCTTCCAAATTAAAGGGGAGAAGAAGAAAAGGGATCATCAAGAGGAGGGAAAGGGGCAGGGAGCGAGGGATGGGCCGGAAGAAGAGGGAGAGACTATGGGTTCAGGAACATCTGTTTTTTAAATGGGGAAAATAAGGGAGTGGACAGACAATTGTGAGAGGGGGGTGTATAAATAAAATAGACCGGAGATTAATATTTCCTGAGAGATGTGCAGAATAATTGTAGACTTTATGGTGATTGACATCACCATATAGCTCACCTCTCTGCATTGTGTGTGTTTGTGTGTGTACTCTGCATACAGACGCATACAGTGGATGACAGACTTGCAAACACAGCAGGCTGGTCGTCCAGGGATCTGCAACACACGATATGTAGCAACACAGGGCCGAGTATAATATGTCTTACACACACACACACACACACGAGCTCAGCTGCTTGGTAAACAATGCCTTCCGGTTATTGTTGTTCTAAACTTGACATGTATTGAGTCAACGATATAAAAGCAATCCATTTTACCACAAAGGGGAACACTGCCCCCCCTCACCCCCTTCTCATTTGGTGTGCTTGTAGTTTTTGTAGCCCCAAGGTTAGCCGAGGAACGAGAAAAAAAAACGGTGCATAAAGCTCCACTCGCCAAATTGAAAATGAGAGAAAACAGATTGGATGTTTTACAGTCAATTGGCCCAACGCGTTTCATTTTCTCTGGATTTCTCCTGAAGCTGCTACGATAAACAACTTTAAGAGTTGTATCTGGCGCATAATGAAGCTAAGCAAATTTGGGGGGAAACTGCCTATGGCAGAAATTCAAGTACACCCATCTCTTCTATTATAACTGACTTTTACTATTGCTTCAAAAGAGGCTGAGCCAAGTAGATCAGGAAGTGCTACTGCTCTTAGTACATGTAGGCACCTCAGAGGCCATCGCCCCAAAGTGCATATATGGTCATGATGGATATTCTATAGGCTTTGGCACCATCTGCAGGATTTCAGAAGCACCGGCAAATTAAATCAGTCAAACGCTCTCACTGATTGACCTTTGGGCAACAGAACATGCAAGTGCATCTACAAGACATTGTATTCACTCAAACGGAAAAAACATAATATTTAACAGACATTTTAGAAAAGATGTTTGGATTGAACTCATTCACCCTTTAAGATTCTTTAATGAGACAAATTAAGAAGTTCCTAAAGTAGCAGTAACGGCCTCCTGGTAATGAGCAACGCAGCACCCAGTTAGGTTCTTGTGACAGGTTTTTAAATAGTTATTTTGGCAGTGAATGCAAAAATGAACTTGAAAAAAACTTGAAACTTGCAAAAAAACAAACAAAGTTTGTTAAATGCCATTATTGCCAAGTTAATTAAATAACCTGATGTTTGCCATTTCTGTCTCTAGGTGGCAGTGTGGCCCTGAATTAAAGTGCTAAATCATGACATCATTCTTTACCAGCTATTGAACCAGCAACTTTATTGCTAAAGGGAATTTAATTCTTAATTAACTGAACTATTTCCCTTGGTTGTCATGGTATCACACAATCTGTAAACCACATCTGCTCCATGAACAGTGGCAGGACAAATATTAATATGAAAGCTGTGTGTATTGTGACAGGCGGTCTGGCCACTGATGAGAGGCTGTATGCATTGGCACCGACTGAAAAGGCTTTCCAGGAGTCGTTCAAACCGCTTGATGAACGCTCGTGTGGTGAGCGTTGCGGTGCAGAGGATATGAGCTCCTGAACCTCCAGTGGTCATTCTGTCCTTTACCACATTACATCAGTTAGTCTGGTTTTTGTGTTTAAACCGTCGGTTCAAACCACGCAGACGCCGTTAGATACTTAGATGATTCAGTAGCTTGCTTTCCTCTATACAGCTTAATTCCAAGTGTTCATACTTGAAAATGGCTCATCAGGTCCACCATCTCAACCTTTTACATTTCTCTCCCTTGCAGGTAAAATTGGCTTAAATCGAACGCAGAGAAATACGAGGCCATAGAGCAAATCAAGCCATTTTGGTCAGACAAGGTGGAGAGAGTTCAAAACACCGATCAGCCCATTAATGCCCCGAGGTTCATCTTTATTGTTTGCACGCATTGAAAATAAGAGCACACAGCGTTTGACTTTCTCCAAAAAAGGTTTATTGAACAGTAGCTTGAACAGCTACAGTTTTCTTGTTGGCTGCCGCGACCTGTGGAAAGACATAAAAACAGCATGAGGGAATATTCCTGAATTAGTCCAAGAGCGGACGAGGTGTTGCAGTGCCTTTGGTGGGGAATAAGTATTTTAATGGTTCATATTGCTGCCATAGATAATGGAAACTATTTAATCTCGTTTGTATCAAACGCGATCAAATAAAACTTCCCATCTGCTTAATATTATTATTTTTTTAACTTATACATTTTTTACCACAATACTGCTTTTGAACAGGAAATGTGCAACTTAAGGATGTAAGATGCTATCAGAATGCAATTTCATGGGGACTTGAGCTTGGGAACACAGTTACGAGGAGAGACCGTTTTCTCGGTTTTAGTTGTAGCCAAAAACACCAGGAAGAATTCTCCTGAAATTACATGCAGACACCTCGCTGATCTCTTAAAAAGCCATCAGAAACCTCAACACAGAAGGGGGATTTGTGAGGATGCAGCAGAGCCACATCAAGATGCTTTGTGGCAGTTTGTGCAGCAGGTAGGTGGGGCTGGGCCCAGGTCTGCTCATCTGCATACTGCTCATTAGCATGGGTAAACAAGGAGAAAACTGGTGCCATACGGCAAACTTGCCAAGCATGAAATTCCCTCCACATGTTTACCCCCTTTACCCTTGGATTATCACAACACTGCTGCCTCTCTGCTGATTTTGACAGGACCCAACTGCGATTTGTTTTAAGTGAAGGAGAACAAACAATGCCAGTAGCGTGCCACACAAGACACATAACTCACTTGGCTGGCAGAGGAAAATTTGCCCAAGGACAAGTGGTTTAAAAAGCCTTGCATGCCGAAGTGACACTGGGGCTGTGTACTCCCATAACAGACAAGGTGTCGCGTCAAAGCAAAGGGATGGCATTTGTGTGATCACACACGCTTACGGCGCCGCCCGGAGTGAGTCTTAGCGTCACAAAATGCCAGTGTGACATACAGGCACCAAAAAACAACAACCTTTGCCTGGCCAGAATCCGACTGAGGATGTTCATTCAACTGCTCGGGAGCTTGATACTGGAGCATTTAAATTCCAGCAGTAGGTTAGACCAGGCTGTAGCATACATACTAAAACTCAACAGCACAATGGTTACCATTCAAAGCAGGGGCAAGTCAAATCCCTTAGTGTTTTTTATTATTGAGACAGTAGGAAGCTAGTATAGACTAACAAACAGGCACAGAGGAGAAGGGTCTGGTGGGATTTCATTCTCAGCCATTTAGAAAATGTTCTTACTGTAACTGTCATAATAACACATAACTAAGGCCACAATCAGACTCCATAACTCACTTTGGTTTCTTGACAGAACCAAGTTAATCTCTTAAAATGTACTGCACGAGGGTTTGTGTGGCTCAATTTGCCAGTTGACAAAGCAGTGGCCCAACTAATCAGATAAGAACAATTATGCCTCCATGTAGGGTTTGGCACAGACTCTCCAAAAGTAGTCACATAATTAAGTTACTTTTTTAAAGTTCAACATAATTATTGAAGACAGGTTAGTTTCTCACCTGGCCAGCAATTCTATCCAGGTCTCTGTTTCCCTGGGCGGTAAGTCTGCGACCACTGAGAGAAATAGAGAAGCACAAAAATTACAAAATGAAGGAACATAATAAAAAAAACAAATACTTCAACCTACACCACTTGGTCAAAAAGCCATTAAAAAAAATGCTTATACCTTCAATAACTAAACTGCGCCACATTACCCACAGTATTTAAGTCAGGAAAAGCTACATATCGATATATACCATCTATACACGTTGACAAATCACTCATCAACCTTGAAACAAGGCAATTCTAAAAAGGAAACCAATTTTCCTGCCCACTTTTACTGAATAAAACCAAGCCAATCAATCCTGTTGCAGTGCGATTACATCTTTATTGCAGACTCTCAGAGAAATATTCAAGCTTCTGAAATTAGAAAAGTCAGTCATCAGCATTACGTTAATGGGTCCGTTTTACATCATGGTTCTACGGAAATTAAAATCGTAGTATTGCCAGAATGAGCGACTGCATGTGTAGAGCAGGGTTTTAACTATTCTATGCCCACATTAGGCCAAAACACTAAATTTATTTAAATTAAATTATACATACTGAAACCATTTCGATAATCTGTTGATTACGCAGATTAATCAGAAAGAATATTAATTCTCACATTTACAAAAAAAGAAACGTGGTTTTTATCCTTTAGTATAACGCTTTTACGAGAAAAACGTGTATGATTACAGGTTAAATTAATAACTAATCACCTATTTTCTCTTTGAGATTTTGCCACAGTCTGTGTTGTGCATCATAATGTTACCGATTCATTGTGCCAACCACGTGGCACAAACAGGGAATCTACTTTTGTTAATGCACACAAATTTTTTTTAAACACAACATTGGAATGGCAATGTTGAGCAAATGTATGCGTTTGAACATTTAATTGCCACTCAGACTACTTGGAACAAATTAATAATTAACATATCTAGTCTTTAATGTAAGAGCCTATCTTGTGGCTAACGAATAGAGGTACTCACCCATTGGGATCCTTCTCAATCATCTTGAGCAGCTCGAGGGACTGAAGCACCTTACGAGCCACGTTCTTGGATCCTACACTGTAATGGGCAGGGCACACACCGTTCCTCTGGCGACTTCCATAGATCTTGGTCATGGAACCAACACCAGCACCTCCACGGAGGTACAGATGGCGGACTGTGGAGGCTGTGGGAGCAGAAGGGATGTAGGTGTTATGATGCAGCGTTAGTAACCGCTCCCTTGAGTTTTCCCTCTCAACATGATCAACAGTTATTTGGATAAATAGACTTGCATAGTAAAAAATAAGATAAAATCATGACAGCAAAATAGTCCAATTTCATGAGCAAATAATTGGAGGATAAAGATAATTAACAACTTGTACATAAATTAGTCTTAACAGTCAGCCAAATCACTAAGGGCTGAAGTCTCTCAGACAATCAATTAATCTGGATGCAACAAATTCTATATCTATAAGTTATATACATTATATTCTCCTCACTGTGAACATTAAAACTCACCATATTTGTAATTAAACATAAAAGGATGAATTTACTGTCATTATCTTTTATTAAGTTACATTTTCAAGCATCGCAAAGAAAACGAAAAAGAAAATACAATTGGCCTTGAGCAGCAAGTAAAACCAGAATTCAGTAGTCATTTGACATAAGCTGCCCTAAAAAAGAAAAAGATATAGACCACTTTTCAAACAAACCCCTGAAACATTCAGCTCTCATACAAAATAATGCTTTCTGAAACACGTGGTTAAACTCAAGTGCCCGGCTAAGGTGACATTAGATTCTGTGACAACCGATATCCACTCAAACGTGTTACTGCCATCCTACACGCTTTCCTCAGTGACTCCATGACGTTAGCTTTGATTTGGCTGTAAAGTATAGTTGTGTCTGTAAAACGTTGAGATGAATGTTGTATCTCAGTTCCAAAGTGAGCAACATAGTGCAAAAGTTCTGATTCTCTGAGTCGGAGCGAGAAAAAAGTTGCAATTAACTTTGTAAATTTGCTTCACCCTTTGAGTTGGGCGGAAGAAGCAAAAGTCTTACATACGTTAGCTTTTAAGCCAGGGGGTGTTGGTGGGATTGTATCCATACAAGTATTTAGCTGAACATAAAAGTAAAGATGCACGACTATTACTTTGGTTGCATTTAGGGACAGTGGTAAGCAACTAACAGCCCTGTGTGATAGAATCATATAGTTGAAAACGGAGTTTGAAATGTCCAATTAATGAGTTTTCTGCACCACTGGACAAATCACGCATATAAATGATCTTCCCAGAAAAGTATTTTGCTTTTCAAGCACCATCCTAAAAAAGTAGTAGCGTCATCCATAGTTATTAGGAGTCATGTATTAATTGCAGACAAAAAGACTGCAGTTAAAAACACCAAAACTAAGACATTTTAGTGAACCGTTAAAATCAAGGTATGTTCTTTATATATGTCAATCATTCCAGAGATTGAAAATATGTTCAAAAAGCAGCCACAGGAGTTTGTGCTAACATTTCTGGAGCCAAATAAGCTTACACTGTATACAGAAAGCCATGTGAAATCTACAAACATTCCTTCAGTGACAAAATGCAGTGTTGAGGCAGCGTCAGCTTCCAACACCAGCATGTGAATGAAATGCATTGCTCTACTCAATATTCACTTTGGATATTCCTGAAAATAAAACTGTCTTTCTAGTATCAAGAGACAAAATGGACACATCTTTGAACTTACCGGCTCTGATATAGTACCAGTTCTCATCACTTGGGGCCAGCTCCTTGTGCTTGCCCAGCTTGACGAGGTCCACCCAGTCAGGCACCTTCAGCTTTCCTGACCTGGAGACAGGAGGGAAGTGTTAGCATGTACTAAACCACAAAGGACTAGCTGTTGAGGCGTTCTCAACATACACCAGGTGAAGCACATATCAACCGTTACTCAAGTTGACAACAACTGCGCTTGTTACTGTAAGTGCAATTAAACAGTTACCAGTATAAAGCCAATAGTTTATCAAAACACAACATTAAAGTGATATTTCAATCTGCTCTGCAGTCTTTCAATCACAGCTATGTTAACAAGCATTGCACCCTAGCTCAGCTAACAGCAAAAGTTAAGTTATTTTGTTGAGTTGCCCATTAGTGCAGGCTATTTAATTGACAGGTTTCCAGTGAAATATTGAGTTTATATGACTATATAGAGCTGATGAAACGTTACTGTTGCTCATATACATATATACAAGCATACAGCCAAGTTAATCAAAATATCCAATTCTAATACAGTTCTGAAACCTTAATACAACTAGGATGAAATGTAAAATGCAAATCCAATATGCACACTTCATTAGTTTATTTAACACAAATATATATTGTAATTACAAAATTGAGCCATATTATCACAGCTTGAAACGGCAAACAACTAAAACTACATTACTGCAATGTTTCCCCAATGCCAATAATAAGAGTGTAATAAACATTATACTCACTTCTTCAGGAAGGCAGACAGGGCACGGACGAACTCCTGCTGGTTGACGTCTTTCACCGTGATACCCGGCATCTGAATAAGATAGGGGCACGTTTCAGTGATATTGAACAGTACAGACACACTAGAACAGACAGAGTTGGTTACTCATCAGTAATGTAAAAACTATATTCTCTAAGGGCTGCCGTTCACAGTCCGGAAGAAATAACGTGCTCAAAGTTAAGACACAGAACATGTGAGAGGCTCAACCACATCGGCTTCTTCGGCGTTATCACACCGGACTAAGATATGTGGGCACGACTGACCCACCCTGCTTAAATACTAACGTGATTACTAAAATCTAAATGCCCATTTCAAAATCCTTGCACCAAACCAACAATTTAGAGGCGATACATGTGTTGGGGAAATCGGGGACACGCGTAGCCTGTAGTAGCATTCACATGCTAACTTTCACGGACCCGTTACGAGATGAGCCCCATTTAGTCGCTAATACGAGCCATTTCTTAACACTTCACCCGCCGAGTGAAATCCACTTCGGTAACGCCTAACTCGGTGCACACTAATCTTTCATTTCGGCAAAGAATACAAAGCTAAATCGGGAAAGCTAGCCACTAGCTAGCAGGCCTCAACGCGGTAGCATGGGGGCAGCCATTACAAACAGAGACACCGTATAGCTGCATCATTAGAGTAAAATAGTTGTAATAACAGATTAAAAACGTCTAACAACCTCGCGTAAAGCTCAACCAATTTGTTAACCCGTACCTCGTATCATATATGACCACGTTTCTGGGGAAATGCTTTATATTTTAGGCAATTTAGTGTCATATAACCGAGGAAGAAATCTAGCGTTTTACCTTGCTTGTGGACAGCGAAGGGAAGAGGGTGGAACGGGGTTTCCGACCGCTGTTAAAACGGGCAAATCTCGTTCCATCACGCGAGACTGGAGCGTTGTTTTTTGCATCGTTGCCGCTCATCACATCTCATTAACACAACGAGCGAGACTTTGCGAAGCCCAGCAAAGACTGTTATTGTGTTATTACCTTGAATAGTTACATTATATATATATATATATCTTCTAAATCTTCTAAATCTTCTAAAATCTTATAAAAGGGAGGCAAAGAGTTTATTTTGAGATGGTACCACGTAAGTATTAGGTTATATTTAAACTGAGGGCAGAGTGAAAACTTTGAATGTAACAGTCCTTACTATTCATTGATCTGCTTTTGTAATCTGTATTCCCCTTCCTGTCCTCCTCACTTCCTCCCCACAATCAACCAACACATAGTATTCTAAATTGCAGCAGGCAGAGGTTACTTTGTAATTCTCTGTATTTAATTTGTATTGTGGGTTTGTTTATGTGGGGCTCAATTAGACTCAGTGTGCCGTGCCTGGAGCCTGGCCCTGATGGCAGACCGTGGGAGAATGATTTGTAGTATGATATGCTTGGGTGACTTTTTTGGAGATATATGCACATTCTCTAGGCTATAACTGCCAGCCCTGTTGTTCAATGAAGCTGATTTGCATTTAAAAAATAAAGTGAACAGTTTGTGGACGCAAAATTCAATTCTTAACCGATTTTCAATGGAGTGGCTCCAGGCGTTGTCTCTAGTTGTCAGTAGAGTTTTATATATTTCTCTGTTTGATGCAGAGTATTATTAAATGATCTATCTAAGAGCACAGGAATAACGTGGATAATGTAAAGCCTCAAGGTAGATTCTTGATTGAAGGCAAGCATTCCCCCTGTAGGAATCCAAGCAATATAGTTCATACACCAGTGTTGTCTGCTTATTTTGTTTCATGGAACGATGCCTAGATAAAATGTCTTCGCTCATCTTTATCACCTCCTGCTCAAACCCACTCCATCAAAATGCAAATTGCCTTCGGAGTTAAGAGTTACCTCTTATTTTCCTTTGTCTCTCTCCAATTAAGAGGAAAAGGGAGGAATCAAAACATTGGAGGAAATGAGCAAAACAATCGGAGTGAAGAATAAAACTTATATCTGCGTATTTGTCCATGCTCATGTGCATATGTGCCCTATTTACATATTCCCCAGCTGGCAGTGGCGTTGCCCTTTGCACATCTACAATGGAAAGGGCAGCCATGCTCCAACATTGACACAATTGATATGTTTGCAGAGACAGGAAAAAGAGAGATAGAAGGCAGGTGGATAAGCAGAGGTTTATGAATCAGGTTTATACTCTGTCAGTGGGGGCAGACACTTTAGAGTGAGAGAGTGAGTGATAGAGATCCTGGAGGGAAATAAAAAGGCAGCAAAGTCATCCAGAGGATAGATTACAGAGCTTTGTATAAACTAGCCGTGTCATCGTTGGGCTCCACAACAGGTAACTGTACCTTTTTTTTCTCATAATTTTCTGCTTTGATATCACATCAACATCCAGGCACCACTGAGTTGTTGGCGCTCCTGACCATACTGATGGGCTCAGCCCTATATCTTGAATGTTGTTTCAAAGAGCTTGATTCATTAATTAAGGCAATTAATTACACCGGGAGTGACCAGCCACCAATTTGAATTGCAAACTCACACAAGGTGGATTAAACTCCATTAATTACTTCAGTAAATCAATATCGCTGAGGCCCTTCAAGTGGTGAGACAGGAGACTACCGTGTAAAGCGATTATGAATTTGTATAAAGAGTTTATTTCAGCCAGTCATGATTATTACAGAAAGGGGACGACTAACACTGAATGTACTGAAAAAGGTCAAACTAATTACGTGGAATGGACAGGTGTCATATTGCTCTGTCAAATCTGTTATTTCCATATCCACCCATTCCGCTTTTGTGAGAATATTTTGTTTGAAAATGCCCTAAAATTAGCTGTCAATCAATTTTTAAACAATTTGCTGGAAATTACTCACTCGGGAGAGTGTGCGCTTGTGTGATTGAGTGCGAGTGTTCAAATATTTACACACGACTGTCGAGGCCTATTTGTGTTTCAGACAGTATGAGTGTGTGAATGATGCACGGTGGGCCGGAGGGAGAACAGAGGCAAAACAAAGACCAGCAAGAGAGGAGAGAAAAGAGAGTGTTAACACTATGTTGCCACCCAGCTTGGTGCTTGTTGCTCTGTGTTTGCATGGTGCTCACATCCTCAGAGAACGTCTGTCAAGTCTGGTCTGGCCTGACCTTTTCACTCTCCAGGCACGTTTACAGCTCTCCAATACCTATCAAAATATCTACGCTCACCCTGCCTGTCTGCCACGAGCATAAACTTTCATCACATTTTCTATCCTTGTACATCTGTGCTTTCTCCCTCTCTTGCTGGGTGTTTTTAATATTCTGTCCTACACCCCTATGTTTAACTTCAAACTTCCCCCACCCTTTGTCACTCCTGTCTCATTTGTATTCCCTCTATTCTTTGTCCTTCTCTAAGTTTGACCATTCCTTTGACAATGCAAGCTAACGCTGCAGGGGCAGTCTGGCGAAAGAGCCAAGTGGCAGCATAGGGCAGGAGTGACAACTAAAGTGAGAGTGAACACGACTGTATTTGCATAAGCATCGATACATTTTCTTTGCTCTTTCACATCATTATCAGTAATGACATTTTAAACTGTATCCTTTGCCTTTCTCAGTCTCTCCCTCTATTTTTTTATCTCCCCCAGACATGGAATTAATGTGGCTGTACTCTCTGTGCCAGTGCATCCTATCAGTAGCTGTAATTGTGGTGAGTGTGAGGTTGTGCATGGCTGTCAGTGGCACTGGTACAGAGGCCGGTGTCCAGGGGGGGACCCCGGGGGCCAGGCTCCAACCCGGGAGTGTCTCATGCTGTCTGCGGCTGTGCTTGGGCTGGGTGGGTGCTGCAGGGGGTGCAGTCGAGGTCCCCGTGAACGTGTTGCTCAACCTGCGAACCCCACAGTGTCTGTACACGTGCATAACCTTGGTGTGTTGCCCGCTGCTGGTCAGGCAGTTTACCATGTTCCTGTTAATGATCCTCACACTGGATGCCCACCTGCAGCATCACTTGGCGGACAGGTGAGTGTGGAAGAGGGATGCAAATCAGTGCTATACAAATTGGATAGTAACTGTCAAATAATGAGATAGTACCAGTTACCTTACAATACATACGATTGTTTTCTGAAATATAATAAAGCATTACATCCTGTAAATTACAATGGCACACAATGTTTTAATAGTATCTTCTCTGTGCGTGGGTGAGGGTAAATATGTGGGTAGCAAGTCAACACTTTCAAGCATGCTTTCAGCAGTATTGCAAGAAAATCAATATGAAAAAGCAGCAAACATGTCAAGATTTGCCACTGTGTGGCATGCTGTTAGATCGATATAGGCCGCTCAGTGATCATAAGGTAGCTTTTTATCACACACTGCTTATACCGCCTTCTGAGAGAAACAGGGGTGAGAAAATATCAATAGGCTCTGAGGCGCTTTGATATTTGATAGACAGTGACCTACAAATCCAGCCTTCAGCGGAAGAGAGGCAGTATTATGTTTTAAAAAAAAGAAAATGGTCTTCAATTGCTTTGCACAAGTTAGTGTAAGTAAGGTGGGATCAGATTTCCTAAAATAAGTCAGAAAATATTTTTTATTTTGGCATCGTGACATTCTTGTGTCTTCAAGAATCAAGTTGTGTAGAAAGAGTGTAGAAACCGTTTGTGCTAATTTCGTTAATGTGTCCTCATCCACTTGTTTGTGAATGCCATGCAGGTACTCCTCAGTGATGACCCGTCAACGGGCTCTGTGTGTGGTTCTGCTGTGCTGGGTGGGCTCCGTTCTGTCCTCATTCGCCCAGTTCATCGGTTCGGACATCCTCGACACCTGGAGAAGTGGCGGGACTGATCCGGGCACAGCTGGCCTCGGGCTGCACGGCAACTGGACGACCTCCCCTACCCCTTCCCCGCCCCCTAAGTACCACCATGACCTCAAGGTCATCGGGAAGTACCTCCCATACGGAGGCTTCCTGTCAAGGTTTTACGTGGAAGACATGCACAACTTCACCTACGCTGAGATCCACAGCAGCCACTGGGGCGTGTGTGCCCCTGACACCATTCTCAGCCCCCAGTTCCTCGTCTATGTTCATGGGATGACAGTGTTCATGCTCCCCTTGCTTTGCCTGCTGGTCATCTACCTTGACCTGTTGTGCACCAAGCCCAAGAAGACTCCTTTTAGTCATGCAGACCCCCCTAAACATGACTCCTACCTGGTCCGTTCCCTGGCTCTGTCCCTTTCCCTTTTAGTTCTGCTGTGCCTGCCGCTCCACATTATCCACACCCTCTTGCTTTTTACCCCCAATACCAATCTTCCTGCCTGGGCTCATGCAGTTGCCATGATCCTCTTCCAGCTGTACAGCCTCGTGCCCCAGATTCTCTTCACTCCTCCAAGGAAACAAGTTGAGAAAGAAAGGGCATTCTATCCTCGTTCTGTTGCCCACCTTCCACCTCCAGTAGCAGCGTCCAGAGGGAAATCTGTCCGCATGGCCCTGCGTGAGGCCGTGCAGGCAGCTCCATGGTCTTCAGCCAAACACTCGCTTAAAGCCAAAGTGTTCCCAGAGGTCTGAATTCTTCATAATTGAAGAAGTAGGCGGTTGATTCCCACACACACACGTGTCATCGTCTTCAAAACAATGCTCCTTCCGTGGTGTGTGTGCATGCGAAAAAGCAAGTGTTTGAATCAGCTTGTGGACTAGAGAATAAATAATAAATATAGGCATAGCATTTTCCTGTTTGTTGTTGGCATGTTAACTAATCAGCAATCTTGCGCACAGACGCCATGAATAACTTTTAAATGAAAAGGCCAGTTAATTATCAGGTCCCACACCAAATGTCAGTGAGAAAATGAAGTCTCTCGATGATGACTACTATCCTGATCACAGATGTCTTCTTTGAATGCTCTTCCTCTGGGTCTTATTCTAAGCCCGATCTAAGTCTCTGCTAAGCCAACCACCAGTGATGTAGATATGAGTGACAGCGTTTAATTAAACATTCAGTAAAATGTGGTCCAGAGAGGACGCAGTAGCATCGTAGGGAAAACATCATTAACCTGGTTATGACACAATCTTCAAGGCTGTTTTGATTAAACTTGTAAATACAATGTGATGCACTCATGTAATAAAACGGGCCATGCTCACTCTAATTGGATTGTTCATCTTGAACCGCGTTGTTGTAGGAGGAGAGCGCCATCTCTTTTTGCATGGGACATTGACGTGACATTCCTCTTTTATTTTCCCTGTTTCTCATGATCATAGAGCAGCTCCTTGTCTCCCTTTCCACTTCTTCTTTTCTCTCAGGGCTTGGATTTGTTGCCTGCAATTTTCATCAGTTGATCATTTCCCACCTCTTATTACAGATCTTGTGTTCCATTTTCCACTTATTCTCACACTCATGTTTTTTTATGCTTTCCGACTCCTTTTTACGTGCTCAAAAGATCCACACAGAGTGCAGAATGTCCAACAAAATAATAAAAAAAAGAGAAGAAAAATCCCTGAATACATTATTGATAGAGAAATCTGGTAAAGGGGGGAAAAAAAAGAAAAGATTTTCCCCAGCTTCCCTGGCGTCTTTCCATTCAATTGTTCTCTCTGCCTGAAAGCTCCCGGCTTCCTGATTATGGTGGGCCTCGACACACTCAGGCACCTCAATCAATGCCTCAAGCTATGCTGCCATGCTGTACACTCCTCCTTGCCTCGCTTGGGTCAAAATGCCAAGACCGGTGAACATAAGCTGCGTTCACCATCCTCAGGTCACTAGGGTTGATTTTACAGATGGATAAGACTGTGTCTAATCCACCATGTAGCCAGCAGAAATATACAGAGTTTGTGTTTGAATGGACTGTGATAGCTACTGCACCTCGTAGCAATGAAATATGACTGTCATAAAAGGGTCATAAACCGGGAATTATCTAACGTGAACCCGTTCCAGGACGTTAAATGGTGAAACTAGCATCAAGGAGCAACCACATGATTTATTAATAGACTTCACGCTGTCGTTATTGCCTAGATTATGCTACATTCCCTGTATGTCAAACCGGGGAGGAAAACAACCAACTGCTAGCTGGCTCGTCCCAATCTCCTTCTTGCTTATGTCTATTGATTCGATAATCACCATGTATGTTCACAGAGGTTTGATTATCATTGTTATGGTCAGATAATGGCTGTAATTCCCAAGATGCACCAACAGTGACAGCATAAGTAATACCCTACAATACGTCCTGTGAATAGGATTTGATTAAAACTCTTTCTTTGTAGAAAACACACAAAAAGTGCTCGAACTAGAAAGTTCACTTTTCTGTCCAGTTTTGTTCTTCCTGTGAGGAGAAGCAGAAATAAAGCCGCCAACCACACAAGCAGAGTGCTGAGAATCGCACAAGAAAACATCACGTGAAACCTCTGTTTGAAGGACATACGCTTTAGAAGATATTAAAGGGACAATACTCTGGCTTTATTACTCATCGACCACGTTTGGCCTGATAACAGGAGCTTCCTGCGCTACCTGTGCGTCATCGTAAAACCGAAGATATGTCTGGTGTGTACGTGTGTGAACTGTTTGTTGTCCGGAGTGTCAACTCATGGTGGTAGCGCCTGGCAAGTCCATTACTTTGATTGCCGTTTGACAATCTGTCTTTATGACAGGCGACCCGTGGAGCTTTGCCATCGATGGAAGAGAAACACATCGATCTATCACCCGGCGACCTCCGGCGGCTTTCAAATCCAGCCCTGCACACAGATGGACACGTTGAGTGTTTCCCGACAGAATTGGGTATTGATTGTGTGGAAGTTAATGGCAGAGTCATATTTTTCTGTATGCATCCGACTCAGCCCTCTTGTCACCCTTTCTTCCCCGCTATCTGTTCTTATGATTCATTAGCGGCGCCACAGAACCTCCTGATTTGTTTATTCTATTTATTCTGAATGAGCTGCCAGTTACAACTGGTTCAATTTCCTTCATCTTTATCTTCCCCGCTATAACTCTACTATTCCCCGTTGATGGAATCATATGCTCCATCTCCTGTTCTCTTTCCACAGGATTTCAGAAACAGCAGCTGCTAATTACACAGTAAACACACACAAAAAGCAGTCTGATCCCAGAGGTTATTTTTGAATTCTTTTTAATTTTGTCGTGCTTTGTATCTTTCCCCTATAAAGAATAGTTAGCTATATATCAACAATTACACATGGACTCTAAAATAAACAAGAGTGAAAGACAGGAGAAGAGACGACTAGGCACAGAAAACGAAGAGAGAGAAAGACTAGGAGAGAGAGGAAAGGTAAGAGTGAAAAAAGACAGTAATTTCTCTACAGTAGAATCAAAAACAAACCATGGGAAGTGTACATTTCTTTAACATTTACAATTATAATAATAACAACGGCAATAATAACATTAACAACAATTATAATTGTTCAAATAATAATAATAATTAATAAAAAATCCATAAGACCTCTTGTTTCTCATAAAGACAAATGACATTTTTTTTTATTCTTTTCTTTATTTTCTTTAAAGATCACTGGACAGTGGTTTGTTCGGCTTTGCACCTCTATAGGCTAATATTCTGTGTTAGTATATTTGCTTCATAATGCGTTTGAATAGTAAACATTTTTTTTTTACATTTTAAAAGATTCATTTAATTTATGTTGCGGTTCTTTTTTATACAAATAAGGAGTTCAGAGATATGTATACTTGTTCTGTCAACATGTGTACTGTACGTATGAATGTGTGCATGTATCTGCATGTGTGGTAGCATTCAGAAAAAACATCCACCCATTTTATATCCTCATTCATTCACTCCCCTTGCCCTTCTTATTAAGACTTTTAAACCTTTTTATCCTCTTAATGACATTCTAAAATAATTAAGCTTTTCTTTAATGTCTTAGCAAGTCATATTCCTTTCTTCCTCGTCGGGAACGCAGCCCAACACTAATCCTTTCATTAATAGGAGCCAACAAAGGAGGAGCGATAGAGGGGGACAGACAGAGAGAAAGATAGATATAAAGGAGAGGGGAGAGGATGGTAACAGGTGAACGGAGAGGAGGGAAGAGATGGAGAGTTAATTAAAAGAAAAGAGAACCGTTCTCCTCACTGTTGCAGCGAGAGGAGATAAAAATCATGAAAAGATTTCTTTTCACAAATTATTAAGTCTGGATACTGCCCGGGACTCTGGACTAAAGCACTCCAGTGTTGTTTGAGATTTATAAATATGTAGCTTTGTGGTAAAAATGCGTTATCAATTTTCTAAATTTAAATTTTCTAGCTCTCAGTTGCTCCAGCTCAATAGATTGAGCTTTGTGAAATAGATGCTTTTCTCCAGGCTTGGAATTATAGCAGTCATCTGCCCCTAATTCCCCTTCCACTTGGGCGGCTGCACAGGCAGAGTGCCGGTTTTCTTTGTGCTCCCTGCTTCCCTCTCGATCAAAAATAATTATAGCATCATTCCGTTATTGTCTACATTCACCCTCACTCTCTCCCCGACTCTCTTGCTCTCCATTTACCCCAGTTTCTCCGACTTACAGTATATGGCACAGTCGTTAATAGCTGGTGGGTCTATAGGCTCTCTTTTTCTCAATCTGCCGCCGTGGGTGTGTGTGTGCATGGAGGAGGTGAAGTGGAATGGAGCGGGGGGATGGATTGGCTGTGTGCAGTATCTGTATACAGTCGATTTCAGAAGGCCGCCTGTTATGGCGCTTTGTTCAGAAGTGTGTGTTGTGTTTGTGTGTGTGTCTACTGTATATAAGGTGAGACACAGGGAGAGGAAGGGATAAGGGGTATGAGGTCAGAAGAGGAGGGGGTAGGGAGGGGGAGGGGCTACAGTAGGTACTCCTTCTTGCCCTGGCTGGCGTCGTTCCCATTGAGGAAAGCCTCCTGCACCTCACCATGTTCATCCAACCCACTGGCCTCATGGGTAAGATAGGAACCTGAATGAAAAGAGACAGAGAGAGAGAGACCAAGAGGGAGATCGGAGGGGGAAGGTTAGGTGGCAAAGCGTCATGATCTCTGCAGCGCCATGCAGCATTATCAAACCAACCAGCGCTGATATTATTGAGTTCCATACCTGTGACTGATTAATTAATTAGTTAACTGATTGTTAGGTCAATACCAAGCAAGAATAGGCTCTCGTGTACGGTACGAGCCTACCGGCGGAAATTAAAGGTATAGGAGATGGATGTGTGCATAGAAGAGGCAGAATAGGAGGGGCAGGTGGAGAAGATGATAGAGAATAGAAGACAGGGAGGAGAGATTGGCAGAAAAAAGACGGAGGGAAGGTTAGGTGCAAGAGAACAATGTCACGTTTGCGTCACTGACAAAACCCATCATCAAACATCCCCCAGGTCCGTATGATTAATGATTCGGTGCAGTACAGGTTACTCAGAGAGCAGGAACTGCTCAAGTCATCTTCCTGCTTGAGTGTCCCCTCACTCCAGGGGTGAGTGACACTCTAATTCTCCTTACCGACGTTGACTGGCATGCTGCCAGCCACGGTGGGCCGAAGACAAAGCCCTAATGGCTTTGTCTCAACATGGCTTGGTTGTAATTGTCCCGTCTCTGTGCTGATTGGCAGTCAAGCCATCCTGAATGCTGACTGACGGCTTGTCTGGCCACAGGGTAAGTAATAGCTGCTTGCTGGTTGCTACACTGCCCCTGGATCATTTCTTGGCAGCTGGGGTGCACAGTTGAAGGCTGCCAAAACACAGGCACTTAAAAAGATAGGGAACGCGGGGAGGCTGCTTTTAATAGATGAGCCTTGATACACTAACATATAGTCATAAAACATGGGGACCACACCTACATTTCCCAACCCACCCCATCTCTTCTGCTATCCTGGCCAAGGTCGTCCATCATGGACAGTGCCCGCCTGGAGAGGAGCATCCCATCCTGTCTGCTTTGCACTGTCACTTTTACACCTCAGGTTAAAAGATTATTTTCAGGGAATCTGGGTGTAACGGGCTTGCAATGATTTCTTTCACAGCTTGTTACACCAGAAAGCGGCGCAAATGAGAAAACGCGCCTGTGAAAGATGTGATAAAAATACTCTGATTGCCAGACATGTCCACTGCTTGTGAAAGAAACTGTGTGCGCGTGCGTTACCTTTCTGTCGAACAGAGCACCAGATGGTGACGATGAGGACGCAGATGACGGTGAAAACCAGCAGGGCCAGAACGCCACCTATCACTGCATATGGTACTGCACTGTGAGTCTCTACCACTGCACCGGGATCTGAGAAGGAACAAAAGAGACAAATAGTGGGTGTGGGCGGAGTGTAGGGGTATATCAAGGAGAATATGGAGATGAAAGGAGAGAGAAGTGCAGGTGAAGAAATTGAGACAAAGAGAGAAATGGATCAAAAATGAAAGAAAGAGATATGATGTGTAAAAAAAAGATATAAAAGTGAGAGAAAGAAAGCACATTAAAACAGCAGCGTGGGAGAGAACAGCGAGCGAGACCGGAGAAAACCGAAGTCAATATCTTTCAAGCAACTTGCATTATCACCTTTCATCACCCCCCACTGCACAGACCGCCACACAGTCCAAATGGGTGAGAAAAAGGTGGAGAAATGAGGAGAGTGAATGAAAGAATAACCTCTAAAAACCCACACTAGCCAAGCACCTGTCAAGACCACAATGCATTTTGAATGAGGGAAACTTTGAGTGTGTTCACACCCTGAGTAGTGCAGCCCTGGGAAATGAAATACAAAAACTGAGTGATAGAGAGAGATGAAAAGATTTAGTAGGCAAGTTCATTCATAAAATTGCAGTTGTTAGGAATTATTCATGTCAACCTCACCTTTGACCAACTTTGCACGGCTTAAGTAAAGTACAAACACTAAAAGAAAACAGAGGAATAACAAAAGGAAGTGTAGATTGTGTTGAAACGATGATTTGATTATAACAGAAAAAGCGACAAAAATAAGTGAGTGATAATTATAGTTATCATTTATCAAGTAATTTATCAAGAAAAAAATCCTAAATATTTACTGGTTGCAGCTTCATAAATAAGGATTTTGTTATTTGTTGCTTTAAATTAAATAATTTGAACTTTGAGATTTTAGGTCATCTGTGCTGCAAAGAACAGCTCCTCGAGTCCTTACCTATAGCATCTGAGTCGCTGTCAATAACAATTTTTATTTTGTGATGGGGCGAGCAGATGTAGTGTAAAAGCTGGAAAGGCCAAATAGGAGGCAAGGACGTGGAGTTATTGATGCAGCTCTTGGACCTTGACGGAGCCGAATTAAAACATGAATCATTAATTGAGTGCTAACACAGAAATCAGGAGCGAAAGAGGAGGCAAAGGAAAGGAAGAAAAGGACGTGGACAGCTGAAGGAAAGGGGTCGCATTCTTGCACATGCATTTCATGATGTGACTGCACCATATTGCACCATACTGCACCATATTCCTGCTTATGTGTATGATAAGATCTGTAGGCACACTGTGTGATTCGATATTTCCCAGAGGGATGAAAAAGCGAGGACTCGAGCGCTATACCTTTACCTCACTCCACCCTGTTTTTAATCCACCGCAGCCCCCGAAGCTCCACAGGAAATGTATGACAGTACAGAGCGCCGTTTCTCCAAAAAGCCCCTCAGATAATACATCAACTAAACGTTCACCAAGGTCCCACTCTTTATGACATCTCCCCACACGCCCAGCAGGTGCACCACCTCCACCTGCCACAGACGGCGGCAGCGGCAATGGAAGGATTCTGCCGCTCCCTTTGCTTCATCTCTCCTTTCAAGTAACAGAGAAGAGACGGAGGTATGGAAAGAAAGGAGGAGACGCCAGTGTTTGTGTGAGTCTGTGATAAGCATGCACACTCACCCACGCACACGCACACACACACACACACACACACAAAAGGCCCCAGAGGACAAGACGCACATACATAAACTCATGTGAATATTATGTGTGATTAGTGCAACTCAGCCATGCTTCTAATGAGAGATACATCAATACTGAGATTTTATTTTATGTTTCTATTTCTTGCACCACCCGCCATGACAAATTCAATTATTTTAGTAAATAATAATTCAGTACATTTTATATGTATGTATTTTTTTGTGTTTAATTCTGTTTTATGAAGCAATTTTTAATTCAAGCCTGAAGTTGCGTTACACATAACAGAATGATCCTGTTCACTAGCACACAGAGCGGCGTAGGGCTTGTTAATTAAACACTGGTATCAGATCAATACTCGTATCGGCCAATCCCCAAAGCCCAGGCTCAGTATTGGGACCGCCGTCCCATCGGTGCATCACTACTCCCGACACACTGGTGTGTGTGTACGTCTGTGTGCCCATCCTGCGACTGCATGTGCACACGTTTGACTCTTGAAACCAGGATTCAGCTGCCAAAAGCCACTGAACACTGTTATTACAGAGGCAGGAGGAAAACAGATGTTTATCTGAATGTGGACCACTTTAACAGCCTGGTATGACTCATTATTGGTGTTGTTTTCTGTTCTGGTCATTTATGAAGCTTTCATTTTTTGAACAACCTTTTTTTAATCGCTTGCAGAGCAGAAATTATGAGTTCACCATTCTTAAGTCTGGATATATTTTTACAGAAGGCTGCATAAGGACATCATTCCTTAAACGTATGTTGGCTTACTTTTTTTTTTTTTTATTTGTGTCTTTTTTTTGGTTTTAGGAAATGCGAGATAATGCGAGATAAATAGATGGTGCTTTCAATGTTTTAGAGCTTGTAATAACTCAACTTTCTTTTTCTTTAGAAACTATTTTTTTCTGGTTTAAAGACTGTGCTACAGAGTAAAGGCTTGAACATTCAGCATTGAACATTCAGCCAAATCCAGCAGTGTTCACAGGTTCCCTATCAACTAACGATACATTCCAGCCATAAATCATCATGGAACTGTCTAATCTGTCCATTAAATGCTTCTCATGAACAATGGGCTTGATGCACAAAACAATAGGATAATCATAGACAGGCTATTAATAATTTTAATCAATAGAACTGCTATATTATTAATTGCTCTGGTTTTAACTGCATTGTCATTCATTATGTTTGATCATTTCACATGTTGGCTTGTGCAATTGCAGTCGCAGGATGATCACATTGATGTACATACACGTACATACACGTGCACGCCTGTGTGTTAGGAGCCACACGTGCACATACATACATACCTTTAGTTAATAATCACATCAGTGTGTGTATGTTCGTGTCTTATTCGCCATAAACCTTTACACCCTCCATAGCCAAGCAGCCTTCCTTAGCCCTGTGTGTAACATCATCATCATCATCATCATCAGGGAGAATGCAATGAAACATACCTTGATCTCTGATCTTTCTTTCTGTCAGAATTTGTGCGTGTGTGTGTGTGTGTGTGTGTGTGTTTGTGCAGATAAAGGTATTTGTGTAGCATCTCCCTGGCCCTGCAGAGGCCAGTGTCAGTCGATGCCAGTTCCTTAAACTCTTAATGCAGATTCATTAACAGTACCCACCAAGCATCAAAAGACCAACCAAAGACCACACACACAAATGCGTACACACACACACACACCCACACCCACCCACAAATTGCCCAGTCAGCGTTTGTGTGTGTGGGGAGCATCAAACAGCCAGTGATAAGAAAAAGGGAGAGTGGGAGGTTGCGCTCAGTGCACACCAAAGCGTCTGCAGGCACATACGCTCATGTAGATGCAGGGCAAAGGAAGGTTGCAGCAGAGGAAGTGTGTGTCGGTGTGTGTGTGTGTGTGTGTGTGTGTGTGTGTGGGGCCACCTGAGAGTTATCAAATGACTAGGGGAGTGAAAGACACCAAAGGAGAGCAGGGAAGGACGAGGAGAGAGATGGAGGGTAGCAGAGGCAGAATAACAAGGTGTGTGTATGTTACCTTTCGGGTCCGGAGCGAAGCTGGGTGTTAGGAGGGTTGGGGTGGTGGGATGGGAGGTGACTGGTTGGGTGGTGGGAGTGGGAGGGACCATGGTAGTGACTGACACATTATCTACAGACAGACAGGGAATGGGATAACACACATACACAAATGCTATTATCTACAACATGCATGGACATTTCGACAAAGGCGTTGCAGGGTTTCATAGCAAAGTTACTACAGCCTATTAAACACGAGACATGCTTTATTACTGTGAATATTAATTGAGTTCCTTCGCTGCTTTACCTCAGCATCCTGCTCGATAATCATTGGATGTAGTCTCAGAGACAGTTCGTCTCTTCCAATGAGTTTTGGAGAAGATGTAAAATACGAGAACTGCAGGAAAGACTTATTTCAAACACGCTGATCAGCAACTGAGGCCGATGCCATTTCGATTCCAGAGACAAATGTTACTAATTATTTCCCCAAATTGACCGTGTGCACGAAATGGAATCGATCTCAACCCCGACAACCGATAAGGACAAGGACTAATGATGTTCTCTGGCAGGCCTGTATGCCAGCTGTGGGGCGTTTACAATGGTGGACCATGCTGGAAAACAGAGGCTGAAGGGAATCATACCTGGCAGACTGACATTCATCTACGAGGCAATAGGAATATGTAGGAACACATTCTCCATCACTGACACATTTTCTATGGCACAATGGCAGGAAAGACAGAGACATTGTCTGTGACACATGCATTCCCAATGGAGCAGTGCCGTGCAGGGACTGTCTCATTCAATGCAGAACAATAGCTTGGATCTTGACACGTTCTCTGAATCAATGGCTGAGACACAATGGTAGGTAGAGAGGGAGAATGAGACAAGTTCATATTGCCCTTAAAAGACAAAAAATAATGGCTGACAAGAACTAAAAGGGAAAGATGGAAGAGTGGGTGTGAATGTGTGTCTGAGTGTGCATCAGCACTTTAAAAGTGAACAACATGCCACTTCATCAAACAATCTCTGTAAAACCACAACGTGCGAGGTAGTTGATGCACTCCAAGTCTCAGGACACACACACATACGGCTTGTTTTGAAATTCATAAAAGCTTGCGCACACACATACCCAGACCATACGTTAGTGCACTTTTACACACATATGCATAATTGGCTAGACACCATCACATACAACACACCCACAAAGGCACACACACACCCACAAAGGCACACACACACACACACACACACACACACACACACACACACACACACACACACACACACACACACACACACACACACACACACACACACACACACACACACACACACACACACACACACACACACACACACACACACACACACACACACACACACACACACACACACACACACACACACACACACACACACACACACACACACACACACACACACACACACACACACCCCCCTTTCTGCTCAGGAGTAATTTATTGGTAAGTATTCCTCTGTCTCTTCTCTCCCTTTCTCCCAGTGGCCCTGAGATCATCAATCTCTTTTTGCACTCTTCTTATGTCAGCACTATACCTCTCCCCTCCTGAATTTTTTTTCCCCTCTTCAAGTACAGCCCTGGTCGTCTCCTCTCTGCGAAGAAATATTACATGATCTGTAGCATATTTTGAGGGAAAGACAAAGAGATGAGCAGAGTTTTAAAGTGTGAGAACGAGGGGGGGAGAGGGACCAGATGGAGAGAAAGTGACACTTATGGAGGTGTGTGTGTGTGTGTTGCTGCTCTCCTCTTTGAGTGCATATATGTTGCATGTTGCGTGTGAACACAAGCATGCGTGCACGTGGTTGTCACTTGAGCCTGAGGATTAATGGCCGAGGTTGCTGCACTAATTAACTGGACGCTGATTAATTTCTCTTGGCTATCACGAATGACCTAAAAATTGTTCAACTTTTTCTTATCGTTCTGCCGTCATCCCTCACTTCCTTTTCCTTGTTCTTCTTCAACCAAACTCTCCTCCCCTCCCTCCTCCCTCACTTTCCATCATCAGCCTGCCTCTGTGGTTTCACTCCTCTCCTCAACTTAATTAAGGAGAATGCCATACAGCTGTCGTCCTCTTGGCCGATAGCGTCCTTTTTTCCCTCCCTACATCATATTGTTATTCATTAACACTATATGGCTGCCAATCAGGCACACAGCCCATGTTATTTCCAGGGACGGATGTGGCGGCACTTGGGATAATGACGTTTCCCCTCGTATCTCATTCTCGCAGACGTACGCCTGAGGATACTCCGCCGCCATTTTGGACGAGCCCTGTTATTCTTTCATGTTCGGTGTTCCTGATTATAAGGGCTTTGCCCACAGCAGTGGCAGCCCCAGCTGTCAATCAGCGCACTGAATGCTGGACACTGGTCAGGGGTCCACTGCGGAGGCTATTAAGGGCGACACTGATTGGCTGAGGACTGATCCAACATTCACTTAGACACCAATAGAAGTGCATGTGTGGAGGAAAACTGCCAAAATGCACTGTGCATTATCTCCGTCTGGCTTCCTCTGCCACTAGCCCCCAACCTTTTTCCTCTTTCATTCTCATTCCATGTTTTTTGAAAGTCTCACTTCATTAAATGACTATGTTTTTCATTCCAATTATCCTGACGGCTCATTACAACCGCCGAGGAGACACAGATTAATCCCTGGTCACCTGGCTTCCCTCTCTATCTCACTGTATACCCATCATTTCATCTTCCTATCACTCCCCTATGAAACTTTCTATAAAACCCTTAGTCTCTCTATTCTCCCTGTGCCCACTTCCCTGCTCTGTTTTACCAAAATGCACACACACACACACACACACATGCACGCATATAAGTGTGTTACATATATGCAAAATAACATTTGTACCGCTCCCTCCCTCCCTCCCTCCCTCCCTCCCTCATTCTTTTTCTCTCCATCTCCCACACTCTCATGCAATTCAAATCTAATGGGTTTTATTGGCTTGGCGATTCATCTGAGTGCAGCAGCTCAGTTCAATTACATAAGGAAGCCCTCCGGAATTTCACCAGACAATCAGCAACACTCTCCTCCAGTCACATGCACAGACATTCACATGTACCTTTGCGTTTATACATACATGCAACAAGAAATCCAATGTATCCTTAACAATGGGGGCACAGAGATGAAGCAACTAACAGAGGCCACATCCAGATCACATTCCGCAGATACTTGCTATGTGTGTGTAATGCGTATGAGTGTGCGCTCGGTTATTCATTCAAAACAATTTCTCACATTTACATCATTAGTGACTTTCTGAAAGTTTCACAAATGTAATTTCATCCCCTTACATGCATCTTTCTCTAAATCATAAACACATCTAAGTGCATGCACGCATGCACACACACACACACACACACACACACACACACACGGCCAGTCCAATAAAGCTCAGCTCCAGTGCATCCCGGGCCCCGGAGAGTTTCCCACCTCTCGCTCTCCGTTCTCCTGCGCCAGCATTAAGCCCGTCTCTTCTCATAAAGTGGCAGCGCCTAAAGCACCTGTGACAAATTGGCAGCCACTTTTGCCGGGGCTTGTACTCTATGTACAGACCCTGATGGCAGATAACTCCCGCAGAGGGGAGGTTGACACGAAATGAGAAGGAGAGAGACAAGAGAGAGCACTGGTAGTTTTTCTGCACCCGCGATAAAATGGTTTCTTTTCTGCAGACTCATCCTTTACAACACGCATCCTCCAGCGCTCCCACCTTGCCCACCTTCCTCCCCCAGTGCACCCTGGGATTCCCTCTGGGGAGACTAGGATCCAACTAAACCAATATTCCGTTTATCTGACAGGTTGTGGTAGTGCATGTTAACCTGAGTTCGACCTCCATTGCCCTTCTTGTCTCCCTTTTCATCCCTCCATCACTTCCTCCCACCCTCTCTCCACCTTCCCTCCTCCCTCCATCTATCCCCACCAACTCCTCACTCAGTTACACTCATTGCTCTTCGTGCCATATTCTAAGAAACCTCAGCCTTCTTTGAGTAAAGACACTGAACTGCAGCTGAACTGAGAACAGAGGGCAAACTGGTGGCAAGGTGAAAAACCGTTGAAAGGGTGTGGGAGGAGTGGAGAGAGGAAGAGGAAGTGGGCAGGAGGTGTAAAAGAACAATGGGCTGAGTATAAGAGAGGCAGGATGTCGAGGAAAGGAATAGGGATTTGGAGAGAAAAGGCAAGGAGAGAGAATAACTGAAGAGAAGACGAGATGGATGGAGAGGTTGAAATAGTTGTGACTAAAACAAAAGAAAAAGAAAAGGTTTAGTACAAGAAAAGCAGCTGTATCTTTTTTTCTTCTATCGCAAGTCTTTAGGAATAAGCAAAGAGCTTTGTTACAAAATGAAATATTCACAGTTTAAAAAAATAAAGAAAAAAAGAGACACCTACAATAACAACGTGGGTTCTGGGAAGAAAAACAAGTTATGAGTCATATTAACATATTCTACAGATTGCAATCATATTTATTTTCAATACTTAGTGATGAACTTGGTATTCAATCATCAGAAGATAGAATTCACTTACAACATTTCCAATCAACCTTATTGGTTTATTTGCATTAGCATTGATGTATAGCAAACACAAGGTTTTGTAATCAAACATTTACAAAGACACACGTATCACTGGAAACATCGTAGCCTGAATGAAGGAGTTCATTTGACATTTCTTGCGAGAGAATTACCTCCACGTTAGTCGGATTATTAGCTGTGGCGTAGAGGAAAATCAAAAGTGACTTTCCGTCGTCCGCAGATTAATATGATGGCTGAATCAACATCTCTGAGCTCTTTGAGATAAGGTTTGAAACAATCTGCCTGGTGGGCGAGTACATGTTTTTGGAACTACAGCAAACCACCACTGATACGGGGATACAGCAGGAGGATTTAGGAAGCTGATTGCTGGAAATCCGTGGTGCAGAGCAAATGAGTTGAAGCCGAGCTTATGTTGGTTATGTGGATTTCTGGTCTTTTATGGATTTTGGTCGACGCAAGATTCCTTGCTTTAAATGTAGCCCTTTTATAATAAGAGAGGATAAGAAGAAGACAAAAAAAAAAGCAAGATAAATCAAATTGATGACCAGCACGGAGAAACGGCATGAAATAAAAAAGATAAATGACGAAATGTAGGAAAGACGAAATGGCAGACATAAGATCAAATGAAGAAGACAGCAAAAAAATGGTGAGGAAGCTGAGGAGGAGGGAAAAAGACAGACAATTTTTCTACAGAGGTGGCACCGCACATCAAAGCTTGACATGTCTAACCTTCCAGGATAGCGAGAGAGAGAGAGAGAGAGAGAGAGAGAGAGAGAGAGACAACGGGAGAGGGGGAGTGGGTGCGGATGTCACCTTTCATCTTGCCACTGTTGCCACCCTTGATGCCGGTGGAAAGCTGCCATTATGTGTGCTGTTTGATGCAGTGCTTGTACAAGAGTGCGTGATTGTTGTGTGTGTGTGTGAGGGAGAGAAAGAGAGTGTTACTGTGGTAGATAGATGAGGGGGCGCTAACCAAGAGCAGCCCAAAAACGCTACATAAGATATCATGCTCCCTCCATCCGTCCGTCTGCTTCTGATCTCCAATTCAGGTGCAACGACAGGAGCATTCAGAAGGGGGAGGGCAGCCTAAATAAAATAAAAAAAGGTTAATCTGCTGAATGACAGCGGTGTAATTAGGCCACGGATTGCATGCGAAACCATAGAAGCCTCTAATGATGAGCTGGCTTTGCCGCTGTCCCATTAAAAATCCCCAAATTCCAATTTTGTCCCTGTTTGACTGCAAGTTTACTCAGTTGTCTCATGAGTGGATTACGCAACATTAACACGCATCAAAAAAAGCTTGTTTTCAAAAAATGTGCTTCAAACTCGGGGAGAAAGTTGGCCAATTTGTCACATTTTCTGAAGAGTAACTATCATGGTAACAAGATTTCCAGTGATGTTGCAAGCGCCACTGTCGTCTTCTTTGAGCCACGGTGTGCAGCCTATCTGGGTCAACCTTCATTAAGAATTTAGCAACCACCAGGGAATCGAGGTGCAACATCTTGGAAAACTTGTAAAGGCTGACAACAAAAGCCCTAACCCACATCGTCCTCCCGCCTCTGATACTTCTGCTCAAGCAACAAGCACAGTTGATTTGCCTGAATCTTAAATGCAACAAATGTTACCATGTAAAATGCAAGATTTCAACAGATTGCATTAATGCTCCTCAGTGTGTCTGTTGTCTTTGTCTCCTTCACATCGGCTTGTATTGTGAAATTAATTTAGTTGTGAAAACATCTCACATCTTTATTTATTGCACTTGATTGTCAAAGTTACTCTGGATTCCCGGAAGAGAGGATTGGGTCACAGTGGACAAGATAAATTGGTTCTTTACAAGCGATAGTCTGAATAATTATGTTGACTAGTATCTGAGCACGGGAGTCTACGATTTCTTGAGGAATCAATATCTCTGTTGAATTGATTCAGGAGGAGGTTTTGCAGAGGTTTCCTGCTGGACAGTGAATCAGGAAAACAAATAAAGCCGAAAGACAGATGAGACAAGCGTCAAGATTTAATGGGTCTGTCGCCCAGTGCCAGAATAGCCAGACTCCAAAGACACTGGGAAGATAAAAGGATCAATACAATTTAAAAGATTTCTCAAAACAATAACATCTAAACACAAGAACGAGAAATGTAACAAACAAAAGATCTATTGAACGCAAAATTATTCGCAACAGTGAACAATTACCTGGGATACTACAACTGGAGATGAAAACAATGGAGAAAAGGAATGAATGGAGCAAACTTTTCAAGCACACACAAAAACTTGCAAGATATAATTAACTGCCAGTCATACTCACCATACACCAGTAGGGTGTAATGATCGGCAGCGCGTCCATAGTTGTTCTGGGCCTGGCACAAGTACGTCCCGTTGTGTGATTGGCTGAGACGGGAAATCTGGAAGGTGGGGCCAGAAATCTCGGCCCTCTCGGGTAAGGATTCGTTAATCTTGGACCACTGAATGTTCCTGGGCCTGAAGAGGAGACGGAGAGAGTTTTGATGTTCAAAAGCGCTGAAACGATATGTCTTGTTTTTTGATAATTGATTCATTGTTGAAAGCAATCGAAGAAAAACGTCTGACATTTGCTGTTTACAGCTTCTCTGCTGTGAAGATGCTTATAGATCAGTAAACTGAGTATCTTTGCGCTGTTGGTTTGAAAAAATCTAATCATTGGAGGACGTCATCTGCGGCTCAGGGAAATAGTTATGTATTTCTTTTGACGTTGCATAACGATTAGTTAATCAATTGAAAAAACGAATAAACAGATTCATAGACAGTTTTAATTATGATTAGCTTTACATTTCAATTTAGAATTCCAATTTCAAAAACTTGACCCTGAGCCTCACACATGCATGCACACTGATATTGGCAAATATTCAAACTGACTCCTGCTACATTATTATGTTCAACCTCTTCCGTATGCCATATAAATGCTGTGATATTGTACATAATTAATTATACTAGTATTTTCTATTACTTCTACAACCACAGGCATTGCTTAGTAATATGTTGACTTTTTTCAGAAACAAGCAAAGAACTTTGAAATACAAGTAGGCAGTACAATCCAAGTCTCATTTATCCAGTTGTATGTTCAGAAATTCACAAAAACATGCGTCATCACTTAAACCTTATATTGTTATATATATACAGTACTGTGCAAAGGTTTTAGGCAGGTGTGAACAAATGCTGTAAACTAAGAATGCTTTCAAAAATAGAAGTGCTAACAGTTTAATTTCATTCAATTGATTTAGATTTTTCTTTTGTTCGCTCACTTTGCATTTTGTTAATTGATGAAAATAAACTGTTAGCACTTCTATTTTTGAAAGCATTCTTAGTTTACAGCATTTTTTCACACCTGCCTAAAACTTTTGCACAGTACTGTATATATATATATAATCTTTAAAACACTTCGGACTCGTAGCGGCCTGCCCAGGTGTGAGGCTGTGCTAAAACAGCGGCCCTCATTTATTTCAATTCATTAAGACCTTTCTCTGTTTCTCCCACCCTGGAGGCCTGTGAGAAAAACAAAGTTCTCTTCAAGAATTCAAGGTAACCTAGGGCGAGTCATTGACATACAAATGGTCATTTTGTGGGCAAAGTATTCCTTTAAACACATTTAGTAAAACCGGAGGTGCTAAAGGGTATTAAAAATGTGCAAGTGAAAGAAGACAAGGGATTGAAGCACAGCCACCGGGGTTTGCTATAAAAAGAAAGGTGAAGAAGGAGCGTAAAGGATCCCACAGGGGGAAGTTGACAGGAGAAGAAAGTATAAAAAGGGCTTGGAGAAGGAGGGCTGCATCCTGACCAATTATGAGGAGATGGATGGTCAGAGGGCGGTGATGGTGTGAAAGGGTTGGCAGGAGGGAAGGGAGGGCAGATGAGAGAGAAATAGGTTGTCAGATGTGCAGAGTGGAGGGGAAAAAGAAGGGTGGAAAGAGTGTTGCTAGAGGAGAGAGATGAAGAAACGGTGTGCCGGGAGATGAAGGGAAGGAACAGGCAGACAAAATGAATTGGTCATGAAAGACGGGAAGGCAAAGCAGACAGGAGGTGCGAGGATTACGGAGACATCCTGGCGAACAACGCTGAGTGAGTGTGTGAGTGTGTGTGTGTGTGTGTGTGTGTCTGGCTGAGTGTCATGGCTTATGCCACCCTGGCCAGATTACAATCCTGACTCATCTAGTTTCTAATCCCTCAGGATGTTTAATTAAACCTCTTTCTTGCTTAGTCACACACACACACTCTCTCAATCATCCAACACACATTAACAAAATCTCCCTAGCTTTCTCTCACTCAAACACAAACACACACACACATGCACACATGCATGCACGCGCAAACACACACACTGTAATTTCTTCAAACACCAACACACAAATAAGCGGGTAATTAAACAAAATGACAAGACTTCATCTCCATCTCTCCTCCTAATAACAGACAAACAATGAGTGCACCCTCCACCAAAAGGAGGTGGCATATAATTGGTCATTAATACTTAACAGTCAGTTAACGGGGCCAGGGAGCAAGCGGGAGGGCGACAAGGGGACAGCAATGTGTGTGTGAGTGTGTTTGCAGTCCAGTGTGAGATGAGGGTCAGAGTCCAGAGTGGCCCACTGTCCCATCTCTCACTGTCACATACTTGTGCATGCACACACACACACACACACACACACACACACACACACACACACACACACACACACACACACACACACACACACACACACACACACACACACACACACACACACACACACACACACACACACACACACACACACACACACACACACACACACACACACACACACACACACACACACACACAGTCCCCAACCAGCAGTTACAAAGCTTTAGTGGGGCTCCAGCCAATACACTTCTCAGCCAGTCCTGACTGTGGGATTTCACTTAAGTCATCACATGCACACACACACGCGCACACACACACACGCGCACATTTTGGCTGCATGCAGCTTTACTGGGAGCTTTAGTGGACTTGATGCCCACAGACAGACGGACCATCTCGGGGAGGGTTTAAGAGCTTAGGACCCAATACCCTTCTGGAAAGTGCACAAAGGGCTGCGAACACACTAGAAAAAGGCTTTAATTCATAGCTGGCTCTTAAAAGTCTTGAATGCTGATTGGGTTTAAAAGCTCTGCTATCACACACACAGAGTCACATACAAGTGTATGATATGTCCACATTTACGCTCTTCTGACCTCTCTCCCTTCATTCTCTCTGTCCTTCATGCAATAAAATATGGATCAGGTGGTTTTCATACGTCCATCAAGCATCAAATGTCAGGTCTGGGTTATACAACTTGTTTTAACTTATAACTAATTGTACATCCCTTCGAGCGAAAGAGAGTTCCAGAGAGATGATGTCTAACAATGAGAGGCTCCATTGGGGAATGTGACCGTATACAGATGTGCATACACTTCCCCAGATGTAGTCTACATTGTTTCCCTGTGGCAGCTTTGGGATTTAACATTTGTTATTTTTTCTTCATTAGTCTATTTTCTTCTACTTCTATTTTTAACTTTATGTATAGATATAGATACTGCCGATAAAGCCTGATTCTTCACAGTCCGACGACAAAAAAAAGACTACTCCTGTCTTTTATGCTGTTGTAGAAAGTCCATAAAATAGAGGTTATTTGTATAAATAAGGGTTTGCAAAAAGTAATCTTTTGTACATGAGAACAAAACACCGTCCAATGGTTCAACCAGACAACCAGAATAGAAGAAATTAGCCGTCATTGTGAAGAGGAACGGTGAGCTGAGGGAAGGTGACCAGTCTTAAATGAGAACAAATATCAAACTAGAAACATGATTCTAACAATATTCTCCCCTGGCAGGTAACTCTGTGAGGATGTCGAGTAAACAAACCTTTAATCTTTGTATTTTTCTACATTTGGGGCCAAAAATATTACAAATGTAAATAACACATTTGGTTTCTGAATTATTCTTTTTTCTATCTTTTAAATAAGTCATTATAGAAGGAATTGACTCCAGTATGGTGACTCCAAACTTTCGAAGTACGCATGCATGTATGTATGTATGTATGTATGTATGTATGTATGTATGTATGTATGTATGTATGTATGTATGTATGTATGTATGTATGTATGTATGTACAGTTAGGTCCATAAATATTTGGACATTGACACATTTTTCATTATTTTGGCTCTGTACACCACAACAATGCAGTTGAAATGAAAAAATCAATCATTACAACTCCATTGTTGTGGTGTACAGAGCCAAAATAATGAAAAATGTGTCAATGTCCAAATATTTATGGACCTAACTGTATGTATGTATGTATGTATGCATGCATGTATAAATATATGGTATATATGGTTGTGATGAAATACTGAGTTACTACGATCATGATTACAATAATATCCCGATTAGTTTTTTGCTACAGTAAATTCATATGTGACATATTAAACACTCTTGGTTTAACTTTAATTCTAGTTCAAGGGACGATGCATGCTTAATTGATGGCCCAAAGGGGGCCTTCATCACTTGTGGAGGACAGCATGTGGCCGTACTTAATCTTGATAGTCTATTTCCTAATCATTTCCTAGAAAGGAGAAGATACAAAGTAGCTACGGATGGTTCCTAGAAAGCACCAAGATATCTTGCAGTAATTATAGGGAATACATTGAAGTTGGTGGAGATTAGTAGTACTTGGTAATTACTTGAAGTTTTCAAGGAAGGCCCCTGAAATTATATGGGACAGAAATTATATAGAAAGAGGTCAACTTAGTGTTCATTGCAACAACACATAATACAGAGAGATGGGAGAAGAGCTCTTGTATGCAGCTGGCTATTTTAAGCTACTTAGAGGGAGATGCTCACGCTCATATTTCTTTTTTTTATTGGGGGTTTGTGTTGAGGGCTAATAAAGTGCAGATGCTCTCCTTACAGTGAAGGCCTGCTTCACTCTCAAACATTTGGTAGCCGTCCAGGAAAAACCACTATTTCATGCTGCAGCCAAGGGAAAGCTCCACTGGAGCAGGTAGAGGTTACTATATTAATTTCCCGAATAGAAACAATATTTTTGTGTGTAGAAAGTTGAAATAAACAGTATATGTAATAAAGCTGTCTGCGTGATATTCACAGCTCATCTTTCTGATTCTCTAATCCCCATAAATCAAACTTGGTTAGTTGTCATACCAGGACGGACAATTGCTGAATCTGTGTGTTCATCTTGAGACTTCCAAAATGCAAATAAAGAACATTATCATTGGGATTATTTTCATTGTTTTTGAAAATTGCTCTGAAAAAAATACAAAGAAACAATCACCAGCAAACACTTATAAACACACAGCAGGTCTCACAGCAGCACCTTTCACTCTGACTGAGCGATTATTCTGGGTTTAAGCTAATCCTACACTTATACTTAGAAAAGGTGCCCTGGCCTTAAATGTGAACTGAACCAAAGCAAGTAAAAAAAAAACCAGATTGCCAGAATGAGAGTAGAGCCATGTAGACTAGTATCTGTTGGTGTAGCTGCTACTTGCAAACTAAACTAAGCCAGAGAACGATGGATCCATCATAATAAGAGTTTTATGGGATGGAAACTGTATATTCTCTGTTTATTTCTATTATTTCTTTATGAGTGGTCATGTGGCCATCGTGGTTGTTGTTGTTGTCTACTGTCCTGTAAGCGCATATGGGCTGTGTACCATACATACCAATGTGTGCAGGATACTAAAATAATTTAAAAAAATCAATAAATCATTACAGCTACCGGCTGTCGGATGAGGTTACAACCTAAATGTCATTCTCATAGCGGCTCAAAACTATTGCCCAAAACAGTTTTAATGTGAATACTTGCTGTCCCATATTATCATTTTGTTTGTAAGAATTGACGTTGAACTTGGCAACCCCCTGCATGTTGCCGTCAATAAAAAGCTTTCAGTGTATTTTAAGCCGATTTGTCAGGACTTGTTGCAGCTATTCACGCACAAACGCTTTGTTGAGACAAACCTTTTATACTTTCTGATTATTTTGTCAGGAATTCAGAGGAATGAGAGAAAACGCATCAACACGCTGCTATGACATACAAAAAAAAGCCTCACGAGCAGCGTTTTGTGCCAACTGGTAAATGTGCCTTTTTCATTTCTTGTTGAAGGTGAAGCTGCATGCATCTATGATTCAGTGTCTTTTTCTAACCACAAAAAGTCATCATACCTCCTGAAACCGTGAGATAATGGTTTGGGTCACAATGACTTAACGTTAGATAAGTACCAACGATACGTGACAAACAAGTCAACGTTTGGCTTAAAGTAAGCAGGTGGTCAGTGGTGATACTTAAGTATGGAAGTTAAGTGACAAATGAGTCAACTCTTGTCTTAAATTAACCACGTAAGTTGGTTTACTTCTGTGACAAATAAATCCATTTTGACTGTGGTCTCCTGGGTGAAAGCACTTTGTAAACTGCTTTTTAAGGTGCGACATAAATAAAGTTATCATCATCATATCTTTGAACCCATCCATCCACCGCGACCTCCTTATGAAGTTTGTCATTCTTTATATTTCCTTTATTACATACAAATTGGTTTTGTGGGATATAAATTAATTACAGTGCATTACTTTTCATAGAAAGAGCTGCAAAGTGAACACCTTGAACGAATACACACACACACACACACACACAAAAACACATATAAATATAGCAAAACAGGCCATCATTCACATTAGAGGGCAGCAAAGGTCAGTGACCCGGAGTCCAGGGAAGTGAGGTTTCCTTTACTGCCAATACCAATGAGAGCACATGTGCAGTGCAGGATACATCTGTTTTTGTCTGTAGGTGTGGGGGCACAGAGATGAAGCAACTAACAGAGGCCACATCCAGATCACATTCCGCAGATACTTGCTATGTGTGTGTAATGCGTATGAGTGTGTGCGCTCGGTTATTCATTCAAAACAATTTCTCACATTTACATCATTAGTGACTTTCTGAAAGTTTCACAAATGTAATTTCATCCCCTTACATGCATCTTTCTCTAAATCATAAACACATCTAAGTGCACACACACACACACACACACACACACACACACACACACACACACACACACACACACACACACACACACACACACACACACACACACACACACACACACACACACACACACACACACACACACACACACACACACACACACACACACACACACACACACACACACACACACACACACACACACACACACACACACACACACACACACACTTACAGAGGGTTCCCGGAGACGGAGCAGGTGAGGCTGAGCGAGTCGCCCTCTCGCAAGATGCCAGAGGGAGGAACGATTCTGACTGTTGGTGCAACTGTGGGAGAGAGAAAGAGATAAATGAGTGTGCATGTGAGAGATAAAAAACAAGAAAGGCACAAGAGAAAACAAAATGGACCAAAGGGATCAAAATGGAGTGACAATCAGAGAGAGCAGAAGAAAAAAAAAACAGGAACGAGAGAGAGAGAGACGACAAGGGAACAAAAAGGGGGGAACAAGAGGAAAGTGCAAAAGTGTCAGAAGGAAGGGTCTTTAACAGCTGTTTCCAAGGCAACCAGCCGACAATCCCACAACTGAGACACCTGTTATCATAAGCAGCCCGCCGCTGCAGCAGATGCTGTACTGCACTGGCTTCAGAAACGGAGCGATGGGAAGCCAAATCCAGGCTGACAGTTGGTCATTAATACCAGTGCTCTGGCCGGAGGAACCACCGTTGAATATGAATCATCGTGCTCCATCAACAAACATTAGTGACGGCTGCATGTGGCAAATTAATTGTCCTCAAAGACCGATGCAGAGTACTCACTAGGTATAAATAATATAACCAATGGTAAATATTCACATGTGCCTGTGGGGTGTTTGACTATCCCAAATTGTTGATTTAATATGGGATAAGAATCATACTGGCAGGAAAACTAATACGAGGAGAGAACAAATGGATTAATTGGCTATTTGTTGACTTGTCTAATAGTATCAGAGTAACGTTGGTGGAGAAAATTATTATTATGTGTACTTTTAGCATCAATATTCATTGAAAATAAATAGTATTGATGGATCAACTGACTGAAAATCTCAATCTGGTGCCTCTCAATTGATGTGTTAATTTGTTTTCTGAACTTGAAAAAAAGGATTTGCAGACAACATAAAAACAATGAATACATCATTAAATATTAATCATACTGAATTATGAGAAATCTTTGTTGGACCTCACATAAAAAAGGCAGAAGGGTCTCAACTAAAGTAATAGAATTAAACTCAACATGTTTGATGGGATAGAAAAAACCCACAATGGATTAACATTAATATATGCAATGATGACTTTAATCATACTTTTCCAAGGATATAGATTAGAGCTGTCTGACATTTTCAAGATGAATCCCTCTTAACCGTCTACAGAGTTGAGAAAATATTGTGAAATCAGCTTAAAATAAAAACATGGTTCTATCTGAACTTGTTGCCCTGTGTGAATATTAGACTTAAGCCAATTATACATGTCAATCACTCAGTATTTTCACTGTTTGCTTTGGCCTGCCTCAAATGGAGATTTCACAGCATACGAAGTTGTGCAACAATACATCAATCAATCCCACTACAGTACTGGGATCCTTGCACCTCACCGAGTAACGGGACCCAGCTTCTCCAAGCTCATGCTGGTTATCTGCTTAAACCTCAAGCCAGGACCCGAGCCCGGCCGCAGGCCTGATACTACCAGCTCTCTGCTTTTAGTAAGTATTATGTTTTAATGAGAGCAGGTCTCATACAGGGCGTCTTTCAATATCCCTGTTAAAACCCTGGACTGTGTATAAATGAGCTTCTATCTAATATTAGATACCCACCATTTGAAATATGAGGCTGCTTCAAAGAAAAAAAAACATTGCTGGCATTTAAGTAAAAGAAAAAAAACATTTGGCAATGAACATTATGTTACTTCAGTTGTTTCCAAGATGGGTAGAAAGCGCTTTGATGTAAAGTGCACGCACACACACACACACACACACTTTGCCTGAAGGAGAGACTTACAATTCACATCCAGGCGGTAGTGTCGAATCCTCTTCTGCCCGCCGAGTGCCGGGTGGGACGCCTCGCAGCTCAGCGCCGCCCCGTTGTCTTTCCTTTCTACTGAGATCCGGATGGTGCTGGACACGCTGAACGTCTTTGCGTTGTCCTGCTGAGATACCACACCTGGAGAGAGAGAGAGGGAGAAAGACGGGATGAGATGATGGAGGGAAAGAAGACAGGTGGGGTGGCCAAGTAACAAGCTAGCAGCCAAAACCTGCCCCTTCTTCCCTTTCCCCCGCTGAGACATCACACCTATGGTGAGAGAGGAAGAGAGACAGGGAGCGAATAGAGGAGACATTTAGAGGAGAGCACAGATGTGGAGAGAAGAAGTGAGCAGACTCAAAGGAAGAATAAGTTAGTGACTGATGAACAAGCTTTTTTTCAGCAGCACCAGGTACCCGTAGAGAGGAGGATGAGTGGAGGACAGAATAAGAAAGTAAAAAAGAAAGCAATTTCCATCTATATTTCATGGCAATTATGAGCAGCAGAACTGTTTGTTTGCAGATGGCAAATCAACTGAATACTTTGTGTGTGAGCTTGAGAGAAAGAAAGAGAGAGAGAGAGATATGGGGGACAGAGAGAGAAAGAGATGGGGATAAAAGAGAGGATATGCATAACCAAATTGAGATTTTAACTGAGCCAGACACAGCGAGAGGGGGGCGTCAAAGGACCAGGGTGAGAGAACAAAGTCAAAGGAGACGGACGCATTGACAGAGAGGGGGAGCGAGAGAGGGCAGCAAAATGGGCCTGATTGAGAGGGGCTGGGGGGGGAGGAGGGCTGCGGTGAGACAAGTCCAGACATGAAAGAGGACGATAAGAGTGTCACGCCAGATGCAGTGTGGAGGAGTGATGCGAGAATAGAGGCGGAGGGGAGACAGAACGAGTGAGGATGAACAGCCGGGTGACACGTTCACGTATTGGGAGTTTGTGCTTGTTCAGGCAAAACACAACAATATTACTTATATCGCGCTGAGTTTTCAATTATCGCCGGCTAGTAAATGAGAGCAGGCCCAATCGAAGCGTGAGAGAGGACGGCGGTGGGTGCAGATGAGCAGGAAGAGGGCTGCGGAGGGAAGATAGTGTCTTAATTAAAGAGTGCTTGCCCATATCTGTTGGGATCTGCCTCTAACCTTTAGTGTCACAGTTCATTTAACTCAGGGCCAAAAGAGAGTGGATGGAGGGTAAATAGGATGACATGAGGAAACAGGAAGAAGGGGAAAGAGAGGAGAGCAGGAGAAGAGAGGAAACAGGGGGAGGGGAGAAACCCAGGAGAGGAAACAAAAGGAGAAGTTAGGAAAAAAAGAGGAAATGAGAGGAGAGCAGGAGGGATGAAAGAGGTGAAGAGAAGAGTGGAGAAGAAGAGGAAGACAAGGGACAAGAAGAGAGGAAACAAGAGAAGATGAGAAGAGGAAGGAGGAAACAGGACGAGAGGAGAGGAGCGATAGAAGGAATAAAGTGTGGCCTCTGTCTCTTTGACTATTAAAGCCCTTTGCATCTGATAACGAAGCTGAGGAGCGTCAAGTCTTTGTCACCAGTAAAAATTAAAGGGGAAAAAAAAGAAAGAGTAGAAAGGAAAGGAGCAGAGGGGAAGGACAGAGAGGGCAGAGGCAGACTGACGCTGACAGGCGTGTTCTGACAGAGAAGAAGGGAAGAGACGGGATGAAAGAGACGTTGAGCGGCAGACGGAAATAGAAAGTAAAGGAGACGACGGCGTAACATTGCTCAGTGCATGTCCCAAAAAGTGTCGACACCAGATTATCTCACTCCATTTCATCTGGTCTCTGTGAGTTATTTGAGGGTGGTGAGTGAATTGATAAATAATGCAACACATTTGTCTGTATTTATTAATAATCTGAGATGAATTGAATAAAAGAAGAAACAAAATAGCCATAAGCCTGAGTCAGAGATGCTTTGCATAAATTAGTCTCAAGTTTTCTTTTCTTGTTCGTGCTCAAGTCAACTGTACAAGGTTTTTGAGGAATCAAAATCAAAACATATTATACCCAAATGCTGATTTGACGCTGATATGCTGATACGACGGAGTGCAAAAGAGTATTTTCTCGGGGGTCAAACAGACTGAAGGCAAGGGAAAGATCGGTCTCAGATGTATTATTGAGTGCCCCTTTAACTGAGAGAAGTCAAGGGAGACAGAGAGTTAGAAAGAAGGATAGATCAAGGTACTAGACTGACGAATGGCTCATGGATTTATCAGAAGCAAAGAAGTGAGGAGAGTTAGATGATGGCGAATTAAAGTGTGTCTGTGAAAGAAAGGAAAACATTTCATGTAATGAGTAATTGTCAGCTATGTGCAAATAAAACATATTTTAAATAGAATTTGCAAGAGCATAGGGAGGGATATATATATATATATATATTCAGTTTATAGAGAGAGGGGGAGATGTGTCTGTTTTGATAGAGAAAGAGTTTGACGAGTGGACGCCTTGAAGACAGAAAAGCACTGAAATCTTCCTAATACTTGCTGCTGAGGTCGGCCTTCTCAGCGCATAGATCGACACACGTGGATAACTACTTGCACTGTGAACTTATGCCTCCTCCTCGAAGAAACGGAGAAAGAAAAGTTAACAGAATTCACATCTCAAAAAGTGTGTTTGATCATTTGAAACTAGATCGTCACCTATAAATATTGCAGAGAACATTTGATCAAAATCATGGAAACAAGAGGAGAGAGGAGAGATTTTGGCAGCCCTGCAGCCAAAACCTTAATTTACGTCATCCATCCATCTTAACCTGCTCCCATCAACCCATCCATCTGCCATTCCCTCTATTTATCCATCAATCACCCATCCATTCATCCTTCTTTTATTCAGCACTCAATTTGTGATAATGTATCCACCCATTTCACTTCACCTGCCCCATATTCCCCTATTAGTTTCCTCATTTATCTCTCATAATCATCTAACTGTGCATTAGTCCGTGGCCCGGGTACCTGGTAGCTCACGGCCGTTACGAATCCAGCGCAGGGTGGCAGCGGGCTTGCTGCGCGGCGACATACAGGTGAGCTCCACCTCGCCGCCCTCCACGGCCTCCTGCTTCACCTCCACCGTGGGCGTCTCCGGGGGCACCGACACGGAGAGCGTCGCCACCTGGTGGTGCGTGGCGTCCGTGTAGAGCTGGCAGAAGTAGCCGCCCTCATCCGACACGCTGACGTTGGTCAACTCGATGCGCACCAGCCGTGGCGAGAAGAGCACCATCTGGAAACGGTCGTCCTTCAGGGCTGGGGGGTGGACAAAGATGATGGGAAGGGTAGAAGTGGGATGGAGGTGGGCGCGGAAGTGACACAGCGCGGGACGGGGTTGTTGGAGAGGAGGGGAGTGGGGAGAGGAAGCCGGGGGGGGGAGGGAAAAGAGGGGAGGTGTGATGGGAGGGAAGATGGGGGGTGAGTGACAGGAAGAGAGGCAAGACAAGGAGAGGGAAGGTGAGTACATCAGTCACTGAACGTAATCACAATCTGTCTGTGAAGTGAGAAGGAATTGAAATAAAAGCGTCATGCTGTTTCTATGTATTTAAGAATAACGGGGAAAACAATGGGAAAACCGAAACAACAAATTGTTTCACTCTTGGTCAATGTAATTGATTCATTTCTTTTCTAACGCTTCAGGGACAGACAGAGAGCATTAAGTATTATTTTTGTCATAGTGCTTTTTTTTAAACATACCAGACACATGCATAAGCTGACAAGACTTACAAAGTAAAATGTCATATATTAACACATTTTACTGGCAGGCTTTGGCTAACTTTATTTTGCATTTGTTTTTCAGATGTGGAGCACCTCAGGGAGCGGGTTTATACCTCCATCACAATCTCATTTAGCACGCTGCATGTTCTCCACTAAGGGAGGCTGTTTTCTTACACCAAGCTGGATAATCAGACCGATGTATCATTCTGTTACACTTCTTCATTTGGCCTGAAACTGTGTTCAAGTTTGCCATTTTCCGTTTCTGGAAAGCTGGTATTTAAAGTTTCAGTTGGTTGCAATCTGCAACATCACCACTAAATGTCACCAAATCCTACACACTGCACCTTTAATAAGCTACCTCAGCTTATTAAAGCCTTGGAGACTGATAAGAAAGATCTTCCAGTCTTTTACTTCACTTTTATTTAAGCTGGTCGCCATCTTCAACATATCCAAAGGCTCCGGGCATGTTTTGACATTTTACCTGCACCCTCCTAATTGGCTTGACTCTTGTTTCCAACTATAATTGGAAAAAAAAAGAGTCAAGCAACAACTGTCAATGACCCAAAACACTGGCTGGAAAAAACATCCATGTGGCCGGCATTTCAGGGGTCTGGAGCCAAGATAAGGCAAACCTATACACCACCTGCAGGGAAGTAATATCAGTTCAGACCTGTAGATGTAGTTCGGCTGACGTTTCCACTTACAGGCCAAGAAATTGACAGTTGCTGCAATTGCTTCCACTCTTCTTGCCGATAAAGACTCAGGTTATTTGAGATACAAGTCCAAAGTTGTATGGTTGGGTGCTCGCGCTGTTTCTCTGTAGTTGAATGACATAGGCTGGGCCTGGTTGCTGGCCCTTTGCATCAACACCATGTTTTGTGTTCATTATTAATATATATACTGTACATGAAAAATATAGTACAATAAAAATACTGTACAATGACTTTTTACACAGGCGGTAATTGGCAAATACATTGTTCACAAGAGAAGCAAGGGCTGCTTTAATTGAGTGGTATGACATTGGCTTTAAAATCTGTATTTCCTTTGCCTCAATATAATTTAGTTTGCTCTGTATTAGAAAACAATCAGTTATATCTAGAACAAGAGTTGTTTTTTTTCTCTCGCCACCCTCTAATTTGGGATGTCACTCCCATGGACAGCGCTGCAGAGGAAAAACTGCAAAACATGGGAGAAATAGTGGCTGTGACTGCACCCGAGACCATTTTCTGCTCTTGAATTGATAGTGCTGCTAAATCTAAAGCTCAGTTTGATATAAAAAGTTCAGAGAGTTTGCAAAGTCAGCCTCGATGGAGCAGCTCCAGGCTGTACATTGATACAACATAACAGATGTCTTGGTTCTCACATTTCCAGCTTTGAGGGAGTGTTGTTAATTTTCCACAGCACTGATTGGACCATCCTAAACTAAAACATATTCATTCATTCTCTTTGAAACGGCTTGCTTTATTCCTCTGTAAGCCCATTTCTAATTAGTGTCTGGCATTTTCATTGTTGATCTTTTTAGGTTTTAATCATTATTGTTTAACTTGTTGTGAAGCACTTGGTAACTCTTTTAAAAAACTATGCAAATAAAGCTTATTGCACAACCAAAAATCATTTCAGGAAAGCTATTACCTTTGAGTCCGTGAGAGACATGCTAAATACTACAATTGTACGCATTGTACAACGAATCCCAAAGAACCAAAAATTGCAAAAGAGGAGTAAAGCCAATCTTGGACCGGAGACCAATGAGCTACACTCACGAAAGCCATAACTCACAAAGAAGAAAGAGAAGAAAGCGCGGAGAGGAGTTGTACGTGCAACAACTTTCCTTTTGTTCCCCAAGACAAGACTATAAATCAATGGTGAGGACAGAAAATGCTGATAATAACATATAATGCTAACAACAGCCTGGGTGACAGTGACTCGATGTCCATGGATTCTCATTCTCACTTTGTATCGACTTGACTGTGAAACCTCTCCGTCACTCTCCATCTCTTATTTTATTCTGTCCCGCTCTTTTGTGTTGTCTTTGGCTCGCGTAGGGAACAGCACACACATCCCGATGTAACAACCGGCCATCTCGCGGCAAAATTCATCACAACAAGGACACTACGGTATAGATATTGGCTTTGCGTGCGTGGGCATGTGTGACAGAGAGAGGAAGAAAGAAAGAGAAAATTGTCTAATATAGCTACATAATGTGGCAGGCGGGAACAAAAATTGTAAAGATAGAGGCAGAAATCCACCGGGGACTGAGAGCGAGCGGCCCGGAGCGATTGAGTCAGTCCACTGTTCCTGGAACTACACCACACTAATCTCCCCACCCCCAAAATTCCCTCTCCACCGGATGGCAGCGTGAGCATCGTCAGTGAGCTATTCCCCACAGATAGGTAAATCTTTTTTTCCCCCCTCTCTGCACTAAATGGCAACTAAATGTCAGACTTCTGTTCGAGTCCAAGTTCACCTTTATTGCCCTCATCTCATTTGCATGCTGAGAAGAGTTGGCAAAACGGGGAGAAAGAGAGACATGGACCACTGAGGAGAAAGGGTCCATTTGGTTAGCTCCACCGCTCTATTATCCCCACAGTCCCCACAATCACATAAAACACGCCGCTGGATGGTCGCTCTCTTGCAAAACAAGGCGGCCTAATTCACCGCACTTACAGCAGCGCCTCCTCTACGTATCTGTGCAGTTAGTGTGGAACGGCTCGGCGCGGAAAGGCTTTAGTTTGTCGGCCTGGTATCTGGGCGGCAGATGGGCAATAGGCAGACATGGGAGAGCCCGACAGCGAGTGATGGAGTGAACGTGGAGGTAGAGCGAGCCAGAGTGAGATGTAATTTACGCTCCCAGAAAATGTCCCCATTGAGGCCTTCCCGTGCTTACGGGAGCCAAATTAGTTACGGGAAGCCATCTATACTTTATCCCTTGCCTAACCTTTGGATCACTTCCCAGAGCTGTCTCTCGTTCTCCGTCGCATGGCGCTCCCTCTCCGCATTCTGTCCGTCGCTGTGTCTTTCTAAGCCCTCCACCCGTCGTTCTCTATTCTCTTATTTTCTCTTTCACTGTAACTTCCAGACCCTGTCTTCCTCCTCGCTCTGATTAGGCTTTACGAAGAGCGTGAGTCCATGTCTTGGGGGAGGGCTCTGTTTAAATACTTAATCGAACTTACCAGCCGGGCTGATCTGATAGAATTGGGTGGGAAGTTGAAAGTGAGTTTTCCAAAAGCAACAACCGCAGCTTATCAATTAAGGCCACTCCGTGATCGAGGTGTAGAACAAAAGTGTTTGAATGTTATTTCAGTGAACAGCGAAGGCATCTCTTTTGTCGGCAGTATATTAGTTTGATCTCAGCGTACTGCGCAGAACATCTTCAGCGACTCCCGCTTTGACAGAGACGTTCCCGCGGGGAGTGTGGAAGTCTTGATTGTTAAATCAATGTAATTACAATCGCTGTGGAATATGAAAATGTGTTCAAGCATAAACGTGCATGTATAAAAATATCCCGGCATATGTTAGCAGATATACATAAGTGTGTGTTTGAGTTTGCATTTATTTCTGACAGGTGTGTCAGCTTGTCTTGACAGATTCCCTGAAGTAGCCACCACAGGCTTAAAGGAATCATCTCGTCACATGATCAAATACAGACTTGACATTGGACAACGTCAACATACATATATCACCCAGCAATCATCATTGCAAAGTCATCATTGGTTAGGCAAAAATACCAAAGAAAATAAGGAATTCATATTTTATTATTTAATTTAATAGTTTTCTATAATTTATTTATAGTTTATGCAGAATAAAAATATCTTCTTATAGGTTGATGTATTTTATTAAACAAAATAAAAAATAAAAAAATGTGACGAAGATGGGTTTGTTTCTTTGAGGTTATAATCAATTGCAAATAATCTCATTCATAGATGGATGTTTCCAAAGTAGCAATATTAATAATGAAGTGTCCTATCTTTGCCATATACATTGTATAAAGGGCGGTTTTGACATTTGTTTAACCATGCTACTACACTTGAGGATGTCTAGCTACAACACACTCCTAGCGCTTGAATTTATTTGCCATTTTCCATCCTGGAAAGACCCTGAATATGCAGCCATGTCAAGGCAGTGTGAGACTTGCATGGTCCTTGCAGCTGAGCTCAAAGCCATGAGACAAACATAAACATAAATATTTGCAACTCAACTTTTGGCCGTCTGACGCCATTGTCAGTTCAACTCAATTAAATACAATTAAACTGTTCTTGAATCACAGTTCAAAAACATGGCCCGGGTAACAGCAGCAGATTGAGATTAAAATAACAACGTGGAAACTTCATGCATTGGGTTTTTTAGTGAGCATTTTATAATCTACTTTGGAACTCAGCCCCATTCAGCTAGAGCAGCCCCAGTCAGTAAGCTCAGCAAACACACTCTCCGAGAGTCGAAATCATGCTGGGAAAAATAGCACCTGACACATGAATATACCAGCGGAACGATCCTTTTCAGAATCAGTACTAATAAAAACTGTATTTGTAGCAGCGTGTCAGAAAGGAGTGGGCTGACCATCCAGTGAACCGAGAGGAGCAGATCTTGGGATGTAGATATAAAAGACATACTGTTATGATGTGCCAAACTTCTATGATAATAGGTGAGCAGGTGCTCTATCCAGAGGATTTGGTATAACTGATTGAGCTGTCTCCGCTAATTACTATGCTGGATCAATTCAACGGCGTTTGGGATATCATTTAGGAAAAACTGCTGTGTGGAAGAACATCATTGCTGCATACAATATGTGAGCTGCATGTGTGTTCACTGCATGTGTTCCCTGCCTCAGTTTACTTACAATTGGCAGCTGATTAGTTCGTTAATTGGTCTTTGTTTTTATGGCTATTGCATTGTACCTGTTAAATGGCAATGCAGTGCCCTTTTCTGCATTGGATATGTGAGGAAGAGGGAGTTCATTCACAAATGTTGCAATGCTTATTACTGGTATAACTATAGCATGGTTTGACAGGCGGTATAAATAATTAAAAACCTGAACCAAAACATCAGCTGGTTGACGTGGTCTCTTTAATAACCAAAACGAATATATTAAAATGAACCCATTTTCCACAATGTTACACCATTGAGTTATTGTCTTCAAAGTTTATCACATCGATTACCCAGGCTTAAAGTAGCTAAAGTAAGTTAAGTAACTAAATTAAAGTAAGTTAACTAAATTAAGTAACTAAACCACAAAACTAACGCAAAAATGTTGCTCCAATTAAGTTGCACCAGACAAATTTCAAAGGCAATATTTGATATCCTTAATCATTGTTCTTTTGATCATATGTTTTCTAGCAGCCCTAACAGAAAATCTGGCAACGGTGGCATCTTTTGCTCTTGATTAGTTAAGAAAAACAAATACTGTAGTGTTGGCCCACAGTGAGATATGCCTTTATTATAATATTGGTTACAATGTTAATTTGCCATAGAGCGACTTTAAAAAAACATGTGATTGCTAAGGCCATGCTGTAATTAGGAGCTGTAATAAGTTCTGATCTCATCACAGGGGTTACAAGTGGATTATGGAGAGAGCTTTGAACTCTGCTTTTAAAACAGTTAAAGCAGTCACACTGTTGGGGCAGAGCGGTAAACCATCATCTACATTAACTGCAGGGGTTATCCGACTTTTTAATGTGGAATCGCTTCAAAGGCAAAGCGAGGACATTTGCAATAAGAAAAATGTAAAGTGCAAGTGTTGGTGAGTCATTGCTAATGTGTTTAAAAGGCTGGCTTCAAACTGGAACTGTGGGCAAATGCGCAGACACGGATAGATTAAGTTTGTCAGCGGGGACAAATGTGCACACACCTCGCGTGCCGTTGAAGAAGAGGGTCTGTCGGCGGGGATTCTGGATAACCACGATTGATCCATCGTAGTTCTGCAGGCGGCAGGAGATTTCGGCTGTACCTCCCTCCAAGACTGTCACATTCTCCGCCTGCACCGCCTGACAACGAGCTGAGGGAGACAAAAGATGGACGTTAACATAGTGATACAGAGAGTGGGCGAGGAAGAGGGAGAACGAAGGGGAGAGAAGAGGAGAGGAGAGGGACAAAAAGTAGGAACAGATGTGGCGAAGAAGATGTTCATTTGCACCGCACTTGAGATAGAACCTTTCAAAGTAAGGTACTTAAAGTATCCTTCATTTACCCGCTATTCATCATATGGACACAACAAGGCAGATGCGGAGAGGGGGAGGAAAAGGGAGGAGACGGAGGGAGGGAGGTAAAGAGAATGAGAGCAAGAGAAAAGACACTGAAGGACTCAACAAGTAAAAGTGGGTCCTCATGAACAATGAGTTATTGTGATTATAATAAGGATAATTCTAATTACTGCTATTCATCTTTTTACATGCACAAACAAAAAGGTCTATTGCCTCTGGCTAGTCTCACAGAATGCATCAACACACACATTTGAATACATAATGCCTTATTAAATCTGTAAGTGGCTGTCGGTCTTGAACTTAGACACACACACACACACACACACACACACACACACACACACACACACACACACACACACACACACACACACACACACACACACACACACACACACACACACACACACACACACACACACACACACACACACACACACACACACACACACAAAGACTGCGGCCCTGCAACCACCGTGTGCACATTAATAGTTATCGTATGAATCTTGGATCGCCTCAGTGGGAGAAGTGCAGACCATCTCAGCAGCCTCCGAGGCACTTCACACACTCTCAATGCCATTCCTCATCCAGGTGCAAGCTAAACCAATTGATTACACTCCATTATTCCAATGTAATGGTTCTTATGAAAGGTATTTGGAAAGTGCTAAGGCGGGGATCACTCACCATTTTTGGCAATGAATATGCTCGTACACGAAGACCCCTGTATGAACATCCGTGTGTGTGCACACACTCAGGATGAGCAGACACTCGCGGAAACGTCAGGACATTATGTTTCAAGCAAACCTGTTTGGCCCCTAAACTCCATATTTTTAGACAAGGGTGCCGAGCAACAGCAGGGAGCCTCTTTGATGTTGCTGACATTCAGTAATGAGGAGGTTGATTACGCTCTGATTGGAGCGCCCTCCGTGTTTGTGGGTCGGACTGTTGTCACACCGCCTGCTGAGCACAATGGACACCGAGCGACGCCACTCGTAGAAGCGTGCACAATTAGCCATATGCAGTGGAATGTGATTGCCTTGAAGAGAGCAGCAGCTTGCCGGGCTCCTCAAACTAGTATTTACCAATTTGCAAGCCCCATTTGCATTTTCCTCTCTGCCTGGAAAAAGTGTTGGCCGCGGGGAGAATTTAGAGAAAGAACGACGCCAATATCGAAGCATGATGATGAAGCAGGCAATAAGAAGTGCCGATAAAGACGACGGGACTATATACATTTCACTGCCGGGTCTAGCGGTGTCTCTGAGCTCTGTAAAGCACCTTCAGAAGGCAAGAAATGAGACAAACAGATGGCGGCTGCCACGGCAGGAGTTGCTGACTTGACTGCTTTGGGCCAAAATGGATGTCTGTATCAGCAACCGGGTGTGTCCTGCGTTGCAGTGTGCGTCTTTGATTGCGTGTGCGCACACATGCACAATAGGTGGGCATGTGCATCGGGGGTGCAGATGCAAAGGGCTGGCATATTGCAATTAAGCTGCTTTGACATCATCTGATCCCGCCAACTTCATCCAAATTTAATTCTCCACCCGATTTTAATCTCTTTTAATGAAATACTCAAAGCCTACATATTCATCACGTCAGGGGTAACGGAGAGACACAGTGGATATTGAACCGAAGACGGAAAGAAACCAAGAGGGGATGAAGACAAAGGGGACTCTAATACTCTGTGGAACAGAAGGAAAAAAATCTCAACAATTACCACTAATTGTAGTCATTATTGCTCCCATTCTCTGCATCAATATTGTGATTCATATCGGGGGCCATCAGGGCCTGACACCGCCATCCCAATTATTTTTCTAATGGCTATTATTAATCATCGCCATGGCAACCGGTCTCGGCCGCCATTGTTTTAAGCAGTGTTAATTGTGACACTCCTCCCGTGCATCTTAACCAAGCCGGAGCGGCGTCTGCGTGCGCCCGGTGACCCGTCAGAACCAACAGAGACGAGAGGGCTTCAAGTGGGAGAGCGGCTCCAGACAAAGGAAGGGGTCAAAGGTTTGCTTCTGGGAGGCGGCCAGAAGAAGAAAAAAAATGCATTTGCTGTTCATTTGCACACACACTTCTCCTGACAGCTGCCAGCCCTTCAAATGAAATTAGCTGTAGTGGCATGGCAGTAAAGTGTGAAGAAAAGTAGATTAATATAAATGTGTAAACCGCTGTTGCGAGCTGCATGGCTGGCATCCGCTGCCTCCTGCTGAGCGATGCCACCCAGAAACACCTGCTGCCTGCTGGGGGATGATCAATGTGGGCGACGGGAACAGCGGCATGGAGAGCCGGTGGGGAAGTGATGGGGAAGTTAGGAAGTGATGGTTTGGGCATAATAATGCAGCTGGCAGGGGGCTGGACGGAATCTGACGAGAGATGACGCATATTCTTCCACCGCCGCTCATAACGCAGCTGGGTGCAGCACTTTAGTTTGACTGTAGGTTTTATTGGCTGCCGTTCCGATCAAGGCCATGGGCCTGTGCTTCTGATCACCAACATAAGTATAGTACAGAGAGGGAAGGAGAGGGAGGGGGAGGGAATCAACCTCTGTGACAGAGGTATTAATCTGGCTCCCATTAAAATCTGTGCCCATAATAAAATACTGCACAAGCGTCGAATCATATTAAGAGAGAAAGCTGAGTGCAATCAATACCCTGGTAGTGCACTGACTGCTATCTATGATCAACGGATAAATAAAACAGGAGGGGGAACAACAACAATCCCTTCTCTCTCCAGCCAAGCGGGGGCAGTATTTCTTAGCTGTGAACTGGTGCTGCTCCTCATTTCAGATACCTCTGCCCCCCCTGTCAGTGCGGGAAAAAGCAGCCTTTATTTACTACGGCAATAGAGATCCGAGCAGGGCCATCATTTCAAAATACATAAACAAATAAATAAATAATAGTCGCGCAAATTCACAAGACAAGGCTGTTCAGGGGCCCTTCCTAATGGTCCCGCAATGGGGTTGAGTTATAAGCCGAGGGAGGCAGGGGATAGAGGGACAGAGGGAGGGGATGAAGGGAGGTGTGGAGAGTTAAAAGAGGGGGATTTGGGAGGCAGCCAGGTGGACTGCTGGCTCACCCTTGGTCACGGTAAATTCTAGAAAACTGCTTCACTGGTGCAGGGTTAGCGGGCTGAATTACCGCCTTGCTGCGTCTCTCTCCCTAGGTTTCCCCCTGCCCTTATTTCTCTCTCTCTCTATCTCCACGAGAGGAAGAGAGAGCGAGAGTGAGCAAAAAGACAAGACAAGCCACATAAGAGATGAGCTGTCTCCATTTGCCCCAAACAAGCCCCCATGTATCCTTGAAGTAGTGCAGTCACTGTCTCCCTATTCATTATCTCTCATTATCTTTCAATTGGGAGTGGGCCAAGAGCTTGTGTTTTCTTTGCATGCTGGCCACGTATTTACGGGGGAATCGATGCAAGAGAATACAAAGCTCGACCCCGCATGCCATTACTGCTTTAATTAAAACAATAACAGCAGCTCATAGTTTCCAGTCTTATGGGGTCGGCAACTTATCCACCTCTTCCCATCTGGATGTGCATTTCTTTGCAGTCATCCCCCGTGTCTACGAGGCGAGCCGGTTTCCACAGTATGTATGCAAATGTGCTTTGCAATGTTTATGTGTGTGTATGTACACTCGCTCTAGGTTAATCACAGAGTTTTGCGGTGTACTGACTCTACAAAATAGCTGACTTGGAGGTTCTTCTTCTCCATACCTCCGTCTGCAGACCCACAGCTCTCCCCCATTCCCTCTCCCCCCCTTTCTCTCACCAGTCTACAATGATCACTCCAACTATCTGGGGGAGCCAGAACTCTGCCAATCAAATCCAGTGCAAAGAAGAAGAAAACACTCCCTCTATAAATAATACATAATTCGTTACAAATCACATTCTTGTCTTTCTCTGTACCTTCGTTCTGTTGCTTTCTCCCGTCCTCCTTTCCCCCGCTTCCACTTAGACCAACTCATAATTCTCCCCTCCCGCTGCCTTCGTGTCTAATTTCATTCTCACCATTTCCCTCTTTCTCATTTGATTTAAACCCACAGTCTCTCAATCCCTCTCCTCCCCACCTTCTGCCTGATCTAGTCCTTGATTCATCTTCCCTCCATCAGTCCCTTTTCCTTTCTTCCTGTCTTCTGCCTCCTTCTCTTCTCCCTTACCTATTAATGCACGGCTCACCATGCATCTTCCTCATCAGTGCTGTCCTAAAGATCCTCTCCCTCCCTCCTGGGCCTCAGGAGAATTGTTGCAACTCTTTCTTTCCGTCTCCCGTTAGCTGCCGTCTCACTCCTGTCCCTTCTTCCTTTTTTCCTTCATGTTGTCTCTCCCCCCCTCCCATCTTCAATAGTTTCCTTCCAAGCTGCAATAGGCTTTCATTCCCCTTGCAATCTCTCTCTGTCTCCCTTTCTCTTTTTCTGACTCAGTGGGAATCTTTTCCAGCCTCTCTGCTGGTTCCATCTCCACTCTCTCCTTCACTAAATGTGATTTGTTCTGCAGCTCAAGTCTGCAGCATAATCGCTCTGTTTTTATAGTGTGTCAGGAGAGCGGAAGCGAGGGAGCGAGGGAAAGACAAAAAAAAGTAAGAGGAGTGAATGGGACAAGGGGACAAAACAAATGATTGGAGCAGGAAACCGAATATCTCAGTTTTTCCTCCCTCTTTCAACTTCACTACTTTTACTTCTTTTAATTGCCAGTTGTTGCGCTCAGCCCTCTCTCCACTTTCTATCCCTCTTTGTTTCTCTCTCGGCCTGTGTTTCCTAATCTCTCTCTCTCTCTCTACGGCAGGAACTTCCGACACTCTCTCCATCACCCAATGGTGTACTGTGAGCACTGCACTGCTAATCAGCAAAATCAGCATAACACTGTCTCCATTCACTCTTGACCTCTCATTAGAAACATTTACTTTCGTACATTTATTTATTTCACATCCTGTTGTTAACTCTCTGACTTTGCTCCCTAGTCACGCCGACTCCATCCTCTGCATTGAAATATGTGGTCTTCTTCCTCTCATCACCTTTCTCTTTTACCTCCTCCCCTCCCCGCTCCGGCATCTCTCGTTTTGACCTTCGCATCTTTATGTCTCTCCGGCCCTTTGGCGTAGGCCTATTTCAATCACCTCATCCCTCTCTTACCCCATCCCCTCATCTTTCCTCTCCCGCTGCATTGCATCTCCCTGATCGCTCTCCTCTTGTCCACTCATACCATTACTTATTCCCCTCTCTTACTCACCTCATCTTACCCTTCACAAACCACCATCATCGTCTCTCTTTCCTGTCTCCTCTCTCCCGTTTTCTGACAGCTAAAGCTGGTTAGCGCTATCTACTGTGCAGTGTTTTATGGCCCGGGTCTGTCACTGCCCCAACAATCCGGCGACAATGGCCACCACACACCCCCCAACAGCAGCTTAAAGGAAATTTACAGGGCTATTACGCGCCGGCTACCACACTGGAGATTCAACACAGCCAAAAGAACTGGTCTTCAAAATCCACCACATGGCTGCCTTCCCTTTGCTGTGTATCTGTGGCCCACTTGTATGAGTGTGAAGCTGTTGAATGTGTATATGTGCGTTTGTGCATTTAAAATCAAGAGTGCATGTGTTGAATTTGCACGAGAGAGTATGAGAGTGTGCATGTGCACATTGAGGGCCCAACACAACACTGCCCTCCTGGCATGAATTACATAACCACGCTAACTGCCAAGACACAAGCTCATTCTTCCACGGTTTCCCTCTCTCCCCTATTGTCACCCTCACCCAGCATCCCCCTCAACATCCCACAGAACACGAAGCCCTTCTGTTGATCTCATATGCAAAAAAAAACTAAAATCAAATTGTGATTTTGGCTGGCACATGAGGAGAATGCACGGTGCACAGCAGCACAACACTTGTTTGGCAATGAGCAGCGGGGGAAAGAACATCTCCCTGTATTAGACGCATGATAATAATAATGACAGCAGGTATTAATAGCACCTAGCAACTCTGCCACTGATCCCAGCCCACTTCTTGCACTGCTTCTTCTCCCCATTGCTGCCTCGAAGTTCAATGAGTCTTATGACACTCGGATCAAACCTCAATCTCATGCAGCTCTTTTTGAGGCTTATTCTCTTGTTTTATCTTCACCCCCACTCTCCATCTTTCTTGCACACACACCAGGCTGCATTGTTCTCCAACTCTGTCTCTAGTTCTCTATTTCAGCCTCCGCTGCTCCCTTGCATACTGTCCAGTTCTCTCTGGCCAGGTCCTTCTTTGCCCATGTCTGTCTCTCTCTCTCAATATATATTGGTATCTTTCAGTGCACTCCCCTCATTCTCTTTCCATTTGCCGACCTCTCCATACGGCTCCCCATATCTCTCCCACTCGGGGGTTTAACTTTCTTTTATAATGTTCTTCAGAGGAGAGCTGAGAAAAGTACTTCGGCCACTCTCATCTCTCTGTTTTCTTTTGTGACAGATTCCCTTCAAGTCTTTTGGTCCATCCGTCCACTCTCTTCTTCTCTGCCTGGTCTCTCATTCCCTGGTCCTGTCACCTCCTGGGTATTCCGTATAAACTTTATCTTAATTACAAAATCTAACCTAATTACCAACATTTTGAACAACTCATCGGAAGCTCTCATTTGGTGATTCAATCACAAGCTATTCCTCCCTTGGTCATGAGCTGGGCACCACGCTGGATCTCTTTCTGCATCAATTTACACCAATTAGTATACTTTACACCCTTGTGTTCTCTTTTTACATCACATCACAACATCTCAAAAAATATCTACAGGGAAATTAAATTACACAAAATTGCCACATTCTGGCTACAACATGAAAAGAGTGTGTACATGTGAACCTGATATGCTTGTTTTCGTGACATATTGGGTGTTTAATGACACCTGAGCTTCCCTCTAGAATCCAAACTGCACGTCTCATTTAATCTGTGAATGTGCGTGTATGCACATGTGGGTGTTGATGTGTGCATGACTTACGAGTGATGCAGAGCAGGACCAGGACCAGGCTGCGTAGGGCCAGAGAGAAAGGTGCAGGGAGGAGGCGGCAGAGGACAGAGCTTGGGACAGGCCTCATTGTGTACTGAGACGCTGTGTGTGTGTGTGTGTGTGTGTGTGTGTGTGTGTGTGTGTGAGCGTGTGTGGATGTGCACGTTTGATCAATGGCTCCTCTGTGACCCTGGCTGCACAGACAAACTAGTACACCCACCCACCCAGACACACACACACACACACACACACTCTCTGATTTGTTCTCAACTGCAATGCTGCAGACACGTGCACACGCTAACTGCCCAGATTCACTTCAGTGCAATCAGACAGAAGTTGTTGTTTGAGGACAACCCTTAAAGAAAGGACTCCTATGTGCTCCACTGCATCACAACACATGCAAAGACAGAGATTTAGCTGCTAAGTGACATAGAAAGGAATTGTGGGGAGGGCTTGCATGCAATCCACGGACGTTTGGCCAGAGCCCAGGGCGCCAACAGAGCTGGCGATTTAGACGCTATATCACAATGCACATGGAGATGAGTTTGGAGCAACACAAAGTTCCACTGTTGACTTTAGCAACTTGTGCTACTTAGAAAGAACTCACGACGTGTATTGTCTTATATCCATACAGTGTGGAGGATTTTCCGCTACAGAGCTGTAGAGGAGCTCAGTCCCATCTAAGCAACACGACAACAAAGCGAGCGCTGCTAGGCTAGCTATTTTCTACCACAGTGCTCTGAGCCTCCTGAGACCAAAGACTCTCAGATCAATAAACCACAAAAACCAATATCAAGATGTTGCCAAAGCAGACCTGCAACACTGTTCTTTGCCTGCTAGAGTATTCAGTAATGGCAGCTATCCAATTAACCAAATAAGAGGCAACTTAATTAGCTCATCAGCAACTGCACACTGCAGTGTCAAATTGGGAGCTAAGCTAGCTCTGAGAGGCGCTGCAAGAATCTGCCACACAATTAACCACAACAACAGACTGCTCGTCTCGTATAGGTCAAACCACACTGCTCCGAGGAACCGAACACATCAATAATACTATATTTTAGTCAGACACAGGCTGATAAACTGTCTTCCAAAGCAAGTATCTCTACTGATGGGGACTGAAAGAGAACTTTTGAAATAGAGCGACCTACGTTGTTGTGCCCTCGAGGACAGAGATGTGTCTCCAACACATTGTATTTCAATGAGTCAAACGGCGTTCTTCTGCACTTCTCATCCGACAGATCGACAGGAGGAATTCAATGTTCCTTTGAGCTATCACCAAACAGCCCAGGCCACTGGAGAGATGGAGACACTTTCTTACTACAACTCATCTGGAGATAGCTGAGGTTAAATAAAAGCCATTGAGCTCGAGTGCCGCTCTATACTGTAAAGTGGACGTGCTCGCCCTGTGTAGAATAACCAACCTGCAAGGGCTTGAGCAAACTGCAGTCAGATGTGCTACTTTCAGATATTACACTTTTCAGTCAGCTATTTCACCCCTGAGACTTGCGCATTGCCCACACAAGGTACCTACTTTTATTCGCTTGAATGCTGGAGCGTTTTCGATACGCTATCATGTATACACTGTAGCGTAAATGGACAGGGATTTTTACATGGTCATTTTAGACCCTCGGAATAATCACATGCTATCAGACAGTGTAATCGTGCAGCATCGACCTGCCTCACTCTTCCTTTCCAGCATGCTCCACTGGGTGCACTCCAGATAAACACTCGCTCGTACACACTGATCTGGAAGTCGGCCCTGTTTAAGATCCGGAAAGAGTTGCGCTGATTGTCGGGATCTAATGCGCCGTTGCTCTTGTGTGTTTGTATGTGCAAGTATGTGTGTTTGATATGTGCAACTACAAAACGTGATGAGCTGCACCACACACCTCACTAGAGTCCTATCTGACGGAATTAAGTGCGAGAGTCACCCTTAGATCACGACACTGCACACTGCCCGCGCTCTCTCCGGACCACTGCAAACACAATGAGCTCTAACGGCGATGGCCCTGACACTTCTGGCAAAGCCGAAAGCGGATCATTGCCAATCTTCCCTACGGCGCCGACTTCACCGGTCAACTGGCTGACGCTGAGAAAATTACTCTGTGTTGGTTGTTACCAGCAACTCAGGTCTGGCAGGTCTGGGGCCTGACGGCAGACGGACTGCAAAACAAAATATACTCGATCAACTCGCTCAAATTGATCTCCTCAAATTGTGGTTAGTTTATCCATTCTGTCCTCTTTCGCTCGCCCCTCCTTCAGTCATCCAGTCAATCCGCCGTTAGTTCCTTCAAGTTTGTCCTCCTTTTGCTTCACTTCTGTCCTGTTGATCTATGAAAATTGCTATAATCCCGATGTGGTGTAGTTGTTGATCACATCCATCTGCCCGTGGATCTGTTTTCTCTGTTCCACTTGTTTATATAACCCTGGCCACCCTCCCCTTGCTTAGAATGTGTGTGTGTGTGTGTGTCAGTGTGTGTGTCAGTGTGGGATCAGTGTCTGCATATTTTGCATACTATTTTGTGAAGGTTAGAGATGAGTGTGTGTGTGGATGGAAGCAGTGACAATGGCTCTCTTTCAGGTCAACAAACAGTGGCGATGTGTGTGTCTGAATGTGCTCGTCTGTCCAGTGTTGACTGACGCAGAGTGTACATTTGGCTGCCTGTTTGGCCCTTTCACTATCTACTGCCCATTAATTTATCCTCGCAGGCACACACAGAGGCATCATAGTGCCTCTTTATGTTAAATGGACGTTTTTACGGCTGCAGGGATGCACACGGCTGTCGGCTGACTAGAACTGTGTAGATGTTTATGCATTTGTAATTCAACGGTGATGTGGCTATAGCCGACATGAACAGGACTACGCCTGAGTTATGATTTATGTTGATGTGAACCTGGCTCAATAAAAGGTATCAGCTCTATATTTTTACACTGATGAAACAGAAGTCCTTGCTAACAGCTTGTCAGTATATTTTGCATCGACAAATCTTGCATAATGAAATTCCTTTGTTCCCGCTCATTGCCACATGTACTAACATTACTGCTATTGGCAATAAAACTGGCAATACAAAGCCAATGGTGGAAGCTAACTACAGTAGACTCTGTGTCTTTGACTTTCATTGTCTTGTAAAATGTGAAAGGCAACACAGTCTTGCTATTATAATAGCTCCTCTACTTGTTCTTAATCAACTGATCATAAACTATCAGTTGTAATCTGCCACACGCTGCATTTATAAACATCGTCATGCATTCAATTTGAAACGTGCTGTTCCCTATGATCAAGTCAAATAAAGTCAAATTTATTTATCAAGTGCTTTTAACCAAATAGGGTCATCACAAAGTGCTTTATAGAGCAACAAAGGGCATAATTACAGACAAAAAAAGAACAAACATCGCACTACTGGTGAGTGTGTGTGTGAGTGTGAGTGTTGTGTGACAAAGTCCCTGTGTGGGTAACCCCCTGATGGGTATATTTGTTTTTGTCGCAGTGTGTGCGGAAGGAAGAGAGGTAATGGCAAATTGTGTCCCCTATCCCCCTTTCCTTTTTCTCTGTCTCTCTCTCTCTCCCTCTCTCATCCAAATAAAATTTTTAATGGGCTTCATTGGTGCCACCGTGGAATAAGTGTTGCCAAAGCACTTAAGGGGCTTAAGTCAGCGGCGTGCTGAAAATATTAAGCACTCAAACAGCCTTACAAGGATCCCTGCCTGCTTAAGTATGCCAAGGAGGTCGTGCCAGCATTTAATACCAATGGTATTAAAGCGCTCCGACATGGGAGAGGAACAGAAATATAGATATATACAGTATGTACCGCAACTGGGAATAGATGGAGAGATAGGAGGCTGTTGTTGGGGAATGGCACGAGGCGAGAGACGAGGGAGAGTCAAAGAGATGGAGGGACTAACGGAGTAGTAGTGAGGTGAAGAAAAGAGTGCAACTAAAGACAAAATGGGAGAAAAGAAAAGTGAAAAGAAGAGGTGAGGTGGGACAGCATGAGAAACACAAGGGAGGAGAAGAGAAACAAGCAGTGTAGAGGAGGAGAGATGCGAGGGAATCGGGCCAAGGTGTGGGAGGTAAGGGTTGATGGGATAGCTGTGAACCAGCAGCAGAGGGGTAATGTAGAGATTCTATCAGGAGGCTTATCCAAGATTAAATTTCTCTTTGTCCTTAAGGCGCTTCTTGGGTTAGCGGAAGTGTTGCATTTATTTCTCATGTCTCCCTTGAGGTTGTGCGCGTGAGTGGGTTGGGAGTGTGCGTGTGTGCGCACCTTGTGGAGGTTACATGTATATATGTGTCTGTGTAGGCGTGAATCTTGAGGGTTTATTAGCTGGCACCGTGTGAAGGAGGGCATGTGCTACTGAAAGGTAAAGATAAATCAAATGAACATCTCCCTGAGGGGGGATCCAAGTAAGCGCCACAGAATGAGTGCCGTTACATTAACGTAGGAATGTGAACTCATACATATAAGTATTCATGAATATAGATTGTGGATATTGACTGCAATTCCAATAGTAGTTTCAAGTTTTTTTTTCTTTACTATATAAAGTTTGTTTTATAGAGCTGCCACAAAGTCCCAGACTACCAGAAGTGTAATCGCTCACAGGAAAGTATTATCTGAACTGTCCTGATTGAGTAATTTCCTCTGGGATTCTCTCCAGTGTAAACAAAATACACAATACTACACAACTACTGTTATTGATAGTGCAAATGGGCTTGATTCCTCATACGCTATCTTTAAACAATTACAAGAAGAACATCATAAATACCAAATTGTAAGCATGTTTTTCTGTTTTAAACTGCTATTTTGACCCAGGTCTGAGTGAATCCACATCCTGCTCAGACCCTCCCGCCCCCCCGCTCGGTTTCTCCTTCCGTCTTTCTGGTTTCTTGTTTGTCTGACTTGCTGTTAATAGCTGGCCTAGAGACATGCACTAGCTAATCCAACTGGGTTTGCTCTGAACTCTCTAATTAGAAAAGTCACAGTTCCCCCGATCTATGGACACTATCAGTGACTGCATTTTCTGGAGGCACGGCTCAGGCTACTTCCTGCTCACCTCACGCTCCCGGGCACAGGGATCAATACGGCCCAATCATTTGGGTACATTTCAAGTAACACCACTCGTCTTTCTTCACACAATTTAGGATTACAAAGTTTTGATTATCTGTATTTTCCACAGTCTGTCGACACCAGAGTCTGGCAAATAAATACGAGTCAATATGGCTGACATCACGACAAGCTAACAAGAATACAAAACAGATATTAGTATTTGAGTCACTGGCGGTCTGAAATTACATGTCGAATACATGAGCAGGCAGGGTGTCTCTGCCTCACCTCTCTCCACAATAACCTAGCAGATTAAACTCACTCTCTGGTAGACATAAGACTTGGCAAAGTCTTTTCACTGGTTTTACAGGATGGCAGGAGAGGCATTAAAGGCCATTGTAGACATCCTATTATTAGTCTCATCCCAATATGCATCAAAAGGGACACTTCTGGATCATTCTTCCGAGCATGGCAAAGAACTGAGCATGTACTCAGACTGCAACAATTAAAGATGGAGAATGGTATAGATTGCCGGGGACCGGTGTCGATAAACAAGCCGGTCGAAGCGCACTACTTAGAAAAGGATATAGGAATTATCTTCCTTTAATTCACTGTGCTGATTTCATCAGATAGAGCTGTTATTTAACAAACACAGGACTGAGAACCTTTCTCACTTGCTTTTATCCGGGGAGATACAATACATGGTTTTGTCTTTGGGCTATATATGAATGCGAGGCAATTTGTATGTACAAAAAAGAAATTTCCTCTTAAATGCCAGTACGGACAAAAGCTTAAAGACTCTCAGGTCGAAAACAATAAAAAGAGACACCTGCTAATTGCTCACACAAAGAAATGTCTCGAAATAAACCAAAACAATCCCAAATAAGCATCTTCTTTTTTCAAGAGTAATTATATTCATAGTCTTCGAACACAAAATCGAATCAAACCTTTTTGAAACACAACTCTGATCTCCGGTGTCTACGTCCTTTTCTTTGTACGCCTAACTACCTATTATAACATCCTCCCGGACTTCTGTGATAAATAAGTCAAAACTTTCTGGACTGGAAAAAACCTTGCCACGAAATGTAAACCCAGCAGCAATTATTTTTCCTACAAAACGTAATTGGCAAAGCAAATTAGTATTATGTATTTTGTCGGAGACGGGGTTGCTGTGTGAATGACTGAGAAGCCCCTGGGACACACCGGGAATTATACCGAGTCAAAGCTGCCGTTTGGGGGAAATGATTAGAATACTACTTTTAGCTAGTTTGAAATATTGCTAAAGAAAACAAAAAAGAAATCAGCAGGCGTGCAGGTTATGTGTGAAAAGAGCTTCTAAAAAAAAAAGGACATGTGTAACACTAGCAGTCAGATACAACGGGATTCAAGGTAGCAGCAGGTTTTCTCATTTGCTCTGATAAAGAGAACTCCAGGATACACAGTGTTAGAGTATATAGACCAACAAGGCTGGACGCTTTTTAATGCAGACGTGACATTTAAATACTGTGTTCTTGGCCCTTGCCGTTCCCATACATGCATTCATAGAAAGGCACACAGTTTAAGTATGAGAAGGCATTACAGGCATATTATACTATGCAGAACCATGCAAGGCCCCCCCCGATCGGGATTCGACAGAGCGCTAAGCTCCGTCATCCCTTCTTCAGTAAGATAAATGCAAACAGTGTTACCTGCCAAGTGGAGAACGTACTGTTGAAGCTCCCTAACGAGTGTTTCCGTGTGCGCTGTGAGCCACATGCTACACAGCTACCCGCTGGGAGTAACACTCATTACCCATGTGGCATCATACCTCCCAGTGACAGGCCGCGACTCTGCACGCACTGTTTTCTCTGCTGCAGTGCATGTGTCAGTCTCGCTTCTTTGTGTTCCCTGTGCATCTGCACCTCGACATCCGCGTGTTGAAAGCTCCTTGATGTGTCTGTGTGTGTGTGTGTGTCTGTGTGTGTGTGTGTGTGTGACAGATAGGTGTGACAGATAGGTCGCCACTGTGCCTATACACGCGAGCTCCAGTTCGCTCTCGTGCTCTTTACTTTCCAGGTAAATGCGTGTGATGTGTTACTGATGTGTGTGTCAACCTGTCGAGGCCGCAGCTTCTGGTGTTTCATTTCTGCGCGCCTGAGGAGGATGGTTGGTGCAGAGCTGGAAGCGGGGCGTGGACCAGGTTAGCCGTGTGCGCCGTCGGCGGGAGAGCGTGGCGGACTTGAATTGAGTGGCTACCTCGTCGGGGGTTACGCCGCCAACCGCCTTTCCCCCAGTCCACCAATTCACAAATGCCTAACAAAGGGATAATTTCTCCCCCGCATGATATAATCTTTCCTTTCACCCAATGCCTCAATGGAGTCCTTTATGTATTTTTTTTCTCACATCTCTCTCTCCCCTCCCTCCATCTCTTTCTGTCTTTCTCACTCTGTCTGTTGCTTCCCTGACCCCTCCCTGCTTGTCCGTCTCTCTCCCCATTTGCCCTCTTTCTGCCTCTGTTGCTTTCTTCCGATCCTTTTCTTGCTCTACTCTTCTCTTGCTCTGACCTTACAGAGGGTCTTTGCACTGAAGTCACTCTTGTTACTCTTTCTTCCTTTCTCTCTCTCTCTCTCTCTGTAGGAAAATCACACACTCATCAGTTTGCCGGCTCTGTTCCTGACGAGCAGGCTCGCAAGGAGAATATTAACGAAGCTCCTCAGCCAATTAACACCTAAAGCACATAACAACCTTTTATGCCAGCAGACACGCTCGCATGCACGTATACGTGCTGCACATGCACGGACACAAACACTAGCAGGAAAGACACACATTGGCTGCCACACACAATTTGGCCTAAACACACCTCCTCACACGAGCAAAGAGGCTCACATAAACAGAAACACACGTACAGGCCTCAAAGCAAGGAGGGACTTTCACACATGAGCACGTGCTTGCACACACACACACGCACACACACACTAATAGATTGTGCTGATGAGTGTGGGTGGCGAAGGAGGGGGACATTTATAGGAGCAAAGGGAAGTAATGTGGAGAGAAAGGAGAAGCAAACAAAGTGGGAAACAGCAGTGAGGTAGAGAGAGAGAAGGAGAGAGAGGTGAGGAGGGTGGGACGGAAAGATTGTGAGCGAGAGGAGAAAGACTGATTTATGGAGTGTGAAGAAAGGCATAACAAAGGGGGAAAAAATCAGTGATAGAAGGTTAACGTGGCTTGGCTTCTCCTGACATGGTTCATGCTAATGTGAAAGATTTAATAGAGGGTCAGCACGCACGCGCACACGCGCGCACACGCACACACGCACACACGCACACACGCACACACGCACACACGCACACACACACGCACACACGCACACACACACACACACACACACACACACACACACACACACACTTATCCTCACCAGGACAACACAATGCATTAAACATGGTGGTAGAAAGGGCATTAGCGGCAGACCTTTGCGCGTGCACACACACACACATTTTTGGACACAAAAAGTCCTCGTATGCATAAAACATGATCAGAGCCAGCAGGAGCAGGGGGCGTGAGGGAGACAGAGAGAACAAGTGCGAACGGACAAAAAGCGTATGGTAATGACCCGAATAACGAAAGGCTGCTGCCGGGAGAGGGGAGTCAGAGAGCGAGAGGAGGACAAGTGTGAATGTGGTAAAGTGATGGTGAGGAGGGAGAGAGAGAGAGAAACTTTCCTCACGGCCTGCTGCTTTTGGATTGAACAGCGTGCAAATGAAAAATGGAGATGAAATAATTAGACAGGCTGACTAGAGGCGCTCATCTAAATATGTAAATGCACTTAATTTTACTTTGATTTGCTCCACTGCTCCCCTATCACTCTCCCACTTCTATCTCCCCCACTTTCTGCCCACCATTCTCTCTCTCTCTCTTTCTCTGTCTCTCTCATCTGTTCCCATTCCACTCTCGCTTCATGCTTTTCATCTCCTCTGTCTCCCTCTCGTCACTCTTTCTACTCTGTCTGCATATTCGAGCTACAATATGTTAATATGCAATAGGTATGTCAGCTTGATTATACGCTGTTTTATGGACTTGCAGGAGTCAGAGAAAGAGAGTGTGTTTAATTAGTTAATTCACGCCTGTCTGACTCTGTGATGGGGCGTGCGTGTCTGTGCATGGTTGTAGACACAGTGGCATGTATCAGTTTGTACATATTTTTGAGAAAGGATATATTTGGATAAATCCATTTTAAGATTATTTCCACTGTTCATACTGGACAGTAGAAAGCAATCCGTGAGGCAATCCCTAAAGTTCAAAAAGATAATGTGATGCTTCAGCAGCGTTTCCACAGACACTTGGCATCACATCGTAACGTGTGTGTTTGTTGCCAGAGTGCAACTACGGCAGTTACGGCACCCTAATAGCAACTGGTTGGGTGAAGATCCCTCCTTGATTTGGCTGAATCCAACAACTGGAGCCTCATTAGAGATTGAAGCAATGTTTTGCTTTGCTTCATTTTTGTTAGGGATGCAACGATACCATTTTTTACAAACCGATACGATACCGATATTTTTATTTGTGTACTTGCCGATACCGAGTACCGATACCGATACTTCTTAGATTTGGTCTCCATGAAAGTGCAATTAATTTGGAGGCAGATTTAATTTTATCCTCTGCAGATTATGTCAAGCCTATAGTACAAAATTAACAGAAGGCTATCCCAAGCTTTAAACTTCTTGTGGAAGTCCCTCTAATGTCGGACCATAAAACGCCCCGTGTCCGGGTTCATAATGTAAGCGATAATATTAGGGATCGAGCAATTATATAGGAAGCTGTGTTCCAAGTTATGTTTCCGGTGCTTTTATTGTGGAGGGAGAAACGGAAAGGAAAAGAGTGGAATTGTGGGATATACGTGTGTGAAGGAGATAAAAAAAGTGGTTCAAGTTACCCTGCAGCGTGTTTTCATTTTATTAGAATTACAAATATAGACACACAACAGACACTCGGCTACAATAATATCATCCGTAGCCGCACAACAGCGTCTGAATGAGGCCGCTGCCAGCGCTACTTCTGGTGGATCAGCAACAGTTTGATTCAAACCGGCAGGACGGCGGTGATGACGCGCAGAGCTTCTCAATTATAGATATATTAAATATGGAAAATTTCAACTCTCGCGTCTAACGTGCCGCCAGCGTAAATTTGCGTCTGTCGCAACCACACGCGTCTGTGCATAGACTTTACATGTAATCTGGTCGCGCGAAACATTTGCGTCGCGTCGACGGACTGATTACAAGTAACTCCGGGGCTGTCAGCCACTAACAAGAGCACTAATATGAGCACTAATATGTCATACACACGTATGCAACACCGGTTAATAAGCACAATATCGATAAAGTCTTGTATTGTACTCGCGTCTCACTTTTCTCCTGTCTATTGAAAGAAGTGAGCGCTGCGTAGCGAGGATCCAAGATGGCGGCTCCAGATTCTGCTGTTGAGACAAACTGGCCATCTGATTGGACGGCAAAACAACTTGGATAGCGTGATTGGCTGCTCAGAAGTTGAGACTGTTGAGACAGTTGAGACAGAGAAGAGTGTCTCCGGCTCCGCCACGGGGTTGCTTCTCCACAAAGCGCGACCAGTTTGTTGTAGTGAAATACTGTTGAGTGAGTATCGGTTCTTGGTATCGGCCATTGAAACCGATGCGAGTATGAGTATTTAACGCAGTATCGACCACCGACACCGACACATTACATTACATTACATTTCATTTAGCTGACGCTTTTATCCAAAGCGACTTACATGCTATACAGTAGACCGTAGACACAGCAACGGTGAGCAACGAGGGTTAAGTGTCTTGCTCAAGGACACAACGACACAGACTGCCGGAGCCGGGGATCGAACCACCGACCCTCTGATTGAAAGACCGAGTTGCTAACCACTGAGCCACAGCCGCCCCCAGGGTTAAGTGTCTTGCTCAAGGACACAACGACACAGACTGCCGGAGCCGGGGATCGAACCACCGACCCTCAACCGACACCGGTATCGGTGCATCCCTAATTTTTGTAAATCTGACCGCTGGGCCGTTGACGCCCCTTCCATTGCCTTGGAGGCTGTCCTGGCCAGCTGATTGAGCTCATGGGCCTTTGAGCTATAAACACTGTCTCCGCATTCCAGCAGCTGGCATCCACCTTGAACCATCTTGTTTGGCACCTTCAACACCTCCACAGCACACGCATCACACATCCAGGTACTGCTTTCATTACTGATCCACCAACTCCATTGTTATTCTTTGCGCTAACCTTAGCTTGTTAGTTTTAAATATAACCTTGCGTGGACTCTCTCCCTGTCACATTCACTGTGCCAGTTTGTGACAAATCGCTGACAAACATAGTCCACGTAGGGGTATGATTCTCGCTTCGGGTGCAGAGGTCCAGGGTTCAATTCCTGGAGGAGCAAACAATGGAGTGGGTGGAACAGAAATGTCAGCAATGAAAGCAGTGCATGGATGTTTTATAGGTGAAAAAGATGTTGTAGGAAGAGAGGAATAGTCGGTGCTTTTCATTACACTGTGTGTGTGTGTTTGTAGCTCTGCCACATACCATAATTAATTTACACGCTTTAAATTGGCAGCTTTAAGGCAAGGGTGTCTCACTTTGTTAAATGCATGTTGCCTTGACTCCTCTCTCCTCTTGTCTCTTCCTCGCCTCCTCCGCACACATCTCTCGTGGGTGGGACTAAGACGTGAGGAGAGGAGGCGATGAAAGGAACTGAGAAGACAAGTTAGCATAGTGAAAAGCACCCTTGTGAGCACAAGGGATGCATTTATAGAGCTGTAATGCTGAGGTGAGCCCAATCAGCCATCAACCCTCCAATGTCAGCCAGCTGTTGGTTCTCCCCAAACAGCCAAGTACCAACTGTACAGCACTAGTTGTAAGCCAGCAAGAAGCTAGTAGCCGCTGACTGATCTTGAATTAAACTAATTTGTTTTATTCATTCATGTCATTCCCCCACAATCTCCCTCTTTTTTTCTACTCATCTATGAAGCAGATCTATAAAACCTGAGATAAGTGAACATGTTTTGCTCTAATTGCAACAAATAAAATCCAGGTCTATTTTGGGAGAAATATTTGGGGCTAATCGTGCCCACTCGCATCTTTCTTTTGACTTTGTATGCAAACACATTATGTCACACACACACACACCTTTTACAGTGGAGGAAGGTATCGCTTCCTGGCCATCATGAAGTGGATTGATAACTTTCACATGCAGTCTGACACTTGAGTTAAGGTGAGAAAGATCCAAACCTGTCCTGTGTTTGCATGCCTGTGTGTCTGCATGTAGAGATCATTGGACACCCATGTTGTGATTTATTTAAAAAGGTGGCTGTTGTAAATCCGGCAGTGGGAAGATAAGGAGCTACGCGTTTTTATTTATCTCGTTTTGAACTTTGCTCTCGGAGCTGCCCATGTAGTTCCCATCTCCACTGTCTTTTTCAAGGCTAATAATTATGGCAACAGTTCACAGATCCTGTTCCAATTAAACACAGTGTGCATAGATTCATAACATGACTGGCTCCTGCACCTTGTGAATAAAACTGGCTGCAAAGCACTGTGAAATTAAAATCCCCCCTCCTCTCACATTTTCCAAGAATTTTAATAATTGCTTTTTTAAGTGCATGTTGACTGAACATGTTATGAAATTACATTGTGCATTTGCATTGATGTTTTTGCACAAACCAAAACAAACGTAATGACACTGCAGCAGTACCAAAAAGAAAATAAGCAAAAAAAATGTGAGCAGTTTGAGTGTGTCTGAGTGTGGGCATGCTTTCCTATGTGTGAGTGTGCGTTTGGATTATAGATTAGAAGTCACCGCGGAAAAAGGCAGCTGTCCTTCTTAATGACAATCTGTCACAGCTCTTTTCTAACCGCTCCTCCTCTTTCATCAGCCTGTCTTCTCTCTCTCCAACCCCGTCCTCCTCTCTTTAGTCCGACTTGTACCAAAGATCCCTCACTGGGACACTCACTTCCTGTTTCTACAAGGTGACTCTGTCAGCAGTCCTCCTCATTTTATCTCTTTGTGTTTCCTTTTCCTTTCACCTTCTCTCTGCCAGCTGTGTTCGCTCTGTATCAATTTGTATCTCTGTTTGTTACCAATGTTTGTCACAATAAATCACAATTGCAGTATTGTGAGTTTTTATTTGGAGATCAAAAATGTTATGTCTTGATCTATATACTGTAAATTTGGTAAATTACACACACCCACCCACACAAATATAGCAGAATATATATTAAAAATGATAAATATATATGTTTTAATTAGTTTTTCTACCATTTGATCACTTTGTACTATACTTTGGATTGCTTTTATATTACTTTGTACTCCACAAATAAAGCGGTGCTTGAGCATCCACCCACAGTTGAGCTTCCTACATCAGAGCCAAACAATCGCATTAGACAAATGATGATCAATGCAGACAAATGACTATCTCACTAATTGTGACATACGATGAGGCGACCAATTGTGCTTTATGAGGCAATGCTTGGTAAATGGATTAAAGTAATGATTACTGATAGAAAAAAGCAAGTAGGATTTATTGGATCAGAACAAGTTTACCACTTTTCTTCAGGCTATAACTTTGCTCTCTTTTCCACCATCTGTCTTTCTGCCACTGCTGTCTCAAGTCCTGGAACATAAACAGTCTTATGGGTTTTGATTTGATTTGATCCCTTTCAGTTCTTCCTTCCTTTCTTTGTTGTTGTTGTTTTTGAGGCTTTGTTATTTTCCTATTTTTGTGGGGGGTTTTATCCTCCGAGGAGATAAACAGAGGTGACATTCTTTGTGTTCAAAGTTGGTTTCTTTTGCTGAAATCACGGAGCTGAAGGTATCAGATTCAGCATATTTTCTTCTCCGTCCCTTCCACACGAGCAGTCACACCGCTGCCCACATGCATCAGCACTGCACAGCATGTTCAAGGTACCTATCTGCCTCCACAAGTGACCCTGACCTAGCACCGGTGTTATTCATGAGCCTATTGCTGCTCTTCTCCTCTCTTCACATCCTCCAGCTCTAACAAGGGCCACAAATACCGGGGGGGGGGGGGCCCTGACCTTCCCTGACCTTCCATTAATCTGCAGGAATAGTTTCTCAAAAATACTTCAAACGGTATATAGTATTTGTGAGACGAATACAAGTTTGCTATTTATTTTATCTTCCAAATTTTCCCAGGTCAAAAACAATTTCAGAGATCATCTTGTTCTGGGCACGAGCAACACACTTCCTACTACCCTCAGGCTCAGTTAATTCATTTATAATGCGCTGCCACTGTTTTACCTACGTAATAGGTATTAGCACTCTCTGGCACTGGACTGAGCAATGACAAAGGCCGCCCAAAGGCATAAATACAGACAGATCAATCAATCACTGCTGTGGGGTAATAATTAAGTTGACACCTACAATATATTAATTAAACGTTCAATAAGCAGAGATGACCAAATCAGACCATAACAAAGGCCTTAAAGGATAATTTCAGTATTTTTCAACCTGGACCGTATTTCCCATGTTTTTGTGTCTAATGGGGACACCAATTTTTGAAATTGGTCCAGTATTAAGTAGTACGCGGCAGACAGCAGCCACTAAACACTACAATGTAATCATAGCGGGCAATTGCACACGTCTATTTACAGCCACTGAAAGTGCTTGTTGTTGCCGATGACAGCCTCAGATTGTTATTATAAATGTATATACAGAGAAAAAAAAACATTTTTCTTCCCCTTTCGCTTGATGATATCTTAAATCTTGTGTTTCATATTGTCAAAATCTGCAAAATATTCAGGTATGACATTGAAAGGATTTTATAAAACACCAAGCTACACTTTCTGTTCTCCAACACAACAACCTTGGACAACACCAGTGACCCGTGGCATTCCCCTCTCCGACTCACACTCATGCTCCAGGGTCCAGGCTGAAAAATATAAAACATCTGCTTATATTTTTCAACTTCACTGTAGATTATTAGGAGTTTAACTTTTCAAAATGCTGTCAAATCTCTATTCCACCATACCTTTTATAAGGGCTGTCAATTCCACACAGCGGATAACAGCCGGGGCCAAAAGGAGCAAAAGGTGATGCAGCCTCCATCCCTCTCGTGCCGAAGTAAAAGAAAAAAATGTATCAATTCATCTAAGAGGCTTTCTTTCCCCATGTTATGGTACTGCGGGATACTTTGGGCTGTTTGCCTTTAACAAGCAAAAACACTTGTTGAAACTGCTTTAACAAGCCAGTCGCACACCGAGCCTCTGAGAACACAGAGAATTCAACACACACATTCCTCTATTCGCACACGCACACTCCTCTCTGTTTACTTCTGGACGACTCAAACTGGACGGAGAGTCTGCAAAGCCACAGCGGAGGGACCCGACAAATGAGCCGAAGTAGCTCGGAGCAATTAACCAGCATGCATTTTATACACCTCTCGCCTCTTTAAAAAAATTATTCTGATTTCGCATTTCATTCAGCTTCACTTCAACAGCACGGTTGGTTGGAGGGAGCTTGGGGGATTTGAGACCTTTTAGAGACTAACCACAAGAAGAAGAATCAGACCCCAACCAGCATGACTAACGCTTGTACACTGCTGCTATCAGGCAGCGTTTTATCAGCGAGGTTCCCAGTACACCTGTTGGTAATTCTAATGAAGAGAATAACACCCCCAGCAGGAGACTAAATTAAGATGCAGCAGTCACAAACAGGCCTAATAAGGCACTATGTGGGGCCTACACATTCATACATAGATTCCCAGCTGTGTGTGTGTGTGATATAGACGGAGGGGTTCCAGTATTATTTCATGACCTGAGGAACCTCTTTGTAACTACTTGCATAAGTAAGCTTCAGCCCAAGATTATAATGCAGACAGACAGACACACACACACGCAATTGTGCAGTTCAATCATGAAGTTATTTTGAAAGCAACCAACAGAAAACCCTGCAAAGACACTCATGCACACAAACGCATAAACCCACAACCCCCCACAGCATCTCACACACACACACACACACACAGAGACATATTACATACAATCATCCTTTGCAGCCGGTCCTTTCTGCACATCCTCATACTAACATCCATCGCCTAGCAACCGCCTATCAGGAAACACGCTCACCTCCGGACCTCAGTCATGGGCCCTTTTTAACCATAAAAGGTGCCCGGAAGCCAACTCTCTGCACTGGTTGTTGAGAGAACCACTGGTCAACGGAGCCAGGCTGGACGTCAGCAACCACACCACCCACGGCCTGACGGCGGCGCTGATCCAGTCTGGAACCTTGACCCTGCAGCAGCTGGTGGATGCAGCGGGGCCGGCACTGACCAACACCCAGGCCCTGGGTTCTCTGCTGGGGCTGCAGTCTCTCCGGGTGGCAAGGAGGATCCTGGAGCTCTGGTCACAGAGACTAACAAACAAAGACAAAGACCTCCTGATGGGTGGCCAGACCAGGACCAGCCCGGATGCTGCAGACCCCTACCCAGACATCATCCTGAGCCCAGGGCTGGGAGAAAAGACCGGCCCCCTTCTGAGAGTCATCCACGCAGAAAAACTAACAATAACGAGAGCGGACAAAGAGACTCTGTACCGCAACTGCGTGAAGTGCATCCACCAGGCCGGACTGAGCGGCAGGCCTCCAACTGTGTGGACCAAGAGATGGGGACAGGATGGACCCAGCCCACAGTGGAGGATTTTATACAAAGCCCCCCTCAAAAAACGGACAGGTGACCTCCAGTGGAGAATCTTGCACGGTGCCGTCGCTTCCAACGCTTTTATTTCTGTTCTTAATCCAACTGTTTTTAGCGGGTGTCCATTTTGCGGAGTACGTGAGACAGTTTACCACGTTTTTACTGAGTGCAAGAGACTCACCAGTCTCTTCTCTCTTTTAACATCGGTTTTTACACGTTTTAACGTTGTTTTTACTGAGAGGATTTTTATTATGGGAGCTGGCTACAACAAAAATTTTAAAATCAAGTGGCAGCTCCTCAACTTCCTCTCAGCCCAAGCTAAACTGGCCATTTACACCAGCAGGAAGAGGAAGGTAGAGCAGGGGGAGGGGCAGGAAGCGGCAGCAGTGTGGAAGACAAACCTCCGGTCAAGACTCCGGCTTGAGTTCGGATTTTATCGACATGTTTCCGATCTTGAGTCTTTTAAAGAGCGATGGTGTTTTAAGAACACACTGTGTGAGGTTTTAAATGATCAGCTGTCCTTTTCACACTTTTTAACTGACTGATGTATTTTAAAAACAAAAGAAAACAAGTCTTTTAATTTAGTTTGTGGTATTTATTTTGCACGAACACTGTGATTGTAAAAATTTTTAAAAATATGTAAATAAAGTGTTTTTTGGATCTCTCTCTCTCTCTCTCTCTCTCTCTCTCTCTCTCTCTCTCTCTCTCTCTCTCTCTCTCTCTCTCTCTCTCTCTCTCTCTCTCTCTCTCTCTCTCTCTCTCTCTCTCTCTCTCTCTCTCTCTCTCTCTCTCTCTCTCTCTCTCTCTCTCTCTCTCTCTCTCTCTCTCTCTCTCTCTCTCTCTCTCTCTCTCTCTCTCTCTCTCTCTCTCTCTCTGACAGAGCGTGTGTGAGCTGAGAGCAGGTGGTGGTGGCAGAGCGTGTGTGTCTTTAGTTGTTTTGATAGTTAATGATATATTTTTCACATAGTTTAATAATCACAGTTGCACAGTAGTTTATAGTTTAGTGTTTGGGTTTTTTGTGGGTTTATTTTTTTCTTTTCTTTCTCACCGGCGTCTGCCGGTAGCGTGGCAGGCGCCATGGCTAGCGGGTGCTACAAACACCTCACCCGCAAACACGGTGTAAAGGTGTGTGCCACGTTCCCCTGCAGCGTGGAGGACATCGGCCTCGCTGTGGGGGAAAAGGTCGGCCACAGCGGCGTCGTGTCGGCCGCTCGTATGAACAGTGCCGTGGTTGTTTTCCTGGACCGGGTGGAGAAGGTGAACTCGGTGGTCGAGACAGGCATCACCGTTAACAGCTGTTTCGTGCAGGTACTACCTTTATGCCAACCCGCCACCAAGGTAGTCCTGTCGAACGTCCCCCCCTTCATCACCGATGAGTTCCTCAGCAGAGAGCTGTCTAGACACGGGAAGGTGGCGTCCCCGATCCGCAGGATGTTGTCTGGGTGTAAGTCCCCATTGCTGAAGCACGTGGTGTCCCATCGCAGGCAGCTGTATATGATACTGAACAACCGGAACGAGGAGCTCAACCTCCGTTTCATTGTTAAAGTAGATGATTATGACTACACCATATACGCCACTTCAGCGGGCATGAAGTGCTTCGGTTGTGGAGAGGAGGGACACTCGGTGAGGGCCTGTCCGAAGCGGAGCGAGCCGGCTCCGCCCGGCCCGGGAGCGGCTGCGGCTGCTGACGCGGGGGCCCCCGCCGCTCCACCGGTACCGGAGCGGCGGAGGGCTCCCGCCTGGGGGGCCGCTGCCGCGGTGGCCGCCCCCATCGTGCGGCCGATCGCGGCTCCGCGGAGCTCTCCGCGGAAACCCGTCGCTGTGGCCGGACCAACACAGGGGGTGAGTTCAGTTGATGCACCGGGGGTGGAGGTAGTTACGGGTGAAAAGGGGGTTTTGGGTGAGGGTATTGTGCGTAAAGAGGGGGTGGTGGGTGAGGAGGTTGTTCTGGGAGGGGAGGGTGCTCTGGGTGGGGTGGGGGAGAAGGAGGTGGGGGGTGGTGTGAGCGATGTGTGTGGGATACAGGTGGAGGAGAAGGCAGGTGAGGGGGTCGCGGAGGAGAAGGCAGGTGAGGGGGTCGCGGAGGAGAAGGCAGGTGAAGCAGGTGGGGAAAAGGAGAAAGAAAAAGACGGGGGGGAGCGCAGTGCGCTGTGGAGTGAGCAGGTGGAGGAGGCGGAGATGGAGGAGGAAAACGAGGGGGAAAAAAAAAAAAGTACAACAAAACGCAGGAGGTCGAACAGGGTGGTGGCGATGAATGTGGGTGTGACTGATGAGAGTGCGAATGATGAGTGTGTGTCTGATAACAGTGATGTTCCGGTTTTTAGCAACAGTCAAAAAAAGAAAATGTTTACATCAGAAAAATTAAAATCGTTTTTAGCACAAACCAAGAACCAGCATGGGGTAAAGGTGGGTGAGCACTTCCCAGACCTAGGTCTTTTTATTGCCTCGGCCAGACTCCACATGAGCCAGAGGGAGGAGTCTGGCCTCACAGACCAGGAGGCTTTTAGACTGAAGAAACTTGTGCTTAAGGCAAAGCGTCAGCTGAGCAGTGATGGAAAGGGCAGCTTGGGATATTTTATCTAAGTTACTGTTTTATTGGTTGGTTTTTACTTTAATTTTATCCACCATGGATGTTTTTAAAGTGGGCCTGTCCAATGTAAATGGTGCCAGAGACGTCCGGAAGAGAACGTCTATCTATGAAACATCTAAAATGAAAAAGATAGACGTTCTCTTCCTACAGGAGACACACAGTGATTTTAACAATGAGTCTGACTGGAGGAGGGAGTGGGAGGGGGAAGTCATTTTAAGCCACAACACCTCCCTTAGCGCAGGAGTGGGCTTCCTCTTCTCACGGGCTTTTAAACCCAACGCACTGGAGGTCCAGCATTTTATCGAGGGGAGGCTTCTTTTAGTCAAAGCTCGGTTCGACAAATTTTCTGCTGTTTTTATCAACGTTTATGCTCCATCGTCCGGTGCAGAGAGGAAGCAGTTTTTACTCAAAGTGAATGAGGTTTTAAATGGTTGCTCCACGGAGGATTTTTTATTCTTGGGGGGGGATTTTAACTGCACAGAGGATGCAATTTTAGATCGGAATCACGCAGAGCCTCATCCAGCCTCTCAGCACGCCTTGAAGCAGCTGGTCCGCTCTCACGGCCTGGTGGATGTGTGGAGGAGGATGCACCCAGACTCCAGACAGTACACCTGGTCCCACCTCAGAGAGAGCAGGGTCTCCTCAGCGAGGTTAGATCGTATTTATTGTTTTAAGCATCATTTTAGCATTTTTAAGAGTTGTGTTATTATGCCTACTGGTTTTAGTGATCATTCTCTGGTTTTAGCTCATGTTCTTATCAGGAACATTTTACCCAGAAGTGCGTATTGGCATTTTAATTCTGTTTTAACATTTGATAAGTGTTTTAGAGAGGTTTTTATTTATTTTTGGGGTACTTTTAGACAGAGGAAGGGTGATTTTAGCAGTCTTAAGCAGTGGTGGGACCATGGTAAGACACAAATAAGACTACTGTGTCAACAGCACACTTTAAACGTCACACGTGATAGCGCCAGATCTATGAAAGATCTAGAGACCGAGATAGTGGAATTAGAACATTTAAGTGAGTCCACAGGAGATCGAGGTTATATTGAAAACCTCAAAGAGAAAAAGAGGGCTTTAGCCGACCTGCTGGATAGTAAGGTGCAGGGCGCCCTGGTCAGGTCCCGGTTCCTGAACATCACAGAGATGGATGCTCCCTCTAGCTATTTCTTCAGTCTGGAGAAAAAGAACGGGCAGGGGAAAGTAATCCACGCACTGCTGTCTGACACAGGGCAGGAACTGACGGAACCGGGCCAGATACGGGGGCGAGCTGTGAGCTTTTATCAAAAATTATACTCCACGGAATACCAGGAAGAGCCAGCTCTCCTGGAGAGTTTCTGTGGAGGACTGCCCCAGGTCTCTGATGAGGCCAACTCACAGCTCCAAGGCCCCCTCCAGATGCAGGAGCTGCTGGCCGCCCTGCAACGCATGCAGGGGCGGCGGGCTCCTGGCATCGATGGCCTTACGGTTGAATTTTATAAGGCCTACTGGGACATCCTCGCAGAGGATGTCTCGGAGGTTTTTAATGAGTGTCTGGCCTCTGGTTCCATGCCAGTGTCCTGCAGGAGGGCAGTCCTCACATTGCTGCCCAAAAAGGGAAACCTGCAGGACATCAAAAACTGGCGCCCTGTGTCACTGCTCTGTGTGGATTACAAACTCCTGTCCAAAGTATTGGCCTCCAGGCTGGGAAAAGTTATGGAGCAGGTCATCCACCGGGACCAGACCTACTGCGTCCCCGGCAGGTCCATGGTGGACAACGTCCACCTAATTCGAGATGTTTTGGATGTCTCTAGTTCATTAGGTGTAGACGCTGGTTTGATTTCCCTGGACCAGGAAAAGGCTTTTGACCGCGTTGAGCACAGCTTCTTGTGGAGCGTGATGGAGAGGTTTGGGTTCAGCGCGGGCTTCATAGCTAAGATCAAGGTGCTGTACAGGGATGTTGAGAGTGTGCTGAAAATCAACGGCAGTCTGAGTGCTCCTTTTAGAGTGTGTAGAGGGGTCCGGCAGGGCTGTGCTCTGTCTGGGATGCTCTACGCTCTCTCCCTTGAACCTCTCCTCCACAAGATACGTTCCAGCACTCAGGGTTTGTTTTATCCGGGTTTTAATAAAGAAATGATTTTATCTGCGTATGCAGACGATATTATATTTTTTATTAAAAACCAAAGTGAGGTCAACATTTTAGCAGGTATTATACAGGATTTTAGCTCAGCATCGGCAGCGAGGGTCAACTGGGGAAAGAGTGAAGCCCTCGCTGTCGGTGAGTGGGGCGGCGGTCTCCCAGTTCTCCCCCAAAACCTGGAGTGGAAGAGAGGAGGTTTAAAGTATCTAGGGGTGTTTTTGGGAGCAGACCATATAGTGAAGAAGAACTGGGAGACCGTCACAGAAAAGGTCGAAGAGAAACTTAAAAAATGGAAATGGCTGCTCCCCCAGATGTCACTTAGAGGGAGAGTGCTGGTTTTAAATAACTTGGTAGCATCCCAGTTGTGGCACCGGTTAGCCTGTGTGGACCCCCCCTTAGGCCTACTTGCAGACATCCAGAGGAAGATGGTGGACTTCCTCTGGGGGGGTCTGCACTGGGTGCCACAGGGGGTGCTGTTTTTAGCCAGGGAGGAGGGGGGACAGGGCCTTGTCCACCTGGCCAGCCGGACTGCCACTTTTAGACTACAGTTTATTCAAAGGTACCTCACAGGCCCGGCAGATCTGGTGTGGAGAGATGTGGCCAGCAGCATCCTGAGGCGTGCCAATAACCTGGGGTTGGATGATGCTCTGTTTTTAACTGATCCTAAATTTTTAAAATTAACTATGTTGCCTCCTTTTTATCAGGGTGTCTTTAAGTCATGGGCCCTTTTTAACCACAAAAGGTGCCCAGAAGCCAACTCTCTGCACTGGTTGTTGAGAGAACCACTGGTCAACGGAGCCAGGCTGGACGTCAGCAACCACACCACCCACGGCCTGACGGCGGCGCTGATCCAGTCTGGAACCTTGACCCTGCAGCAGCTGGTGGATGCAGCGGGGCCGGCACTGACCAACACCCAGGCCCTGGGTTCTCTGCTGGGGCTGCAGTCTCTCCGGGTGGCAAGCAGGATCCTGGAGCTCTGGTCCAAGAGGCTAACAAAGAAAGACAAAGACCTCCTGATGGGTGGCCAGACCAGGACCAGCCCGGATGCTGCAGACCCCTACCCGGACATCATCCTGAGCCCAGGGTTGGGAGAAAAGACCGGCCCCCTTCTGAGAGTCATCCACGCAGAGAAACTAACAATAACGAGAGCGGACAAAGAGACTCTGTACCGCAACTGCGTGAAGTGCATCCACCAGGCCGGACTGAGCGGCAGGCCTCCAACTGTGTGGACCAAGAGATGGGGACAGGATGGACCCAGCCCACAGTGGAGGATTTTATACAAAGCCCCCCTCAAAAAACGGACAGGTGACCTCCAGTGGAGAATCTTGCACGGTGCCGTCGCTTCCAACGCTTTTATTTCTGTTCTTAATCCAACTGTTTTTAGTGGGTGTCCATTTTGCGGCGTACGTGAGACAGTTTACCACGTTTTTACTGAGTGCAAGAGACTCACCGGTCTCTTCTCTCTTTTAACATCGGTTTTTACACGTTTTAACGTTGTTTTTACTGAGAGGATTTTTATTATGGGAGCTGGCTACAACAAAAATTTTAAAATCAAGTGGCAGCTCCTCAACTTCCTCTCAGCCCAAGCTAAACTGGCCATTTACACCAGCAGGAAGAGGAAGGTGGAGCAGGGGGAGGGGCAGGAAGCGGCAGCAGTGTGGAAGACAAACCTCCGGTCAAGACTCCGGCTTGAGTTCGGATTTTATCGACATGTTTCCGATCTTGAGTCTTTTAAAGAGCGATGGTGTTTTAAAAACACACTGTGTGAGGTTTTAAACGATCAGCTGTCCTTTTCACACTTTTTAACTGACTGATGTATTTTAAAAACAAAAGAAAACAAGTCTTTTAATTTATTTATTTATTTATTTTTTGTATTTATTTGCATTTGAGACAGTTTGTGACTGTAAAAATTTAAACAATATGTAAATAAAGTGTTTTTGTAAAAATCAAAAAAAAAAAAATAAAAAAAAAAAAAAAAATCTCTCTCTCTCTCTAGCTCTCTCTCTCTCTCTCTCTCTCTCTCTCTGAGCGGATGTGTGAGTGTGAGTGCTGAGTGAGGTTACGGAGCGCGTGAGTTTCTATCTTTGTTTTTCTGTGTATTTGGTGTTGTGTCTGTGTGTATTTTGTTGTGTAGGTATTAGTTATTAGTTGGTGGAGGGTTTTGTTCGGTAGTTTGGTGGTTAGCCGGGCGTCATGCCCGTGGTGAACGGCCATGCGGGGCTGGAGAAGCTGACACGCCGACATGCGGTGAGGATTTCCCCGCATGTCGGCTGCTCAGTGGAGGAGGCCAGCTATGCGGTAGGGGAGGTGGTCGGGTTTGACAGCGTGAAGTCTGCCTCCAGAATGAACAAGGCCGTGGTTATATTCCTGGATGACGTGGCGAAGGTTCAGGATGTGGTGGAGAAAGGAGTGGTGATTCGTGATACCTTCACCCCGGTTCTCCCGCTGGCGAGCCCAGCAAAAAGAATCATGATTTCAAACGCACCTCCGTTTATTAAAAATGAGGATTTGGCCAAAGAGCTGTCACGGTACGGCCAGCTGATGTCGCCTATCAAGATGATTCTGCTCGGATGTAAATCACCGAAACTCAAACACGTCGTGTGTCACAGGAGACAGGCCTTCATGGTTTTGAAAGACAACGCGGCAGAGCTGAATTTAACTTTTAGTTTTAAAGTTGAAGGCTTTAGTTATGTTGTGTTCGCTACGTCTGATACTATGAAGTGTTTTGGTTGTGGGGAGGAGGGTCATTTGGTCCGTTCCTGTCCGCGCCGTCCTGGCCCCGATCCTGCGGGGCCGGGCGGTTCGGATGAGCCGGCGCCAGGTCCCGAGGTGCCGGGGGGTTCGGAGAAGCCGGCCCCCGGTCCCGCTGGATCGGGTGGTTCGGCCACAGAGCAGCCTACAGGGGGCTCAGAATCAGATGTTGCGCCACCTGCGGCTGATTCAGACGGGGCAGGTGCGCAACAGAGTGCAGAACAGGCTCAGGAAAAGGAGAATAAGGTTGCAGGCCCACAACATGAGGGTGGAAATAAAACTGTTAGTGTAGGAAGTGGACAGTCAAAGGAGAAAGCAGAAAATGACACACAGACAAGGAAAGAAAAAGGCAAGACAAATAAAGCCAGCTGCAGTCAGAATGATATTAATGAGGTTGATGATGCTCTGGATGAAACTCTGTCTGAAGAGATGGAGGTAACTAAAAGATCCAGCAAGAGAAAAATCAGCTATAACAAAGAGCAGAATGATGCTAAAGCGAAAAAGCTGTTAGAGGATCTGTGTGATGATGATGATGATGATGATGAGGAGGATTGTGAGTGGACAGCTTCCCAAGTAGAGAAGTTAACTCTTTATCCTCTGGATAAGATCAAGAAGTTCCTGCATGACACTAAGGGGCTCAAGGCAGTTAAGACGGAGCAGTTTTTCCCAGACCTGAGAGGGTTCATCAGGTCTGTGGCGTTGCTGAGGAAGGATACTGAAGGGTTCACTATTCAAGAGGTTTACCGCCTCAGGAAACTGGTCACTAAAGTCAGAGCTCAACTTATTGATGATGATGACGACTGTATATAATGTGTTTCTACACGTAATTGTCATGTGTGTTTTTGTTTTTGCTCTTTTATTTTTTATGGCGGATTTAAAAATTGGATCCCTAAATATTAACGGAGCAAGAAGTGATGTAAAAAGAGCTTCTCTGTTTAAACTGATGGAGTTAAAACATCTAGATGTTATTTTAGTGCAGGAGACTCACAGTGATGTGGAGAATGAGAGTGAGTGGAAGAAGCAGTGGCCTGGGGAAGTTATTCTCAGCCATAAGGCCTCTAACAGTGGGGGGGTCGGGGTGCTCTTCTCTAAGGGTTTCCGTCCCTGCTCCTTCAGTGTGGAGGAGATCATGTGTGGGCATATTATAAAAATCAAGGTTCAACTTGAAAATGTCCAACTTATTTTTATAAACGTGTATGCTCCAGTTTTGGCCATTGAACGAATGTTTTTTTTAGATCTTTTGTCTGATGTCATTCAGGATTGTACTGATGATTATTTGTTTTTGGGAGGTGATTTTAACTGCACAGAGAATCCCAGTGTAGACCGTAATCACCTGGAGCCGCATCCTGCTTCCTCGGCCAGACTCAGGCGTCTGATGGAGAGCTGTGAGCTGAAGGATGTGTGGAGAGGGTTTAACATCAGCGACAGGCAGTACACCTGGAGTCATTCCAGAGAGAACGTCTTGTCTTTGGCCAGGCTGGATCGCTTCTATTGTTTTAAGCACCATTTTAGTGTGTTTAAAGCGTGTGTTATTTCTCCTGTTGGTTTTACAGACCATTGTCTTGTCCAGTGCTCTATTTATATTCAGAATGTAAGACTGCACAGCGCATATTGGCACTTTAATACTGGACTTTTAAATGATATTTCTTTTAAAGAGGTTTTTAAGTGTGTGTGGGGTACACACCAGAGTCTTAAGGCCAGTTTCCCATCGCTGCAGCAGTGGTGGGATGTTGGAAAGATTCAGGTGAAACTCTTGTGTCAGCAATATACTCGCAATGTCACCAAGCACATTACCAGGTCTCTTCAAGACCTGGAGATTGAAGTAGTGGAATTACAGAGTTTGGTGAATTCCACAGGAAATCAAGGGCATGTTGAAGCTCTTAAAGTCAAGAAGGCTGCTTTAGCCAACCTGTTGGGCATTACAGCACAGGGAGCTCTGGTCCGCTCACGCTTCATGAACGCCTCGCAGATGGACGCTCCCTCGCAGTTCTTCTTTGGTCTAGAGCGGAAGAATGGTCAGAGAAAGATCATGCATTCTCTACGCTCGGAAGAAGGAGTCACAATCACGGGAACCCCTGAGATCAGGAGATTTGCCACCTCCTTCTACAAAGACCTGTTCAGAGAGGAGTACGTGGAGGATGCTGAGTCAGCTGCATCCTTCTACGATGGGCTTCCTCAGGTGGATGCTGCTACCAACACGGTGCTGGAAGACCAACTGTCCCTGAATGAGTTGTTTGCGGCTCTGATGAGCCTGGGGAACGGTAAGGCACCAGGCATCGACGGGCTGCCTGTGGACTTCTATAAGACCTTTTGGCCAGTAATTGGTGAAGATCTGCTGGAGGTCTTGCAAGACAGCTTGAGCAGAGGACGTCTGCCACTGAGCTGCAGAAGGGCCGTCATTACCCTGCTGCCGAAGAAAGGAGACCTGCAGGAGTTGAAGAACTGGAGACCTGTTTCTCTGCTGTGTGGGGATTATAAGATCTTGTCCAAAGCTCTCGCTTCTCGGCTGAGGGAGGTAATGGGTGAAGTGGTTCACATCGACCAGACTTACTGTGTGCCCGGCAGGTTAATGAGTGACAATATCACTTTAATTCGGCATGTTTTGGACGTCTCTGGCTCGGTGGGCATGGATACTGGCCTTATTTCCATAGACCAGGAAAAGGCTTTTGACCGGGTTGAACACCAGTATTTGTGGCACACGCTCAATGCTTTTGGCTTCAGCCCAGGGTTCATAGCTAAGATACAGGTACTGTACCGTGACATTGCGAGTATATTAAAGGTTAATGGTGGTTTGGCTGCACCTTTTAATGTGCAGAGAGGGGTACGGCAGGGGTGCTCTCTGTCAGGGATGCTATATTCCCTCTCTATTGAGCCTCTGCTCAATAAGCTCAGGAAGGAACTTTTAGGTGTTTATTTTCCTGGGTGTGATTCAGCTGTTAAAATATCAGCTTATGCAGATGATGTCATGGTGGTTTTAAACAAACAAGCAGATATCGACACTTTGGTAGGGAATGTAAGTATTTTTAATCATATCTCGTCTGCCAAAGTTAACTGGACTAAGAGTGAAGCTGTGGTGGTGGGGGATAAGCTGCAGAGTAAGCTATCTCTCCCAGGAGGGCTCACCTGGAAGAAAGGAGGGGTAAAGTATTTGGGTGTGTTTTTGGGAGAGGAATGTGTGATGCAAAAGAACTGGGATACTGCTCTGGAAAACATAGAGGGCCGTTTAAAGAGATGGAAGTGGCTCTTACCGAGCATGTCCTATAGAGGCAGGACACTTGTTATTAATAATCTACTGTCCTCTTCTCTGTGGCATAAACTGTCTTGTGTGGACCCCCCTTCTGATTTACTTGCAAAAATTCAATCCGTTTTGATCAATTTCTTTTGGGATAAGCTGCACTGGATTCCCCAGGCGGTTCTTTTTCTCCCCAAAGAACAAGGAGGACAAGGACTGGTTCATTTGGCCAGCAGGGGCGCTGCTTTCCGCCTGCAGTTCCTCCAGAGACTGCTGGTTGGCCCTAAAGACCTGGTCTGGAGACCTCTGGCCCACTGGGTGCTGAACAACTTTAAGGGATTTGGAATAAGAGATTCTGTGTTCCTGATGGATGTGAGGACGCTGAGTTTCCAGACGTTGCCGCCTTTTTATCGTGGAGTGTTTACGGTGTGGAAGCGGTTGACCAAGGAGAGACGGCCGCAAGGTGACTCCCTACACTGGCTGCTACAGGAACCGGTGGTGTACGGGGACCGGATGGACTACCCCTGCTGGGCAGGTTCTGCCATCACAGACGCATTCTGCAGAGCACGGGTGCTCACGCTGGGGAATGTGGTGGATATTGCCGGACCTGAACTAAACAATGCTGCTGCCTTGGCAGCCGTTATGGGTATGAGATCAGTCCGAACAATCTCAAAACTATTGGACCACTGGAAATACAAGCTGTCTGGACATGACTCCATATTGTTGAAGGAATATCATGTTGGTCAGAGAATACCTCGATCTGACGATTCCTTCCCTGATTTAGGTGTCCGTCCCTACCTTGAGAACTGTGTTGGGGGTTTGTTTGATGTGAAGCACTGCACTGTAGACTTTAAAGAGGCAAAAGGGAAAGCCTTTTATAAAATGATGGTGCTATGTTTGAATAAGAGCAAACTCCATGACCGGGCTGACACACCGTGGAGAGGTCATCTGGGTTTGGCGGTTGATGTCCAACCTGCGTGGAGGGTTTTATACAAACCACCATTAACCAAAAGAGTAGCTGACTTGCAGTGGAGGGTGTTACACGGGATAGTGGCGGTCAACGCGTTTCTGTCTGTCATTAGTCCTGGTGTTTCTAACAAATGTCCCTATTGTGAGGAAAGAGAAACCGTGTTCCATTGTTTTGCTGAGTGTGTGCGTCTGCTGCCGTTGTTCGTGCTGCTGGAGAAACTGTTCAGTAAGGTAGGGGGAGGTCTTCTCCAAGCACATGTTCATCCTCGGGTTCGGGTACAGGAAGTTAGCTAAACATAAATGTCAGCTGTTGAACTTCATCCTGGGCCAATCAAAGATGGCCGTGTACGTGAGCAGGAAGAGGAAGGTGGATGACTCGGTTGATATAAATGTGAACCTGCTGTTTACTCGAATGGTAAAAGCCAGAATCAGGATTGATTTTAACTTTTATAAAGAGATGAAGGATGTGGATCAGTTCAGTGTGATCTGGGCTCATGGTGATGTGTTGTGCTCTGTTGAAGGAGACCAACTCATCTTCTCTCAGGAGGTGATGTCATGTATTTAAGTGTATGTGGATGTACATGTGTTGTTGGATTGTTGAAGAGATTATTTTTTTGTAGGTAACGAAATGGGATTTTGTTAAAATAAAGTTCCTTTAAAAATCAAAAATCTCTCTCTCTCTCTCTCTCTCTCTCTCTCTCTCTCTCTCTCTCTCTCTCTCTCTCTCTCTCTCTCTCTCTCTCTCTCTCTCTCTCTCTCTCTCTCTCTCTCTCTCTCTCTCTCTCTCTCTCTCTCTCTCTCTCTCTCTCTCTCTCTCTCTCTCTCTCTCTCTCTCTCTCTCTCTCTCTCTCTCTCTCTCTCTCTCTCTCTCTCTCTCTCTCTCTCTCTCTCTCTCTCTCTCTCTCTCTCTCTCTCTCTCTCTCTCTGTGTGTGTGTGTGTGTGTGTGTGTGTGTGTGTGTGTGGGAGGCACTCTATGACTTTAAACCTATTTTTTTAGATATACTGCTTCAGATACACCGTGACTGAAAGCAGTGATTTATATTATGCACGTAGACAGATTAGAGAAAGATGAGATGCCATTCTCACAAAAACACATACTGGTGTCATGCACAGGTTAGATATGTATGCATCTGATCAAAAACATTGGCATTGCAGATAATTTGATTTGCTTGTCAAATCTGTCTTGATATGTCCTCATCTTGCGGACTAATGAAGATGCCTGAAATACGACGTTGTTTCAGATGGTTGACAGTGTTTGTTTTGCAAGATGTTCTGAGGGAGACGATGTCTCGCCATCAAATTGTGTTTCCTCTTGTTGATGTCAGGGGATTGGCAGTAAGCGGAGAGCAATGTAGTGCAGTGGTACAAAAGCACTCGACCTGGGGACTCTCCAGCACAATGAGATGATGATAAAACTGAACTCTCCATCCATCCATCCATTTTCCACCGCTTATCCGGGGTCGGGTCGCGGAGGCAGCAGGTCAAGCAGGCTGACCTGAATCAGCCTCAGGATGAATTATCGATTTCTGTCACACTTGAAACAAACAATCTTGTTTTAGTTGAGCAAAAAGTTTTGTCTGAGTAGTGACTTTCGCTCAAATTTGGCCAACACAAATGTCGGTGTTTGGAGTCAGTGTTGCTGACTCTTTTACCAAGACGTTTGTGGCAATCCAAAAATATGACCCTGATCATTGAATGTTCTATATATTTGCATCGTCCCGGTGCTGAAATGATCAGTCTTCAATACGTCCTTTCAGACACCTCACAAACGTATTTTTCGTCTATCATTTTGTTTTTTACTCATTGTATTTCAAAAATAATAAAATGGAACGTCATGCCCATCCATCCATCCATCCATTTTCCACCGCTTACCCGGGGTCGGGTCGCGGAGGCAGTAGGTCAAGCAGGCTGACCCAGACTTCTCTCTGACCCGCAACATCTACCAGATCATTCTGGGGGATCCCGAGGCGTTCCCAGGCCAGCTGGGAGATATAATCCCTCCAGCGTGTCCTGGGTCTTCCCCGGGGCCTCCTACCAGTTGGACGTGCCTGGAAAACCTCTAAAGGGAGGCGTCCTGGAGGCATGAACTCTAACAAGACCAAATCAAGGCTTCAATTTTTACTGTGATGGATTTCTGTCTCAGGCTATTTTCAACTGTGTTGAAAGTTGTTTTTCACGCAGGGTAAAAACGAAAAATGAACTATTTTCTATCTTTTAATACACGACGAAGAAGCGAGCCACAAATGACAGTATTATCCATTGACGATACAACTGAAACAGACCTGCTGGCTCCTTATGTGACACTAACTTTAGGAGCTCTAATCTCACTCATGTGATCCAATAAAAAACCCTAATTAAAACAACGATGGAAACAGAGGATCAGACTCACCTCACACAAAACTTTGCTCTTGGACTGAATCTGTGACGAGATTTGGTCCCAATCTGTGCAGATGTTGGGTTATAATTATCGGACATGATTGACATTGAGGTGGCTTCATGGGGTTAGCTATAATTGAATCCCTCCCTCGAGCAGATACATTTAGATTGACCACTGGTCTCAATCAAGCTTTTGATCCGATTGTCCGGGTGAGAAAATCTGCCGTAAATCAGCCTGATAATCCTCGGCCAGCCTTCCTCCATCTTTGTCTTACACCCTTGCTGACTCTCTAAAGAGATAATTTCCCATATTTTGGGCATACACATCCTGTTTGTCCTCTCCAAAAACAATGGTCTCCAAAATGTGGATGTGCATGGAACGCTCATGGCTGGATAATCATTTCAAGAAATTAGCAACTGCTTTACAAAATATCTGTCTCTCTCATAAAAAAAGTCAAATATACAAATGACATGAATGTGCATGGCAAGAAGTTAACCTAAATACTCTCAAGGTGCAGTTTGGTGATGAACAGCCAATCACTGAGCCTAAAACGATGTTGCAGGCAACTTGCAGCAAGTGGAAGCAAATGATTAACCTTAAATAACAACAACACTCGAGACACTTCATACTACATTAAGCTTTTAATTTGATCACTTTAGGATAGTGGTTCAATTTTGGAATTTGTCAACTATAATGAATGCTTTGTTTCCAGTTACGATGGCCAACCTGTTCTCCGTTGTGAAGTAGCTGAAGCGCATGTATAATAGTATTTAGAGCCATTCACTAGAACAAAGCTGAAATAATGAAAACGGATGACCATGACACAAAACCTATCCTGACCTTTAATTTGCCCAGGGAACCTCAGTGTTTCTATGTTGAGCAACAAGGAGATCATTAAAAATAAAAACACACATTACAAACAGTGGCGACAGAAAGACGGCACCTCTGACTTCACTGGTTAGCCGCTCTATTCCTACTGTGGCCCCTAATGCTCATGGTCTGGCTCCAAGCTGTATTATTATGGTACGGTGTCATCATTGCAGGCAGCAGGAAACACGCGTGTCACGCCATCCCGCCATCCCTCCCTCCCTCCCTCCCTCCCTCCGCCCTTCTCCATCCTCCATCCCGGTGTCTCTTCTGTCCCAGTGCCTCAGCTGCAATCCTTCCATCATTTCTATCTCTCCCTGGTGTGCTGTGCTTTTTCGCCTCATCGCTTCACCAGCCCCTCTTCCTCTCTGCGCCCCCTCCTTTTCTCTTTCTCCCTATGTTGTTCCTCTTCAATACCCTTACTCCCCCTTCATGCTACCTCTCCTTGACTCCAACATTTTTCTCCCACTGCCACTCCCTCCTTCCTGCCCCCTGTCCTTCATGGCATCGTGCATCATGTCATTTCTTATCTGTCTGTCATTCTGCTCCTTGCTGGGTATTCATAATCTGTTGCACTCTCTCTCTATCTTTCTGTCTGTCTTTGTCCCGTGTTTCATCTCCTCCATATGACGCAATTATCTGGCTTTCATTACTGTCCCCGTTGTGTTGATGCCTCAGTGTGTACTTGCTCATGGACGTGCTGCGTCCACATCTAACACATGTCAATACACTGCATGTTGAGGGAGTCATTATTTTTCCATTTATATTTTTCTAAGAAAATGTTTTTTCCACATTTGTTGTTTTTTTGAATAACAGGAAATATTAGGAATGCAAAACTCTCGGGGAAAAAAACAGCTTTTGCAGAATCAATATCACTTTAATCTTTTATTATATTATTCTTTATTACTTCCAGGGGCTTTCGGAGGGCTGATCTGCAGCATAATCAGCATCTCCTCATTTTCACTCCTCCATCTATTAGCAGAAGCATATTCTGAGTTGTCTTTGCCACAGGAGGACCTTGGTTTGCCGTTAACCGAGGTGAACAGTTGCCTCTGGCAGGATGCAGTGCAACTTTTTGGTGCGTGGGAACATAAAATTAAACTGAAAATCTGTTTAAACAGATCTGGTGGGTTTATTTCAATAAAACTCTGTTTTGTTTTTCTGGGTGAAAAAATAACGGAAACCGTGTGTGTGTGTGTGTTCCCAGAATATAATTGGTATGATCCTTGTGTCCAGCAGTTGTAGCAATGAACAGTGGAGCAGTTCAAAGAGAGGACAGGAGAGAAGAGGACCTAAATAGGACACACACACACACACACACACACACACACACACACACACACACACACACACACACACACACACACACACACACACACACACACACACACACACACACACACACACACACACACACACACACACACACACACACACACACACACACACACACACACACACACACACACACAATGTGAAGTCCTGGCTAATGGTACCTTACAATATACTGGAGCATGGGGACATACACTCATGCAGAGGCAGGCAGCAGACAAATGCAAATCCACAGCGCTCATGTCCCCGTGTGGAGTCACAGCATGGACACACCCTCTCACAAACACAAGCTCACTGCATTACTACAAGAGAGCACTTTGATAATGTCACAGCCCTTAGGACAAAATCGTCCCGAAGAGATCAACCGCCTGCTGCTTTGAGTCAGCATCTTTCAAATGCACCTGTGTGTGTGTGTGTGTGTGTGTGTGTGTGTGTGTGTGTACTCCTTTAAGGCCAGTGGTGATGAAAGCTGCCTGCGGTGACAAGACAAGCTTCACCATGACACCAAACACACCCTGCCTTCGAGGACTGTTGACACCCTGCAGCTCATTGACAGTGAAAGGAGGAGAGAGAAAGATGAGTATAGGAGCAGGGGGAAAAAAGAGCATGTGAATGCGAGATGGAGGCCGACGTGGAAGACGATGCTGCGCTGCAATGGAGAGACTGAGAGGGCAGGTAATTTGTGATGACAGAAGGAGAAAGGGGGATAAAAACAGAGGTAGTAAGAGACAGCGAGAGGGAGGAAGCAGGAGAGATGTGCAACGTGATGGATAAAAAACAAGAAAAGATGAAAGGAGTCAGAGAGATGGAGGGAATCTTCATTAGAGAGGGGGAAGAGGTAGAAAGAGCATTTATCTAAGCCCTGAGGGGAGGAGAAAAGAAACAGAGCAAGTGGGAGCCAGAGTATACAAAAAAGAAAGCAAAAAGAAGAGTGAGGGATGAACATGAGCGAGGAGAAAAGCTGATGAGGAGCTGCCTTTTGAAAGCTATTTGGTCCTGAGCCCCCATTAATTCAGCCCGTATTTTAGCCCTCCCTGTGAAGTGCTTTGGTAACAATGGGCTCATCAAGCAGCCTGTATGATTTGAATTTAACTCCAGGAAGGGAGAAGGGGATGACAAAAAGGGGTTTTGGGAGTGGTGGTGGTGGCACAGCCGCCGTTAGTAGAAGGAGAGGCGGGACGGGCCGAGTGGGTGGCGCTCCTTCATTGTGCTGAGGGCCATTCATCGGGAATAGATGCTCATGGGAAGGGTGGGGTGTCAACTTTTATTGTCACAAAGATGAGTTATTGTTTATTCACCAGGACAGACACAAAGGGAGGCAGGGAAGATAAGGGCGCCTTTGTGTGTGTGTGTGTGTGTGTGCTGTGTGTTGTGTGTGCTGTGTGTGTTGTGTGTGCGCGCACAAGCGTTTGAATTCACAAATAATAAATAACAGAGTGTAAATGCAGCGATGTATTAATTGTATTACTACAGAAGGAAAATCTAAATAATTACAAGCAATTTATTCAATAGAAAATGTTGATGAAATGATGTTTAAATGTCATCACAACCACGAGCAGCATTTCCAGGAGGCCACACATTTGTGACATACCCCATTCCCCACATAATCGACCATCCACTCCTCCTCTGCATCCTTTCCATTATTCCAGACCCACCCACTCATCTCCCACTGCTGGGATTATTAACCAATTACAGCATCATCGGTCCCTTGCTCGCTTCCCCTCACTCCCATCTCACTTGTCAAACACAGAGGTCATTGTGAGCCGTAAACAAAAGCATTCGCTCTATTTTTGTAATCTTTCCACATTGTCTCCCTCTTCCACACTTGCCCTGCTCCCATACTGATCTACTGCCTTTGAATCCTATCGTGGGCTGAGCTAGCGGCACCCAGCTAATACAGCGACCGATAAATGTTCATCCATATCAGCAATTGGAGCCTCCATAAAGTCCCACAGTTTACCACCTCCGTAGTCCCACTGGTTTACGCACCAATAGACGGCTAATTGTCATTGCTTCTTTACAAAGAAATGACCAGAAACAGAAAAGCTCACGCCCATATTTGTATGTCCCTTTACAGAAGTTGTTGTGGGCCCTGTGGCAAGGAGACTCTGATGTTGACAGTAAATGAGGTCCTTTTGTGAAGAGACGGCTCAGAGAATGTTCCGGTAATAAAAAGTGAAGAGACAAATGGGTATGGAATGCAAATGAGCCGCTGATTATGCACCAGAGTCCCACTAACTCAGAGGCGAATTATGAGACTATGGTCCCCGAGGTGTCGGCTTGTGGAAGGCTTCCTGACTTTGGTAATGGAGTGACCACACAGGTTGAGACGTCTTTATTTCTTCTTGCATAGTCAAAGCAGCCGTATTGGATGGTGTCGCCACGGAGCAGAAGACCTACTGCAGCCGTCCTACAGTAAGCCCGAGGGGACAAACACACACTCGCCCTTTGAAGGTGTCACAATGCTTTCTTTCTTTTGGAACTTCAAAGAGAACATTTGGATTATTTCTTCAGTTTGTCGGAATGACATTTTGCTGTTTTCACTCTACAATGTGAAGCCTTACTGTTCTTTCACACAGAGGTTCTGGATTGTAAGGGTCCGCTGCCCTATTGGGCCCCCGAGCCTGCACAGTCAGCCAGACTGACAAAAAGAACAGTAAAAAACTGTATAAAAAAATGGTTTTATCATCTGATATTTAAGAGGATTTCTATCAAACTTATTCGATTTTAGATCATTTCTTAAAACTTTAAATCATTTAACTTTAAATCATCATCTGGAGGAAATAGAGGAAAGAAAGAAAACACACACACACACACACACACACACCACAACAACAACATCAATAGAGCTTTTGTACATTAATCGAAGTCGAGTTGACAGTCAGGCCAACCCCCTATATGATTGGTCCTTGTTACGTCAGCCTATCATCAGTCTTTGTTGACCCTTACACGAACGCACACTCACACATGCACGCACACACAAATACACGTTTTACACACAAACACACACACACACAGAAGTCTCTGTGACACAAACAGAATTCTGAAAACCCCAGAGAGGGTCAGTGCATGAAAAGGCTCTCCTCCAAATGGCTCATGTATTCAGCCCGTTCTCCCAGTGGATCTGCCCTATATTGACAGAAGAGAATGGAGAAGGCCCTTGTCAAAGTATGAGACAGAACAGTGTGACACAGTTCTCACACTACCTGAATGACACACCAAATAATACAACATTGTGTCCCACCCTCTCCAAGGGCGATTTCCCTCAATTGTGGCAATGATCTCATTGTGTGTGAGGCCAATGTGAAGCTACGTCTGAAACCTTCTAAAGGTGAACAACCAGCCTATATTTTAAGGGAATGCAGCAGCGTCTGAAATATGGGTGCGGTTGGAAAATAAAATCAATGAGGATAACAGGAAAAGTGAAAAAATCTGAAGAAGCAGTGAAGTGTTATTCTTACCGAGAGCTTTTATCTTGTCAACCTTGAGAGCCATACATAATGTGTGTGGGTCTGTGTGCTTTCAAATAAATAAGAGTCTGTTTTGCAGCCCTCACATATTGATAAAACCGTAATTCAACTACATTAATTTAATAAGAGAGGTTTAAATGTTTTGTTCTCGGTAAGGTACTAATGCTAAATGTATTTGTGTAGCATCTTTATATCGCGAGTGTCACAAAGTACACCCCGAGTCAATAAAGCAAAGCAAATGACAAACAGACTTCACACAGCCAAGCACAGTCGTCTCTACAAGGCCACGTTGTACAAATAGGTACGGACGCACTTTAAAACTGACTGACCTGAAGGCGATGAATAAAGCTACTGCGGACCCCGAGGGCCTCAACGGCAAAAGGTTCACTGATCCTGAAACTCGAGTAGGGAACCGCCAGCAGTAAAGCCGAGTATGTGGAGCAGAAGCATCGGCATGGGGGGCTGATTGCAGAGATTAATACCGGTTTTAAACATCTTAAAAATCAACTTTGCTCTCCACCAGCATTCCGTTACACAAAGCCAAGAACAGGGGTGATATGAGCCCCGCGGCTGATTCTGCATATAAAGCCTTGCTGTGGCGAACCAGCTGCAATTTCTGCAGCGGCTGAAGCACTTAGAATCAATTCTAGGAGTTGTTTTGAAGGCTGTAGTTTGGAAATAGAAGAAGGGACGAGATGTGGTGTGAACAGTTGAAGGTTATACTAATAAAAAACTTTATTGTTTTGAATGAATCAATAGTCAGTTACTTGCGTTTCTTTCACTTAAGCTGGAAGGAACTATTGGTGACATAATCCGTATCAGCAGTTAGTCAACCCCAGCTGATATGGTTTTATTGAACGACATAACACCGTCTCATCTGCATATCATGTAAAAACTGTTGAGGTGGCTGGCATTGCTGTGGTGGAACTAATTTCTTTGGATCAGTGGTTCTCAAAGTGTGGGGCGCAGAGACATGACAGGTGCGATCAGGAGGAAATGTGACGCAGAACTAACAAACTGACCTGGGAACAGTAAACAAATCAGCGATCACGAGGCAATGGAGCTCATTCACACAGGTAGTCCCGGAGGTCTCCAGACATGCCAGAGATGAAAAGAAAAACAGGCGATGCTTTCGAGAGGAATGACATGCCTGGCTGACGGTATCCAAAATAAAAAATGATGTACAGGACATTGCAAATCTAATTATTATTATTTATAACTTACAGAAACAAAGTTTGAGAACCACTGCTTTGGCTGAACTAATAAAATGTTGCCGCTTACAGTAACATTGAGTGAGACCTCATTTTGTTTGTATCATTTGCTCTACGAGACACATAAGCACACACGGTGCCAACAGTTTCACAGAATTCCACATTTGGGGAACGTTTATATGGCAAGACAGGTGGAATAGCTTCAACAGTCAATGAAAACTGCTACCTGGTAAACAATTATGCAAACCATCCAGGTTTTAAATATTCAAAAAGAGGAGGGAATTAAGCATGTGTCTAACTGTAGACCTGAAGAGAATATACAACACACTAAGCCCCAACCCCCAAAAAGGCAGCAAAAAATAAAAAATACAATATTTAACTTTGGAGTTACTACTCACTATTTAATGTGGCCTGACAAATCAACTTCAGCTCAATAACCCCTTTTTTAATCTAAAGTGTTATTGGAGACAAATTGCCAGGGAGGAGGACATTTTACCCGTTACATTTTCAGTCCAATTCCTCATTTGCAGCTGATGGCCGGCGTGAACTGGAGGGGAGCGGCGGGGCCGTGAGGTGGGAGGGGAAGAAAAGTGGCGCTGCGCTGATGGGACTTTTATGATGTCCTGTGGCGCTGGAGCGTGGCGCTGGAGGAGGAGGGATAAGGGCCAAGAGAACGGAGAGTCAGCAAGGCTCCTGGAAGGGCACGCTGCAGCGTGAGCGCCTGCCTGCTGGATTTGGAGGGCTCAACAGAGTGAGACAAAGACAGCGAGTGTGTGTGTGTGTGTGTGTGTGTGTTTGTACACTCCTGTTTCTAAACATGCAGAGTGAGAAAGTTTTTGCAAAATAAGTCCTTTCCGAAGTTTGGCTCGGGTTTTGGCTCCAGGTTAGAATCCCCATGTTAGTAACTGGTGCATCTCTTTCTGGAACAATGTTGGGGCTGAACATACTGTACTGTAAGGCAGGAATGAGCACAGACGAACAAAACATCTCCCAAAATCTCAAAAACAACTCTGCATGAAATTGCCTTCTCACACAGTGAAATAAATCAATTCAAGCCACTCATTTGTAGATTTGGAAGAAATGTAATCATGCCATGTTGTGTCTTGACAAAATAGAACATGCATGCCAAGCATTTAAACCCCGGAGACAAGGTGAGGAGATGGGTAACTTCGTCGATCCTCCTGTATGAGCATAGAATCAGTAATTAAATGTACAATTCCACATTTACGTAAATGAGTCACTTAAGACATGAGTTTCTCATTTCTTTTTAGTTTAAAGAAGAGGCCATTATTACAATGGTGACAAACTATGCAATCACACTGTGCAGCAGCCCTTGACATTGCCAGCATATTAGGAAATGCTGCGTGTACAAATGGAGCCCAAGTCATGGCCTGTGACACTGTGCTCCCATTGGAGATGTGCCATGTCCGTCAACACACATCAATCACGCGTTTGCAAATGAAGTTTTGGGAAGTCAGACTAGGAGAGAAGACCAGGTTTTACCACGTTTCCGCTCAAGTTTCAGGACTTTATGATGGAGCTGAAAATGTCACTTTAATAAGGGCCTCACGCAAAATGCTTTAAAATGTTGAATTCTGCTTTTCCTACTTTTTGGTTGCGACGACGACTGGTCGGGCCTACGGCGAAGATTGGGTTCAGGTAAAGGTGAGCGGAAACACAAATTGAACGGGAAAACAGCTTTTGACACGACAGCAGCAAGTCTCATGAGGGAGTCGGAGCGAGAAGTAAAATTTCTCTCAGTCCCATGAGAGTTGACATGCGGTATGTGCAGGGGTCAGTGCATACGGCGAATCAATGAGAGGTAAGGATGGGTTCACAGACACAACGATGAGCGCACGCTACCGCAATTTACCCATCACATCATGTCGGTGTGCATCTCTGTCTACCTGTGTCTGAATCATTTGTGTTTGTGTGTTCAGCCATGTGTGCATGATGCAGTGTTTGGAGGTGCCTGAGTACATCTCTCGCTGTGTGCAATCTGGAGCCGGTCTGTGGTTGTTTCATTTTCTTTTTTTCCCCTCCCTTCATCCCTCCGTTGGCTCCTCTCAAATGGCAATTTGTAAAACATGGTCCTCTGTTAGCCCTCTCCTTTGCCTCAAAGCCCTTCCCTGCACGACTGCTTTCCCCCCCTCATCTGTCCATCCACTCCTCTTCGCATCGCTCGTTTTACTTCCTTCCATCACTTACCTCCTTTCCCCTTTCTCTCTCTCTCTCTCTCCTCTCATTTCCATACCTGCACTCTGCATCCCTCCTTCGCTCTGTCTTTCTCTCGTTTGCCCTTTGTGGTCCGTGTGATGTGTTCTTCTTCATTATCTCTACCTCTTTTTTCTTTGTCCATTGTAGCTGCTGCTGAGAGTCATTACCTCCTCCCACTCGCCCTCATGTGCTTATTTTATGAGGATTTTTTTTCGGGATCTCAATTGGCTTCTGATTCGTAATGTAATTAAGAGTTTGTTTCTCTGCATACAGTATCATATTGATATGCACATAAAGATGCGGTCGCTGTGGAATCTCCACTTAAAACTGCATAGTTTAGGAACTGCTGCACACTCCGGCTCCATTCCCAAGAGGAAGTGGTTGAGAACAATACAAGCGCTGCTTTCAATGTCACTCAAAAGGTTAAAGGAGCGGCCTGCAGGCTGCTGGGTGAGACTTTGCAACCCATTCTCATGCCCAAGTGCGGACGCTTGGTCTGGACCCCCACGGCGCACTGGGTACCTCTCAAGCGCCACAAGCAGGATTGGATTAACGCTGTAGGTTTAAGAACAGTTACTGGTTTAGGTTTAAATAAATATGTTTGTTTTGAAGTTAAGCATGGTGCGTGTGCAACTTAAAATAAGTCAACGTTGAGTTTTGGTTTCACACAGTACACAAACAGCAGTCTCCTGGGAAAAAGTCCTGTTTTTATTTAGCCCCGGATGGAAGTTAAAGGGTGCCTTGTGCATCAAGGGGCATGACACAGCGTCTGTGTGTGACAAACTAATGAGACAGGGATGGATGTTGTCAGTATATTACTTTGACCGTCTTTGAAGGAAACGTATTTTAAAAAATACTACCTGTAGTATGGCTGCATCACTTATCCAAGGAGACAACTATATATATATATATATATATATATATATATATATATATATATATATATATATGGTGAGGGACTTGTGCATGGCAGCCAGCAGTGTGCATGAATGCCATTAGCCTCAGTTGCAGTACCTGTTTTGGCTAATGGTGCATCAACAGTCAGAAACGGAGGCTGTTGAGATTGAACCTTGAGAATTGAAAGAGGAATAACTGAGAGCTGCTGAGTATCGAAGGAAAACGATGGAAGATAATGCATAAAGGGAGGAGAGGGCGTCTAACCTGAAGGACGGAAGACAAGAGTGTGATGAACAGACGACGGCGGCAGACTCTTCTCGAAGCCTCGTCTGCGTCAGATTACTTAACTCCTCTCCACATTTTCCTCCAATAACATCAATTGTTTGCCCTCGCCCATTATTCAGTTGGTGCTCTATCGAACGTGTGCCAGGATTCTCCAGCATCTTACATTAGCGGCCAGGTGCAGCTCTCCATCTCCTCTTCCGCCTTCATCTCCATTAGCCATCCGTCCACCCCTCTTTTATGTCCCTCTCCCGCCCCTTGACCAATCCATCCATGCAGCCACACGCCGGCACACAAACACACGCACGTGCGCTCCTGTGAGTCACTGGGCATTTCCATGACAACGTCAACACGAAGACCGCCCCTCTCCGCTCGCGGTTCAACTCATTTGCACCTCATTTGCATGTTTCTGGAGCGACCGGCGGCATTTGACTTTGGCAATGGCGGGGAAACCGGCATGACCCTGTCTGTTTCCGTCTTTCTTATTCTCAGTGTGTGCGTTTCTGTCTCTCTTTATCCCCTCGCCCGGCATTTAACCTCTCAACCCAATGTCCGCTCGTACCCCCCCCACCCCCGCCCCCCCCCCGTGTCAGAATGGCATCCCCTTTTCCTTTTCCTCTCAATCCCGCCTGCTTCAGCTGCTGTTTTGGAAACACATCGCTCGGCACATCTACCTCCTCCTTCTCTGTTCCACTCATTTGTAAACATTTCCCTTCCATCAATTTTCCGACACCCATGTGAAAGAAGCTGCAACTATGAGTCTTTCACTGCTTCTCTGAATAAGAGTCACACTTGCAGCCTATTTGGGAATGGACAAAGAGCTTGTCATCCATTTCCTTTGCAGACAAACACAGCTGCTGTTAAACATTCGCGCACATACACTTTGCTATTTGCACTGCATCGCATTAAATTATGCACACACACAATTATTGACACTGGAAAAAATATATACTGGCACGTGTGCACAAACAAACACATACATGCACACACTGAGAGGCATCCAGGAGACACACACATACATCACTCGCGGTTAACGGATGCTCCTGCACACATTCACATTCGCAGAGACGTCCCCAAGTAGCTGTGAAATTAAACTTCTTTTTCAGATCCGACATGTTGAAAAATCGTTTCAGTGGTTAACCAGACACAAAAGCACTCGCTTTTCTTTTTTCCCCCTTTCTTTTTTTTTCCTCCATGATGTGGATTTCCAATTAAACAATTTCTCCATAACTGAGATTAGCATCACTAATTTGCTTTCTCCACTCACAACAAATTACATGCCAGCATCAACAAAATGGCAAAGTCACCTCCTATTCCCCACATTACCAGACTAGGAGAGTGCTCTCTGCAGAAGGCAGAGCTCTTCTGGGTGTGTCCGGGCATTTTCAACAAAAATAGTTCTTATCAAAAATGTTCAATCTCTACTTTGTTAACAACATCTATAGATATTAGTTGTTAGTGGCATCAAAAACACCATTAGTGTTGAGGCCCTATAGAAAAAAAAGGGAAAAAAAGAAAAAAATAATCACACACCGAATTAACAGGATTGATTTTAAACTAATCCAGATTACATCTGAGTTAAGTGTTGTCTCTTTTTTGTTATGTCAAGCTCTTTGTAATCAATACAACCATGAATTACTACATACACATTTCTTATAAAAGTACCTCAGCACGGTTTAAACACAACAGGAGTATTTATCTGGTTACTTTCATCAGATATTTGTACAATGTAAACACTGATGTACCTCCAAACTCAAAGTACTTCTACCTCCAAACTGTACTCAGCCGAAACACATTTATTTATTGTGTTTTTCCGTAAGCCGTTAGCTCAAGTAAACACACCGCTAGACCCGGGTGCCCTCCAGGCTGACAGCTCAACGCTAACTAGCTTTCCTCCCAGTAAAAGTAACTACAGAAACAGCATGAGACGTCATGCTCTGTTGTAGTAAGTGCTCTGTTCACTTTGCCATTTGTTAAGCGTTGGTTAAGCGAAGACATTATAAAACAGTCATTAAAAAAGTTTTAAACAACAATTTACATAAACACATTATAAAACGTACTGATGGGTCCAGCAGTACGCCGGATTAGCCGCGGACAGACAGACACGCACACTCACGCACACGCGGCCGACCGCATGATCTCCTCACAGGCTCAAGCCTAGCGGAGATAATGATGTGAGAGGATAAAAGAACATGGCTGCCTTACGACTCGGCCTGTTCACGTCCTCCGCTCTGGAGGATTTTAAAAGCCACGCTCAGGATCTCGGCCCTAATTGGCTGCGGTGTTGAAGAGCAGACACGTTCACAGGCTTCATTACTGTCAGGCCTACATGAGCCGTGTCAGCGGGGTGAGAATTAGACACCATCACCAGTCGGTACACTGTGTATATATATATAGTAAAAGTGGGTTTTTTGATGCTGTCGTACAGAAAAAGACAGCATTACCAATTATTATGAGTCAACACAAGTGTGTGTGAGCAATGGAGGATGTGTGTGCATGTAAGTGTGCGCTTGTGTGAAGAAGTGGAAGATGCATTCATGTTGGAGTCTGATATCGTGTGTTTACTCGCCTGCATTTGTGCGAATCAGAGAGGGGGACATTGTGTGTGTGTCAGAGGGAAAAAAGAAATCACTGCTCTCTGGCTCTCATCTGACATTTTCAAAATCCAGCCAGCGGAGGACAGAGAAACTTTTATGGAAACAGATTAACTGTCCAGCAGAGATGACCGACAGAGGGACAGACAGGCGGCGTGAAAGAGAGCGTGAGACAGGCTGACAGAGACACGGGGGCAAGAGCAGTCAGAGAGAGAGAGAGAGGGGAAGAAAGAGCAGCGGGAGGGAAAAGCATTCAGAGAAGGAGAGAGAGAACCGCATTCAGAAAGTCAGAGGGAGAGGAAGGGCCTGTGCAGTTGCATTGATTTGAAGCGGTAGGAGGGGAGATATCTGGTGCAGGGGGAGGCTCGGAGACAGAGCGGCTACTGTAAGAAAATGGCTTTATAATACATTTAAAGAGCAGCACAGAAGACACAGAGTCTGACAGACGGGCGGGTAAAATGGGAGCGCAGAGAAGTCAGAGAGGAAGAAACAGGCGGAACAGACATTTCATTTTTATATTTATATGTATTGGACTTTATCTTTTGTACAACGTAAACAGCTGGAACGGTTATAAACATCTTCCAGTGAAAGGGAACTCTAAATTAGCAATCTGTGGTCTTTCTAACACGCCATACCTCCCACTTATGATGCCTAATTAATGTCGTAATTGCCAAAAGGGAATTCATTGGTGTGAAGTCACCATTTCCCCACGAGGTTCAACAAACTGTCATCTTCTAAATAAAGGTCACTGAATCTCCCTGACATTCAACGCAGTGAGAGAACAGATAGCATATATTTGTATGCTTTGTAAGGGCTGATTTATTCAATCTAAATTGAGATGTATCGGTAATGTGATTTGCACATGTGCTTGAGCAATTTGAGAAGGATTTAATCATGTCAATAAAGCGTCTTCGATATTCATTTGAACTGATGCGAAACAGACAGAGAGAGAGAGAGTGAGAGAGAGAAGTGGTGGGTTAGAGAGAGAGGAACTTTAGAAAAGGTGATAAAGGAATGGGGGCTTGTGAAATTCTGTATTTTTCTTATTGTAAATAAATTCCATGTATTCTACCAACAAATATATTTAGTGTAGCCGGAGCCTTCCTCTGTGGCATTGTTGTCCATTAAAAACACATTAATGAGCCACACCGTTGCACTTGTGAGTCAATAGCACAGCCACCATCCTGCTGCTTTGCATACAGGCTCCAACAATGGTCCCTAACAAACCATTTCTTATTTGAGTAATGTTTGTGAAAACCCCCCTTGTGTGGCTGTTTCAGGAAATTACTCAACCGTTTAGAAAAACTCTTTATAAAGAATGACGACTTTAAGAGAAAACCGGTGAGGCAAATACAGCCTTAAATAGTTGCACGAGCTGTGATGTTGGCAACGTGACAAATATCTGATCATGCAAATAAGCGAGCGTGTATTAATATGAATTGAGGTGAAACAGACATGGAGAGTTGGAAGAGGTTAGAAAACGAGTCCAGAGCAAAACCAGTAAGTGATAAACAGTGTTGTTCGACTTTCCGTATATTTCATATTGTCCATTCCCCGGCTCATAAAGACATGTAAACATTTAGTATACAGACTTGCAGACATGCAGAGTGCGTCTGGCAGACGAAGGGCAAGGTAATTAGACACCTAACAGAAAGACGAAGCGGGGAGGCCAGATAGCTAAGTGGAGAGAGAACAAAGAGAAACAGAGACATACAGAGAGATGAACAGATGAGCTCAGAGCGCCAAGAAGTAAACAAGCCCGAGCTCCACTCTGTTCTGACCTGCGGTGACCCCGTGACAATGTGACTAATGGCCTTGAAACATACAAGGACCAGGACACCAACCGCTGATGGACACGCAGACAAGTGCCGTATGAAAGACCAGAACGGCTCCAGAAGGAAACAGAGAGTTAGAGCGGTAGAGAGAAAGATGTGTCTACTCATGCCACACTGCAGGAGAAGCGTACGCAGCTAGGTTTAGGTTTAGTTTAAACAGCGTTACATGCACCATTGGATAAGACACAAACTATGTAGCAGCTTCCAAAGTCCTCTGAACCTTCTGCATTAAAGCAATGCTACACAACAAAAATACTTACTTGAAGAAAAACTGTTTGTTTAAAAAAAATCTAGAGTCAACAAGTGACAAAAGTGCTATTTCCCTTACAAAACAATGAATAAAAAAAACTTTGTGAGCCCTCTGTTCTTCCGGTGCACACTGGGATGAAGCTATCAGCGGCTGCATGGCGGCAGATGGTGGATCACACTGCCGCGCTCTACTGTAGAACACATAATCCACTTGTATTGTGTTCAATCATTGTGTCATAATTGTACACGTGCGTCGGATTCTGTCATTGTCACAAACAGATGTCGACGTGAAGAGCGGGGGAAGAGGACAACGCAGAGATTTACGACATCTGGAGTCCAGGATGGAATACAATACAATCACTGAGATTGTTTCCTTGTAATTGATGGCTTATCGTGCTTTTTTAACACTTTAAATAGGGATGAGTTACTGAAAAAGTGTTATTTTACTTTTGTGACAGGTAGTTGACATGTCGACCAACCGCGTCCTAGAGTGTTTATACCTGTAGTGAGTGTCAGATTGAGAATTTTTTTTTATAATTTCTGAGACTTTCCAAAACCGACAGACGAGAGGGGGGTAAATACAAAGCATGTAAACTGCTTCATGTGTCCCATGGAGCCTTTGGAGTTGTTTAATTAAAGGAGCGTAGACGGGCCGAGTAATTGAAAGTAATTCAACAAGAAATGTACTTCTGTTGGTATCAATTCCATTGTTTTAACTGCTGGATAGAAGAGAACACAGCAGAGACAAAAATGAAGACACAATGCGTCAGGGGAAGGCAGAAGGCAGCGAGTCAGTATTAAATTCATGGAGCGGTGGGGGAAGGATTGAGATTAATAGAATGATTGATTGCCTGAGCCAAAAAAAAAGGTGGCCTATTTTTCTCATCATCTTCACCCTTTCTCTCATTGAATTTCTGTCTTTCCTTCTATATCTCAATCTCTGCATCACATTGCCACTGGGCGCTCTTGCATCCGTCTCTCTTATTTGTGTAACTTTGTGTCGTCCTGTGTCTCTACCCGTCTTTCTGTATCTCCTCTGTAAAGATTTAAAGTGTTATATTCTCTCTCTCTCTCTCTCTGCCTTTTGTCACGTTGCTCCCTCTCAGTCTCTTCGTCAATCAATTTATACAGTATTGTTGGTGTCAGTTAGGGATGTCTCGCTCATCGCCCACGCTCACAATCACACCGTTAGCTTAGCGAGATTGGCGTGCGTGCACAAGCGCGCACACACACACACACACACACACACACACACACACACACAGACACACACGGTGATGTCTCAGAGGACACCGTTTCAGTGATCACTCTCAAAGACACACACAAAAACACACACACACACGCGCGAGCACGCTTCAAGACAGTTCATGTCAAAACACGCGTTTTCAACATTTTCCGACGTTCAAATTGCAGACACAAAGCTCCTCCCACTCCACAACTTTCTCTTTCAATCTTTTACAGTGTATGTTTTCCCTCTAGACCTCCGTCCTCTCTCTTTCCCTTTGTCATCCCCCTTTACTCTTGGGAGGCAATTACAGTTTTACCCTGGACTCTAACTAATTAGCTTAAAAACTCCCACAAATAAATAAAGCATTCTGTGTCTGTGTGTGTTCACTGTTTGTGTACCTACTATGTGCTTGTGCTTGCGTGTAAACGTGTGGAAAATGAAGTTGAATATATAAATACTAATATGGCACAGATTTAGGCGAAGCTAAAACCTGCTAGAGTGTGCCTCCTGAAAAACAGCACTAATGTACACACACACACACACACACACACACACACACACACACACACACACACACACACACACACACACACACACACACACACACACACACACACACACACACACACACACACACACACACACACACACACACACACACACACACACACACACACACACACACACACACACACACACACACGCTGTCATGGCTGTTCAGTATTGGTGAAACGTATGCATCCCTGACGTGCCCACCTCTGACGGCTTAATTTTGATCAAATGAAAATATGTACACAGACTTACAGAGTAGGCTACTGTATCCGACAGCTCATTTTTCTCCACATGCAGGGCTGGTACAACATAATGTCATTTTCACGATTTTCCCCCCCATCTACACACAGATAAGCTATACGTATAATTAAATCATTATACTGCCATTAAACTAGGTTGCAAACAACATCTCTCTTACAACAAGGCCAATTTATCACCCATGAGCTTTGGTACCATCCAGTAAATCGAATACATGCAAAGTAGGTAATCACCCTGCTTATCTGGGCTGAGGTATTAAAAATATTCAAGCAAATGTGTGTGGATTTGAGACCTGACACACAGCAATGAGAGAAAACAAGATTCCCAGGGTTGCATTTGCCGTGCATTTTGAGCATTTTGCAACAGTCAGCCCACGCACAACAAGAACACAAATCTCACACACACAAATATATATATACACACACACACAAATATATACACACACACACACACACAAATATATATATATATACACACACACACATACATACACACACACACACACACACACTCATGCAAACACAGTAAGTAATGCAAGAAAGAACAAGCGTACCTATTTCTTGGAGCTTTAAAAGAAGCACTTACTCACAGGCACGCACATACACACAGAGAGACACACAAGTAATTCTTGATTCATTGATTCCTCCAGGGGAACACTGGGTTACTCTTAGTAATAGCACTGTCTCTCCGTAGCCAAATTGAACATCAACACACACACACACACACTCACACTCACACACACACGTGGCACCCTGGTGGTGAGGGGAGCATGTCGCATTTTTTAATAACAAAAAAGCTCAGGGGAGCCGTGTGTGTTGATATCTAAATGACACTTACAGGTTGATGTGCTGTGGATGTGGCAGTGAAAATAACAGGCTGCCAGGCACAAGGGGAGGGAGGCCAGGCCTACATAGGGAATTCATGCAGCAATGAGGAGCTGATTAAAGTGCCTGGCAGAAAAACTGGCAGAGCTGCAACTAGACACACTCGATCAGAGCTAGCCAGGGAGTCTAAGCTCGCAGCGGAACAATACGAATCCGTGCCGGCACAAATATTGTGTTTCAACCGCCTATGCTTCCACTGAGGGTCTACAATAACATTTTAACTTCAACAGTTGTGGAGCAATTAGAACGATAAACTCATGTTATCTTGTGGAGAAACTCTTGTTTAACTACCTGGCTGGAAGTAAATCATATAGCCTACTTGCAAATGATATTTACAGGTGGTCCAACACACATACAAAGTCAATTCTAGGTGAAAGACAATGATGTTGCTTCATTGCGTTGTTTTATTTAAGTGTTTGCAGAAAAACATCTTTGGGGTTATCTTATAGGTAAAGCAGTACTGAACGTAACACCAGTGTGAACACAAGCTACTTTTGGAATAATAAATGCAAATTGCACTGAAATGCCCAGGTTTTCCCCTCGTCAGTACCCTTTCCTGCAGCTGTTAGCAGAAGCGGACGGCTTCAACTCTCGCTAATGTCAAGAGGAAATTAATACACTTATATACGAGCAAAAGCAGAGGTGCTGCTTCACACAGGCAATATAGTTAATGAGTGGGGCTATTGTTTGGACTTCCTCCGGTAACTAAATTGATCACAGCAGACGGAATGCCATACGGATCTGTCGGGCTCGGCGCAGCGGGTGACAGTGATTGATCAGCCTCGGACATGAAACAAATGCTTTCACGTAATTGTTAAAAGCAGCACGTAACAAAAGCAGAAAACCTGATTTTTCTCAAGCCAGGAAATGATGAGGTAAATAGTCAAATCATCTGGGGATGTGTGACGAATAATTGATTGTACATGAGAGAGAATACAACAGCCCTGTTGGCCTGACACAGGTTACCCTGCAGTGTAATTCATGGTGACCTGTGGTTTGTGACTTCCAGTGAGGCTGGAGAGCAATGACTGCCATTTCTCTAGCTAACTTACCAATTCTGCCCACCTGAATGTATGTATGTGTATGGACTATAACAGGATTGTACGCCTGTGAGGCTCACATCAACAGTGACTTGACATCACCACACAAATACTGTTAAAACCTCCAAGCACAATAGGTCCCCATCACGTTATCTATTCAGTGTATGTGTGTGTCAGTTAGTCTCTGTTCATACGCTTACGCTGAGAAGCAGAAGGCTCAATGAGACTTTCACAATATATACGGCACCGTGTGGAGCATCGCAAGAAACTACAAACAAGCCTCATCAGGTTTCTTGATGCAGAGAATCGAATGCTTCACCGATGTCAAAGTAGAGGGTGCACAGCCTGCGTGTCGATACCATGTGTATGTGACGACTGCCAAAAAGAAGAAAAGGAGTGGTGACTTTGCTCAGTGGTGACAATACGTATTACTGGCATCTGATTACAAGAGGGGGGGGCGAGAGAGAGAGAGAGAGAGAGAGAGAGGCGTGGGAGTTGAAGAGATGGAGGGGGTGAAGTGAAGCGGGAAAGAAGGAATAAAATAAAAGAATGTAGAGAAAAACCTGTGGGTGAATATTTGTGTGTGTGTGTATCTTAGCTACAGGTAGTAAATCATTAGAGACAAGAGATACTTACTGCTGCGTTGTCACACACACACACACACACACACACACACACACACACACACACACACACACACAAACACACACACACACACACACACACACACACACACACACACACACACACACACACACACACACACACACACACACACACACACACACACACACACAGAGCTATTAGTTGTGTTTGCTGTCGGTGTACAACCACCACTGAATTAGCCACATATCTGCCAGTAAGGACGTTAATCTCTGTCAACATCATCATTAAATTTAACAGCATTATTATCTGACCTTGAAAAATGCATTTAATAGAAGGGCACATGTGCACAGTAGCCCCCCCCCCCCCCCCCCCCCACACCCACCACCACCACCATATACATCTCCATGGAGACTGCCGCCTGGCAACAGCTGGAGGAGCGCCAGTTGCCGCGGCGACACTAACGCCCAACGCCCCTACAGTGAGGAGAAGTGATGTCACTGGGAGGCCGGGAGGGACCGACCGCTACAGGCCAGATGATGACCATTACTGAGAAAACTCTGCTCGTCCCTTACAGCCTCTCCAGTGACAGACTCTCTCTGTGCGTCTTCATTAGAGGTTGTTTCGGTGTTTGTTGATCTCTTTCATTCAGTCTCTCTCACTCGTTCTGTGTCTCTCCCTTAATCTGTCTTCATGTCCTCTCCGTCTTGATTTCCCTCCTCAGATCAGTTTAACTCAAGAAGCTTTAATACCTCGCAACACGATTCTAATAAAAATGCAAAACGCATTGCAGACGTGCATCTCCATTTAGATTAAAACAGACAAGGTCACGTGTCTCGTATTATAACATCTGAATTGTGATAACACATGCAAGAGATATAATGTTTACTTAGCTCATCTTCACATTCTACAAAGGAGCTTTACACTGTGTATACGATTATAGCCAAATGACAAAGATTAAAGTGTTTAGGTAAAACACATCCATGTATTCTCATCACTTACCTGTGTAAAAGTTACAATACCACACTGACAATACAGGTCATTGTGGATTCTCAGTTTTACTTCAGCAAAGAGCTCAGTCTTCGCAGCATTATTTGCACAATATACTCAAGAATCTGAATTATACTCATACTAGTTATGTGATTCATTTGTTTGTGACTGATCTCCCGGTTCTGACCCGGCCTGAACTTAATAAACCCAACTGTCCTGGTCAATCTGTCTCTGTGTCATGGTTTTGGGTTCCTGTGCTCTGGTACTAGTAACCGTTACACTTACTAAATGTAGTGGAGTAAACATAAGTTTTTATAATAGTAGAAGGAAGTATCCTTTATTAATCCCCTTGGCCTCTCTGCATTTAACCCATCCTTAGTGTGAAGGAGCAGTGGGCTGCCGTGAGGCACCCGGGGAGCAACTGGGGGTTCAGTGTCTTTTCACTAGCAAACTATGGGGAGACCGGGGATCGAACCGGCTACCTTGTGGTTTCAGAACGACCACTTGTCACCCATGAGCTACAGACGCCTCCCAAATAGTAATATTTCCCTCTGAAATGTGGTAGATTATGACTATAGAGTAACAAAAACCAAGGAAGTACAATACCTCAAAAGTACTGAATGTGGTTGTATTGCTTCGTCTGGATTGTGTGTAACGTGCGCTGATATCTGTACGTCTCCTGTATGAGTGACCGAGTCTGTGTCCCTTCAGCTCCGAAATGTTCACACATACACATACATGTTGAGCGCACTGCCTCTCTGCATGTTTCTGACCAATTACATGAATCACTAAAACCTCTCACGTACACCTGTAGAGGACGGGGCTGGACTGTTGGGACTTCATAAAATGCCCCTGCACTTGTTTGCTTCCTCCTACTCTGTATTCACCTCTTTTTCTCGTCACCACTGGCAGTGCCACCCATCACTCTCCTCTGTTGGACAGCTGTCCTACACCCAGCCTCCATGTTCCAATCCCACCCTCCACTTTGTCATGTCACCCACTCCTCCTCTCATCTCCCTCCCTGCAGTCGTCCACTGCACATCCCTTACTCCAATCAAAACTGAGCCACATCTTATTCCATGCACATGAGCTTACACACACACACACATAAACCCAACTTGCAGATAATAACAGAGTCAATCTTAGTGCCTGCAGCACATAGACACACACACAGCTTGACATTCATTTCCCAGCCCCGAATAATTTTTCCCATCCTTTCACTGTTACGCGTCTCGCCCTTAGTTTAACCTCAATCGCATCCCAATCTCGAGCCTAAAACAGAGCCATAACCCGAACACATGTTCCTATGACAAGGGTCTAAATCTCGATAAAAGGTTCTCACACGGATATAAATTCAGCACACAGACCGCTCTTTTCTTTGTCATGGTTGGCCGGTGACCCCGGGAGAAAATGAGAGCGGGGAAGGCAAGGAGACAAAGAAGTAGAGGAAGAGAAGAGAAGCAGGCGTGTGATGAGGGGGGCAACAAGGCAAGACAGAGCGGTCCTGCCTCAGTTAGCACGCTAACGTGATCTGAAATATACCGCGCTAAAAACAGACTTAATTAATAGGGCGGCACAGGGTCTGTAGCTGAGCTAATGCTAACGCTAATGAAGAAATGAACACGAGTGCTAATGCTAGTGGAAGCGCTGCAGACAGTAGTGCCTAGTTACTGGGGTGGAAGAGATCAGTGCTAAATGGCCTGTGAATTAAGTAATTTGCTCTCGAGTAACTAATGTCCTTGTCTCGGAGCGGCAGTGGAGTCCCGGGAAAACAAATACCGGCAGATCCTGTTGGTATACATCAAGGCACGCACTGCGCATATGCTGAAAGACACTCAAACAGGCTTAGAGACCAATTTCTAAGCACAAATATTGAAATAAAATGGAGATATTTAGTTTTTCTCCCTCAAACTTGTTCCAATCCAATATTTCCAACAGTGCAGGGAATTCTTTGAAACCGCTATTAAAATGAATTCAAAATGAATAATAAAAACTCTCTTATAGTTGTTTGGTGTCTAGTCAAACTGGGGCTGAACGTTTGTCTCCTCAGTACTTCTCTAATCCTGGATACGACCGTGTGTCCTTGTTCATGAAGGTCACCCGGTGTGCAACGGAGAAAACCTTTGTTTGCTCACGCACCATTGTGTATTCCAGAAATGCTGACATTTGAGCTCTCAATTGCACTGAGTGGATATGATTTGCACGTGATTTGCATGATATTGTGCGTTTGTGTGATCGGTAACTCGCAGCGAGGCCGATTCCTGCCCCGCCTGGGAGCCGCCTCCAGGATTAAACGCTGACTTTGACTCTTTGGCCTTCCCTGACACTTCTCTCATCCCATTTTCTCACTGGCTCTACCCCTCTCCCATCTAATCTGTCCCTCTTTCTCCCTGCCACGGGTCTTGTTTTTCCTTCCACTCCATTTGTTTTCTGTCCCTTTCGGTCGTCTCTACCGTTCGTCTCCCTTCTTTCTCGCTCTCTCTCTTCCGGCTGCTTTGTGAATCTAAATAGCCTGACACAAATTAACAGAGAGAACCCCTCAAACACACACACACACACATATTATGCACACACACACACCACCATGGACACACACACCCTTCTCTAGGCTGCTGCTAATGGCGTAGTTGGACGATTGATTGCCTCCCATCACCAACATTGGTTATATGGAGATAACAGCGTGAACAATCAGGTGCAAATAACAAATACACATAAAACACGTAAACAAGTGTCCAACAAGCACATTTGTTTTAGACACAAACACCGCCACCATCTTTTTTTCTGTCAAATGTCAAACAACTGAATCAGCAAAATAATGGATTTGATCAAGGCGCATTAATGTAATTCCCGTTTGTCAGATCACATTATGATGGAGGACTCATCAGAATAAACATAAAAAAACGTATAAAAACAGTTTTGAGAGGAAATGTTGACGTTTACAGTGAATGATCACAGGGGAAGGTAGAGGCAACTGAAAGTTATGTTCCTAACTTTACTAACACACAGCCCCCATACACGTCTCTGTGAGTTTATGTCCAGCAACATTTTCCCTGATCAAACAAAAACCCGATGCCAGTGTATCTGGATTCATCCACACCGGAGAGCATTTTTAAAAGCTCATTTTTTGGGTGTGAAAAATGCCAACTTACGGTGGAAATAAGGCCAAAATGAAGAGACAAAGATGTTGCCAACTTCACTGTCCAGTGTACTCTGGCAGAACTGCTGAAGGTAGAAGAGTAGCCATGGTTTTATCTTCTCTGTCTAACTCTCTTTTTTTATTCGTAACCCAAAAATGTCTGTCCCTTTTCCTGTAAAAAATGAGTGCATAGTTTTCCCAATATTTAAATAATATCTATCATATTTCTATGACAGCCAGCCTTTTAGTTTGCCAGTGAAACCATTCGCAACAGCTAGAAACACTTGTTTCCGACTTGGTCGGACAACACAGCGTTCAATTTAGTTGCGATTGAGCATAACCCGACCCGTACGGTGGAAGTAGTTTAGCTCTGTGCTCCTCTGGTCCAGAGGTCGACATCTGGGCGAGAACGAAGGTTTGTTGTGCTGTGAAGTCCCAAAGGGAGCAAGGCCGAGGGACCGAGAGACCAAGAGGCAGGCCAATCCATCTACTGTGGTCAAACACAGACACAGAGATAGTTGACTGAGCGCACACACACATGCACACACACATGCACACACACACACACACACACACGGCTAGGCATGAAGAATGCACATGCACTGCAGCACACCAGGCGATGGCATTCAAGCTTAATTAAAGTACAGTTGACACATTATTGAAGATACAGGGGTGCGCTCAGCAGCTCTGGGGTGTGTGCGTGAGAGAGAAACAGTTAGAAAAAGAGAGCTGGGGATTATGTGGTGTGTGTGAACTCAATCTGTCCGACGGTTAATGTTTGAGTTGGGTGAATACACATGGGGGAGCCAGCCTGTGTGTATAGGCGAGGCTTGGAGAGCTCATTACTGCATTTGTGTGAATCAAACGATCTCTAAAAGGATGTTTGACTCTTGTCCGGCTGGGACTTCTGTGTGTGTGTGTGTTTCTCAGTGTCTAGTGGGGGTGTACCATTATTCATGAACCGATGATTTATTTTACTCTATTATTGATGAAAAATCTTTTTTTTCTTTTTTTAATGGTTTAGTCTTTGTAGGGACTTCTTTTTTTTGTGTAAACTCCTCTTCTACCACAGAAGCTCTCAAAAGTTGTGTCTGAGTTGGTGTTCGTGGTCACACACACACCCCCACACTTCCTGAAACACTTTTCTAATTTAAGCTCCTAAAAAAGAAAACGCCTCCCTGTCTCTTTCTCCTCCTGTTTTCATCCGTCCTCTTCCCCGTCTCGTCTCTCACTCCTCCCTCCTTTGCTTTGCTGTCTGACTGTCTTGACAGGAAGACTGACGGATGCACAATGACAAGACAACCCCCTCTGCGCATTTCAAAGGCCAGACGCACACACACACACACACACACACACACACACACACACACACACACACACACACACACACACACACACACACACACACACACACACACACACACACACACACACACACACACACACACACACACACACACACACACACACACACACACACACACACACACACACACACACACACACACACACACACACACACACACACACACACACACACACACACAGACACACACACACACACAGACACACACACACACACAGACACACGTACTGTAGGCCACGGCATGCACACAAATGGAGATCAGGCTTCAAGGAAGAAAGCTGGGCTTTAAAGCTAGTTTTCCATCAAGGCGAAGCTGTGGAATAACACCTTCTGGGTCCGTCGTGTTATGACATCGGGCCCGGAACAATTTTTCACCCGAGACTTGCATTGAGAAAGAGATATCTGTCATTGTTTTTGAGTCAAATCCACTTCCCAGTACGAACACTTGAATGGCCCTTATTTAAATCATTAAGTTAAGTAAACTTTGCAAAATGCATGAATACCCAAATCCACAGTCATAACCCTAACTCCCTTCATGTGAATGAGACCAAGGCAGACGGGGTCAGAGGAAACAACAGTGCACTTCCTCTATTGGCCCCATGGACGCTGAAGATCTGGGTACTTTAATCACACACCCACACATACATCATGCACAAACAAGCAGAATATCCAATATACAGTTAAATAGGCACACATTAAATAAAGAGACACAGACAATAAACTTGACACACACACACACCCTCCCACACATACATATACACATAGCATGTGGCCAGACTGAAGAAGCAGGGTGAATACTGGTGGGTTGCCCACTGTGTGGGTTAGTTGGAGCGTCTGAATGTAACAGCTTTATAAACTGACAAACGTGACTCGCTGAGATGAACCAACTGCGGACCGTCTGCGTGGTTTTACCATGCAGCCATCTCTCTGCGCGTCAGACTGCTAACGGCACACACGCACGAAAATGAATGCAATAATTACTACTGTGTTTGTGAAGGTTTTGAGCTTGTAATATATGCATTCATAACAACAGAAAGTACAAAAAAAAGCCTAAAAAATAAGTATAGAGTTGAGTGAACCCGTACGGGTGATGGACTGTGCATTATGTTGCTTTAATTATCACGATTTGCCAGACGTCACCTAAATTGTCCCAGCAGGAGCCCGCTGTTTTCTGTTCTGCAGTGTGCATTTGCAGCGGTAAATAAATGGTACTTCTGGTACAATTTCAACATGGCGTGCTGCACAATAAATCAAATTTGTTTGTGAGAAAAAAGAAGGGAAAGAAGAAGTCATGCATCGGTGAAGTTGTGAGATGAAGATGTGCGGAGGGGCATGTTAAACCTTTAACATAATGCAATACCTTCCCGCTCCCTCCTCCATCGGCCCTGTGGACATCTAGAGGGCAGCGAGGGCAGTGTTGCTGCATCCTCTGCTCACAACAGATCTGAAATGTTTCTCAGGTCGGTATCTATACCAGCGATCTTACAGGAGGAGCACATTGATTACACAAGATGGACATGTCGGCCCACAGCCTAGTACAAATGTATTGGTGATGTATCTGCTGTCCATCTGGCTGTGTCAATTATCTGTACATAACTATTATCATACCATAAGAAAACCCACGTAGAAGGCATATTAGGGTTACATCCTTTTAAGGATGCAGCAACACAGATATCAGGCTGATACTGACTGAAATAGCTGGGGACTATGGAGCTGATCTATTCAATTCTGTTCTGTGTTTGTATACTTTATACATTACAAACTGGAATTTTAATTCCTGTTTAGGGTTTGGCCAATAACACATAACAACTCAGTCAATTCATATCTAAGTATTCTTTTGTTACATTTTGTTTTACAAATCGGTCGAGCCTGATGTTGTCTAAAACATTAAATAATGATCCCAGTGATGCACCGAGGCATACAGCTTGATAACTTACTGCTATCGGATCGGTAACCGTTGCCAAAGCCTAGCTTTGGGAATCGGGACTGAAAACAGTTGGATCGGTGCATCCCCACACCCTCTTCATATAGCCTCTGGCAGAGCCCCTGTTATTGGTCAGTTAATGACAAAATGTCAAGAAGAAATACGTTCAACTGACCAAAATGTGTGATGTGCTCGGGAGCTGGCAGCCAGAAGAAGGTAAATTATGTTGCTGATGATGCTTAACCCTGATATCAGTGGGCCCAAACTGAGACATATGGTATTCCCACCATTGCATAACGTCATAAGTGCTGTGTTCATAAAAGGATTCGCTGGTCTGTGTGCAGTAAGTATTGGATTTTAAATGCAGAATTGCAGTACCTGGCCACCAAACCTAATGCATGCAGTGAGCTTCCAAAGTCATCATTGGCCCATGTCGTGTTATGCAAGAATCTCATTTACTGTTGTACTTGAGTCTGCCAGTAGTTATTGAGTAGCAAAGTAATTGATGAGGCAGGGCCGGGAGGATCCTTGAGGACATTGACAACTACAGTTGTGCTCTCTTTTAAACAGAATGCAAATTGCAACGGCATATTTTAGTTGCTGCTGCAACTGGTACCACTACCAGCCCTATGATTTTTGTTTTCATTGAACAGATTCAAAGTGCAGAAAAAGAGGAATACATTCAGGGAAAGGGGTGAAGAAGGCTTTTGCAAACATATTCCAAAAACTAATTTCAATTAACAATCTAATCACACAGAGTAAGGCAATGCAAGGCAAGTGTATTAAAGCAAATTCCCTAAACAGAGGCATTTCAAAGTGCTTTACATTATGCATTAAAACACAAGAAAAAAAGGACAAACAATAAAATAAGAATGATAAGAATGGAAACATTTAAAAAAGGAACTCAGAATCTTAAGAGCAGAGACGTGAGATGGTTGATAATCGGTATTTAAGGTTCAGCCACAGACAATGCAGTACTTGGGTTTAAAAGTCATCAAAGTCTGATTTCCTTTGGCCGTTTGCTGCAGCTCTGTGGTGCACAGTAACTAGATGCAGCGCGTTTAGTTTGCACTCTACGAACAGTCAGCAGCCCTCCACCCGAGAGGTCAAAGAGGGTTCATGTGGTGATAGACGGTCTGAGATGCAGTTGCAGCGCTTTAAACTCTATTGTCTGACACACTGGAGGGCAGTGCAGAGCCCTCAGAACTGGAGCGATGTATTCACGTTTCCTCTTTTCTGTCCGGACTGTAGCAGCAGCACGATGAATGAGCCAAAGTATTTCTTTCAATGAGAGAAAATTCCATTAAAAAAAAAAAAAAAGTCCATTACAGTAATCGAACCTGCAGGAAGTTAAAGCATGGATTAGCGTCTCTAAGTCCTGCCTGGAAAAGAACTCATCTAATTCTTCATATGTGTTTAACATGGCAGAATTAAGCCTTTGCAATTGGCATTGATGTGGCTATTAAAGGTTTCTGGAGACAGAAAGTGTAGATGAGCACCGACTGGAAGCGTTCCTTCTTTTGTGCCCAAAACAATTAGCTCAGTTTAGTCTGCATTAGCGAAAGAAAGTTCCGGCTCATCCTATCATTTTATTTTGACCAATGCCCTTAGAATATACGGCCGCTTAGTCACAGAGCAAAGTACATTCGGTTGCTGTCTGCATAATTATGTTAGTTGACGTTACCGTTTTGTATAATGGGGTCGAATGGAATCATGTAAATATTAAAAAGAAGAGTTCCAAGTACTGAACCTTGGGCTCGCTCCACTCAGAGTAGTTTAGAAGGTTACTAATAGTACATGTGCTTTTTTTTTTTTTAATGTCGAGACAATCTTAAATTCAAGATAAGGTCACTTTGGCTAAGTCGACATGCATCAGGTGCTCACATGCTGCTTAATGCGGAGCTCCTCAGTGTGGGACTGCATCACGCTGTTTACATGAGCTACGGAGTGCTGCTTCCCCCCCATGAGAAGCAGCGATGGTGCTTTCACTTACTCTCACCAGGACACACACATACAGGCCCATGCACACAGGGGCCCACCAACCCATCACAAAAGCATATAACCCACTGCCTAAGCCTCTCGCTCTCACACAGCGTTGAATCCACCTATATTTTCCCATCTAGATGAAGTAACGCTACAGTAGCCTCCAATTCCATTTTCTCTCTCGCCAAAGCCCTCCCTTCCACGTTGTTCCCGTCTCTCACTCCCTTCCACTTTCCCTCTCTGCATCTTGTCCTGTGGCACAGGCCACCCCCTGATTTTCTTTTTTCGCTCTCCATCCTGGTCTGTTAACAGCTCCCTTGTTGCATTTACTCCCTATCTCGCTTTCTCTGTCTGTATGGTCCAGCGGGGCTGTTGACAGTAACCACAGTACAGTAGGTTGCAATTAATCTTTCAAATAATTCCTGCTCAGCACAGACAGACAGCGGACACATGCGGAGAGGCAGAGAGCTGAGGGAAGGGGGGAAGCAGAAATGCAAGATAGATGGCAAAACAAAAGCAGACACCAGAGAGAGCAAGTTCTTTTCCTACATTATAAATGCGATGGGAAAATAAACTTGCAGCTCGTGTGTAAAATATAAGCCCATTTATTTTCTTCCCCTCTCATAATATCCTGCAGAGTGAAGGGGGGCACAGTCACTGGTTGCCAAATCAGTTTCAACACGTCACAATCTCAGAAGGGATAATTAATCAGAGGTCGATGCATTAAACATGAAGTCCACATTTTTGAATACACATCCACGGCTCCATTTTGACTTTCGTTGTTTAATACGGTGGCAGCCAATACATTTTGTTAAGCTGTTGGGGAAATAAGACATTCAAAAAAGCTTCCGTTTGAAAAAGCCATTTCCTGCAATTGAAACAATGTGCAGATTGACAATGACTCAAGGTTCGCTGGCTTAAAATTGTCTTCCACTGGAGCCCTTTTTTCTTTACTGGTTTCAGGGTGTTATTTTTACATCATTGTGAGCAATCCTTTGCAATCTTCTTAGTGGGTCAGACAGCTGAACGTGCACGCTTTTCTTTGCTCGTCAGGTATTATTCTATATCTCGGTGAAGTGATCAAAGGTTATTCTATTAAAATACACATTCAAAATGTCTTTATTTATCAGGGAAATGTCTCCATGGAGAGGCAGTGTACTTCTACAGTGAGTGAGGTGAAGTGACATCAACCCATCAAGTTCAAAGTCATCACCTCTCACTCAGCACACACACAATACAAGGTTCATTTAGTTGCTTTTCTAGGGCTTTCAATCATATAACATTCATTTCATCAGTATTATCTACAATATCCGGCCCAATATTAAACCTCAGCTTTTAAGCAAAGTGCTCACAAAAAAACTGATGAGATTCTTCTCTCAGCCTCATATTCATCATTAGTATGTGCATATGAATCCACTGCATGCCAAACGATTTCTTCAGGTACAATTAAAGGTACTCATTATGGAAATGTGTATTCATATATGCTGCATGTCTTGGTTGGGATTTGCCTGTTAAGGTGCGACTTCTGGTCCACTTCTGTGGAAGTTAAAACGAGTCACAGACTCTTCATATGAATGTCATTCACAGGAGCCATGAACAAACCTGTCAAACCGGGGTTTGGTGGCATGCTGAGCTGTGCTAAATTGTGCATGACCATCTTCCCAAGTGCCTTTATTTAATTAGTGTTCATCCCTTCAGACATATTGCGTGTCTTGGCTTTTGTTGCACGAGTGAAATATGCCCCCGTAACATAAAGTAATTTTCTATGCTTGCAAGTGAAGGAAGAGTAATTAACTCTAATTCCAATTCATTTAATTTAATTGGAGGTAAACACACAGCCAAGAGTGGATCTTGCAAAAGGCTACACGAGATGAAAGTAAAGAAGAGAAGACAAAAAGAGGACAAAGGGATGGCGAGATGATGAATCTGGCTACTGTAACGAGTCAAGAGGGATTGGGCATGAGGAGGGAAAACAGAATGTTTGGCAAAACAAGGAGAGCAAGGATGAAAACAAGAGGCGAGAACCAACAAAACAAAATGAGAAAAAGGAAAAACAGGGAACAAACGAGAGAGAAAGAAGATGGGGGAGGGGGGGGTGAAGGAAAAAAACAACAACAAGGAAACAGATTAGCAAAGAAAACACTGCAAACAAAGAAACCAGCTATAGGGAACGGAGCAGAACAAGACAGGAACAGTGGAGCCGAGGAGTGTGAGCCGAAGCAGGTGTAGATGAGGAAAGGGAGAGATGAGGGATTACAGAGAGATAGTGTGAGACCCAGAGATGCTGCAAGAGGTCACTCTTCACTCGCATTGTCTGCAGAAGACAATCATGGCTCACAGCCAGTCTGTATGTGTGATGGTGTAATGTGTAAACATCTGTGTGCATGTGTGTGTGTGTGTCCGTCCTTTCTCATCAACACAAGGAGTAGTAGGCGTGAGGTCGTACAGAGGGGAAAGGTCAAGAAGCCATGACGCGTGCTGGCAAGGAAAGGAACAATCTGGTGTTGTACATCAGCTGTATAATCAGAGAAAGACATGTTAGGCATCTGATCAAGGCTCTTGTTCAGAGTAACTTACAGCGAGTGCATTTGATTGCCAGAATTACAAACATCCAAGTATAATCCAATGCAAGGAGGCCAACGGAGCGAGACAGACACATTGTTTGCTTTCGGTGCCATAAACAGGAAAAACAGCCAAAACTTCCACTCAAGCTGAATTTTCTCTGTTGTAATAAAGTGAAAGACAGTCGGTGCCAAACAGAAAGCTTTCCAAGCCTCCGTTTATTCAAAATGAAATTCATCCAGTTAGTACTGTAAATATCAGACATTTTGAAACTGTGAAAAGCTTCCCGAGGGAGGAGGAGGGTGAGAGGGATGGACGCATCACGGTGTGATGCAGCAAAGTTAGTTCCTGTAGTTTGGCCAGCAGAATTATACCATATACCAACACCGTCAGCTGTTGGAGCCAAAGCGTGGCCGTGACACAGAGATCACATGTGTCGCCACAATTTGCATCAAAAACTGGATTCCTCATCGTGAGTATAACTTTAAGTCTAATTTGAGCACTCTGACTCGATGCACATATTTTTGGATTCAGTGCGCCTTACACTTCGTAAGGATATCACCATCATGTATTATCCATCTACGAAGCTTAAAATGCATTAAAAAGATTCTCCATATAACGCCAGAACTTTCCTCTGAGTCATCACGTTGTAATGTTTTCTTCAGCTTGATAGTAATCTGCACATCCATGAGTACACTGCACACAAAGGTAATTCTGCAGATGTTTTTATGGTGCAAAGTAGAAGGTTTGAGGAGGTCCGCTTAGAATCAGGTCACTGATCAGGCCACGGGACGCCAGCCCCAGGAGCCAAAAACAAGCCCAAAAAAAAGAAGATCGAAACAAAACGGCTACGCTAAAACACTTTTCCTATTTTCAGATTAATAATGCGAGAAAGCGTTCACCGTAATTCCTTTGTGAATGCTCAGTGAGGAGAGCAAAGGTCAGACCCACACGGACCTCACCAAATATGGAAAAATTATATCCTTGTATTCTTAGAATGAATTATAGAAAAGGTGGAAAAGGTCTTTTATTTTTCTCTCCAAAGGCAGACCCAGAGACGTAAGACAGAGAGACGGTCTCGGCAACAGTATGTGGATTGATTAATTAAAGATCTTTATCTTTCATTCCACTGACAGAAAGAGAAAGAGAAGGCGATTGGATAAAGTGAGAGGGAGCAATGAGGGAGCTGCGAGGTAAACCAACGCAGTAACAGGAAAAATATGAAGAGGTGGCTATTCCGGAGGGGTAGATGGATGGGAAGATAGAAACGTTGCTGTTGGAAAAAGAAACGCGACAGTGATGTGGAAGCGAGGAGGGCAGATGTGAGAGGAGAGGGAGCAGGAAATGAGGAGACATACAAGGACGAGGGAAACTGTAAAAAAAAAAAGACAGGATGATGGTGTGGAGGGGAGGGGAGGGAGGGGAGTCTGGGTGAGGGATTTTTTGTTATCTTGTTCCCATGACGGAGTGAAGAGAGGTGGGAGGAGGAGAAGAGAACGGAAGCTGTAATTAATGGAGGAGCAGGAGAAGGTAGGTTGAGGGCTAAAAAAAAGAAACAGAGGCACAAATCTTCACCCTCTCGCGACGGAGGAAGGGAGCCTCCTGGATGTGCATTTGAAAGTAATGCCCGCCTAATCCAGTTTTACAAACACAACCTGCAACTTTGCTTGCCTTTCCACCATCGAGTAACAAGTGGTTACAGATTACCCTCATTGGCGCGGCACTTTGAGTCTTCGCTGTAATTCTGTTTGCATTAAAGTAAGCGTGTGTGCCTATGCAGTCAGGTAATGGCTTCATGAGCACAAACACCCCATATCATTACTACAATTATCCCCCCATTGCTTTGTAGAGGAGGTGGATATTTTTAGTTTATTTACACAAACACCTGTTAATGGCCGGCCCCTCGTTCTGGCTGTGACGTTTTATCCACGGTGTAAATGTGAGTGTGCTTTGTGTAATAGTAGGTGCTAATTACAACACACGGCATGTAATGCAGCCTAACACCTCCTTATGTTAATATCAAAGCCGAGTGTTTACGCAGCAATCTGGAAAGCCGCGGTTTCCACGCCGCCGCCACCCACTACAGCTTTGTCCCTCCTACACAAACGCGCAATTCCAATATTCACTCAGTCAGCACTTCTCCACTTTGCACTTACCTGTGCCTCAAACAGACATTTCTGAGCGTCAACATCATGAATCTCTGTGCTACCACTCGGCTGACTCCGCCGCCTCAGAAGCGCTCGCTCAGCAGCTGAGAAAACACGGCCGTACCGACAATCAATGTCCAAAACGGATGTTTGATTCTGGCAGGCTTGAAGAAGCTCACCTGTCGGAGATTTACAGAGATACACCCTAACTGTGCCGACTGTGGCATCTTTCTGCAAGCATCTTGTGCTTTCCGAACCCCCTGCAGCTGCAGCACGACGTGTTCTCCTAAGCTGAAGTGTATGAACACACGGTTGAGGGCATCAAACCGCTCTCCATCACCTCCGCCGTCGCTCTGTGCGCTTGTTAAAGGATGGCTTTGTGAGAGGGGACCAGAGGTGCTACAGGCGCACTTGGGATTCAAGTCAACATCACTTGACCCACGTGGCCGGGCTGGCTGGTAATAACGATGCCAGCTGAATGAGAAAAGTCATTACGAAGAAGTAATTCGCCGGCGGAGAGAGATGTTTTGATACAAACGCTGTGTTCACAGCACGAGCGGCACAGCGGCATTCATTCTCGACGGATGCCGGGGACATGAAGCCCAAAAACCGACGCCCGACACGCCTCGAAATCAAAGTGGAGCTGGTCTCAACGCGCTCAGTTCAAATAAAACCCGCTGTTATCAGCTCCCAGTGCTGTTTAACGGCTGAACTAACGAATGCTGGAGCGACGCTTCAACGCCGACCCGCCGACAATGCAGCGGGCCGCTCGTCCGTTTGGTTGCTTTGGTCTCTCACTCTCCCGTCTCCTCTTCACTGCTCCGTGATTCATGCTGTCATCCACCTCTGGCTTCACTTGACTCACTTAACTTCATTTAATCCCACTCCCACTAGATCTCTAGTGTTTTTTTTGTTTTTTTCGGCCCTCGGGTTATCTCATTTCTCGTGTTGTATCCGCACATCCAAAAGATCCCTCGTTTACTCTTCATCTTTATTTTCCTCTTTGCTTTTTTTCTGTTCTCATTCTGCCACCCATTAATCTCTCTCTCTCTCTCTCATTATGCTTCTCTCTCATCATTTCATTTTCTCGTCCTCTCTCTCAAGACACTTCTAGCTAGGAGTAATTTTTTTTCTCCCCCATCTGCAAATGCAGCAATGACTTCCCTGCCCTTCCTCTTTGGCGATTACACACGGTAATGTTCAACACCTAAATGACTCTCACAGGAAAACTAAGAAAAACAATCATTTAGTAGGAAAAAAAAAAAATGTTTTATAGCGGCATCGGGATGTATAGGAATGCAAAAAGAGGAAAAGCAGAACAAAGACGGTTATGGAAATTGTCACAATATCTGTAAAGCTGATTTGTATAACCATCGTCTTGACTCACCCTTGCCTCCCTTTATCCTCTCCTCTCCTCCCTCTCTTCTCGCTGCAGGTCAGGTGCCACGGCTCATTAGAAAGTGTTGGCCGGCCTTGCCTTCGCAGCTGAGCTCACCTGCTGTCTTTCTCCCTCGCTCTGTCCCCTGTACATCGTGTCCTGACTTTTCACCTGACACAGTGAAGGAAAACACCGCTCGCACGTCACGCACTACATTACCCACGAGCGCCGGTACCCGTGTACACACATACAAAATCTATCCATGCTTCATCTGACAACCCAGCAGCATCACACACACACACACACACACACACACGCCGCTCATCTGAGATCACAAACACATGTGCAATCCGCTCTGCACACAAAATCTCTCTATACAGCCCAGAACCACAGCTAATGCTCGACCCCTGGGGCTCAGACAGTGCACCACCAACAACCTCATTCTGAAAACTGGTCTGGGATTCAGCACTGCTGCCTCGCTCCTCGCACACTCTCACTGTGGGCCACTGACTCAAATTGGAAGCCTGCCAGCTGCAAGGTCAGGGCGGGTGTAATATGATTACACAGGCGCAACATAAACACACCATATCGGCCCATTACAGCCAGCCAACCCTTAACTTTTTTTTTTTCTGAGAGCTTCATTTTAGGTCTGGGTTCCTTAAATGCATCCTTGTCCACTTCCCTGTTTAAAAGGTCACAGTAGGATTAAGACAGGACCGCTATCTACTGGCCTGCGGTTCTCAAACTTTTGGGATTGTCTCACTTTAGATGATGCCTGGTGAACGGAAGGTTGTTGGTTTGATTCCCCAGATCAGACAGCTGTGGGTTGCCCTTTTACCGGACCAATGTGCAGACGGACTAAAGATGTTTGAGTTTTAAAGGATCTGGACAATAGCTCTCTCGCCCTATATCTTTGCCTCTAATATATTGTCTTTACTTTATTTTAATAGTTTCGTAAACTCATCCTATGTTGCAAGTATTCATGGGACCGATCTGGTGCAATATCGGTACTGGGTTCCGATATGACGGGCTGAGGTTATGGATCCACGTACCTGTCCATATTGATACGTAATAATCGCGGTAAGAGAAGCTAAGTTAGCTATGCTAGCGTCTTTATGAGGTGGAGTGGCAGCTCCAAGCCCAGAGCAGGAGATAAATGTTAACCATTAAAAACGCATTACTATAGTTTGTATTTCACAACGGTTCTCCGGCTTTCAGCGGGGAAAACATGGCCGACCTGCCCGTTTGTTTCTTTTGTCACAGTCTGAGTGTCACTCTTTAACATTTAGGCTACTTCTAGCAGGTATTAATAGTTGAGTTTGTCTTATATTTAGTCCTATTCCAGCTGATTTCCTACTCTAAATTTGAAATATTCACTTTGAAAACGTTATGAAGGAGTTGTCAATTTCCACTTTCATTCTTGTATTACTTTTACTTTGAACTCATTTCACTCGACTCGTAGCTGATAATTACTGTGCACATGATTCGTTAAATTTTTTCCCAAACATTAAAAAGGCAATTTGCACACCTTCTTGTATTAGGGAAACCTACTTGACCGACACTTCAGATAAACTGCTTTGGAAGACTTGTACATTTAATGCAAAATTATAACGCAATAAAAATCTTATGCAAAAAAAAGCTTTGATATCAGAATTATATCATATTTCATGTAGTAATCAGAGCGGAGCTGGAGATAAGTGGGTCGGTGCATCTCTAGCATTTATTGTTGTAGCAATGACATGTGCTGCCCTATTGGCCAGGTCTCAATAAAAAAAAAAGATTTTTTAGGGAGAGCTGCGCACAGAATGGTCTCCCAAAATCGCAAGCATTCACATTCAACGGTTGCATTACTTTTGATACAATGTGTGCTGAGCTATGGCGTTTTCATATTGTGGAATTTTACATCAGAAAAATCATATTTATTATTTCAAACTTCCAATTTCAGTCTAACATTTTGTTTTCATGATCCAGCCAGGGACCTTTCTCGAATGATGTCCCTTTTTATGTGCGTTTAACTGTCGCATAAAAAGGTGAACCTCTCTACTCTGTTTTTTTTTTTTTTATGGCATATACAATATGACGCTTCCTCTCAGAGCAAGAAAGGCTATTGTTACCACACAGGTTTGTGTACAATGCAGAACCATCTCAGGTATTGCTCAGGCTTTCACTCAAAAGGTGCCTCTTGTTGTTTTCCTTTCCCCGAGCAAAAGGAGAACTAAAAAACATTTCACGATACAAAAAAATTTCCAATATTGACAATGTGGCTTGGTTGGAGCTCTTTACTTCAGGCCCACATGAGCTGGTACCCGGTGAGGGTAGCCAGCGGTGAACAGTCTCATTATGAAAGAAAAACATGAAGCGGCTCTTTGGATGCAAAAAGAATTAATTTATATTATATACAGAAGCAGACAAAAAGCATGAAGAAAAAGGTGAGTCATAAACAGACCATGTATTTTTAGAGATGAAATGGGCCAGCAGACAATCAGCAGGGCCAAACAAAAGAAATACGTAAATGTGTATAAAACCTCTCACCAACTTTCTCTTACAGTCTCGTCCCTTTTTACATCTGAAAAGCCTTTTCTAGTTTTTATTCTTAAGCATATGCCTCTTGGACTATTCATGTCAGGTTTTTTTTCACGATGCAATTTTTATTTGTATCTCAGTTTGTTACAGTATTTTTCCCCACAACTTCCGATATCAATTATTATTACTGTGATACCCGTGGTCGGTTGATAGAGTGCACTTTTTGATGTCTTAATTATTCCTTCCATGCATTCTTGCTTTTTGACTTTGCATATTAACAACTATTGATTTAAAATAAAAAACAATAGAAATTACAGTCTTGCAACAAAAAACAAACAAAAAAAGGTAAATTTTTTTCCAAAGAATACATTTTGGTGGCAATGCGAGGGCAGGAGTGAGATTTCTAGATTTTATAGTGGCCTGAGGCGTCAGTGTTAGATTTGTGCAACCTGATTGCAATGGTTGTAATGGATGTGGTGCTGGTTAGGCTGATAGGCACGGTCTGGGCCAATGAGCTCGCCTCAACCTGAGGACTGGGTGGCAACTCTTTCATGCCGTCCTCTAACCGGCATCGTCACGCAGCCGCTCACGCGGAACCCAAATTATAACTGCATGAAGCCATGTGAATGCATGGATTTGTGCAGCGTGTGAGAGTGAAACAGAGAGTGAGAGAGAGTTATCAGTGTGTGCACGCCTGTGTATATATGAGAGAGAGAGAGAGAGAGAGAGAGAGAGAGAGAGAGAGAGAGAGAGAGAGAGAGAGAGAGAGAGAGAGAGAGAGAGAGAGAGAGAGAGAGAGAGAGGAAGATGACGAAAGGTTAGGGCTAAACCGCATCTCTAAATCTGAAAGCATGAGCTCAGATCAAAGGACTGCGATGGTGGAGAAAGAGAGAAAGAGGAGGGGAAACGATACCCGAGCAACAAAGCTCCAGAGTTCTCTGCTCCCCACTTCATCTTTTCTGTACTTTCATTTTTTTCCTCCTTTAAAATTCCTTGTTTTCTTCTTTTACAGCCATATTTAAAAATGCATCTTTTTAAATTTTTCTTGGTTTTGGCCCTCTGTACACACTGAAATGTCACAACTGAAACAAGATGCTTTTCAAAAGGAATCGGAAAAGGCTGGGACATGCTTCTCCTTCCATTTTAACCCCACCACCGGACCAGATACAGATCAACTAATCAGCTGGCAACACATTGTTGCCATTTAGGAAGCCTGAACATCTTTCCCTGCGTAGACCCACAGTGACGTTTACGGGCATCTTCGGAGAACAACAACACAAGCCTTTGTGTGAACCGGGATAAGTGAGCTATTACATGTTTCTAGATGCGGATGCATGTCCCCGTCACGCATAAAAAAATATTTCCAATTTTGGCTGGCGACATCGTCGCAATATGTCTCTTTGCTCTCCGTCTGCCTCCCTCCATCGTCTCTCCCCTTCCAACCTTTCGGCCCCATATCCCAACTCCCAAATGGTTATGTAATTCATCACACTCCAGCCGTCTCTCTGTTTCCCTCTTTTTCACTCTCTCGCTCTCAGTCTGACTCCCTCTACACGGGTGGAACAAATGGAGATCAGTCGAACTAATGCTGAGTTAGGCCCCTCGTCGCACTGACAAAGCTACTGCATTACCCCTCTCATTTAACCAGCAAGCACACACACACACACACACTTCATCTCCAGTTCTCTCTTGAGCAGTCTTACACAGTTTGCATGTACACACGTGTCCAGAGCATTTCATTCATTCCTTTCATGCATAAGTGACATTTTTTCTCTCAGTGTTTCTAATGTTCAGTCTGTTTTCTTTTGTAGTTCTGGCCATGTTACAAGGGTAAATACAACAGTGATTACAGGTCAAGAAACATAAATGTTTGCCCAACTTCTGAACAGTAAAAAGATATTACCCACTCTGGATATAGTAAAACTTTTATCCAAACTGTCTGTTTTAACTGTCAAGATTTACAGACCCACTTCACGGCTCAACTTTGAAGAAGTACTGTACTTGCTAGAGTTGTCCGCACCCAGTGTTCCTGCATGAAGCCGTTTTGCCTCCAAATAAAGTTGTGTGGAACTTGTTCACAACCCGTTTGATCACCTTGTGTTTATCGCAATGTCACCGTGTATGTAAGCAGGTCCAGTACAATGTCATCATAACAATAAGAAAATAAAGAGGAGACCCAATTGTAACAAAATTCTTCTTTTTGAGCATTCAGCGTGTCGGCACACACGTAACAGGATTTTGCCTCATTATCACCTCTAGCACCGCTTTCCTTTGTGTCTGCTCAAAATCGTGTCCCTTTCTAACACGGTTCAAGTGTAGCAAAAGGCGCACACACCCCCACACACACACACCCACTCATGCTCGCACATTACAGCACAATAAAGCATTAGTAGGAGTCGTGTACTTCAATCAGCCAATTAACCTGGAGCAGAGCAGGACAAAACATTTGGCATTTGCCAATAGGGCAGCCACCTTCCAGTGATAATTACTCTTTGTAAGAGAGCACACACACGTACATATACACACACACACACACACACACACACACACAAACACACACTCCCCCAGCTCTGCATCCATCACACGTCATGTTGGAGACAATGGCGGCTATACTTCCTGCAATCAATTATTTATCCTGGTCCACACAAGAGTGATTTCAAAATGTCCACACACAAACACACACACACACACAAAGTGATGTGTTGTCAAAGTTGACAGTGGCACGCAGACGAAATGAATTGTGTGCTTCTGAGCAAATGCCGAAGGGCATCAGAGCACTTCGGAAAATTCAAGGCCTACACACATTCTTGTGTAGATGCTGGGTAACACACAAGAACATGAATAAGTCCAACATCATGTGTACAATCGAGACTTTTTCCCGACTTTTCCTGGAGAGCGAGAGCGCGTCCGTTTTGAAATGCCAAGATAAAATGAGAGTGGTGGAAGAGAACAGGAGCGCATGTTTGCCGAGGAGAGAAAAGCGAGAAAGAGAGGGCGGCCTCCAAAAAGAAAAGAAAAAACCTATGTATATTTGATTGAGGAAGGAAATGCAGCGCGATGAAAAAGGAATATGAGGAAAAGAGAGAAAAGATGATGGAGAGTTACAGTAAATTGGCAAGGCCGCTTCTGAAGGCACGCTCGAGGGGAGAAGGAGGGAAAAAGAGTGAAAGACAGAATAAGAGGCAGAGGCTAGGGAGTCGGAGAGAAGTGCGGCAGCAAGAACAGATTGTTAGCTGGTAAACGACTGTCACTTTCTTTAGGGAGATAAACAGATTTGACACCTCCGCACTCTTCCTTTCTACTCGTCCCTTCTTTTCTCTGACTCTGACATGGCCTGACAACCCTTCAAAAAAGAATTCACTTTCTGACTCTCTCATTCTCTGTCCCACGCTGTTTTGTACAATATCTCACTCCTCCGCTGTGCGTGTTTCTTCTTTTCTCCTCTCAGACAAACTCGCCCTTCCGGCTAAAAAGCGGCATATAAGAAGAACAAAAAGGGGAACTACATGAATAAAGACCACATTTTCCATTTTCCACACGCTCCTTTTCTGTTCCTCACTTGCCTTGTGACAAGATTAGATGAGGAAGGAAGCGGGGGTTGTGGGGGGGTGTGGGGGGTGGTGGATAAAAATCAAATAAAAGACAGATTCCTTTCTTGACATCTGGAAGAGCAAGAAAGGGATAGAGAATAGAAGGCAGCGGGCGAGATGGAGAGTGTAAACGACACAAAGAGGAGGATCAGAGAGGAGGGACGCATGGAGAGTCGGAAAGACGGCGATCAGTGGAGAGATGAAGGAGAAGACATGCGTCGATGCAAAAGGCTCGTGATCCGCCGTCACTCGGGATCGGTGGGCCGTGCACGCGTGCACACCTGCCCACACGCATCGCGTTAAATACTTTTAAAAACGCCTCGAGAAACACGCGTAAAGTGAGTCGTTTAATCATTCCCATCGTGACCGCTGCCGTGTTCCGGACTGGCATTGACCAAAGAGACAAACACACCAAAATAGATGAGAGGAATAAACAGAAGCTCGTTTCATCTGGATGAAAGGAAGGAGATAGGAGGAAAGAGGGGAGGGAAGGAGAAACAGAGACAGCGAGGGCAAAAAGATGGAACAGCGGCAATCATTCAAAGAGATGAGGAGGTAAGAAAAGATGCAATAAAGGAGGTCTGGATGCGTGGCATCTGTGTTCTCTCCCTGTGATGAAGGAAGTTGTTCTGCTGTGATAGTGAGGCCTCTGGAGGAAAGATGGGAAAATCTAAACAATGTGGAAATTGGGCCATGCAAACACTTGCAGACACACACTCACAAACACATGCGCGTGTGCTCTTTTTCTTTTCTCACAACACATGTTACCCACTGAAATGGGCTCGCAAGAAGCACAAAGCAAGCCTCCGCTCGTCGGCAAGTTTCTCCAGCCTCACAGACGCAGGCATTCACAACCCCGGCTGTTTATGCAGGCAGTGGCGGGAATAAATAAAAGGCAGGCATCTAACAAATAAAATGCATTTTTAATCAACGGGGCCATTTGAATTAGCTCTGTCATTAAGTAAACAGGAACAAGGCAGAGTTTGAAATATTCATGCTGGGCCCTGAATTCAGCAGGCTATTAGGAGGTGTTGCCCCCCAGGGGCCACATTGAAATCTGGGACAGCACCAGGGGTAAAATGATATACATTCATAGATATATAAATGTATATATACTGTTATAATGAAGGGGAGCAAATGGATGAAGAGGAAGCAAGACTGAGAAAAGAAAGAAAGGAAGCCAAAACCAAACCGTTCTAATGCACTCACTGGGCTTTTTATAGATTTTTAGGGAGAGGGGGTGGTTAGCAGGAAGATGAAGGGAGAGTGTAGAGGAAGCCTGGAGAAATTGCAAGAATGACAGAGAGGAGAGTGAGGGATTAAAAGAGGAAAAGAAACCGAGGGGGAGAGGAGGGGGATTAAAAGATGACGAGAAACAAAGTTAGTTGAAAGGGAGGAGGAAGCGCAGACGAGGGACGGGCAAAGCAGAACACGCCGAGGAGCCAGCAAAAATCAAAGTAGCAGGTACGGGGGGTGAAAATGGGAAGAAAGACAGCTGGAGAGGGAGGTAATTCGTAGTGAGATCATAGGAGGTATGGATAACAGATAGAAAAAGGGGGGGGGGGGTGTTGTGCCTTAATCTGTGGAGAATAGAACAGGATTTACATGTACATCCAACGTTATTAAGGCGAGCTGCACACCGGGGAGGAGAGGTGGAGGAGATGGAGAGATTATGATGTGGTACAGAGAAAAGGAGGAAGAGGCAGATACATCAGAGAAACGGAAAGTGAGGGAAAAGGGAGGCTGCGAGACAGATGAGAGTGATGGAAACAGATTTAAACGAGAATAGAGATGAGCTGAGAGGGAGAAACTGAAGCCGGAGTGTGAGAAAGCCAGAAGGGCTGACGCAAATACAGGAGGAGGAAATAAATACATCACTCCGATATTGTTCTTACGGCATGTGACAGACAGCAGCGAGCAAGGAAGTATGGCAGGTGAGCAGAAGAGAGCGAGGGTGGGATGGATGGAAAGACAAGAGGAAACGATTGAGGAGCGGAGGGAGCAGGGGCGATTGCGTAATGACTTTAATGAAAGCACTGAATCCCCAACGGACACTTTAGATACGACTCCTGGGAACTGACGACGGAGAAAACGAGACTGCGGGAGGGGTAGTAAGAGGGAAGAGGGAAGAAGGAAGGAAGGAAATGAAGTCTTGTGAATAACAGGGAATACGAAAAAAGCCACAAAACACACATTCTGGGTTTCATTTCTTTTTGAATAAATTGAACGGCGCTGGAAATGGTGCATGAGTGTGTGTTTATAAGAGTGTGTGTGTGTGTGTGTGTGTGTGTGTATTTGCGGCTAATACAACGGACCATATTATAGAATTTTAAGATGATGAAAGCTCCAGGGGGTTTGGCACTGTGTCTTACAAATAAATCTTCCATCGCCTCAAGCATTTATGGGAGTGCATAAAGTATTGTATTTTGCCTCCGCTTTCATTTACGAAACAGAAAAAAAGTGTTTTCGTGTCCCTGTGTGTATTCGTGTGTGTGCGCATTTTGGGGATGGAGTGATGCACAAAAACATCCTGTCATCTTATTTCTAATCTTATGACAGCTCTTCATTGATGACATAATTCCATAAACCTGCCCTATTAGGCCTCATCCTGCACCGTTTTCAGTCCTAAACTAAACACTCGGCTTCACCTAAAGCCATTTCTACCTCTTTAGTCCCCATCTCACATTACAAGAGTAATCCCACAATTATTACTATTTATTTATTACGCACATCCTTCTTTTCGTTTGACACTACCCACAATGCAACGCTGACAGTTTGGTCTGAGATTTGGGGTAAATGAATGTAGTCCCCAAACCAAACTGGCGTAGTGCGTAGGCGACGCCACCTGGGACGCTTTTTGAACTCTGCTGCAACGCAATGTTGTGAGGCCAATGAATGGAACATTGTAAAGTGCTTTGGGTCAAAACCATCCATTTCAAAACATCTCTTTTCATATATCTACTTTGCCAAAATCCACAAAAAGCATTTATCACAGCTGTTTAGACTGACCATATTTTTAACCCCCCAACCGGGATCTTCATGGGCTTCGAAACAACAGGAATTTTCAGGATGGGGGACAATTATTTCAGCACTTAGCCCACCTACCGAGCCCACCTTTCAACACCATGGACAGCGCCTCGGCAGAAACATTATGTTTCGTCCCCCAAAATCCACCAAAACATCATTTATTTGAAATCTGTATAATAAAACAGAAGGATTGCATTGGTGTCATATAATTATTGAATATCAGATACCTTTTAAACTAAAAGGTATTCGTCACCAGCTCAATAGCCGACTGACAAATTCTCTGCCAGCTGCTATCTGGCCATCTATCTGGCATTTTCACTGTGTGCGACCGACATTGTACTCCTGCTGTGTGTGCAGTAAGCAGCATTTTTGTTGCCGGGTACTTTACGTACCTGGAGCTCTTGAGGAAACGCAGACTCTCTCTTTGCTGTGACAGCTAACAGTTAGTGTACCTGTTATGTCAGATAAAGCTACAAGCACCAGAGCAACCGCCTTGAAAAAGGCATATTGATTGATTGCCACACATGCAGATGTGTTTTTAAACTGGGTCAGTTTTAATGAGTCAGACTGAACATGATAAATGTCTGTAGCACTTTTCTTTTACAGATATCTTTCTGGAATCGAGACCCCCAGCTTGAAACCGGCACAATCCCCGGACAAACCGGAATACCGTTATCTCCACAAACCCAGACTTTATGGAAGTGGAGGCTGAAATCTCAGAGACAAATTACATCTAATCTAGATCTCACTAGAGGTAGAGTGAGGCTTTTCTTCTGTGTGAACTGACCAAACTGAGTTTGGACCAAACTATCCTCACTTGTCCTGAAATGTCTTCGTTCCACAGGTCTGGAGTTCACACTGGTTCAGACAAGGATAGAGTCACAGCAACACAGACACACTAATCAACATGGTTTGAAATCATCGGTGTCTCTCTCTCTCTCTCTCATATCTTTTCCTCCCTTTCCTGCCTCCCCACCACTGCCTGCGGGAATAAGACCGAGGCAGACAGAGGAAGACTGGAGGTTAGACGGGGGTTAATTTAGTCTTTTAAACAGGACAACTGATTGGATTACTGGCCCGGCAGACCAGGCAGCCACTCTTCGAATTAAAAAGGACACACCTCAAAAACATGGACAACCCGAATTAGACTACTCTCTCGCAGTCTGATCACTATGCAGATCATGGAGCCGAGTGTTTGCAGGCACGCGTAGCGAGGCCAAACTGGGGTTGCTTTGTTTTATCGGCCCCTTCCACCTTAAGCAAATACCAAGTGACTTGTTTTTAAAGTGGACGGGATTGAGCCTCCCAAAAAGAACAAGCGAGAGCTCAAAAGAGGAAAGAATGAAAGAACCACCCCACCACACGTCACGACAAGATGAAAGAGGAGAAGACAGGACGGAGGGAGTGATTGATTTTCATGAAGCTCTAAAGCGGATCCCTCTGGAGGCCTGGATAACGCGCAAGAGAGAGAGAGGGGGGGGGGGAGAGGGGGAGGCAGGGGGGTGAGAGAGAGAGAAAGGGAGGGAGGGAAGGAGAAACATAAAAGAGAGGGAATTGTGATAGAGAATAAAGGACATAATAAAGAACAAGATATTCTGCCCTACTCCAGTTACCGGTAAGCCTCATCTCCCCCTTCACTCTCTCCATCCGTCTTTATTTATTTATTTGTATTTTTTCTCGTTTGAATTACACAGAGCTGTCTTTATTTTTACTGGGAACCTAATGGAACCTGAGTGCTTGCTGTAAGAAAAAGAAGAGAGAAAAGAGGAGGGAAATGACTGACACAGAGAGTGAGAGGGAGAGTGAGAGAGAGAGAGAAAGAAAGAGAGAGAGATCTAAAAGTGGGATCATTCGCTGCATGGACGGTGAAAAAGAAATGGGGCGGAGAGAGTGTGAGGAGAGGTGTGGTGAGGGAAGTGAAAAGTTGGGAGATGAAAAAATAAAAATAAAAAAGTAGATCAGAGGTTCAAAAACCACAGAGATTGGAAAGCAGGTGTGTGTGTGTGTGTGTGTGTGTGTGTGTGTGTGTGGCTGCCTATCACTCTGTCAACGTGGTGGTGGACAGCTAAGAGGGAAAGAGAGGAGTGGGATAAAGGGTTTTTACAAAGAAAGTCCAGTCGGATGTTGAGGTACAGCCTGTTGAGTGAGAAATGACACGATGGAGAAAAGAGGGGAAGAAGGACAGATAAGAGGAATTGAGAACAGAAGAGAGGGAAGCAAGAAAGATGGAGGGAGAGGTACGAAGGGGGGGGGGGGCATCAGACTGACACACAGCCCGAGACAATGGAGGTGAGAGAGAGTGAGACAGAGGGGTACAGAGTGATTAGGGAGGAAGGAAGAGGGCAGAGAAATATGAGGAAAAGAAAAAGCTCATGCGGGTACTGAGGTACTGAAGATGGAAAGAGATGGGGATGGGGGGAGGGGGGTGACGGAAGCAAAAGAGAAATGCGAGCAAGGCAGAGTGAATGTTTGTTGATATCCTATTTTCCAGAGGAGATGAAAGAGAGAAGAGGGGGAACAAGAAAAGCGTGGGCAGAGGAGAAGAATGAGCTGGTGATGAGGAAAAAGAGTGGGGGAGAGACAGAGGGAAAAAAAAACAAATGACAGGAGAACAAGCGATGGAGGGTTAGAGTGTGATTCTGCTAATCAGCAGCATGGGGGATGTTAGTGACGTGGGAGACTTATCATTACTGCCATCTAAAAATAACATTGGCATTGGGCGGCTGTGGTCTGAAAAATAGCGGAGGAAGGGGTAATTACAGCAGGCCTATTAACATGCGCGCAGCCCTCATTAAATATTCACACAGGAAACTGGGACTAAGGAGCAATGCTTCTGGGAGACTGCCAACTAGACGGACAGACAGCCTGCCAGCCAGCCCAGCTAACCATTTGGACATGCACGCAGCAACAGAGGCCCCGTTCCCGACAGCGGGAGCGTTCCTCCGGGACTCGGGAGGATTTTGTTGAGTTTTGACCGCGGGGATCAGGGCTCTGTCTGCAAACACAGGAACTTTCAGGGATGACTGCCGCCGATTGCTCGAATGCACACGGTGCTGCCGCTTCGGCTTGTGTACCGCTTCATTCGTAAAAGAAGTATCGATTTAGGAGCATTTTCGGACAAGGGAAGAACCTTTTTTTTTTTTAAAAAGACCAATTGAAAAAGGAAAGTGAGAGAGGTCGCCGAGCTAGCTGGCAGGCGGGAGGAGAGAGCTAGAGACAACGAGGCGATTCTGTGAATGAAAAAAAGTATTGCGTAGTTACATTCTAAAGCAAAACACGATTAACCTTCAAACACTCAACAGATCGTTTACTGTAGAAACAGACAGCTCGTAGTTTCATTTTCCTCTGCATTTCATTCATTACATCCGACGTGCATCAGTACACATTACGCAGCAGTAAATGTCCTCGCAGGTCAGAGAAAACCAAGATGTTGGTTTTTTTGCGTTCAGCACGTCTTTGGAAAAGCAGACAACAGAAGGAACTGTTTAGCTCCTAGTCCGCTCGCTATCAATGCATCCATCCATTCATCATTCGACTCGGACCAAAAGTCCACGAGAAGCAAAACCACAATTGTAAAGGTGGCCGTGCATTCAGTCATTCCTGGGTGTCTGCAAGCCAAATAAAAAAAGAAACAATACCAATCAAGAGACAAAGCTGAAGCAACTCTTTCCATGTAAAGAGTACATTAGCAATATAAACAACGATGGAATCGTTAAGCAACATTAAGCTCAAATGAGTCCAATTTCCGTAATGCAGATATGTCTAACAATATGTGTATTGTACTAACTTGTCTCAGTGGCTCCTCCTGAATAAAGACGCCGCACAGGGAAAGATAAGGTCTCTAAAGTGAACTGAATTGAGGACATTTTCATTTAGTCAATTTAAAAGGTATTTTCAGGCTCTCGAGCACCCAGAGACACTGTGATCCGAGCTGCAAACAAGCCATGAAGCCTATTAACAAAGCAGACGCACACGTAGGCAGACGGAGAGGCCGTCTAATGAACAGCGGGGAGAAACGTGGCCGAGTCTGCTGCCGAGCCTCGTGTGCTAATCTACCGATTCACTGAGGTGGTGTCGCTGCAGCGGTGGACGCATGCAAAGACACACACACACACACACACACACACACACACACACACACACACACACACAAGCCCACTCACAAAGACACACACACACACACACACAAGCCCACTCACAAAGACACACAGATGGAAATAGAAACAAATGCACATGCAGTTAAAACATTAATAAAACCTGACCTAAATGAAGACATTAATCTCAGCGGACATTTTTGACATAACATTTCACTGACACTCAGAGCTCACACTCACCCCCAGTGCGCTTAAACAGTCGCAAACTCAATGACATTAATCCCGGTTGACATTTTGACACGAACGCGGAGCAATATAAATAAACGTACGTCCACAACATCTCACGCCCAACGCAACACCTCTGGCACTGATCTGAGCAGACGGTCTGACACAGAAACACACGTTACACTTTCTCCTTGGCTTCACAAGTAACACACACAACAAACACACACACACGACACTCAAAACGTGCTTTCACACATTTGGCCGTTCCTGCACACGGGACAGCACGATGACATGTTGCTATTCATGTGGCGAGTCAGGCTGCAACCGACAGTCACTTCACTTGTCCATCAGTCTGTCAATTTTCACCATGAATCATTTGGTCCATGAAATGTCCAAGAATAGTGATCACAACTTCGTAGAGCCAAAGAGATGAAGATGAATATGTAGTTGAACCAGAACCCAAAGCTATTCAGTTCACAGTTATACATGATGAAGAAACATTTGAGGAGCTGGCTCCTGAGAACGTGTCGCCCTTTTGCACTATTTTTGCTTCATAAATGACAAGTGTTGCCGATATATTTGCTGATGACTTATTTGTTAAAGGACTTATCACTAAATTGACCAATGGTTTCAGCTGTAACTGATCCTGAGTGTTCGTAAATCAAGTACACTATTTGTTTCAAACGATTTACATTACAATATATAAAACATAATATTTCCTCTTCATTTTCAAGCCGCAATCATTTTTAATTTCAACAACGTAAAAACCGATGTGAACTATGAAAAGGGTCACTCACTGTGAACAGAGAAATATGTATCACGTGACTCTAGCTCTATGGAGCGTCTTTCAGCTCATTGTTTGGCTCATTTTATTAAGGCTTTGCTGTTTTCCGCAAAAAAAAAATTAAGCTCTGATCAACCCTGGACTCGACCGGCACACTAGCAAACAACAGACAGACGAAGTTAGCGAATCAGTGTGTCACCATTTAGCAGCTAAAGAGCCCGAGATTCCTCTCCGGAGTTGCTGCAGTCCGGAGCTGGAAAAGAGGAAGTAAACAGCAGGACTTACTCCCAGTTGGGCAGATCAAAATAAATGCTAAAGTTGCTCTGTGTCTGCTGGAGGCAACTGTTTGCTAACACGCCATAACAACGTTTTAAAGTTAATAATATATCAATGGTCTGCTTACAGCCTGTTAAGCTGCCGCTGAGTCAGCAATACAGTCAATTCATTCAGGATTAATAGCATGACGGAAGCGGTTCCAGTCCAGAGTGGCTCTTCGAGGGGACCGATTGGATTCTTCTGCCCATGATGGAAGCAGCTTGACTTCTGAAATGGTTAACAATCTTTTAATAATTCTATAAATAATAATGCACTGTATATTTTGGGGTAAAAAATGAGTTTTAACAGCTGTCGTGGTGTGTGAGCTGTCACATCAAGTTAAGACAAATGTATTCACACCATTGTTGTTAATAATGAATCATCTTAAATTAAAAACGTCTATTGATAAAAGCAACAAAATAAAAATCAATGACAACCTGGTGAAGCGTAATTGCCTTCTTCAGCAGAAACGGGCAGAGACAGACATACAGGAGCCGACGCCGGAGAGTCAGACACATGTCAATAAGTGAGACAGGCTCCGATACTAAATTACCCAGAGTCACACGTAGGCACACACTCACAGCCGGCTTCCCGAAACTAACACGTACAAACATGACCTCGCCTTGTCCCCGAGAAAAATCACACTGGTGAGCTGGCACGCAGCGGAGCCGCTCGATGCCAAACAGAGACGCCCACACTACCTGCAGCACGGTGGCATGCAGATACGAGGATATGAATGAACTATTGAGGACTAGTTGAGACGTTGCAGGAGTGGGATCCTGCCTTTTGACTCAGCTGCACACATGTGGGTGCACACCAACACAAAGAGCATTCACACACACGCCCAGATACACAATAGTCATGAGCCGACTGACACTAAACTGGTTTTCAGTGGAATACGTGTCACGACAGCCTTTTGATTTCCCTTTCAGCCCTCAAGCACCATCCCTGACCTCAGGACGCTTTGGGGAAATGTTGCGACGCCGGCGGTTTGTTCATACTCTGCTTCATCGCTCTTTTCCTTTGATCCGTTTGTGTCGGGGAAAAAACAAAGCCAGTTTAACTTCGGAGCCGTTGAATAGGAGAACATGAAAATGTATTTTCATGTTCTCATATTCATCCAAAACGAGCGATGGTGCAGAGCGCTACGAGAAGCCGAAACAACAAACTGCCGTGGATGGTTTTATGTACAGAGAGGGATGCTGGTATCTAATAAGTATTTAGTTCATACTTTGGAGAGGCCGCTGTAAAAGAGTGACCCTGAATATAAACACAATTATCTATGTGCCTTGCATTTCAGAGTTGGCTTCATTTGCACATTATTCTTATTCCCATAAACAAGCGGTCAACTATAGATCGTGCCATGACTTTCAAGAGCAGATTCTCACAGACCTGTACAAACTAGACCTGTTAGAACCCGCCCCCTGTCACTCACAACCCAGAAGCCAAAACAACAACCCTTTCACCGACTATCTCTGTAAAACTAAAATGATGCTTAGTTTTACTTTATGTATTTTATCAAACTCCTGCTATCCTCTTTAGTAAAACTGTTGTAATAATTTAGATAATGATTGCCTCTAGATATAAAAATGAAAGGACATGAAACTTACCCCACTGTTGTTCAGAAGAGAAGGAAAGTGGAAGAAACATTTGAACTTAAATTTAAGTCCAGGGGCTCCACTGAACATTTTTTAAAGTGTCCACACACACACACACACACACACACACACACACACACACACACACACACACACACACACACACACACACACACACACACACACACACACACACACACACACACACACACACACACACACACACACACACACACACACACACACACACACACACACACACACACACACACACACACACACACACACACACACACACACACACAGAGAGAGAACTGCTACAGTCTCATACATTGATTACGTACATCTTACATAAGACCTCGACAGTGTTTGTTTGTGTGTCGCCTGAATCTGTGAATGTGTGTGTGCATGCACAAGAGCCGCATTGTGTGAGTAAGTCTGTGTGTGTGTGCATGCTTCAATTGTTCATCTACTCCGTGTGTTTTTGTGCGTTTCCACATTTGTGCTGCAAGTCACAGACAGCTGCTTCTCAAATGTCGATCCGGTACGAGCGTAAAGGTGCTTAAGCCAGAAGAGGGCCAAAGGTCAGTTCTATGTATTTGGAAAATGTTGAACAAACAAACAAACAACAAAGCTGCACATACATTTTCCTCCTTTCTAGTTCATGAAACCCCATCAGGGAGAGAAAAATGTGGTATGTTCTTTCAATCTACTGAACAACAGTGTGGCTTGTTCCCCCAGTTGGTGCAGATGCACGCAACGGCTGACTGATGGTTTGAAAGGACAATGTAATTGGGTTTTGGAAGCATCTCTCTCCTGGGGAACGGCTCCATGTTTGCCTCTGTGATATTTGTGACAGAAAGAGTTTCCTGTTGCAAAACCACTGACATTTGAGAGGGGAACAACAACACGTTCTGTAATCAGCAATGTGGTAGATAAAAGACGGGGGCGCTATGACGTACGCTCAGAGATCATCAGAAGGGCGGCATTCATCAATACAAAAGAAATGAATCATTTTTTCCAGGGAGTGTTGATTTTACCTTTTATTTATGCGTTAAAGGTAAATGGCAAATGGACTTGAACTTGTATTATGTTTGTCTAGTCTTGGAAAGGGCTTTCCAAGAGTCAGAACTAAACACGGAGAGGCAGCGTTCAGCTTTTCTGCTCCACATATCTGGAACCAGGTCCCTGAGAGCTGCAGGTCTGCAGAGACTCTCAGCTTCTTTAAGTCCAGACTGAAGACCTTTCTGTTTCGTGTTGCCTTTAATTAAACCAGATTCTGCATCTCACTACTGCATTTTATATCTTAAACTGCACTGCAACCTTTATTCAATTCTGTATTTTTTGCTTTTTAACTGATTTTTAATATTTTAATGAATGTTCTTAATTGTTTTTAAATCTTGTTTTATTTTGCTTTATGTTTTGATGCTTTTAATGGTTTTATGTGAAGCACTTTGAATCATCGCCTTGTTGTTGAAATGTGCTATAAACTTGCCTTGCCTTTCACACTGCATGTACTGTATCCATTAACGCCCATACGCTGATGGCAGTGACTGCCATGCAAGGTGCCGCCTTCCCATCAGAGCTAACTAACATTCATACCCATCCACACACCGGAGGCACAGCCTACAGGAGCCATGTGGGGTTAGGCGTCTGCCCAAGGACACGTCGACATGGACTAGCGGAGCCGGGGATCAAACACTGATCCTCTGATTGAAGCGCCCCTGAGCCACAGTCACACACGTAAGTTCCTTGAGAATAAGATGAGCACAGTGTGTACTAGTTGTATTTACAGATGTAGCTACATGTGTTTCTCTATACCTATTGAGCACTACATTGCCATTGGCAAGTCTCTCTCAGTAAAGCTGCAGTACATTCATTCACATTCACAGTTTCACGCAGCCACACCTGGGAGCTCCCCGGTACAACTGCAGGCTTCTAGTCCAACACCAAGCAGGTCCACAGGAGCAGCCGAGGGAACGGAGCCGAGGTGATGTTGTCTTTCAAGGAGGTGAGGACATTTGCCTTACTTTCTCCACTTATAAATAAAATGCATTATTATTATTATTATTATTATTACCTATACCATATTGTCAGAGAATTAAAAAAAGGAGAAAAATAAGAATCTCTATGTAAATCAAGCGCTGGAGCTGCAGGGTTTTCCAGCTAAAATATATGCATTCAACCACCTGCTGTTCATTAGATAAAGGCTTAAAAGCAGCCCACACTGGTGTAATGGCAAAATGTTACACTTATCATATCTGGTCATACAAAACGCACGGTTGTCGCCTTTTTACTGCTTGTCGATAAAGCCGCGGGGCGTTGCAACGGCCAGGGGTAGGGGCGGAAGGAGAGAGCAACACGAGGAGAAAGAAAAAAGCAGGGAGAGAAAGAGAGAGTGTGAGAAGCCCCCAGATATACTGAGAAGTGGTTGTGTTTGCACGAGATAAGGCCAAGGAGCTAAATCACATAGTGAGCAAGGAGGTATGCCATTAACCAGGACAAATATGCCTATTCAAACAGCAACTTTCACAGCCCAAATGAAAATACGTTAGGGCACGAGATGGAGGGAAGGAGGAGGGAGGCAGCACGAGACAGGAAGGGAGGGGGAAGGGAGAGAGACGACAGGGAAGGGTAAAAGGGGCAACGGGAGGAAGGAGCCAGAGATGGATTATGCCCGGCAGAGGGAGAGCAAATAGAGATAAAACAGCAAAGACGCTATTTCATTTGTCTAATTATATTTATCTATCTCTCGCTCACAAACAAACAAAAGAGACAAACGGTCCCGACTGAATAAACTAATTCTGAAAGGGTACAAACGGGCGCTCAAACACACGAGCACAGGCACACATAGTAACCAAAAAGGCACGCAGCGGCGGGAGCAACAAAACAAACCGAGGGGAAGAAACACTGAGTGAGAGGCAACATGCAGGAACTGAGAAAAGTGGGGAAGAAATGAGAAAAGCTGAGACGATAGAAGGGCTAAGGGCACAAGCCAGATTGACACTGAAAAATTAATGCGCAATTGCAAAGAGGGCTGCATGCGAGACCGCGATGGGAAGAGAATGTGTGAGTGACACAAGGACGGAGGAGAAGAATATTGGCCTCAACGCTGACAGATTTAAGGTTATGGTCCATGCACTACTCAATCACACACACACACACACACAAAAACATACAAATCTTCACTTGCTGCCACTCGCTCTGCTCTCATTTCCCCTTTCCTCTCTGAACGCCATCTCCCTTTCCATTTCTCACATCCTCTCCCCCCTACTCTCTCTCTCCATGCATGTGACTGACACACACACACACACACACACCTCGAACGACTGTTCTTCTTCATAGATCCGATTGTGTCCATTTGTCTCGGTGTCACGCCACTCTCCAATTTGCTATCTGCCAGACTGGATCGTATTGATTGGCCCACACGCGTGTCATTCTTCCAGTCTCTCTCCCTCCTGTCCAATCTCCACATCTCCATATGAGAATAGTTTTCAGACACCCCCCACTTTCCTTGCACCGCCACATATCCCTGCCTCCATCCTTTCATTATCACACCTCCTCCAACACTTATATCATCTCCACCCTTCTCGACACCATTCCCCCACCCCTCTTCACTTTTTCTCCCATTTTACTCCCGGAGCTTTATTGCGCACACAAATCAGGGCTATGGGCTTTCATGCCGTGATCAGTAACCCAAATGGAAACGCAGGCATAATAGTGATTACCTGTCATAGCATGGCTTAGCTTAAGCAGTGCAGGAGCATCCATCGCTGACTTGAATCGGCAGAGTAACAGTCTTAACAGCCTCTGTAATTCAGCAGAGGTTCCCGGCAGTCAAAAACGGTGTTGCTCCCTTCCAGGCGCCCCAAGAAAACTTTGGACCCATCAATAAGTTGAACTTCAAAAGATGAACAGGGCAAACAAAGAGAAATCGACTTCAAGGGAAAACACGGGGGTTACTGAGTTTTCTTTCTTGTTTAGCTCCATGTTTCTCACTACTTGACCCAGTCTTCATATGTTTTTAAGTGCGTTTGTGTGTGCATGTGGGATTTAAATTCTACGAGGAATACACTGGATTTGGTACTCCATCAAATATCCTGCTGACAGACAATTTTGTCAATCTGCACCTGCAATCCATCAACGTAAATGCAGCGTGCTCATTCCATTCAGGAGGGAAAAGCTTAGTTTTTTTTCAATTATTCATTTCAGGCAATGACTTTGATAACTGGCAGCGAGTTTACAGATAAGAGCTCTGAAACAATGCGCTCAGCTGGAAACCAATACCATTTGTTTAGACAGACCAGTACAAAGAGCATATTGATTGTCATTTCCTGATTATGAAAAACTAAAACAAGCCCAGTTGACAGACAATCGCCTTGTACTGAATTTTGTTTCAACTTGTATCACTAACGAAGGCGCTGTGGTAGTTTGGAGAAGGTAAGCATGACGCAATGCTTAGAGAGACTATTTTCAACAGAAAGTCCACAGGTTCAGTTCCCACAACATCTAAGGCATCCATCAACTGCCATGTGTCTTATTGATGCGTTTCACGCTCACTTTAATCTACTCATAGATAATGCAAGAGCACATGTAAGAAAAGCTCCGCTGTTCACATGGAATAGAAATGTGATCCAGAAAGTGAGACATGCACTGATGTTTCTCCTTCCGTTCTTTAGTTTGTGAATGTACCTCTTGCAATGTCTTCTCGGTAAGGTTTCGTTGTCATTTACTTTCCTCTACCCAGTTCAGTTTGTGCTTTTGTCATTTAGCTTTCGTGGTCCATTACGTTTGAAGTGTGCTGTTTATAAGCCCCTTGCCTTTTATTATTTTCCTTTTCTATTAATGTTACCTCCACAATCCTTTTACCGCTTTGTTCCCTGTGCTTTGTCATATTTATTTGCTGAAATAAAGCCTACCTCGCTGAAGCTATTTCCAGGAATACTGGCTTTTACAAGCCAAAAAATCTCCTGCCATGATGCAAGCGCGCACACTTCGACTCTGACTGCAGCTGCCATGAAGCACACAGTAACCGCACAGAGGAGACACGCTGGAGAAGACAAGAGAAAACTGATGTAGGCCCGTGTCAAGGCGATGGAGTCAGATGAGTGCAAGAGCTGTCTGGGGACTCTGCAGACCCAGACCCACGGACCAACCAACCCGCTCTGCCTCCACACCGACCAATCAGTGTTTTCTCTGCCTATAGAGCAACAGTTCATCATTCTCCGTGACAAACGGTGTTGTTTCCATTCCCCAGACACGTATGGTGCAGTTAATTGCATCCATGCGCGCAACACATTCTGTATTTATTCCAACCAACTGTTTCCATGAAATAATAATAACCAGTGTGCCAGTAGATGATGCTGGCAAACACTTCCTGCACCATTCTCCCCCCTCAGGTTATTACACGTCTGGCAACGAGGTGTCTATGTAACACAGGCTAGACCATCAATGTACATCTGTATATGTACATACTTGGATCTGTATTGCAAAACATTCAGCAGTGCGTTTGTTTCATTTGCACACATTCTGTGTAAGTGCTAAAAGGAGGCATAACCCCATTTAGTATGTAGAGCCATGTCCAGGATCCCGGCATAAACTGAAAGTCTACATCAAAAAGAATTCAGAATTGGAAAACCACAATATCTTGAAATTACATCTGTTGAAAAATGTATTTTTTTTTCTCCGTCCGATGGAGCTCCGTCTGCAGAATTTGCACTTCATTACATTATCTAACCCGACATCCTTCTACATCTTCTCTCAGAGTAACGGCTCAATAGGTGACGCCGCAGTTTTTAAAAAGGTGGAAAAAAGGAAGACCTTTGCTGATCAATCTAATCAACATATACTTCTGCAAGGGTATCCCAGGGTGGATCGATAATAACGTCTCAACACTTTGTCTGGAGTTGTGATTTTCAAAACACATTTTTTTTTCAGTTTTTGAGAGAGAGAAAAAAAATCCCCACTTGTAATTTTGAGTCAAACCAACTTTACTTCATTTCAAAATCTCTTCTTTTTTTTTTTTAACTCTGCTCCTCTGAGATTTTACAGACAATCTTCCTCGGCTTATCCTTGTGTTGCGGAGCATAATGGGAAACACTGATTTCTAGAGAGGAAAAGACACAGCTGTGCATCTCTACGCCGATCCGTCAGCTGTATGTGGTGAACTGCATTTGATTTGGAGGGCAGCGAGTGGAGATAATCACACATCACTCTGCGAAACGTTGAGGGAAAGAAAAAGCTTGGAACATTCACGGGGGTGTTTAGGTCAGTGGAGGGGGGCTTTCATATGAGAAGGGGAAGGGCTGTGAGAGAATGGGAGGGAAATACAAGATTAACTTCATTGTATAATCAATCACACTTGTTCCCTACCATTAATCTGCTCTTCTCCGCTCCTCAAGTGCCTCGTTCGGCCCTTCCAAATAAATTTTCTAAGTTTTGCTTCTCGCAAATCAAACCTTTTCATTATATCTCTTGATCGGTCCTATTTCCTCACGGCATACAAGTAAAAGCAAGAACTGAGAATAGCCTGACATATAACAAATAGTTTTCCACCTGCTGCTGTCAGCTTGGATCCGGCGCAATAAGAGGAATTCTAAGTCAAAGTCATCCTCCACAATAAGGATAGATGTACTTGGCAATGGTCAAAGCCAGTGCTCTCACTGAGCACAGCGACTACACCTGAGTTAGCAGACTTTGAACTGAACATCATCTTTTCGCCAACAGCTTCTATTTATATATCACATTTGCATGAGTGTCCAGAAGCACCCTCAGCCTATGCATAATGAATAGGCCTCCTCATTCTAACCTATAATAGTCTCCCTTTCTACTGCTGGTAAGGTGCTAAGTGGACAATCTGGAGAGTGAAGAAGTATCCAGCTATAGCAAGAAAAAATAATAATAATAATAATCTATAGAGGAACATTATCCTTCACTTGAATTGCTGGCATACACGTAGTCAATATTAAAATCTAAAAGTCTATAGGCCCTCTTCTCCTTTGAGATCCGTTAAGGTTCATGTTGTCAAATCTGCTGCTCTTGTTTGTCAGGTGTCCTCCGTCTTAGTGTGAAGTCCTGTCTTGTGTTTCCTCTGTGTCCCCGCACTTCCTTCCCCTGTGATTAGTTGATTGTCTCCCCTGTGTGTTGATTATTCCCTGCTGTGTCCAATCAGCTTTCCCTGGTATTTAAGCCCCGTTTGTCTCTTGTCCCTCGTCGGTGCATTATTTGTGGATGGTGGTGCATGTGAGTGTTGGTGTTTTGTGCCTGTTTAAGTAATAAACCTTTAGTTCCACGGTTGCCCCGGCATTTGGGTCCTCTTTTTCCCGCAGCCGTAACATTGTTCCTCACAAGACAAACAGGACTTGACTTTGGTAAAATTGGCTTGAGCTTGTGCAGCAGATTTCATCTCACTGTTAGTGGGGGGAATGTATCCCCAGACAGGGCAGGGGATCGATATTATCAAGGTGCATCTTCCAATGGAATCAATCACATCTGACGGCTTTCCAATAGAATGGCAGAAATGAAATTTTCCTTTCTCCTGTGAGGAAGTGATGAGAATCATAGCGGTCACTAATGTGTCAGTGTCAGTGGCTGTTCAGGTCAACGATCCGTACATAAACCAGGGTGCCTATATTCCCATGGTTGATAATAAACTGTGAAGACTGCTGGCAGGCCTCTTTTATTTCTTTTCCTTTGCTCTGGTTCTGCATGTTCAGAGTCTAAACAGTAATGATGTTTTCATAAATTCCACTCAAAACCAAACTGTGTCATGCAGTTTTATCTAACTCTACCCTCAGGCCAAAGAATATTTCATATTTCACACAATAAAAAGAGGAATTATCACTTAAGATTTCAGTGCTTCACTACTGCCCTGAAAAGCAACACCTAAGGGCTTTGATTGCTGCCTGTAATCATCCACAACTTTTACTTTCTTCCCGATAAAGCGTCCCACTTTTAGGCTTCTGATGAAACAGAAGGCTTTCTAATTTGGCATGTAATGTGCCAGCAGGTGGCAAATGAGTCTCAAAGCCCGGGATGGCAGGTCCATCAGCATGGCCACCCACTCTAAAAGAATGACCATCTTTGATGTAGGCAGCCAGGGGCCTTGCCATTGACCTGCACGGTGTGTGGAGTGGCCAAGATGGGCTGGCTCCTGATGGGAGCTGCGTTTGATGACAGCAGCGCCGCTAAATGGGTGCGGCTCCAAATTATGCCTTAACTACCTCCTTTATCATTGCCCAACCATCCTTATCCCCCTCGTCTCACTTCCCACAAGGCTCTGCCAGGATGAGAAAAGAGCCCGGCCAACCGTGAGGCTCGAGCAGGTCGGAATTGTGTGTGTGTGTGTGTGTGTGTGTGTGTTTAAATGCACGCAGGTGTGCATTTGTGCCGACCAGGCTTCCATTCGTCACTCTCAGGGCACTGCTGGAGATTCAGGTTGTCTCGCAGGACACTGATTGGCTCAACGGGACGATGAGCTTGAGGTAGATGGGGAGGAAATGAACTAAACCTGACCTACACAGTTCCTGCAACAAACACACACACACACACACACACACACACACACACACACACACACACACACACACACACACACACACACACACACACACACACACACACACACACACACACACACACACACACACACACACACACACACACACACACACACACACACACACACACACACACACACACACACACACAAGCTTCTCAGATGTCCTTTGATTACATTTTTTATTTACACTTAAATTAAATATTTAATCCACCCAGACCCACTTCATTTGTACATAAATGTATCCCACAGTTTGACGCCGCCCCATGATGGCTCATCAATCTCATGTGTGTATTCCCTCCGGTGATGCTGCGTGTGTGTGTCTGTGTGATGTTCTTACATTATTCTCATAATTCTCTACATCCCACTGTGTACATGCATAGCAGGTTCACGTTCCGGTTTCTAATTTCTGTATTTCAGCGGTTTCATATATGTGTGTCTGAGAGATGTTTTATCTTTCCATGTCCCACTGTGTGTGTGCCCATTTTTATCCATCTGCATTTGGCTTCAGATAAAAGTGCGCTTTGATGTTTATGTATGCACGATTTTGAATTATGTGAAATATAATTTCTGCTTATGTTTACGGGTGATGCGTCTTTCTGAACCCCTCACAGGTCTACATGCTTATGACAGATTATTTTTAGCACCCTCTGGCTTTGCAAATACTGGGACGTTGTGTCAATCATTTTCATCACCAAGACTAAATTCATGCAAGCGAAAAATGTATTTTGGTACCTTGCCAGCGTTCTTAGGAGTGTCTGCTGGAAACACAGATATACAATATGTAATGAAACACATACATTTAAATTTGACATTGTGGTTATGGCACGTTACACTATATTTTCCTCCTTTCTGTGATAACATCATTAATGTAGAGCCAGTGCAAGAGTTAAATACTTGGTTTACCCTGGCTGTATTTCTGTAATTGACGCAATCATAGATCATAGATTTGTTTTCACCAAGTGGGAAAGTCTGGAGGGGATTTTGTTTCGTCTCTCTCTGGTTACACCCCTAAGTGGTGCAGGAAATCCTCGCGGCTACGTGTCCGCTGGGAGAAAATTTCAACTCAAAATGGTTTATTGGCATGACGTTCCGACTCCAGCTCCCCACTCTGCTGTTTGCAGATGATGTGGTCCTGTTTGCCTCCTCGGACCATGACCTCCAGCATTCACTGGGGCGTTTTGCAGCCGAGTGTGAAGCGGCGGGGATGAGAGTTAGCACCACGAAATCTGAGGCCATGGTGCTCTGCCGGAAACCGGTGGATTGCTCCTTCCGGGTGGGGACAGAGTGCCTACCACAAGCGAAGGAGTTCAAGTATCTCGGGGTCTTGTTCACGAGTGAGGGTAAAATGGAGCGGGAGATCGACAGGCGTATCGGTGCGGCTGCAGCAGTAAAACAGGCGTTGCACCGGGCCGTCTTGGTGAAGAAGGAGCTGAGCCGAAAGGCAAAGCTCTCAATTTACTGGTCGGTCTACGTCCCAACCCTCACCTATGGTCACGAGCTTTGGATCGTGTCCGAAAGAACGAGGTCGCGGATACAAGCGGCCGAAATGAGTTTCCTCCGTAGAGTGGCCGGGCTCAGCCTTAGAGATAGGGTAAGGAGCTCGGACATCAGGAGGGAGCTTGAAGTCGAGCCGCTACTCCTTCGTGTCGAAAGGAGTCAGCTGAGGTGGTTCGGGCATCTAATTAGGATGCCTCCAGGACGCCTCCCTGTAGAGGTTTTCCAGGCACGTCCAACTGGTAGGAGGCCCCGGGGAAGACCCAGGACACGCTGGAGGGATTATATCTCCCAGCTGGCCTGGGAACGCCTCGGGATCCCCCAGAATGAGCTGGTAGATGTTGCGGGTGAGAGAGAAGTCTGGGTCAGCCTGCTTGACCTGCTGCCTCCACGACCCGACCCCGGGTAAGCGGTGGAAAATGGATGGATGGATGGATGGGCATGACGTTCCATTTTATTATTTTTGAAATACAATGAGTAAAAAACAAAATGATAGACGAAAAATACGTTTGTGAGGTGTCTGAAAGGACGTATTGAAGACTGATCATTTCAGCACCGGGACGATGCAAATATATAGAACATTCAATGATCAGGGTCATATTTTTGGATTGCCACAAACGTCTTGGTAAAAGAGTCAGCAACACTGACTCCAAACACCGACATTTGTGTTGGCCAAATTTGAGCGAAAGTCACTACTCAGACAAAACTTTTTGCTCAACTAAAACAAGATTGTTTGTTTCAAGTGTGACAGAAATCGATAATTCATCCTGAGGCTGATTCAGGGCTATCTCCATGCGGTTTGCTACAAATATGTAATGTCTAGTATTACACTCACCCTGCCATCCAGCGACATCAATAAGACTCTGCCAACACTTCAGATACCTCATGGAGTGTTGACACATCAGTTTTCATGCTAGCGTTACAGTAGCGGGAGGTGAGCTGCGTGCCACAGAGATGGAATAAAGCTGTAAAATGAACCGCATGGAGATCATTAAAGTTAGCACCAGGAGTAATGTTGCTGACTGTACCACATTCAGGTTCCCTTTTTTTATACTTGTATTGTGAAAACAAGTTTTTTCCCCTCAAAAAGCAGATAGTTTTAATATAAGGTCACTAACTGAAGAGAACCTACTGAATTAAACTTTTTATTCTAGAAACAGCAAGAAAACACACTAAAATAGAGAAACAGACAAATGCCCAACACAATTTACCAAAGCCCATGTGATATCTTCATAAGGCATATTTTATCTGACTAACAGCCCAAATTCATAGACCAAAATAATAATAATAATAATAATAATAATAATAATAATAATAAAATAATTGCTTCATGGACTGATTGTTTCAGCTCTAGTATTCATAATTAGAACTAATTTAGCAGAACATCTGTTGATAGTGGACAGATCATCAGCGAGAGAGCCGACCCCGTGAGCGGAGAGGATAAACCGTGCCCTCTGACGCCATCGCTCCCTCTGGGCGCCATCCCTGCACAGCCCACCGTCCCTCTAAAATTATTGATCACCCTGAAGAGGAGGAGTGATGAAGTGAGCTGATGTGGTGCCGAGGTGAAGGTGAATAGTCGGCGTAGGTGAGGCGAAAGAAAAGCTCAGGGCAGCGGGAAAATAAAAATAAATGTGGATGACATGAGAAATGCAGGTAGTAAAGCAATAGGCAGACCAATACAAATCCTTGTAAGGGCCAGGAAGCCACAGGAGAGGATGATAAAGAGGAACGGAGGATAAAACATGAAAAATGGGGGGAGAGAATGATGGCTCAGAAAGGCAGAGAAGAGAAATGCCATCAGGCACTGAAGGAGAGAGCAATTAGATTTATCTGCTCATTAACAGAAGGGATAATTGACTACAAGAGTCTGCAGCGATACACTGGGAGACAGGAGGAGAGGGAGAAAATGAGCCGGAGAGAGAGAAATGAGAGCAGGTGGAAGGAGAAAAGACAGGAGGCGGGCAGGGAGGGATTGGGGAGAAAAGGGAACAAGGCAGGGGAAATAAACAAGGGAAAAGTGAAAAATGAAAAGAAAGGGGGAAAAGGAGAGAGAAGGATGGAGGGGGGAGAAAATCGGCCCCAAGAGAACGCTGAGAAAAAAAAGGATTAGTGGGGGGAGAGGGAGAGACAGAAGGAGTAAATGAGGATAAATGTACAGTGTGGTGTTTATGCTAGTGTGTGTGTGTGTGTGTGTGTGTGTGTGTGTGTGTGTGTGTGTGTGTGTGTGTGTGTGTGTGTGTGTGTGTGTGTGTGTGTGTGTGTGTGTGTGCCTGCCTGTGCATTTCTCATGTTTCTGTTTTCAGGCAACAAGGCAAGTTCTCACACACCCTCGTACGTTCACAGAGTTGAATGAGGAGTGTGTGATGTCACCGAATGTGTTTAAACAGATGAGACTGGTTTTACAGGGCCGGTGGGAACAGCCAGAGCCACCCAAAGACACACACAAACCCTGTAAATCAGAGCCGAACTAAAGCCACATCATAATCCACCTGCTGATACGAACCCATTTTCCACAACGGCTGCAATCAATTCCTGACAGCTGCTCCGAAACGCCACACTGGCTGCATACTGGTATGTATGCCATTAGCTTTGTGTTCGCCAATCAGTCACACAGGCCTTTATTAATGAATTAAGTTAGAATAGCGCACGATGATGGATAACACCTTTGATCTCTTACACAATCAGGTGTCGACAGGCTGAAGACAAATGGAAGAGCCTTTGTTTCAGTTTGATCAACTTGCTTTATTTATTTAGGGACTTCAAACCTGCAATCATGGCTTCTGGAAAATGTATTGACATACTCAGCTGCTGTATGGATGACATTCACTGGTATTTTGTTCAAATCCAGAATGTGTGGCGGGGGTTCAGTGTAGAAAATTGAGGCCTTTGACACCGGAAACTGAGGATTGCATCATGACAGCATGTCGAGTCTTATTTATTGGATGCACCGGTGTTCCAGTCAAGGCCACCTCAACCGAGACAAAGTCATGACCGGTGGGAGTCCAACGCTGCATGACACGCCTACGACACAACGTGGAAAATGCAAAACACAGGCACTCAAATGGATCAACATTACCATAAAACTGTCATAATAACTTTGGTGATGCCATAACTTAATTTAGTGACATGATCGGGTCAAAATATGAATTTATAACACGCTAAATTGAGATAGTGAACATGCTCATACTTGCTAAACATCAGCATGTTACACTTATAATGCAGCTAGTTACTCGTTCTTGTTCAATACTTAACCAAGACAACAATCCTGACACACCACAACACTCTTAATCACACTTCAGTTCCAGATGTTGTAGGAAAAACAAATGACATATGTTGACAGTGAGCGGTTTGCAGATATGATCAGTTGGAAAGTCTCCTCATTATGTTGATTAAAAACCTAAAAGAAATCTAACATTTTATTGAAAAACATGTGCTGATGCAAATTGGTTCATAGAATGAATCGTGGTAAATCATACAGGCATGTATTTACATTCAACCAGCTACCATGCCACACACACACACACACACACACACACACACACACACACACACACACACACACACACACACACACACACACACACACACACACACACACACACACACACACACACACACACACACACACACACACACACACACACACACACACACACACACACACACACACACACACACACACACACACACACACACACACACACACACACACACACACACACACACACACACACACACACACACACACACACACACACACACACACACACACACACACACACACACACACACACACACACACACACACACACACACACACACACACACTATTAGGAGCTCTGTGGGGTTTAAGAGGCAAACGCTTGGAGCATTTGACTCTGTGGAGCAGAAGCATGACTGAGCCCAAAAAGTTTTTCTGGGATGGAAAGACACGAGTCAACATGTGACGTGCCATTAATGCGACATCACGTCTTTGATCCTGAACTTGATCCTTACAAATTTAAAAAGGGAGAGACCGGGACAGAGAGAGGGAGCGTAAAACAGAACTGAGAGCCACCCTTCGTCACCTCCTTCATCAGCTCTTTTCCCCCCCTTTTCTGATGATGATGATGATGACGACTCGATGGATCTTGAAGTAAAGCAGCCATTGCCCTCAGTTGCATCATGGTTATAGAAGAGATGAGAAAGAAATGAAAAAAAAAAACATGAAGGGGGCGGAGGAGGGGAGGGGAAGAAAACTCTCGCCTCTTCACCACTCCTAAACTTGCACAGTTTCATTTTTAGCGTTGCCTCCCCTCTTGTTTTACTCACCTTCTCTTCATCCCACGGGCTTTAGAAATGTGTTGAATTACTCTCTAGTCTAGTGTTCCTATGTTCATTCATTCTGAATTAGAAAATGGAGTTGCGTCACTCTACTGCAGAGAGTGTGTGTTGTGATGGCAGTGTTGCATGAAGTGGATTTATCCCACTAATGCAATTGTGCATACTGGTAATCAAGTGTAATTTATGGGGTTTTCATTGTGAGAATATTCTTTTTTTAATTAAATACATGTATATTGTATTATGTTAGTGTTTTAAACTGCACAGTGTGCAAGTGTGGCTCAAAGTATCATACATTACAGCATTTATTTTTACATTTATTAAATCTTTGTTCATCCCTAGTTTCTAGTCTTTAATACATCGTCATTCACTCCATTTCATATTCAAACCATCAATCTTTGTAGAGCTGTGTAGAATATAAAAAACTTTTACAATTTTAAAAAAATTTCACTGCATTTTATCATGCAATGCAAAAAAAAAACTTACATTCTCCTTCTGATTCTGCCACATTTCTGCATTTCCACACTTCTTCTGGCACTGACGCAGTTTAAGGGTTTTCGAGAAGTGCGATTGTGAAGTCAGCTTCCAAAAGTTGGCCTGCTCTCAGCCTATAAGACGGTGAAACTGGCCGACAATGCACCTCTCCATCCAAACACAGGCGCATGCACGCCACAGGCGTGCATGCACACACACATACATGCACACGCTAGTATACCTCCATGCTTGACAGGAAGAGGAAATGGCTTTTTTCCATTTGGAGAGCCACAAACAAGAGGTGCTGCCGGCCCATTTCAGATATTTCAGGCCTCTTAAAGAGCCCCTCTGTCTATGAATATGGAGATGAGGATTTAAAACAGAGGGAGAGGAGGAAAAGGGGGAAAGGAAATCGAGGGAGGGAGAGATCAGAGACTGAAGAAGAGGGAGCAAGAGAGAGATTTGGTGTCTCCGAGGTGCTTTTCCTGCCTGCCCTGTGGCCCTTGGCTGGATTTACGCACTGGGTTTGGAGTGTGTGTGTGTGTGTGTGTGTGTGTGTGTGTGTGTGTGTGTGTGTGTGTGTGTGTGTGTGTGTGTGTGTGTGTGTGTGTGTGTGTGTGTGTGTGTGTGTGTGTGTGTGTGTGTGTGTGTGTGTGTGTGTGTTGCATATGAGAGGGTCCAAGGAGACACAAAGCCAGAGGCGACAGGTCAGAGAGTAATCACACACAGACAAGCCTATAATCACGGGACACACTCACACACCTTAAATAGCTCCCCTCTCATCCATTTTGTCTTTCACCCAATCCCCCTGTTTTCTGCACTCCGTTAAACGCATCTGCAACTGCGCACACAGCGATGCATCAGCTGATTGCACAGCGCTTCACTTCTCCGCCTGGCTCCTTCTCCTCCTCCTGTTCATCTCTCCCTTCATTCACTCCCAAAGCCAGCATTCGGTGCACCTTAGATAAGCCTATATGAGTTTCCTTCCCGCCTGCATTCATTTATATGCAGCTCTTCAGCAAAACAAACAGTCATCCGTGTACAGCAGATAGCATCTCGGTATCGCTATCCAGCAGCCACGACACGGCACATGAATTATGGATCGGCGCGAGTTTGAGGAGCAGGTCAGACAAGAACGACAAAGAGCAATCCCTCGGGCCCCGTTAGATGATTGCGACAGTGAATGCAACACTTTGTTTTCTTCATAATCATTGTTGACGCTGTGATAATGATACAAAACACTTACAGGGCCACTGTTAACATGGGAGGGAAAACAACCTTCATAGGGCTGACCGATGACCTCAACTAAATCAAATTACACACGTGTCGGGGCTCTGAGCTACATCGTTGTCATCATCAGCATCACAGGTGCCCACAGCACGGTCGACCTCATAAACATTACTGGAACTGATCATTACCGCTAACACCCCGGGCTGGCGTCGCCTCCCTCATCACGCCTTGGAATGTTCAGTAATAGTATGGTTATTATATGCATCATGGAAAATGTTGTTATTGCCATTGCCATATACAGTAATTTACAAAGAAAATAATTGATCTACTAGAACGATATAAACACCCACTTCTAGGGATGCAACGATACCATTTTTTACAAACCGATACGAGTACGAGTATTTTTATTTGTGTACTTGCCGATACAGAGTACCGATACCGATACTTCTTAGATTTGGTCTCCATGAAAGTGCAATTAATTTGGAGGCAGATTTTATTTTATCCTCTGCAGATTATGTCAAGCCTATAGTACAAAATTAACAGAAGGCTATCCCAAGCTTTAAACTTCTTGTGGAAGTCCCTCTAATGTCGGACCATAAAACGCCCCCGTGTCCGGGTTCATAATGTAAGCGATAATATTAGGTATCGAGCAATTATATAGGAAGCTGTGTTCCAAGTTATGTTTCCGGTGCTTTTATTGTGGAGGGAAAAACGGAAAGGAAAAGAGGAGTGGAATTGTGGGATATACGTGTGTGAAGGAGATAAAAAAGTGGTTCAAGTTACCCTGGAGCGTGTTTTCATTTTATTCGAATTACAAATATAGACACACAACAGACACTCGGCTACAATAATATCATCCGTAGCCGCACAACAGCGTCTGAATGAGGCCGCTGCCAGCGCTACTTCAGGTGGATCAGCAACAGTTTGATTCACACCGGCAGGACGGCAGTCATTTTTTACTGTGTGAACGCGACACACATTACTCTACACACCTTGCTGCAAGAGCCGCAAGAGAGCGACGAAAGAGCCGTATGCGGCTCTGGATCACGGGTTGCCGACCCCTGCCCTAGACGTTGAAGTCAGGTAGGACAACAAATCTTTTTCTCCACAAAGCGCGACCAGTTTGTTGTAGCGAAATACTGTTGAGTGGTATCGGTTCTTGGTATCGGCAATTGAAAACAAATACGAGTACGAGTATTTTAACGCAGTATCGGCCCGATACCCGACACTCTTGATCGACATTGGTTACAATGTCGGATTGTGGTGTGAAGCCATTGCGCCACAAAAAGACACGATTCGCCCTTATCACCTGCTCACCTATTTGCTGATTTCCACTGCCCATCAACTCATTCAACTTAAGCGGCCTCCATGTTTACCTCCATACGATGGCGTGCTGCGCACGATGTCTTCATTATTCCCTTTCATGCTGGCATCCGGTACATTTAAAAGATAATATGAGCAATTAATCTGAATTGAGCACTAAGGCTTGAGTGTGAATATAGAAACATAATCCTGAGCAATTTAAGTTAGACAAATCAAGATGGCATCTTCCAGAATTGTCTTTTTAGTATAAAATGTCGTGTTGTGCATGTCGTGCAATGTCCTCGGTTGGAATCAGTGCAGGTACATGTTGTTCCTATGTCTTTCTCCCCTGTCAGCTCTCTAATAAAAGCTTAAAATAACCACAAAAAACAGGAAAGTGCCTCTGTGTTACTACGTCTACCCTTCAGCAGGAAAACCCTGTCTGGGGAAATACCAAGAAGGAATTTTGCACTAAAAAAGGCAAACTTTTGAAGATACCTTGGACTTTAGAATACATTTTTGCATAGAAATAGAATTGTTGATTCTGTCCCTCTTCTTTTATTCCGTGAGGGAGCGAACCTTTCAGAGCCAGCATGAACAACTCTAACATTAGGGCATGGAGTATGGCAATAACATAATACACCTGTCGTTTTAAGCACATCAAATATTTTAAGATAAACACAAAATACAAAATCAGGCCAACCGATTAGTCAACAGAAAATGTATTACCAAAAAATGTTATATATATTTAAAATGATAAAATCCAAATGCAAAATAATTCTCAGATATGAGCATATGCAGCTTTTCTCAGTTTGCTATTATCGGAAACAGAAGTTTTATGGTGGTTTTGAAGAAAAGCAATTTGAAGACAACAGGAACAGCTTGGGCTCTGGAAAATTGTGATGGGATATTTTTACACTGACATTTTATACTCTAAACAAAATGTCATCGCCACATACATGCTGAGGGAGTCCTGTAACCTTTTGTTTCCTTTCACAGTTTTGTGCAGATGTAAAAATAAGAAATGCTTGGACACTGCATTTTAGACTTGTGCTCAGCTTGTACTGAACCCAAAGAGCACATGGACTTCTCAGACACACAATTATGTGGAACAACCCCCCAAAAAAATAACTATGCTTACAATGATGAGCAGTCTGAGGAGGACAGGGGCCAACAGTCCAGTTCAGGCACAGTTCAGGTTCACTCGGAGCTCTAATGACGTTAATGTGTGTGCATGACTTTACCGTGTGCGATAACCCTCTCATCTCTCACCTAATGCATGCTGGGAAAAGCTCCAGCCCTCCTGTGACCCTGATGAGTGGAAATAGAAACTGGATGGATGGATAATTAGCAGAACTGACAGCACTGGCAATCACGACACTGTGATCACATTTGTCATCTCCATTACTGTAATCATAATTCCAACCATCATAATCATAATCCGCATTACAGCAGGATCTTCATCACCAGGCCAGGAGGATGGTCTCTCAAATTATTGCCTCCACCACCATCATCATCATCAACATCGCGACACTATAACCAACGTCACCGACGGGGACGTCCGCAGCTTCATCATCCTCATCCTCCTCAGTTACACAGCCCATGTCAGGTCTCATTTCTTAACAGCGACACCATATAATGAGAGCCATAACCATTATTGTCCAAAGGTCCCCTGTTCCAATCCTTTACTTTACCAAATGGCTTTCCCTTGCCCCGGCTCTCGTCCTCCCCGTGTCCCATTCCCCTGCTCTAATTACCCACTGTTTGTTTGGCCTCCTGGCTGCCCCCTAATGCAGAGGAGAGGCGTCATTAAAATGATTTACAGATGTAATCCCCCCTCCCTGCACACTCGCCCTCTTTCTCCCCCTCCATCTGAATACCCGCCAACTGGCACCCCCCAAATATAACTCACCCTAATATCACCGGCGGGATTAAAATCCGTTTCGATTAATCCCTTTTGCTCGCTGCCTCTCTCCTTCCATGCTTTCTCTTTTACTGCCCTTTCCACCTCGGCAGCTCTCTCCAGTGCCGGCCCCCATAACTCCCAACTTTCTTGGTTAAAACCGTTTTTATGAGCCGACATTCCGCCTCCTTCATTCTTCCTCTCATCCTCACCCTTGCTCCATCTCCCTTTCAGACAAACACTTTTCCTCTGCAATCATCTCGGGTGCCGGACTCAAATGTTATCAAATGTGCCCAGCTTCATACATGAAGAAAAGAAGTGAGGTGGAAAGTTTTCTTGATTTCACCGTTTCGTCTTTTGCTTTGCCTTCTTCGACCTCCTGGTACAAACCAAAGATCACTGTCATACATCAGCCCACCCTTTGAATTTAGGTATAAAATGCATACAACAAACCGCAGGATTAAAATCAGATTCAATTAATCTCCTATTCCCATTGCCTCCTACTCAGCGATACTCTCTTTCTTGCACACTTTCCACATCACTAACTTGCTCATTTTATCCCTCAACTCCTATCTTCTCAGGGTAAAATGGGTTTTTGTGTGTGTGTGCATGTGTGTGTGGGAGCAGGTAAATATTTTTATATTCAGCTCCCTGTTATCTATCTTACCTGATTTTCCCACACCTCCACTCTCTGCTTTTAATTAACACTCTTTATTTCACAGCTCGCTCTGCTAATCTCTCCATCGGAGGCCTATAGCACTAGAGGCTGAGCTTTCACTCCCACCGAAGGCTCTTTGTACTCTTTCAAAACAGAAACAGCAATAAACACAAGTGTCCGGACGCACAAGCAGATGAATACCACACACTCACCCACACACACACACACACATCACTTGAAACCCATTAATGCACTCCACTCCAAAAGTAAAGAATCAAAAAGGGGACAATATCCGTCATCTGATTTATAATGAGAAACGTACCCTCTTCCTCCCCTTGCGCGGTGCGTTTCAGGTGGTGAATAACAGTTTGGGGTGATAACTGCCGCGTTTAAACGGATGCGTTTCATGTGCGGCCTGAGATCCATACTGATCAGTTGCTTTACAGAGAAAGTTCTCGTCGTGGTTTTGTTCGTCTGTACCAGTTGGGTAGAGCAGTCGTCCTGAAACCAGAAGGGTGGCGGCTCCATCACTGCTTCTAAATGTTCAAGTGTCCTTGAGCTAGACACTGAACCCAAAGTGTCTCAGGGGCCACAAGATTGGATAACGGGGCCTACCCAACAGACCGCTCAGTGATTGGCCAGCTGTGCAGATATATTGTGGTGTTAAAGTACGGCGAGTTTGAACTTCTCTCTCTCGCTCTTTTTTTCCCTTGGTACATTAATATTTGTGAATTGTATCATGTGATGAGAGTTTAATAACTATTCTCCAGGAGAGAATGTATTCCCCATATTTTATCGATATCGCGTCTCCACCAGTTCTATTCAAGCCTTTCATTCCGCCTCCGAGTGTGGCGGTTCAAATTTAACGACTTTGGCTTTCAATCGCGGTCAGACAACACGGTCAATTTTTCATTTAGTCGATAAATGTGAAAAATCTGAATTTCTCAGCGTCCAAAAGGTGCCATCTCAAATAACTTAACACTCAAGATATTCAATTAAGAATGACAGAGCCAAACATTCTCACATCTGACGCGCTGAAACCAGAAACAGTTTGACATTGCAGCTCAAAAGAATGACTCGAGACACCAATCTTACACAAGAATGTCTCGTCTTGTCGAGCCATGTGAATAATATTTAAAAGGCTCGACAGACAGGTCGGTGTACTCGCCATGCTTAGAGCTACTCAGCCTCATATAGCAGCTGCATACTGTCGTATGGGCTATGAAGGAGCTTTGTCAAGTCTAAGAAAATAACCCCCCATGATGTCATAGTGATGTCACCAGGGCTATCTCAGCGAACAGACAGCCTGTGTTACACACTGGGACCAAACGTCAGGACATCTCGGCCGCTTCAGCTTTAAATCGCTCTCTTGTGAGTCCTCCAAGTGTGACACAGAATCACCGGCCTTTAAACAATTAATTTCCCAAAAATTCTCTGTCCAATGACTACTTGATTAATAAAGTAATTGTTTCAGCACTAACCCCCACACATGCATTACACCGCGCTTATGAAAGACCTTCACAAGTGCGCTGACCTGACTGTAAAATAGCAAATGTAGCCACGAGAAAGTTAATATCAAAGAGGAAATTTGGGCTTCGGGCTACATTTTATTTGGAGCCTTAATCTCTCCAGCACATCACGCTGTCGGCCGCAACACTCTCAACACAGCTCCACATAACATTCAGTGATGAGTACATTAACATCCTACTCAGATGAGCTTTATTCTTGTGTAAATACATACGTTAACATACATTATGTTCAAATTGTGCTGCACTAACATGCATTGGATTGTAAAGTACTATGTGGTGCACATGTGCCGTGAATTGGTCGTTAAGGCTCACAACATAGTGTGTAATGGATGTGTGTAATTACAAAAAGGACTAGTGTGAAGCTATCAGAGGGTGGTGCCAATGGCAGATTGAGGACAAAACAAGTCTGGTGTTTGTCCAAATAAGGTCAAACAGGGCTTAGCAGACCTTCATTATAGGATAATTGTGTCAACAGGCAGTACATGTGTATCGCTGCTGGAGTTGAATGTGACAGAAGACGGCCTACACGGGAGGTAATACATCTGGCAGAGAGTTGCACATGTATATTTCTGCCTTTGTCTGTACTCACTTTTAGCTTTGAATCGTCGGCCTCCACCTGTAAACACCTGCAGGCCCAATTCATCAGCGCCGACAGCGCTTTGCACCGCTCCGGCTCCGCTGACTTTGTGCAGAACGGGCAGCGCGATCTCACACTTTGGGAACTGAGCTCCATGTACTGCTCTCCGGTGTGCTTGACAAATTCTGTTATTAAGGCTGTGGTTTGACTGTTCTTCGTGACAGGTGTTAAATATCAGATGTTTCGGTTTTTGGTGCTCTACGAGGGCAAACTCTGAGAAGTGTAATAACCCATTGGACTGGATGTTCGAAAACAAAGACACAAGTGTTTTCTTTAATTAAAATGAAGCTGGAACATCGTCTCATAGGATGCTTCCGTTTCCCCAACCAATTTATCTCCCATCACTTGACTATTTGTTTTCGCTACATTCGTTATTTTGCTATTATTGCTGCAGTGGCCTGTATGGGATGTGCGTTTCCTTCTGTTGTCTATGCAGTGCAGTGAAGATGTCGTATTGTTCCAGTTGCTGGACTGTTTTCCAATAAATTGCCACTGAGCCTTTCGGTGCCAGAATGTAATAAAAGTGTCTGCCGGTCATATAGTCTTATAGTCATTAATGTCTATAGTTTTTAAGGCTGGCTGAGGGAGGCCAGGTATGATGTCACCACATTTGGCCTCTTTTCAGAGAATTTTCATTTATGGGTAGTGCATTTTTGTCCCATGAGCAGTTATTACAGCAAACAAATTATTGCAGCAAAATTATAACAGAATTGCCCGTCTCTAACCTGCAGCGCCACTCTACGTTTCTGTAAGCAGGAGGCTACTTACCAGGGAGAAGGCTGTGATCATGAAATACATATTCTGTATGAGTTTGTTTTATCTGATAATGATACATTTTCCTATATTCAATATCAATGTTCTTCCATAACCACAGACATAAATCTTTGTTTACAAGGATGCCTTAAATTAAATAAGATGATTCTAAATTTCCTCAAACGTGTCTTTGGCATTTCTCTTCAGCAATTTCTTGTTAATTATCAGCCAAAATAATTCCCTGAACTCAATATAACTCTGCCAATATATTGTTATGGTAATTTGATTAACTCTAGAATAAATGCGCGACACACACACACTTGTTCGATGGGGAACATCTCTATTCTAGGAGACAGGGTTGGAATAACATTATATTATCTCAAAATCTTGGTCTTCCACATTGTGTTATGAGTTGAGAAGATAAGAGCAGAAGGAGAAAAATGGAAAGAAAAGGTGGAAGTGATAACTCAGGCTGAACTACGACCATGCAGATGAGCTTCTGTGACTGTGTGGATCCATCTATCTCTGTCGTACACCCTTGAGATGTCTTCATTGCAGTGAATTACACCACACCCCTGTGCTATGTTTACACAGGGGAGACACATCACATAATTGAACGAGCGTCACACTCGGATCCAGACAATTGTTAAATGTAAATATAGCCTTGCCAAAGTGTCGCGGAAACCCATGTTGCATTCATAACAGCGAGCAGCTCTGTATTTGAGTGCAGCCGTTAAGCGCAGCTGATATCCTAGAGTTCTCCTCAACTCTAATAGCGTGAAAAAAACAATGTTCCATCACAGGTGCTTTGATACGATGTGGAGGGGGGTAAGCAGCGGTGCGGAGAAAATCAGCGCTACTTTTGAGTGAAGACATCAGGTGTGTAATGTTATCACATGCTCGCTCTCTCGCGCTCTCGCACTTCTGCCTTTCAACAGCGTGTCCTGAAAGATGGTCCACTCTTTCCAATCAGGCCTTTATTGTCCGGTAATGAATACATTTCCCATAAAAGAAAGCCGCCGGGGGAGACGGAGGAAAAAGGAGGGAGGAAGAGTGATAAAGAAAGACCCAGAGCAGAGAGAGGTAAATGAGGATAAAAGTGGAATGAAACACACAAGCAAGAGTGAGTTGTGTGTGTGTGTGTGTGTGTGGTGGGGGGGGGGGGGGGGGGGGTCTTTTAAGGCTGAGCAGGCTGGAGGGTTTTTGCCAAGTTCTTTGCTTTTTCCGGCACCTTCATATTTCACTCCCATTGTTTTCAGTTTAGTATAAAAGGAGCCTTGTCAGACCCTGGTTTGCACTCGCTGTTGCAAATCAGCATTCAGTTTGCCGGTTGCGCCTGTTTTCTGGCCCGGTAAATAACCCTCATTAAAGGCCAGCAGAAACTAATAACTATGTCCGACTGCACCAAGTTTGTCCCTGTGCCCCGTCCCCTTCTCCCCTTGTTTAATTTCCCCTCAAGCCTGCTTATTGATTCCAGCCCCTCCATTCCATTACTCTATTTATTAATAACAAAAAGCCACTACAAGAGTGTCACAACCTCGAGTTTTGCACAAGCAATTAATAAGATTGATCTAAAGCAGGCGGATGCGTGTTGCGGTGCTCTTTACAGAGCGGGCGTCTCCCCGCCGATACGGCTCCTCTCCCCTTCTCTAGGCTAACCCTTCATACATCTCTGCCAACTCAATCTTCTGAAAGAAAGTGAGAAGTGAGAGACAGAAGGAGAGGAGCAGAGCTTTGGGCCAAGCACAAAAGAATGGGATTCGGTACGGAGACTGAGCAAAAGAGACTAGGAAGGAGAGAAGGGGAGGCCAAGAGTAAGTAGACACAGAGTGTAGAAATTGGGGAGGAACTGCCAAAAGCAAGCCTTGGTGGTAAATTCAGAAGCGGACAAGGTGAAGGAGGCGGCGGAGAAGGCAAAGCGAAATGAATAGAAGATGGAAGGAGACAGATGGGATCGAACGGTAGCTGTGCCGAGTGAGAGAGCTGCCGGAACTATTAGATTCTCAGCTGGAAGTCGCTCCCTCGCTCTACCTCTGCTGCAGTTACCAAGTCGAGCTTCGTGCGATGCTGGTAATGCAACTACTTAACTGTCACAGCGTGAAGAGTGTGCAAGTCCAAGGAGGGGCATGTACAGTATATACGTTTGGAACTCCATCTGTTGACTTAAACCTTACTTGTGTGGGAACACGGGACCTGAAAGAAACTTTTCAGAACTATATGTGTGGGCGGGTGTATGGCAGAGCATCACAAACCACAAGAATGTGGAAGTCTGTTGCATCCATCAACAGATTGTCTGGATCATTCAGGCACATTCAACTGCTTTACTTTAATGCATTTCAGGTAACGGGGGGTTTACTAAGGTTATGTGCATTCTTTGACACTTGGAAAACACCGCCAGCGCCACACAGACAGGCTACTTACAGCTGAGATGGAGCGCAATTGTTGGCTGTCTAGCCCTTTTGTGTATTTTAGGTTTTTGGTAAGCCTACCAGGAGAAACCCACTAACTGTCAGTTTGTGAACATGCCCGAGGCTGCCAAATATCAGAATCACTAACACATTTGTGTCTGAGCTCAGAGATATCTCCAACCAGGGACTGGTACTTCCAGTTGATAATTCCAGTTTATTACAGCTTGGATGTTATTTTTGTAGCTTTGCCAATTATGTGTGTTGGTTATGATAATATTGTACTTACCAAATTAAGGAGCAAGACACACAAATGGTCAGATGGTCGGACCGGTTGTAAACCAACCAACTGTTCAACCAGATAATCTCAATCTAGCAGTAAAGTAAGGAATCTCTCTCTGTGGGTATGGCCTCCGCATGTCTTCAGACCCATTCATCTGATCTATAGTACACTTGGTGGATGTATGGAACCTTCACTAAGTCCTGTCCTCAAAGGCAGTCTGGCCCATAATAGTGTAGTTTCAGCCAGCTTTGACCCGGGTCCCACAACTAACGTAACACATTTGATTTGAACCACCTTTGAATGAACAAGCGAACAGCGGCCTTTACGGCGGGGTTAAGGGTTCAGGGTTCTGCAGACTGAGTTGAGCAACTGTTGTCTGCAGTGAGAAGACCTCCTCATTTACTACAGTTTACTTTTGATGCTGGATATACTAACTCTTCTTCACCGCCCTGGAATGAACAAGCGGTAGGCGGTTCTTGACAATTCTACAAGCAGCACTTTCTTGGAGCCCAGCGATCCGCCCGCCCCAAACGGCCACGCACCCCCAACAACCACCAAGCTCCCAGCGGCCACGCGCTCCCTAAAGTGCACCTGGAATATTAGTAATAATCCTTCAATGAACTACTAGGTCAAAGTTCATGCTGGGAGACATGCCTACCCTGTCATCCAATTACGTTTGGCTAACGAGAGTTGTTTTTAAATCTGTATAAGCATGTGACTGCTCTTTTTTGCCCCATTACACTTTATAGCGAGGGCGTCGTGTTCCTCGGTCTCGGCAATTAACTTGTACAATATTATCATAACCAATAGAAGGAAGACCACTCGAGTAAGATCAGAGTTGTATTGAACTGGAATAAACCTTCAATTTCACAGAGAAAAAAGTTTCATCCATGTTGAGATAAAAAGCAAAGACGAAGAACCGTCTGTGAAAAACAACATCAGCACATGAATTCATGGAGACTTGTGCATAATGTCCAGAATATATTCAAACCCCTGCCTCAGTGATGGCAGCAACATGAGGGGAGGTGTTTGTTATATCAGCCTCACACATAAACCCACACACGCAAGGGACAACAGATGCATCCTGGGCAAATGATGCACTGTTTGGTGCGATTGTGTCGTTGGTCCTCTCGTGTGGGTGGGTGACCAAATCGTGTAGCTGTGCAACAGTGCCAGGGACGGTCAAGTGTGTGAGTGTGTGTGTGTGTGTGTGTGTGTGTGTGTGTGTGTGTGTAGAATATGACTCCATGTGTGTGTATGCTGAGGGCTGAAATGAAGGTGGACTGTTATCATCTCCCACTGCCATCCTGCCTCCATTCATCCCACCTCTCTGTCCTCTCAGTGGCAGGTCCATGTAAGTTGCAGCCACATAATTTTCAGGAGGGTCGGATGGCAGCGTTTTGCTCCCCTACACCTCCCTCCCTCCCTCCCTCCTTCTCTCCATCCACCACCCCTGGCCATTCTCTGCACTTCACAACTGGATGAGCAAAGCGGCAGCGGCTACCTACCTGGCTCTGTGATTGACTGCAGTGCTGCTGAGCGCGCCTCACTGTATCTGTGCCGTGTTTATTGCTTCTTTCACCTTCACCGTAATTGAGTCCCTTCGCCATGCGAAATATATGCACCGTCAGACGGGCGGATGTGTGTGTGGAAGGAATCCGTCAGGGGTGTGTGTGGGAGCTGGGAGTTGACTGACAGGCTACATAACTCAATTCATAAATTCTGACAGAATTGTGTGTGTGTGTGTGTGTGTGTGTGTGTGTGTGTGTGGCTATCTGACAGACAGTGTCACCTGAATATATGTGGATGGACATGCGGCCTCCTATATACACACACAGTATAGCTCCTGGAATGTTACAGATGAGAACCTGGCATAGCTCTGAAAGGAAGCAATGACATAAAAAGTGCTCTTAGGTGTGTATTGAATTTGAGAAAGGAAATTCACAAACTATTTAAAAATATATTCTAAGCGCACCTGCTCGCTTAAGCACAATTTAAGCCGAGGCTGAGCCAGTCAGGAGTGTGTTTGGCATGACAAAAACGCCGGAACAATGATGCATGTGTATGTGCCTGCATGTGTGAGCAGAATACTACTCGGCCTCTTTCAAAACACACACCTACACAAGCGCGCGCACAACTGTATTTGCCAAGATGCCAAGATAAAACGGCGAATCGTGATATATGATGGATAAGTGAGATAAAGTGCCAGGAAGAGAGTGATGAAGTGTGGGTTTGTGTGAGGGATGGCCTGATCATATGAGATTGGTAGGAAGAAGATGAGGGAATTAAATATGAAAGAGCTAAACTTTGCTTTGCTGCAAATAATAGGAAAACATAGTTATGCATAGGCTTTGGGAGAATATAAGGAGTGGTATGGGGTGAGGGAGATAGACAGATAGGGTTAGTTAAAAAAACCGTGATGGAAGCAAGAGAAGGTGTGTGGAAGATGAATGAGATGGTTGTGGAGACTACACGGTCTCTGAAGTGCACGTAGAGTGAAAATAAACCTCCAGAATATTGCAGTGCAGCATATAAGTAAAATGCACAGTTCAGCAAGCCCAGAGCAACAGAAAAAGAGAAAGAAGGTAAATCTGGAAATACGGGTAAAAGAAGAATGAAAAAAGAAAAGGGAGGTGGGGGGGGGGGGGGGGGGTCAATTCTCTATAAAAAGAAAACAAAGTTAAAGGTGAAGGAACAAAGATATTCTGAGAAACAAAAACAGCGGCAGAAGAAGTTTCGGGGAGGAAATAGAAATAATATTGGAAATAAATCAATGCGGCAAATGCGTGAATAGCATGAGAGACCGAGGAAAATAAAGAGACAGAAATAAAAAAGCATTTGGTCTATGCAAATGAGAAAGCAGAAGCACAGGCGTTCAAGCTGGCCACCTGGGCCCCGTCAATCCTCTCTCTCTCACTCTCCCTTCCTCCCAGTGTACCTCTCCACACCTGGCCCTGGCATCCCAGTAGCCTACGGCAGCAGCATAAGAGGTAGGAAGAGGACGAGGAAGAGGTAGGAAGAGGAGGGGTGCGAGCAGCCGGGAGGCAGGGGAGTCCGTTAGCCAAAAGATCCATCAGCGAGCGATCCTGGCAATGAATCTTCATCTCCTCCCCGTCTTTCAAAACTATCATAGTCTCCCTCTCCTTGCAAACTCTCAGTAACAGTTGGAGCGGACTCATGCGGACACATGCACCTGCAGCACATAAGCGGAGGCTGTGCATGGGCATTGGCTTTTAAGTACCAACAAGGTTAGATGTAAAAAGACAGGCACACAGAGAGGGAGATATGAATGGGAGGAGGGATACAAAAGCTTTTTGGGTAATCATGGTGAGAACAAACCAAAAGACACTAAGTCACCGCTGAGGCTCTTGAACATGCTTCACGCTGCGGGAGGATTGGGAGGGAGGGAGCAGAGGGGGAGAAAAAAAGAACACAGTATTAAATAATAGGCAGGGAGAGGAGAGCCAGCCCAGTGATGAAGAATACATTTGTATGCTACATGGAGAAAAAAGGGAGGAAAAAAAAGCACCATCTAAAAGCACCATCTACGTGCATTTGTGAATATGTTTGTGAAACGGATCGCCAGGTATGTCCCTCCGTTTATCCTGGGGCGCTCATAAAAAGGAGGCCAGAGAGGGAACATGGCATTTAAAAAAGGCACAGAGCATCGAGACACAACACGCTGCAGTAAATAAGTTTGGAAACACCAAAAGGTCTCTCCGTCCCCCGAGTGCAGTGTAATGTTTCCATTCATGCATATGCAAGTGTGTGTGTGTGTGTGTGCCAACCTGCTTGTCTGCTTTGCCGCAGATTTGTGCACACTGCTGTAACTTGGCATGAGATTTAAATACAAGTCATCATTTGGGATCAACCTGCTTTTTAATAACCTATGGTTTATGTTTGTTTTAAATTTTTCCCCATAAGCTCATAAATCACTTTCCCCATTGCAAAATTCAAATTCATCTGCATGGTAAATAAGCAGCTGTTATAATTGCATATACAAGTAGTTAGTGCTGTCACAAAACCTTTTCTCTGCCAATGCCGTCGTGGTTTTGAGTGAATTGCTTTCGAAGCATCATTTATTTATGTGATGTTAGATAGATACACAATAGTGTTGATGTTATTGCAATTGAGCTATACTATGAATCAAAATAGGAATTAAGATGTAGTACCTAAAAGCCATTGAAGCAATTAAGTAACCCGGTCAATAACTTAGTGATTGAAATATAAGACACATTTCAATATTTTTCTTTTTTCATTATATTACAATTAAAATTATTTTTTAGAAATATACATTTTATTAAAATCATTATTGAAATAGTGATTAGAAGGTCAGTATAATTGAGTGAAATCTTGGTACCACAATGTTATTTTAATATTTGCATTCTGCATATGAACAATAGTGATGTCAAGCAGGAAGAAGTGAGCTGTTCAATGAATTCTGTTGAAATTCTTCTACGAAATCTTAAACAAAATCTTGTATCTTAGTTGATGAAACTTTCAATTATCCAAGAAAGTTGCCCAGACTGTCTAATTACGCTTTGCGACACATTTGGCAGCCTTATCTAACCAACGGTGACATATTAACCAGATATGGGCGACGTCTCCTCTGTTATCTCAGTTGACCAACTCCTGACGTTGATAAATGAGCGTCTGCGGGCTCACACTTCCTCTAACAATCGTCCCTCATATTGTTGAGCCTTCATCTCTGTCGGCAGCCTCAATTTCCTGCCTTACAAAGCATACATCAAGGCGAGCTTCATCGGGCCTCGACGCAACCACAGAGCCATGCGGTGAAGTTGTACACTAATGTGATGCAACATTCAGGAAATGACGCCTTCATGATGTCTGTTGTTTTACAGTACTGAACATGCATCTTAGACCCGTACATGGAATGCTTATTCAATCGAATGGCAGGGAAACCTAATTAAAAAAAAAAAAAAAAAAATGTAAATCATGTATCCTTTTGGATCAGAAATAGAGGCAACTGGAAGCTCGGTGACACAGTTGCTCGGATAAATGTTCGGACAGATGGCAGCCATCTTGGCTCTCGGGAAAAGAAAAAAAATAATCAGGCTCGCAAAGAACATTCCCCCACAGCTTTCTTTGATTCATTTCTCTAGCAATAAATTATGTTGCTGTCCACGCAGTCGAGAGGCGCCGGTGTCGTGCTGCGTGTACCGTGTCTCTCCAGGATCTATATTGCGGACACAAAAAAACACTTGCCGTCCGTGGCGACGGAGTCCACAGAAGTGAAAAACGACTTTGGTCCCGGCCCCAGAACCCCACTGGCCTCAGTTCAGCAGTGCGGCCCAGCGGGTGGCGGTTGCCATGAACCACCGTTTCTCCGCAACTGCGCCCGACGCCCGAGGCCCGCGTCAAGCTCATTCAGCATCACAGGCTCTGCGGCCGCTCCGCCGCTCAGCTGCAGCGGCCAGCAAGGAGAGACACGGTACTTCTGGAGTCCGTGATAACATTATTCAGCCGACAGATGGACACGGAGATAGCGACGCGTCTGTGGACGCGAGTCAAAGCACCGCGTCCGTCTGCTGGTGCACTTAATGGCAGGACGGGGTGGCGGGGCTTACCTGCTAACGGCCATACGGCGAATCAGCAGTCGTGGACTTAAAAACGCCCCGACAGCCTCGCTGGAGAAAAGGAATGCTGGTGGAGAATCAGGAGGAGCTTTCCCTCAAGGTCATGTGTGCTTGGCCACTTTTTTTAAGTGGCCTTGCCGACTCTAACAATCTCTGCAGAAACAATCGCAGCAGCAATCTAATTTGGCCCGGCTTCGGTGCAGAAGGCTGCAGAGCCTCACTTTTGTTTTGCCCTGCTGAAAGCAGAGTCTGAATTGATGACCTTATGAATCTCAAAAGAGCCCGGCAAATGATTGCGGTAAATCTCGCCCCAGCACATTAAGCATGACCGCAGGCTCCTTCCCCTCGTTTTTTTCCCCTTTCTTTGTCCATCTCTCGCTCTTTCCTTCCTACGAGCGCTCGGGGGTCTTTGAGAGCGGCCAATTTCTCGAAAGATTGTTTTCATGTGCTTGTAATTAATTGCCTATAATTAGTGGTTGTTTAAGGTTTGCTAATGAAGTGGATACAAGACGTACTATGATGTTGTCTCAGGCATGAGAAAGAAATGAACAGCCGAATGGAGACAATCGGCATAGAGAGTGTAGGGGTGTGTCTGGGAAGTATCGTAAAAGCTGCAGTAGAATTCTTTTTTTTTTTTTTTTTAGTGGCTGTGTCAACAATCACTTGTCATGCGTCCAGAATGTAGTCGGCCAATCTGAGTTTGATCTACTGGCAGCTGCTGTTATCGCTTGCTTTTCTGTGCGCGATAGCGTTTGGTTTTTAAAGTGCATACAGTGAAGCCGAATGTGTGCTTTTTCTGTGACATTTGCAAAGATAATGTGATCCTCTTTAGCTCACAAAATACTTTTGAAAATACCATGTCCTTTTTTCCTCTCCCAACTTAAAGCGCCCTTTAAAAAAAAAAAAAACGGTCCAAACACTCATTAGTACGACCTAATGAGTTCTGATAATACTTGAACGATATTAGAAAAAAAACACTGTCCTAACTGAGGTTTCTGGAACTGACATTACCACTTAATCTGCGTCAGTCGTGATCACAGCTCAAATGAATTCGCCACTCGTGGGAGAGACATTTGGAGAGTTCGCTAAGACAGAAACCTCATCGGAGACCTCTTCAGCATTGTTGCGGCCGCCTTCTGAAAATCTCCATCTGATTTCCCAGTAGAGGGTGCACTGTTTTGACTGGCAATTTTCAGCATCCGACAATCTCATCAAAGCCAACCTATTAATGCCGATGATACGAAGGATTCTAAATGGCAGACAGATGAATAGCCCTGTGCGTGTGTGGGCGTTTAATTCGCAGAGCCCAAGCACCGTGCAGCTTCTCTGAAAGTGGGAGGACTGTCCATGAGCTGCCGGGGAGCAATTTTAATACTCGCCTGGTTGTGTGCTGGTGTGTGCGTGCGTTCGCTTGCTGTGACCTCATCGATCACGACACCTTGTCTCTATGGTGTGGTCACCTACACAGTGCTTGCCCCCTCTCCGTCTTTATCTTTGGGCATCACCATCCATCTTTCTGTCTCTCTCTTCTCCTCCTCCTCCTCCTCCTCCTCCTCGTCCTCCTCACCTGCTATCATATTCTCACACCAGCACCCGGTACCTGTTTACTTCGGTCCCACCTTCTTAATCTCACCCTTCCCTCATCCTCATTTTGTCCTTCTAAATCTGTTATTTGGCACAGCAGGAGTTGTCGCTCCCTTGTCTTTCTTCTTTTTTTTTTTTTTTTAACACCCTTCCATTTCAGAGCTGAAATCCTGCAATCATTCACTTGTTTGTTGGACTCCTTTCTGCCTGACTCTCTCCTCTGCTCCTCCCTGCTTCACTGGTCTGTGACGCATGCCCGTGGCGCCCCCCCCCCCCTTCTCCTTGCTCCCTTCCTACACTCTTTTATACACTGTGCAGCCAGCCGTCTCTCCACCACTCTGTTTCAACCTCTCTGACCCTATCAGTCCCTCGGTGCCCCGGCTAAGCCTGGTCACTCTTCATCAGCTAGCCTCCACTGGACACAGAGACCTCCCAAGGGTAAAGGGAAACGGTGTCTGGTTGGCAACCTCCGTGCCCAGCCTTGACAGTTTCACCTGGGTTTAAGTCCTCCACTGATCCTCCTCACCCCGGGACGAGCACCTCATTACCGGCCTTCCCCTGCTCTTGTCTCAACATCAAGTCTAGATGGGATGTGTATTAGCCTCCACCCTAGCAGAGTACACAGTCTCCAGCTCTTCAATTTTAGGCACTTGCCCTTTTCAGCTCAATCAGCCTCTCTCGCCCAATCACAGCTAGTGAGGGCCCCGCCGCAGCGCCTGAGTGAGGATAATCACCTTGGTTACCGGCGGCGCTACTGGAGGCCGTTGTCTGGCCAAGTTAGCTCTAGGCCCTGCGGGAGCTTCAGAGACAGGTGTCACTGCAACAGGGGAGGGTGTTAAACAAGCCCAGGGCCAAGCAGGAGGTATAAACGTTTACTCTTAGTCATGGAGACTGTGTCATCAATAGTGAGGAATGCTCACCCCATGGCGTTAAGGGTTTTCATGGTTTTTCCAGACTCAGGGTTCCCGCTTTCTCCCTCCATCTCTGTTCCCCCGACAGCATTCAACTATGACTGGCTTAAAACACCTTGTACCCCAGTCGAAAGAATACATAGCAACTGCCTTTGTGTGTGGTGCCAAGAAAGCAGTGCGGAGGGAGTCGCTGTTTACCGATTTCACACTACGGTGGCAAAGACTAATGTACAGCGAGAGGGGTCAGCGGTGGGAGGAAAGCTGCTGGCTCAGGGGACATCAGGTCACAGCGCAGAAAGCTGCACCCGAGGGTGGGGGGGAGGCGTTTTGCATTTGTACCGAGCCAATCAGATCAGATGGAGTTTAAACGCCGGGGATTGATTGGCAGGCTTCTGATGCCAGCAAATGGAGGAGACGTCCTTGGCATCCGACACAGCATTTAAAAACTTCAGTGACAAAGTTGGTGAAACGCCAGTTGCTCTCAGAGAGCGACACATAAGGACGACATAGATCACCATTATGATAATCACAAGCGGCACTGTCTGGGGAATAGTAATGGGAAGGAGATGAGGTGGCGGCTATAAAGAGTGTTTCTACATTAGCGCTGGCCTGATTAGATTGACAGAAAGTTTCACTAATGGACAATTAAACAAATGGTCAAATGAGATATAAGGCTTCAATTACCAATTGGTGTGTTTGTGTGCCCCTTTCAATCAATGTGCCTCACGCATCCTGTTGGTACATGAACCTATCAGTGAGGACAAAACCCAGACAGAAACCAGTAAACAGGATGTGTCCTTGCAGTGGAAACAAAATGAATTGTCATCTTTCCCTTAATTTCTATTTAAGTGGAAGTAAAAATGAAATCCTCTCTGGACCCAGTCTATAATGCTGGAGGGAGTTATTGGGATGCAATCATTGCGTGAAACAACAGCAGTTCAAAACAAGGAGTTATAGATCGCATTGAGGACCAGGAGGCGGATTAGGAGATAATTACTGTAAAATACATCACCTGCACTAAACGGTGAGCCGAGGAACTTCTTCTGCTTCTGAGTAATGGACCCATAAAAGCCCAGGGGAGAATAAAAACAGCCCGCACTAAGCTCCGTAACTCTCTCAGTCATGACTTTCCCAAAGAGCGACACAGTCCAAATTGTTTATGGAGCTTATGTGTGAGCAGTTGCTCAGCTGAGATAGTAGGCCACCCTGTCAGGACCCTTTAAGACTGCATCGGTTGATCAAACAGGGCCGTGCACGACAGCAGTAGGCAGTGTATTTAAAAAAAATACATTTAAAAAAGGCTAATTTCAGCTTCTCTTGTGTAGACGGGCATGCCAGCAGAGCCTGCCAAATTCAGCTTGTCCAATTATTTAGACCTACAAAAAACAGGGAATCAGAGAAAAAAAAAAAGGAATGGAAGACTGAAATCTGATTGTGCGCTGAGCTCAAATTTACACCGTGAACTGGCAGATGGCAGGGCAGAGAGCAAGGAAGGGCGGTCTCGCTCTTTTTAATTAAAGTGTCGACAAGTTTATTTTATTTTGGGGGTGAATTATCCTCCAAGGTTTGGATCAAAGGATAAACCTTGGCTTACTGTGACGACTTTTTCAGTGCATTAGAGAACAAAGAAAGGCGCTGAAACAGCAAGCACTGCGCAACGTGGAAGAAAGCAAATAGGCAATCTTGACTCTTGACGTGATGCAAACTGCATTCGACGAGCATCAGAAACTGCAACGGCTCGGGCAAACTCTTGCATTAGCGAGCCTTTTCTCATGTTCAAAGGAAACTCGAATGCACTACGTGAGCCGTCTGTAGGCAACGTCTGCATGTGCATGAGCACATGTGTGTGTCTACACCTGCGTGTGTGCTGAAGCGCGTCCTTACTTTTGTTTCTGTGTACTAGCATTTCCCTTGATGTTGGTGTTTACACGCCAGGCCTCTCTTCTGTGACTCACAGCGACATTGATTTATGCATGGCCTCTGTGTGTGTGTGTGTGTGTGTGTGTGTGTGTGTGTGTGTGTGTGTGTGTGTGTGTGTGTGTGTGTGTGTGTGTGTGTGTGTGTGTGTGTGTGTACACGTATACCAGCTATAATTGGTATTCAAATCTCCTCCCACAAGTACGTCCAACTGCTGCCGTTTTTCAATGCCAGAGAGCCCCAGCCGAGGTCCAAACAGCCTGATGAGGAACAAGCTCAAAACGGATGGCTCTCATTGCCCACATTGGAATAAACAAATGGAGGTGATTTAAGGCACACAGCGATAAGGCAGGTGGTAATGGAGGCATGGGAGAGGAATGGGGAGGAGGAAGAATGGAAGTGATGGAGGAATGTGTGGTAGCGATTAAGGGTAGGCAAGCAGCAGAGGTGGAGTTAACAGCATTTGTTACTGTACGTGGGGTTTTAGCTTGGCCCACAGCTGCTGTGGATCAGCCACCCCCACAAAGAACACAAACACACAGCACTGACTGTGTGTGGTGTGTGTGTGTGTGTGTGTGTGTGTGTGTGTGTGTGTGTGTGTGTGTGTGTGTGTGTGTGTCCCGCAGGCCTGCCTGTCAGACACACTGTGAAGTCTTTCTGCCTTTCTTCTCCCCACTCTTCCTCTTCTGCCTTTCTCGCTCCATCCATCTTTCCATCCCTCCGTCTCTCCCTCGTTCTTTAAAGGAGGGCCAAGTCTCCCAGCCTCGCCATCTTCACAGCACCCTCTCAATCTATCTGTCTGCTCATCCGTCTATCTGCCCAATCAATCTGTCCAACCCTATCCTGGCATAATAACAACCCCCATCGCCTCCCACCGTTTCTCTCCTTTTTATTCTTCCCTTTCTGCAAGATTAGTTATGTCATTTTCATCCGTGGAAGAGAAATTACCAAGAAGCGCTGATTTGTTATCAGAAATACAGTTTTTAACGCATGCACATGTATGAAACCGACCATCTCTACACTTCCTTCTCTCCCTCCTTCCTCCATCCATTCCCCCTGCCCCTTGTCTCTCCCGGGCCCCTGTCAGTGGCTAGATTAATGACAGTGATCAGTGAGCAGCCCCCAGCAGAGGTTGCCTGCAGCTCAAGCTGAACCTGTCACTGTTAAAAAAATAAATAAATAAAAAAAAAACATGTGCACGCACGCGATTATGCATAGATAAACCCTCTACTGCTACAGGAGCAGACGTACAAATGGGTCCACACACACATGCAAAAGGGAATAAATCAATACACAGACCATGGTTGGTATGGCTGTGGCCAGAGGAATGGCTATAGTGCAATGTGGCGCTGCCTATATAAAGATAGACATCATCACAAAGGCGCAGCACAGGTCTGACTGACAATCCGACCTAGCACTTAACCCTTTCACTGCCCCGAGACAACGTAAACAAAAGCCCCATAGAGCACAACAACCGCAGGACACAAATCAATGAGGCAACACAGTGTGCTCTTCCTCGTTGCCATTCCTGCTCAGTCAGGATTACTGGTGCTTTGTGTGGAATTTAATAAGGTGTATTATGAGACTGTATTTTACAATATCCAAGCAGATGGCACAGAATAACATGAGGCTAAAGTTGCTCAGAGTCATGATTGAGCCAAATCCAAATCCCTATTTTTGCAGCAGATGCACTTGTTATAGGGTAGTGACCATGAAATGCATTGTGCCCATCGGGGAGCAATGCAGGACTATCCCAGACTGAGTGGTTCCAGTAGGGAGAATGAACGCAACAAAAAAAGGCACCGCTGGTGCCATTGCAAGACAATACAATGGATTGTTAGATGTTATCGTATCTGATAAGGTGAGGTCCTTTCAGTCCCTCACACTACTGCAGAATATCATCATGTCCCTGTCAGAATATTCAATCGGAGCTCTCTACATAAATGGCTGCATGCATATGTCTCCCGGGGACCCGGTCCCGTCTGCCACAATGACTCCCAAACAGGGTCTGACCGGAATAAGAAATAAGCATAAATGCCTTGACGCACGCGGGTCAACAGAGCATGGGAAGATTTCACAACATATGTCTGCGTGGGCAAAAAAAAAAAAAAAGAGGAAAAGGTGTCCGTTATCCTGCGCCTTTCACTTTTGTTTTCATTTTGAGGTCGTTTGGGGTATTTCCAGCCGAACCGTTTGGAGAAGCGTTCATCACAATGACTCATACCCAAATAGAAATACGGATGTACCCCTGACTTGCGGAATGGGCTTCGCTTCTAATCACCCTTTGGTGAAGACTAACAGTAGTCCGCAGGACGATTGTAAACTGCAACAACCGCACGTGCTGTCGTCCCGCGGGGAGCGCCTCCTTCCCTTCAGAATAAGTCAGGATAAACTCGGTGCATTTTTCAAGCTTCTTCTTAGAGGACTTAGGCAAACTTGATCGGAAAAGCCACAACACATCGAGGCGGCTTACCCACTCTTCTCATTCACGTCACACGCACTCACTCACTCTCCCTTACCGGTGCGCAGCAGGCAGGCGGCGGTGATGATGGCGAGAGGGACGCAGTAGTTCCACACAGTCGCGAGAGCCATCGCTGTCGCTGATATTCCCCTCTGATGTCTTCCTCGGTATTCCTCTTCCTTGGAGAAATCAGAGTGACATGAACACGCAGGTTCACTCTCCGACAGCGCTTTCCGCGTGGACGAGTGTGCGCGGGCGTGTGTGTGTTTTGTCAAGCGCTCGGTGCGTATTAGTGGCAGGTCTTTACATAGTAATGCTCCTTCTCACACACACACACACTTTCTCTCCCTCGGAATGCCTGAGTGTGACGGCTCGGCCGGTTTTTCTTGGTTACTTTACATTGTAAATATATTTAAAAGCTGCCACTAGGGCGGGCCAGTGTGTGCGTGTTTCCGACCAATTGCAGAGAGCCGGAGCAGGTGGAGGGGTGTGCGGAGGAGAAAGAGGGGCCGGGCTTCGAGAAGAAACCGGCTCCGGGCCTGAGAGGAGCGAGCGGGGGAAGGAAGAAGGCATGCGAAGTCCAATTAATTGAAATCAATTCGCTCTAAATGTGATTGATATCCAACATTAATTTCCCGAAGCAAATTACCAATTTATTTCATATTCAGTTCCACGGACCGAAAATGATCAGTGGCACAGTTATAAAGATGACGAAAATGAACCAGATGTTTACTGTTTGAAGAGAACAATAATGCTGCAGTCATTAGTCTATTCTAAAGTCAACGGCAATGGTATTGTGCGGATTAATCTGCACATGCATCATATATGGGATCTATTTTCCCATATTTTTTGTGTGAAACTATTTTTGAAAATGGAAAGTATTGAGGGATAACTGCTTCCCGTCGATACGCGTACAACTGAACCAACCAGTACCCCTAACCACCGAGGGGGGCGCTCTCATTTTCACAGGAGGTCAATATGCTTTTGGGAAAAGTCTTTACCATAACTCCGCAAGCCGCAAAGCATTTCGCCCACTAAAAGTGCCAATAGTTTGCCACAGACAGACTCACATTATTATCCCACAACTTTATGGAAAGGGCCCTGCAGAGTGATAAAAGTGTTTCCTACCTTTTCCCTTGTTCGTTTTGGTTTAGTGTCAAGGAGCAGGCTTGTTGTAAAGTCTAATTACCGGGGAGAGACCGGTCCCTCTCCTGACTGTATTCTTCAACCGTGGGCCTCGTTGGGTCACAGTGCCCACAGTGACGTCACCAGCAATCCCCCGAGCTTCCGGCCGTGTAGCAGCTGCAAAGGGTCCTTTTGCTCCTCATCCACATGCTCTGGCACGCACCACATCTAACGCAGTGGGTACCCAGTGGTTGTCGAGCTCTGTCTGGATGGCACCATGGTGGCACGCGCGTTTCCACCGTTGTCTTCCCGCTAAAACGTCACCTCGCGAGAACGACGTAGGACGGCAATAGACCACCTTCAGGTTGTGTTGACCATACTAGTAAATTAGAACAAACATATTGGCACATGGGGTGAAAATCATACATTAGTGCCTTATTTATTTTTATTTTTTCGTGTAAACATTTAGGAAGTCGTTTACCCACAATTCCCCATTTTTCTAACATAATGACAATGACGTTTTTTATTGATTGATTGAAATGCCGATGTTATCCTTGAGGGAAGAAATGATGGCAAACCGAGTTGTTTTCTGTAAGATTAAATAGATTTATTAAAGACTATTTACGTACGAAGAAAATGTTACATATTGACTCGCTGCCAAATTAAAATATGTTCAGCAGTCTCCATGTGTATTGAGATTAGGGGGCATTCTGTTGCAGAAGCTGCTTCGTCTCCAAAGTATGCACAAGACTCATCAAGGAGAGCAGGGGACAGACCTGAGAGTATTCAGTTAAATCACCGTTCGCAATGATGGTAATGGCCCGGAACAAAAACTCCAGCTCCGGACGAACCAGAGTTTCTCCTCATCTGTAGTCAGGGCCTATTAGGTCCCTCTAAAGAGGCTCTTTAACGTTGCCCTCATGCTGCGGCCACAGTTTGCCCATGATTGTGTTTTCCAGTCAGAGCGCACTGCTCAATTATGAAAATTGTTTCTCTTTCCACATCTCTTTTTTCCCCCTCCTAATCTAGTGTTGTGCCATGGGTTTGAAGCTTTTCAGGCATGTCTTTTGAAACTATCTTTGGCGCCTCCTTCAGGTGACTTTAGGGATATCATGTCATGGTTTCAAATCTGCTTAGGTCTCTCTCTCTCATCTGACACGAATCCTGACACTTTGGTCAGTTTGGTTCAAACAGTCAGTAAAGTTCAAACAGGCCGTAAAGCATCAAAGCTGTCTATTAGCATTAATATTAATATTCCTACTCTTGACTTCCATGAAGTTGCTTTGAACTCTCGCCTCACATCTGACCTCTTTTACGTGGATCTGTGTGAAATCTTAAAGTCTCTGCTGCAGGCTCTCTCCCCACTCTGTGAATTTTTTTCTCGACACACAAGCTTTGACCTTGTTGTTTTGGCGAGGATAGTACCCGCCAAACTCATTCCCCCAATTCCCATCCCATCCTTCCCTGTCAGCCTCTCTTCGAGTGTTTGTTCCCCAGTTGGCAGGGAGTCGGTGCAGGCGGCAGCTCCCCCGTACCAGATGGGGCATTGTCAGGAAGTAATGAGGGGAAAACACCTGCTTCTCCAGCGAACTCCACTCCTTCATTTTCAGCCATTTGACACAACATATGCAGGATGCACATACAAAACCAAGTGACCGTGACCAGAACAGCAGTGGGCGATGGCATACACTTACAAATATCTGGCACTTGCTTGCATTAGTCAATGAGGTGACATGTTTGTATTATTCACCTTTACTTGTAGATCAGTGTACCGAGGGCTGTCAGGACATTTGCTTACCTGACTACCTGACGCCATGTCAACAATCTGCATCCTGCATCTGCACTTCACACTAATATTTGTGGCTGCTCTGCCCAGATCCTGCACCTCCCTCGGCTGTATCCGTGAGGCACTATCAAGGTCAGAATGTCTCTGTAAACTACACTTCTCTCTCTTTCCAACCAGAACATTGTCCCTCTGGGACACCTCCACTGTGTGAAATTCTTGATACATAATCTTGTCTTTTCTGGCCAACCAGTTGACGCTCCGGGACCTAAGCCCACAGCGTTTCACTCATGACTGACTCAAAGGCCAAAACGAGATGGTGCTCGCTGGCATTTCATATGCAGGAGGACATTTTAAATTTTACAATGTTGTATTTTTTTTCAACAGAGCGTCAAGATTTTTTTTTTTTGAGAAGTCTTTCTGTTTTGGTTTAAAAACGCCCCATCTGTTGTTGAAGACATAAAAATAAGCAGAAGTTTGGGAAGTTGGAGAAAGAAAAACAAGAAGTCTGTAAAATGGCTGACAGAGTGGCTGCAGCAGAGGCGAGCTGTACAGGGGGCTTGAATAATCAGTTTAATAACATTATCCTGGCGGTGCTCTGTGGCGCATGCACCCGTTAATGGAGTGTCATTGTTAAACTGCCGCTTCGCCTATTATTAACGACGGCCTACGGTCAACCACACACCGATAATAAAACCACATAAAGCCCAACATAACTTCAACAGACAAGCGTAATGAAATTCTTCGCTTTATGAGCATGCTTATGGTAATAAGCGATGGTGCTGTGGCACGGCATCCAGGCTTATAAGGCAACAGAGGAGAAAATTAAAAAGATGAAGTTGTAGTCTATGATGGTTACTTTGGGGGGAATGGGAATTGGCTAAGTCTAGTTCCTGTGAGGTAGAACTACCAGAGACTAACCCTGCATATTATTTTAATGGATGGGCAAAGTTACCTGCCTTTACTACTATTCTCACTGTGTTTAAGTGAGAGCTTTTAGTTCATGCGTATGTTTGTCAGCTGAACTCACTGAGAATGGGTTCGTGCCTGCAGAACCACAAGCATGCTCAGGCCCAGTACTTTGAGTAAAGGTCATTGCTTCAGAATAAGGCTTTACAAAATGATGCAAGCTTGAGATGGCAATGGATGGTGAAGATGTTTCACCAAGCGAGCGCGCAGCTTTCACCACATTGTCAATAGTCGCCAACCTCTTTTGTAACGCTAAAATGGAACAACATCAATGGCACACACAGGCGGACAGCAAATAATATTTTCTGAAAGCCATTTAATATCAAAGAAATCCAGAGTACAGTAAATAAAATAGGAGTGCAATGTGCCTGAGAGCTGTCACAGTAAAACGATTATTATAACCTTCTCACAGAAGCTGCTTCTGCTTTGGAAAAAGAGGTTGAAAGGGAAACAAATCAACAAAATAAAACCTTGTTCTATCACCCGAATGGCTCATTCATAATACACAGCTAAGCAATTATGTTTGCAACAGTAAAACGAGAGAATTGCATATGGAGTCTTTACAGCTCGGGTACACAAGATTAATCTCCCATCATTTTGCTAAGAATGGAGCTCGCCATTTTCATTTTCCATTTTCGCCATCTGCAGAATAAATGAAGAGAAAATTGTCCACCTTTCTGTCCGAGACGCACAACTTCAGCCTACACACACAAGCAAAGCAGCAGCTGTGCCTCTAAAGCAGTCATTTGCCCTTAAGTTATTTTTTTTTTTTCTTCACACCCAGCTTCACTTTCCCTTCCCTACAGTCTCCAAATATCCCTCTTTGCCTTCTTTCCTCCCTTTCTCCTGCCTCAGATGCAATGTGACCACCCTGCAACCTCCCCCCTCTCTGCCATCCCTCATTTTCTGGTCACCCACTCCATCTTCCTTGCATCTTGCTCCATCTCCCCCATCTCCCTCCTCATCCTTCCGCCTGCCTGTGCAGTCAAACCAGAGGTTGTTTGTCTGCGCAGGTGGAGGGCAGGGACTCCACACTGGCTTTGTAGATGGGCTTCTTCTGAGAGTGGTCATCACTGGCGAGAGAAGATAGAGAAGGAAAGACAGAGGAGCATTATTATCAGTATATCGACCTCCCAGTAGGCACTAGAAAAGTATAAGTGAGGAAATGATAGACTAGGACTGAGCGATGGAGCCATTATGTGAAAGTCCATTTGTCTCTCTTTAGCTCCCTCTCTTTTTATACACACATGCTCAAATACACATATGGCAGCAAATGCCTTGCCAGACTTGCAAGAATAACACTATTTCTTCTTGGCCACCACAAAGACACAGATAGCATGTATAAAGCAGACACTTATGGAAATTGTGTCTTTTGAAGATTCGTTTTTAGCCCATATGGGAAATAAGTTAATAAGGGAAGCTGCATGGGGTCATGGTGCACATTAACATGCTGTCAGCAATGAGTTTAATGGGACTTCGCTTCTGCTCTTATCATAGCTGTCGCCTTAAATGTACTTTAAAACACTATCAGGGAATGGAAGCTGCTGCTATTAGCCCCTTCACAGGCAGAACGTGTGGAGAAACACATGGGAGAGGAGGGAGCATGAAAGAGGTCATGGACGGGGTCAAGTCGGTCAGAGCAGCTGAGATTGACTTAAATATTCAACACTAATGGCGCCTTTAAACGCATAAAAGCACACCGACACTAGTCTGCACATGTGTGGAAAGGTGTTCCGCAAGATCACACGGCAATTTACATAACACACATACACACAATGTGAAGTACACCGAGGTGCACACTGGCACATGCGACAAAATGCGCACACAGTAACTGAAATGGCCTTGCTTCTATCGCATGAGACAGAATGAAATATAGCAGCAATAAACATAACCGTAATATGAAGTCAGACTGCGGGGAGGGAAAATGGGAAGGTGAGTGTGGACAAAGTGCAGTAAAAAAAAATCACGCAGGCTAACAATCACGCAGGCTCACACGCATTCCCCTGCATTCAGAGGCACTTTATCAATCAGATTTAGATTGCAATTTAAAAGATCAGATCCCAAGTAAAGACAAAAGTGATGTCCTATTATGAAAGAGGAGCAGACACACACTCAAACAGCTGTTTCTTACATGGGTCCCTTGCAGGTCCTGGCGCGCTTGGCCCTGCGGCACAGGAAGATGCTCATGGAGAGGATGAACACCAAGAGAGCGATGGCCGCGGCCGAGGTCATCAACATGAAACGGCCATTACTAGACTCGTACCAGCGGGCATCCTCTGTGGGACAGAGCAGTCAGACATGAAGGCAAACATGCATCACACAGACTCTGTAATCAGCCAAACTACAAGTTTCCTGCCTCAAGGCAAAGCATCAGAAGGCAACCTCCTGTTTGTTTGTGGAAGAAAAGAGTGTCTGTGCAGAGCTCGGGCGGTCATACTGCCGTTCACCGCACTGATCTTCAAGAAGTCTGCTCTTTACAAGTTTAAAAGCGGTCTGATTATTCCCTACAAAGTAAAAAAGCATTAGGGTTATGAGGACTTGAGGCAGAAACAAACGCACGCTTTGCCTGCTCGTACACAGTAGCCATATTCCATATGCTGAGATCATTTCGTGGCACTAGGAGTGTTTATTGTGTTTACTGTACTGCGATTGTAGTGCAACTTCATACAGCAGTGACATCCATCGTTTGCTCGGCATACCACCAAACATTATTCCGCCATCTAGAGATTATTACTTTTTTAATTACTACATGTGCTTCAAAGAAAATACTGCAGAAACTGTGGAGCGCAGTGACCAATGAGACAATTGAAGAAGTAATGAGATAACTCTACCATAATAAATAACATGCATTGGCTTAATTGCATTTTTAGAGGTTGCATAATTTCAACGAATGAAATTTCAAGGCCTATGAATCCCACTGGTTGAGAGGCGGGTGTTTAAAAACTGCAGTGCATTAACACAGTGCAGTCATCTCACAGGTCAATGATAAAGATGATGAAGACAGATGAAGTGTCATGAATTGGATTAGCTGTAATGTTGTAATGAAATTAGTTCTCGACTTGAATACAATCTTCCTGTTTTTCATGAGGAATGAGACAAAGAAAAGCCTGCACTCCGTAGACAACATAATGCACGATATACTTACTCATGGTGTTAGAGAGACGCGTGGGCGCATCTAAATCTCAGAAGACCAATAAACGATTATGATGAAAATGTCAGTTTCTCATGTCATGTATTTCTATGTGCTCAGTGGTTCTCAACCTTTTTTCAGTGATGTACCCCCTAACAAGCGCAAAGCCTTTTTGGTTGAAAAAAAGATGTAATACACAGTGCTGTGTCGTCAGTGTCTGATTTAATATAGAATATGTCCAATGTAGTTTCTGAACTCAGACTTATATTTTAGTGAATATTCATTAAATAACTAAAGGATTTTTGAATGGATGCTAATTTTAAATCTATATTTTTAAACGTACCCCCTGGAGTTCCTTCACTACCCCCATTTACGAACCACTGCTTTAGAGCAACTGGTGGGCATCAGAGCGCCATCTAGTGGAGGAATTGCATGTGATTGGATCTAAATACAAATATTTGGTAACAATACAATACTTTAATACAAATTATGTTATTTAGATTTAACTTAGTTTATTGGGAGTTTTTTAATACCCATTTGTGTTTATTTTAATTTTAGTATTAGCCAATCCTCACCTATTTTGTCTTGTTTATTCTGTTTTTGTATAATGTTGTTTTGTGCGTCAAACTAGAACTCGTAATTTTATTGACCTATTCCGTTTGAATATCCCCAAACCGATCATCAGGGAGAGATAAACGTGTTTTGCCACTGTTAGCTAGCCTACGTTACGAGAAACGAGAAAGTGACGTTAGAGGCAACCGTGCGCTCAAAGCAAGTGGTGAAGAAATATGAATGAAATCACATTTGGATTCCTAATGGCAGCTGATGGAGGGTACGCAGTATATTTATTGTTGATCATTACTTACGTTAACATAACACAAATGTGCATCCTTCTTTATTTCTTCTCCCCCCTTTTCATGTAGTATTAGTATTATTATTATTATTATTATTATTATTATTTTGTATTATGGTGATCCTCTGGAATTCTCCAACAATCAAACGTGGGCTTTAAGTCTAAAAGGCTGAGAAACCCTTCTCTAGAGTGCACTTTCTTTTGACATTTTTGTCAAAAGAAAATCAAATCAAATCAAAGGTCAGGTGAAATTATTGCTTCTTTCACCGTTTGAATAATTATCCTCTTATCCTGAGAGTTGAAGCAGTTCAGCCATTGTCATTTATTTATTTCAAATGTATTAATGTCCTCTGGTATCATCTCACCTATTTTCATTTGACATTTTAAAGGAAATTTAATTACGGCCTTCTTTGTCACCTTTTTTAAGTGAGGTGTTTTCATAAATGTCTTGACCTCTCTTTATTACAGCATTTCGTCTTTTCTCTACCTTTTTATTCTAGTGAGCAGCAAAATGAAACCATAACCCTGTGGGCTACTTCTTTAGAAATGTAAGGCTTTAAGATTTCACATGCAATTTCGCAAATGAGCACTTCTGCATATGTTCCTGATGACGTAATCGCACACCAACACCTGACCTTTCTGCTCACATTTAAGAGGCTGATTCAAACGGAAGTAGAACCCAATGTTTCTGTTTTTGCTTCGAGGATGTGGAGAGCTGAGTTACCCAGCAGTTACAAAGAAAGCCCACACCGTTTATGAGAAAGAAGAAGTGGGAATCGACCTCTGTACACTCAGTCAGTGTAAAGGACAACAGGACCTTAGAATCACAGGAAGTTGGATCTATAGTCTTTTCTTACTTGACAGCACAGTGATGCTGATGGTGCGCTTCTTGCTGAGTAACTCCACAGAGGGATGCTCGGCAAGACAAGTGTACTGTCCTCCATCCATCGCTTTGATCTTCCTCAACGTCAGCGTAGAGGAAGGCAGGATCCAGTCGTCACCCTGAGAGGGAAAGATGGAGACTTACAAGAGAGCATAAGAGAGTAGAACAAACGGAAAGCAGGGCAGGAAGTGGAAAAACAAATATTGGCTGGATTGTTTGCAGCCCGAAGAGAATCGACAAATGAAAATTGTGCTGAGCTGAGAGCACAAGAAAGATGGAGAATAGACGACGCTCGCTCGCGGAAGGGAGAGACGGAGAAACGGAGCGTTTCAGACAGACGTGAGGAGTGTAAAAGAGGGAATGAGAAAGAAAGGTCGTAGAAAGTGTTATTTTGGCGGATTTGTATACGAGTGAAAGAGGGACAAAGAGAGAGCGAAATAGAACACGTAAGGGAGAAACGGAGACACTGGCGACGGCAGTGGGGTAAAGACAGAGCGGCCACCAGAGAACAGTCCCCAAAGTCCCAAATGAAGTGTATTTACCTGAGTAGCAAGCCCAATGAATGAACACACATCGACACAAGTCAATAACCCAGATAACACCATCATCCGCAAAGAATGAAGGCACAACAACAGACTGTTAACACAACACATAATGAGATGGCGAGGGAGCGGGATGAATTGTTGACACAGAAATAGCAGCACTATTATGAGATAGAGCCCAACATGGGAGGAAACAAATAATAGGCCAAACACGAGGATTGGAAAACAAACGAACACAGAGGAGGTAAAAAAAACAAAAACAAAAAGACATCACACCATGCAAATGATTTGGCTCCTGGGAGCTGCGGCTCCTGCCAAGAAAGTCCATTTCAATTTGAATGGATCTGAATTAAGAGGATTTCCCATAAAGGCCAGGTCTGGCCAAAGCAGCATTTTGTATGCAAATCCACTGGCTCCCTAAGCAGTGGCCCGTTTCTGCCTCTGTCCTGCTGTCATTACCGGGGGCCAATGTGCCCACGGGGCTGTCTGTCAAAGTGGGCCATTCTGAAGCCGCTTTTTGCCCCATTTCCCCTCCTGTCATACATACAGTAGGCTCACAGATAGAGAACAAACACAACCACCCATCAGTCCGTCTCATCTTATCATTTCCTTGTGTCATTCCTCTTTTCCAAAGGTTTCGTGACTTGTGTAAATGGCATATGGATAGATATACAGGTGAATCATGAGTGCAGGTACGCTAACTGATACTTCACACGGTGACGGACCTTTCTGTCATGATGACAGTAATTCTTCTTCAAAGGGCTGTATATTCAACAAATAATGACCAAAAAAACAACAATTCATAAACTCATATGAACATGTGGAGGACAAACAGTATTAGCAGTATAAAATGTCCACTGAATTGGATTTGGACTTGTAAGCCCATTTAAAACCCGGATTAGCGGTGACCCTTTAACAAGCATATTAACCCTGAGCCGACTTATCAAAAAGAATAACAAAAAGGGGAACTTGCCAATTACGTCTGCCGGTTCCCAAGATATCTCTATAGCGTATAGCTTCATTACACCTGAGACTTTCTGGTGGTGGTAAAAGTGATTTTGATTACATCTAGAAAGTGTAATACCACTTTCTCACCACAAGTGCACAGTGTATCTTGTTCTACATGCCTATTGTCACTATGCACATTTTACACAGAGACGTCTTAATTTCCCTCGGGTGAGGGTTTCTAGCTCAGCGAAGAGGCCAGTTGAATAATTCAATACTGGTTAACCAAACACACACACAAAAAATCATTAGAAATCTATACACATAATTGTTTTCAGGTTGACTGGCTCTTGTCTAGACCTCATTAAACTATTAATCCTCTGTAAGTGGGCAAGCTGCAATCCCCAGCCGGCGGTGGGCCTAAGCCAACCGGTCACTTAAATGCAGAGCACTTCTTCAGAAGAGGGGATGGAAAGACGACAGCCGAGGGGAAACAAGTGGCTCGAGAAACTCAGGGAGAGAAACGGTGTAAGAGGAAGAGAGAAAATTAAAAGAATGGTGTGAGCAAAGCCAAGAGCGAGAAAGAGGGAAAACCGGTTCTCGGCCCCCGGGTGCCGAACACAGACGCTGTGTAACGTCCCCCTGGACACACGAGCCACCCTGTAGCGTCCGGATGCGACGCACCGGCTTTCAAGTCTTTGAAGCTGTACGCACTATTTTTTTGAAGTTTAGATAAAATGCTTCAGTGAGTGTGATGACGTTGCCGTATAAATACTAAGACTAGGACGGAGGCGGGTGGGTCAAACAAACACAGGACTTTCAACAGGGAGAAGACCGACGTTTGAACCCCGGAGACGTACTGAGTCATCTTGAAGGTGCATTGGTGACCTTTGTGACATCGTTTCCCGTACTCATGTTACACAGCTACTTGAAGCCCAGACATGATGTTTATCCTCAACCTAAATAAGTGGCTTTGTTGCCTAAACCTAAGCAAGTGATTTTGCTTTAATTCGCTGCGGCCCAGTGTCTTAGAAAGTGACGGCTAAGGGGTCGGACAGAGTCGCTTCGTAATGAGTCGGGAGCGTCCGTACGTGACCAACTAGAAAAGAGAGCGCGTTGGCCTCGACAGACTGGAACAAGACGGGGAAGAAATAAAGAGGTCACACCGACAGTGGAGAGAGGGAGCCGGAGAGGGAATGACAAGTTTCCAAAAAGTGTAATGAGGACACGGCCACCGTGCAGAATCCCGAGGCTTTCTCACGTCTCGGCTCCAGAAGTAGCTCGGCTCCTCCGACGAGCTGGCGGCGCACTTCACCACCACGTCGTCCCCGAGTCGCACCTTCAGCTCCTGCGGGACGCCAAAGTAGCTGCTGGTGTAGCCTTCCCTCATCAGAGACAGCTCCCCCATATCTAAAGCGCAGCGGGAACGAGGAGGAACGATCGGGCGTTAATGAAGCAAGAAATGTCTGCGAGAGACGTGATTGAACACATGTTTGCAGTGGTAGCAGCTGCTAAAACACTCCCATCTTTTAAGTATACAGGCTCAAGTTTGAATGCCTCCCAAAGGTACAGACTGCCTCAAACAATCAATAATAATGATAATAGGCTTCATCTTATCGAAGTCTTTAGAGAGGCAGTGTTGTGAATAATGAATAATGAATAATGGCTCATCTTCCATCTCAATAGATGGCCACGTCCATCCAGCTCCTGGCTTCTCCCCCCGTGTCTCCTTCGGTCCTTTAGTCCCTTCTAATCTTTGCCTCTTATTGATTCCTCCCATGAGTCTGAGGAGCCTATCAAACAGCATTACGGTCGATTTGATGGCCACTGAGAAGATAGAGGACACTGATAATCTGACTAGCAAGCCATGGATGCCATTTCATGCAAATATGTTTCTCCACACTTATAGCTTCAAACTTGAGCCCCACTGGGAAAATGCCTTTTTTTGTTCCTGGAGAGCAGAGAGAGAAAAAAATAATGAAATGAAATATCATCAACCTATCATAGCAACACGGTGTTTGCACTGGATCTGTGCTTTTTGCAGTTTGCTTTGTTCAACACGTCTGCAGCTGCATTGCATAGATGTGTCTTGTATTATTAACTATGAATGTGTTTTTCCAGACCTCTCTGTGAAGAAAGCTGAATCCACAGTGTCTGAAACATTGTCTTTACCTCCTGCCGGTTTCACGGTCTCTCTGTTCCGTCTTCTCACCCAGACTGTTTACCGTTGTACGGTCAGGTGCTTTTTCTAAGCTTCCTTCTTTGTCCGTAATGTCAGCAATCTCAGTTATGCCATGCATTTCCTTATTGGAAAGTGGAAATCAGAAGCTGTGTATCTGATTTGGAAGTCACAGTTCTACCGAGCTCATTGTCTGATTCCTGCAGTAATATCTTCCCCCTCGGCAGGAGACCGACAATTTGAAAGAAAAATCTAAGGTTGCTTTATTTATCAAAAGGGAAATACAGTGTCACATAGTCATTGTTCCACAGACTTTCAGCAGACGGCTCCTACCCATAACAACTCATGCACTCACAATGCACTTTGAAGCCCAGCAGAGGGGAGGAGATGTCTGTCTCAGTCACATTTTCGGCAGCGGACACGCAGCGGTAGGGCCCCTCGTGGAACCTTCCTGCATGGGGGATGGACAGGAGCAGGCTGTCCGCAGTCTGTTGGACCTTCATCGAATAGTAGCACCAAGATCGCTCCCCAACCGCTCGCCAGAGCTGCATGTACTGAAGAAAGAACTTTCATTATAGGCTTCACATGCAAACAGCTGCAGCAAAACAATTGCTCTGCAGGTTCACATAAGTTAAGAGAGAAGAATTGTTGTGTTGGCTGCTCAACGGCATTTACAAGATATTTAAGAATAGGATTATGCATTACTGTATTGTTTACTGAGTATTATGATGGGTTACGTTTCATGTGTTGCAGTTTTTTTTTTCTCCACTGTGAAGAAAAAAAAAACTACTCAGCAGTCAGCTGCTCGATGGTGATATTTACATAGAGCAGTTGACTGCCGAGAGCCTTAACAAATTCAAGCTATAAAGGTTATGACATGGGTGACAATGTTCAGGAAGCACTCTTTTCTTATTTACAGTATCAGCCTGTATGCACATAATACAGGTATTCATCTTTTGTTTCACTTCAAATAATTCAAACAATAGGAATTAAATATTTGAGCGCGTTGGCCTTTCTTATCAGGTTGTAAGCACAGTCAGAAAATGACTCTTATTTCCTCTCCCACCCACCCATTTTGTTCCCGGGCTCACCTGGGAGAAGACCTCAAAGTGGACCTGGCTGATGTTGAGTTCAGAGTCGGAGGACAGACACTCCAGTGTGACGCTCTCTCCCTCCAGAACTGGCTGGGTTGGCCCTTTAATGAGCAAAGCGGCTGCATGTGGACAGAGATTACACGTGCAGGTTATTGATCACAACATGAATAGGCAGGGTGCTCACTGGGGAGCTTGCTGCTGTTCGGGCTACACTTTCAAAACAGCCGCTCCCTCTTCCTGGCATTTGTTTCAGGCTCCTGTGGGGAAACTGCCAATACTCTCAAAGTCACCAGGGCCACATGACCAGCAGCGGGTTGTGTCATTTTGGTGACGCAAGTTGCAACAGGTTATTTGTCTTTCACTTCCGGCAAGAATTATTCAGCACAGCACAGACTGATTACATTATTATTACACATCAGGTGTGGCGGGTCTCTGTATACAGTATGTATAAATAAATAAACATGTAATTGTTCTTTTCGTCATTCCCTTGATAATAACATCCACATTTCCTGTTTATGTCTGAGTCTTGTAACCACTAGAGGAAACCCATCAGTGTGACAGAAGAGAAACTCGAGCATTTCCTCTAGAGGACATACGCACTCAAAAACAGACAGGCGAGCAGACAAGCAGGCAGGAACACACAACAAAACAAAACAGAATATATTTATGGAGAAGGAAAAAAAATACCAGAATAACAATTGAAGATTTAACCAAAAGCTAATTACAGAACAGCAATACAATTAAATGTTTTTAGGAGATTGGAGCTATAAAAGCACATTAAAAATAAAACGAATATTTACCAGAACTGCCATGGATCAGGGCAAACACTGCAGCAACTAGAAGTACTTTCATGACTGTAAGGGAGAAGAAAAAAACAACTTTTCAATTTGAGAAAAATGCTGCGCACTCCTGTTCAGTTCCTTATCTGAAATGAAAGTTTGCTCAGTATTTATCCATAACGAGGCGGAGGTGTGGCATGTGCTTTCAGGAAGTACACTCATAGTCTGAAATTTGAGCGCACAGAGAAACACATCCAAACCATTACACTGCCGAAAATAAATTGTTCAGTCAGCCTTATTATGTCTCTGTCCGTTTCTTTTCCGAGGAGCATACAAGCCTGAATTATTGTTTATGTGAACTGTAAATAAAGGAACTGCTGCTGCTCGATAATCAAATTCAGTCAGTGCGTCATTAGTCGCTGAGGAGAATCGGGCCGATCCGGTGTTCAGCCTGTGCGTGTTGTTGAAGTCAGTGGGTTTTCTGAGGAAGTCCAACATCTTACCGCAACCCCCCTCCGTGTGATATGTAATGCCGAACGCGCAAACATGTTATGCTTCATTTGCTTTGACCTTTGAATGATTGGCCGTTAACCAGAGCTGGACAGGAGGCGTAATCGAAAGAGAAGTCAAAGAGCGTCTCATGGACTTAAAACGCTTACAGAGTCATCCTCGAACATATTTGTATTTCCACTTTCGGTCAGATGTGGGCATATGTGTCAATTGCATCCACCCCAGCCCTATCAAATATTATTGCTGTAATTATATATCTGGGGAAAAAACAGTATTAACATGTTTTACAAATCTATAAGTTAATACTAATCCATTGTATTTGTATAGCGCTTTACAGGGTACTCAAGACACTTAAAATAGATAAAATGCCTCTGAAACATTGGGTAAAATATGTAGGGATCTATACAAATACATCAATTAAATTTAACCTTTAACTGTTCAAATTAAGGACCCCTCTATTCTTGAGAGAGCATAGTCGTTCAAAGGCTGAATCTATCAAACGTTCTGTACTGCTATCTCCTTATGTAAATGCACATCACTACCAAGGAGATTTACTCCTACTTTATTGAAAACACACCACATTGATTCAAAATCAAATAATAAAAAGGTGGTTTAGAAGTATTTCCCTTTTATATAATCGTAACGGAAAATAGCTTTAAGATGTCTTAATAATTATTTCTTATTATAAGTAATTCCAAATATTCATACATGTAGTTTCAAATTTAGTTACCAGAAACAAATTGCCTATGGGTTTTTAATTTAATTTGTTGAACCATGAGAAAAACATATCTTTTCCGACTATACCTTGAATAAAGGATGTAGCACTATAGTAGCACTGAAATGGCTCTTACTGATAGCACTTTGTAGTCGAACCTTTGACGAAATTGTACCTTCTTGATTCTTGTTGTTCTGATTCTTGTTTGTAACCGTAGAATGCACTTATTGTAAGTCGCTTTGGATAAAAGCGTCAGCTAAATGACATGTAATGCAATGTAATGATTGAGTTCCACAGTACCTCCAGCAGGTGGCAGAGTAGAGGCGACATGTTGCAACCGGAAATAGACCTAAACAAAGCGGAAGTAGTGAACGATAACCTCGCTAATTTTTTAGAGCTGTGCCAAAGCACTTTGAGCGAATCTGTTGGCATTAAACTCGCTCATTGTCGTCTCAACGACGCCGAAACATGGACAGATAGTGTTCGTTTTATTGGGTAAGTTGAAAATGTAACGCGTGGTTTCGGGACGTACCGCTGTATGAAGCCGTTAGATTAGCAGCTAATGTTAGCCTCTTCAGTTTAAGTCAATGCTCGGTAGCTGCTATTGTTTTTAGCACACAACATTTGGTTAGAGGCGGTTTGTACGCGTTTGTTTCAGTTGTTGAAGCTGCTCAGTCGCTTAATAGTTTCCTTTGTCTTAATATTATACGAGTGTGGCGTCATTTTTTTACTCTGATGATATTTTGAGTAACGTTAGATCTTATAGCGTGTCACGACCAAGTTGCTTCATCTTGTCGAGAGGCAACTGAGAAAATTAAATAACAACGTACACTGCAACACATAAAGTAGAGAATACACCACACATACACGTCAACTTAAGGCGGATGTGACTAAATGGCTGTTTTCGTTCAGATTCCTCTTGCAGGAATCTTGATATTTGTTTATCAATGTAATGCTTCTGTAATGCTACGTCAACTTGTCTCCAGATTTACGGAGGTGGTCCCTGCGAACGATAATCTATCACATCTGCCCATCTCGGACTGTCACTCAGGACTCTCACACAGACGAACAGTTTTGCTCACTGTTAAAACACCAGAGTCCCTCCACTTTCCCCATGGCCGGCAGCATGGCTAACAGCACCGCCACAGCAGTAAAGGTTGTTGGGACCCCTGGCCCTGCTGGAAGAACTAGTCCGGAGGGATCACAGGTCAGTCTTGTGTTGTTAATTTACCAAACCCAAAGTAATTTCTGCACCAGCATCTGTACAGAGTTCTACTGACTTGTCTGCAGAATCTATACTCACCACAAACATCCAAGCTATACGTGTAGTCCTACTGTGAAGTTTTATCTTATTCATCTTCCCTCTCAAATGTTTAGAACGACAGATTATACAATGTGGTTCATCTTTCCAGCTGTATTATATTTTGCACACATCTTTTCTTTACTTAAAATGTCACGAGGAAGTTTATAAATATCAGTTTCAGACTCGTAAACCATTTTGTGGGTCTTGATTTTAAAAGCCTCATGAGGGCCCCGTTGTCATTGGATCAATCATCAATTGGAGCCATCATTTGACTAAAATAAAGCGGACACGACATTGGCATGGCCGTGCCTTTTTGTAACTGAGTAAAAGGATACATTTGCTTTCTCCCCAGGTGCTCAGTAAGAAGAAGCTGCAGGACCTGGTGAGGGAGATCGATCCGAATGAGCAGCTGGATGAGGATGTTGAGGAGGTCTGTCAGTGATTATTAACTCTGAACTCATAAGTGTAAACATTAGGGATGAGCTACAAAAGTATTAAACTGGCATTGGTGCCAAATGTAATATACAATAGTATTGATCAGCTCAGACATTAAACTAACACTAATGTTTTGGTGTGTACTTCATTATGGCACTGCAGCATCTCCTCTGCTCTCTGTCGGGTCTGAGGCCCCCTACACACACACACACACACACACACACACACACACACACGTGTACACACGTTGCAAAGTCATTGAACAGTAAAGCAGAGAGGTGGAGACACTTCTGCAATAGAACCGTTGCGAGCAAAAAGTCAATTTATCAATGCACCTGATTATCACGCGTAAACATGTAAATATTTAAATCTTCTGTGTCCGCAGTCTAAACATCCACTGGCACAATGTTTGAAACAACCACAGTGTGCTAGCTCAGTTAATAGCAAATTGTTATTAACAAATTAAAAAGCAAAGCTGTCTGTATGTATGTTTGGAGTAGTCTGCCACATATCTTTTAAGTTTCTTGTAAACTTGTCTGCTGGCTAAGAGAAACCAGCAGCAGATTGACATCAGCAAGGAAGGAAGGACTGAAACTTAATATCGTCTGTATTCTTTATAAACTTCACATTTCAGATTTTTTTTTCCCCAATGAAATATTACTGAGTTTTGTTACTTTGATGTTGTAAAACTACTTGAATATGAATACATTCTAATCCTGTTCTGAGTTTATTCTTTTATTAAATTATATATTAAAAAGCAATTATTTCGTGATGGAACCCATCCCTGGTAAACATACACAGCAGTGGAATGTTTTATGTGAAAACCACTTGTATCCTGTATCTTGTTGCTCTATAGTTCCCCAACCCATTGCCACATCCATCATTTGGAAATGTTATTCTATTGAAAGCCGGGCTGCATGAAAAATTGTGTCAGCAGCTGAAAATATGAAGGATTTGTCCAGCCGCTGTGGAATTTTGCTTTCCTTTACTGAGCACGATTGATGGTTTTCACAACACCTGTCTCTTCTCAGATGCTGCTGCAAATTGCAGATGACTTCATAGAGAGTGTAGTGACAGCGGCCTGTCAGCTGGCTCGCCATCGCAAGTCCAACACCTTGGAGGTGAAGGATGTTCAATTACATCTTGGTAAGTTGCTGGTTGCTTTTTTTTGCATGGTTGTAAAATCTCTCACGAGGGTGGGTTTAGTGGGTCTCTATGGGTCACAAGTGTCCATGATATGATGGTCAGCCTGTAGTGACTGGTGGATAATTGCTTTCAAAAACTAGTCGCATGACCTTCAATTATTCCCCCATGTATCATGTTAGTTTACGTGTGAATCATTAATTTCTTAACCCAAAATGTTATCTTTTCAGTTTTAGCCATAATGGCACTTACTTACATTTGCAGATTAATTCTTTATACATTTTACAAAAGCTTCCAGCAGTTGGCATCTCAAAGGGAGATATTTGAAAGATCTGTGCACCAAAAAAAAAGCGTGTTCTACCCTTGAGGGAAAGTAATTTGTGCTCATCTCTTTCGATGACTGCAAACATTCAGTCAGAAGAACTTCCTGGGAAATCTGTTGACATTTTTAGGGTATAATGGGAACCAAATCACTGCCAGGTAAATTGTAATTTCTGCTTTACCGTGTTCAGTTAAAAGCACCCACAGAATATAGTGCTGACAACATTATTAGCCCTATTCCCCGTCACGGTCGTTATGTTTTTGGGTTGTTGGTCGGCAGTAGTATGGAAAAACTACCTGGCCGCTATTCAAGAACCTTTGAGTGATGGGTGCAGCGTGAGCTAAGAAAGAACCCGTTACCATTTTGAGCAGTTCTGAGTCATTGGGCAGACATTGTGAGGTATGGCATCTTGCCTTGTTGGAGGTCTGAGTACCCTTCTAGTTGGAAATTAGATCTTGAGTGTGACACTGTCAGATTTCCTCATTGTATTGTAATTGTTGGAAGTTCTGAGTAGTTCATACCGCCTTTGTCCTGCAGAGCGCCAGTGGAACATGTGGATTCCTGGTTATGGCTCAGATGAGATCCGGCCGTTCAAGAAGGCTTGCACCACAGAGGCTCACAAACAGGTAAGCAGTAAAAGGTTTGATCATGTTGGACACACTAGAATACTCCTTGCAATGGTACATGTAGAGCAGTGATTTTCAACCACTGTGACGTGGCACACCAGTGTGCAGTGAGAGATCGTCAGGTGTGCCGTGGGAAAATGTCCAATTTCACTTAATCGGTCCCAAAACATATTATTTAGTTGCCAGAAATAATTTTCTGAGCCTGCAATATAGTGCCTGGCCTAGTAATTAAATACTCTTCCATGCCAGTAGGTAGCACAATAATGACCTACCATATATGCTGTATTATGCTACAATGTGACATTTCGCAACTTGTTTGGTTGTTGGTGTGCAGCGGGATTTATTTATTGTAGAAAATGTGCCACGGCTCAAAAAAGGTTGAAAAACACTGATGTAGAGAAACATGACAACTGTTATAATAAACATATACGGTGCACCTAACTGTTTATTTGGTTTCCTTTACAGAGAATGGCGCTGATCCGCAAGACAACCAAAAAGTAGCACGACTGTACACCAATATGTTGTACCCACTCTGTGTATTGTCTTTTTGTTTGTTTTTCAGTTGGGATTTTTTGGACTAATGAGAGAGCGGGAGATGATTTTGGTGTTTAGTTTTTATTAGATAGTCTTATTGTCACGTCTCCCTAACTTTTGAGTGGTTTGCCAGCACCATCACACAATAATGTAATTGTCTGATTCAGTTTTGTTGCCATTTAGTTAAGCCTGGCAGAACTCCATTCATTGCATTTTTGTCAATAAACATTTACTGGAATACTTTGTTTGGACGATGACGTTGCTGTATCTGGTTTGCCTTTTGGTACTCTAGAGCATTTAGAAGTGAATGTTTGGTGTTCTCTTACCAATAACAGATCATTATAACTTGAGTATGTAAGAGATCATAGCTCTCCTGTTTACTCACTCCACTCATGCAACGCTATTTATCAGGTTTTTTTGTTTAAGAGGGTCTGTAATACCAAATTCCTACTGCAAATGGTGGCTACAAAACACAGTAAATTCTCTGCTTCTGTTATTAGACATGTTTATGCTGTTGTGTATCGTTACGGATTGTAGTATGTTTATTACATTAACGTTTATTTTAACCATCCTTGTAAATTATATTTTTACTTTGGTCTTTCAGCAAATTTCATCAAAATGATGGAAGAAATGGTGCTCAGATGTTGACTTTTCACAATGTCAATTACAAAATAAATAAATGATCTGTTTAAAAAATTACGACATTTTGCGGTCTGGCATCTCTTGCTTGACTGAACTTAAAGCTAACCACGGTTTCTTCATACATAGGAACGCGTTCATTTGAGTAGTAAAAATCCGTTCACCGAGGGCACAAATCAGTTTACAGCCTCTGTGCTTCAACCTGTCAGTGATCATCTTCACTCTGAGGGTCTTTTAGAAGAAAAATAAATTGTTTTTTTGTTGCCGATACACAGGTGGCTGTTTATCAGGCAGATGGACAGTAATTGCTATGGAAACCTCAACATTTCAAAAGAACAATATCCAAAGGCACTCGAGGTGTTTCATTTAATTAAGTCTACAGCACCTGAAAACAATCGCTCACTCTGAGCATGCTGTGCAATTATTTGTGATGCAACAAAGCTTTTTCCAGATAAATACTTAAGCCCAAAGCATTAATTCACCGAGTCATAGGAGGACGTTTTGAAACACCACCAGGGAACTGCTACCGGAACGGCTGCCAATCAGCAACAGAACGAGCAACAAAGACAATATCACAGATGTTTGTGCAGAACAGGGTTCAGAGGATGAAGCAGACTGTCTCATATGGTTGGCCTTGCGCCTCGCATAAGGTAGCATGGACCTCTGTTTCATATTAAGAGAAACATTTATAGACTCAGCAATTAAACACTAGCAGATGCCAACATGCTGATATATTTACCACGTTCAACATCCTCCTCAACCCTTAGTTTAGCTCGTTAGCACGTCAACATTAGTCAATTAGCACCTTGAACACCTGGAGCAGTTTTCACAGCAATCCATGCAATAGTCACTAAAAAAATAAGTTTTTCTGGTGTTGTCAGATGAACAGTAAGGGGATTGCCAAATTAATCCTCAGGGAAGAAGTGTTGCAAAAGGTCATGGAAATCCATCAAATAGTTTTACAGGTTTATAAGTACTACTGTTTGGACCAAAGAGGCCATCATGGCAAAAATATCAGTTACAAATACCTTTATTTCTTAAGTTAAATCTTGAGCCATTCGAGGAATGTCAAAGCTTTGCACATACAAATACACAAAATATTTTCTAAAAATCAGTCCGACATTACTAAATAGTGAAGATTGTATCTTCACAGCAAAAGTTGCAAAAATCAGTGTTTCATGATGGCCACGTTATTACAGTAAACTTCCACCACAGATCCATCTTCCTTGGGGCCGGTTTTGGTTCGACAGCGACCCGGGAGCCCGTGGGGGATCGTCACCAGCCCAACGTTTAACGGCAACACTTCTTAGGGGGGGCTTTCTTGGGCTGAGCCAGGCTGGCTCTCTGCATCTGCAGCGCCCGTGGTGCAGAGCACTTGACGCCATCCCAGCCCTCCTGCAGCTCCACCTCTCCACTCAACAGACCCTGGTAGACCCGCCGGGTGAGCAGCTCAAAGGCGTCCTTCACGTTATGACCCGTCTTGGCAGAGGCCTCCACGTAGGGCACCCCGAGCTGCCCGGCCAGCTTCTCAGCCTCTTCCAGACTCACCACCCGCTCCCCCTGATCACCACGGTCACTCTTTTGCCCCACCAGGACGAACAGAACCTTGTGCGGCTGCACTCGTTCGCACACCTCGGAATGCCACTCCTTAATATGGTCGAAGGAGGCTTGGTTGGTCATGTCAAACACCAGCAGGCCTCCGACTGAGTTGCGGTAATAAGAGCGGGTCACTGACCTGAGGAGAGAAGAGAGACACAGGCTGAAAACATAAGGAAAGACAGATGTTTGGATTTCACCTCATGAAAACCTCACAAAGCCCTTACTGGGTTGTGCACAGCTCAGACTTAGTTTTCAAGCAATTTCCTGTTCCAGTAAGCAAATAATCAGCTGATTCTCTGCACTGTTTGAGTTGAGTTTTTTCTTCTTTTTTTTTTTTAGATAAGCTGATTGACAAAGAGTCTGTTTTCTTTGTAAGGAATTGATAATCACTGTTCCCCTCAACCTAATCATGAAGCTGTTAGAGGTATGTAGTGAAACAGATGAAAGGCATGAGAACGGGCCTCCCAGCAGCTCATTACTTCTTTATGAAAACAAACCTGATGTGGCTACGTTTTCAGCTGACTCAGGTGGGATTAGCAGGCTTCAGATAGCATGCATAGAGGTGGTAAACACAGTTTGCAATTAGCTACAGTTCATTCATCTGGAGAACAGATATTATGAATTTAAAGACAGAATGAAACGTGTTAAAGCTTCTTTGGTGAGCAAGCTGCTCATGAAGAATAATGCTCTTTCCAAGATCTGCCTTTTCTCCTTGAAGCTGCCTCTGAACATTACACAGCGATCTTGTGAGGGTGACAGGGTGGATACACAGTCACAGCTGAAAGCAAACACTGATGAACAGCTCAGGTGTGAATGGAACAACCAGTGATAGTTTATTTGTTTAGTATATTTGCATGAAGAGGGGGTCATTTTTTCCATTATGCATAATTACTGTTATAAAACGGGGCAGCGTGCATCCTCACCTGAACCTCTCCTGTCCAGCTGTGTCCCAGAACTGAAGCTTGACACGGACCCCCGGCTCCACCTCCAGGAAGTGAACGTAGAAGTCTACACCCACCGTCTGGTTGATGGACTCCAGGAACAGGTCTTCAGTGTAGCGCTTCAGCATGGAAGACTTGCCCACTGTGGAGTCCCCCAGCATGATGATCCTGAATTGGTACTGCCACAAAGTCAGGTCCATTGTTGCTGGCAGTGGAAAAGAGTGATGACTGTAAACAGCTTGTGGGAATACAGAAGCGTCTAGAAGTTATGGGGAAGACAACAAAAAAAGATATATACTGTAGGAATTATGAAAGCTGTTGTATGGTTATGGTTGAAGAAGAATATATTGAACATCCTAGATGCTACCATGGGAGATGGAGAAAGAGACTTACAAAAAAACAAGATGAAAGCTGTAAGAGACTAGCAATCCAACTTCAGCTTCCCACCAGTTGCTTCCTTATCTTTGGCACTCCAAATGTTGAGACACAACCAAAGCAGCCACTCCTTATAAACCTCACTATCAGCAGAGCAGGCGTTGTTGACAGTCATCCTCAAACACCGATACAGTTAATGATTGCATCACAAGTCCCTCAGTCTCATCCCCCGGTGGCTCATCAAAACCTCTTCAGAAGCAGGTTTCTGGAGAAATGTGTCCCACAAAGTAGATTCCACTACAGGTGCGGCTGGGATCGAGTTGCTGATCTCCACTGCTACTGTAGGCATGTGCATGAGTGTGCCGTGCAGGGGTGTGGACTTCTGAAGTTTGCCTGTTGATACTTGACAAAAGGCGGGGCCGCATAAGGACACAGGGAGGGCTTTTGTGGAATGGGAGGACCGGGTGCTGAAGGAAAGGGGGGTGCATTATAAGGAAGTTGTAGTTGCATTTTATACCATATCAAAGCAAACCATGTTGTTTCCTGCTGTCGCCAGCTCGTAACTTCATGTGGTCATTGACATTCATAGACGCGGAGGATGAGTGAGGGCAATTGTTTTCCCACACAATTTGCAGCAATTCTTATCACTTTATGGCCTTGTCCGTACAGGGAACATTGCCACCTAAAAAGGGAAGTTAAAGACAATACAGTTCTAAATTCCTTGGGGAAACAGGAGGAACGGCTCAGAATATCCAATTACTTTTTCTACAATAGGGAGGTTTCACATTATTTTTAGTAATGACTACAGGTCTACTTTCTTAAATCTAGTCATGTGGCTATTGTAGTATTGCACACAGGGGTTATTAAAAGGTCAAAATATAAACTGAGAATACAACAAATATATATATCACTCCTGAAGTGACTAGACAGAAACTACATTTAAATACATTTTCTAGATCTATTAAAGGTTTGTTATCTGAAATCTTTTCATATTGTGGGGTGTAATTAATAGGACCTCCTCCAGAGAACTTAAGACTTCATTTTGTCTTAAATAAATACAGTAAACGGACCAATGGTTTCAAGTGCACAGAAAATAGTGGCATCAGTGAAGACAAAGCTGTTTAGGTCTCTTTCAGACGTGTGTGAGTATTAATGCATGTCCTTTTACAGTTTCACAGGGACTGTTAAAAAGCAGAAGAAGCAAGGATCCTCAGAGAATAAAGGCCAGATTGTCAAGAGGAATAAAAGTATATTTATTCAGAGTGTACACACACATGCATCTGAACTTCATGAATATAAAAATACTGCTCGTTTCTCATATTTGGGTCACCAACAGATAAATAAAAGCATAACTATCCAGGTGCGCTAAATTTAACAAGACTCAAAGCAAAAATGTAATATGAAAGCTTGATGCTCGCCGTCTAGTTAGCAGCTCCGGTTTTGAGATCAAATAGTATCTTTCAGTTTTAAGACATCAGTTCTCATCAGCAGAGCTTTTCTTTTCAGTTCATACGGTTATCCCAAGTGTCAGATAACTGCAACTGTATCGTTTATTTTAGCTTCTGGGCCAGTGAGTCCAAAATGAATGTTGTCGATGTAAGCAGGTAAAAGGTTTCAAACATAACTTAAAGTTACAAGTTAGTTTTGCTCGTGCACTCCATGTAATAGTTCAAGATTATTTAAAAACTGAATGGCTTACTCACTGTTGTGTAGTAACAGTTAATGTGTTATGACCTAAAAAAGGAGGAAAAAAACATTGATAAAACATTTTTTAACCAAGTTGATGTATCCATGATATTTCTAACTATGAAACAGGCAAGATTCTGGCAATACAATTCACAAACAGTTTCCCCACATAATACTGTTTTCATACATCGGATTGGATTCATGTGCAGGACGGTTGTCCCAAAAAACAAACCTGATATGCAGATCCTGACAAAGCTGCAAACTAATCTGCTTATTCTGAGCGTGTCACACCTTTTCTCTACTTCAAAATTCAATATCTCCTCACGCGTTTGCCCAAGCATCATCATCTTAAAGCCTCTGTATGATTTATCAGTCAAGGCTCACAGTTTTTTCCCCATTTCTACAGATGTTTTCTGTAAAGGTATTCCAACATGTCTTTTATTACAATTCCCCATAAACACTTTCTCCCAGCAACTCAACGTACCAAAGAGATCACGGCAAGACATCCCTTCACCTTTATAGAATCCGTGAAGACCTAATATATTTAGAGTTTAAATTGTTATCCTAACAACTTATTGTACCCATTAAAAAAAAACAAAAAAAACTGTTTATTGCATCATTTAAGATGCAAACCTGCCGTTTTTCTGGGCCTTGCATTTATCTGCATGAGTGACACGCAAACACAACTACATGGCTTTAGTCTCAAGACAAAGAGGGGAACTTCAACTCAGACATGTCTGCTTCAGGAGAACTGCTGCCGCTGCCACTGCGGTCGCTGTAAGTGTCCCTGTAATACAAGATGAATACATCAAATGAGTTTTATAGCAGTAATGCCTGGCAGGCCTTGTTTTATTGTGATTGCAGGTGCATTGATGATGTAGTGTCACTGTAAACTCGATGTAAGAGTTGATTATGACACTGAATAAAAATATGCTTGTAAATTTCCATTGGGGTTGACAAGTCAACTACATTTGAGTAAATTCAATGACTCATAACAATGCCAACAATATAACAGTATGGTGTAAAGGGATTGATTAAAAACAAAAATGGTTAACAGATTAAATAAGAAATGAGAGATATACATATAATACAATGCTGTGTCAGAGCTTACCGTGGAGAGAGGCGACAGCCCTTGGCCAGGTAGCTCTGGAGTTTTCCTGCAGCAGCCAGCAGGAGACCAAAGTACGGAGGAGACGGTTTGATGGGTCTGGAGGTGAACTCTGGATGGTACTGCACTCCAACAAAGTAACAATGATCTGAAAACAACAAAGACTTATTAGAGGCATATTAACCTCCCACAGGATATCATGCTCGCCATGTGCTTCATGCAAGTCATATGCTAACTGTGGTGTAGGCTCCGTAACATATTTACCAAAGGAGGACAATTTGAGGCCAAGCATGTTGAAGAAGCAATGGAGATGCAGTCTACGCGTCAAACCGTCTTTTGGCCAAATACTGAACCCCAAACTGCCCCCACCGGGTGTGCATGTTTATTGCTGCTGGTGAGCAGGTGGCACCTTGTCTGGTAGCATCTGCCAGTGTATGAAGCGTGTGTGAGAATAGGCGGTATGTATCGTAATGCCCCTCGAGTGGGCACCAAGACTAGAAAAGCGTTACCACGATCATGAGCAACAGCAAGTGGATACTCGTTTTCAATAAACACTTTTCACTCACCCTCCAATTCAATGACCTCCATTCTCTCTCCTTCCACATCCTGGCCGACAAACTGAAAACCCCTTTTTTCAAAGTGGTGCTTCAGCTCAGGGTTCACCTAAAATGAGCAATGGTTCAAGGATTCAGGAAAGGTTTCTGAGAAATAAGGTAAAGAGGTCATCTTATACTTCAACACTAGGGTTGGAAACAAAAATAAACCATAATATTGATTCAAATGGAGCCTCAAGTCTCTGCAGTATGTACAAGTGGAATAAGATTCCCCTGGAGTTTGCATTCGTTTTGCACTCACACAAAAAGGTTTTAAAACCTTGTTTTACCTCAAATCTGTGCCTGTGCCTCTCATCAACATATTCCACGTCTCCGTACAGTTTTTCTAAAACAATAAAAATATCAGTCATCAAAAACACAAGCTGGAGTGATCAAACAGTCCACCATTAATTCTAGGAGGATACATACTCAGTACACTTGTGCTGGATTTGAAAATAGTCCGCCTCTTCCCCAACCTCATAGTCCCCCCCATCTGCCCTGGGTTGTGCTCTGGCATGTCAATCACCTGTCGCGATCAAACAGGATGTTAAGACCATTCTGGCAACGCCTCTTCTGATATGATGAGATATGAGCTGAAAAGAAAAGAACCTACCACAGGGTGAGTGGATTCTGGATTGAATTCTGTGGAGTTGGCGTCTGAAACAGATAAGATAAGCAAAACTGATCAAAGCCCAACGTCTATCGTTCTTTCATCATTAAATTAGAAACCATGAGAATACATCTATTTTAACAGCGTCACCAGCTGAACTGTGCAATTACTCACCTTCCCATCCGAGAACATTGCGGGCAAACTCACACACTGCCAGCTGCATGCCCAAACACACTCCTGCACAAACCAAGACCAGCAGGATTATTGCACAATTGGAAGGAGTCGTACATTAAGACAGTCACGAAAGTGGTTTGCACAGCGGGGATCTTGTTCAGTCCAACGCGACAGCATTTGGAGGTGATTATTTAAAGTGCTTATGTGATGTTTAAGTGGATGCAATTGCGCTCTCTTTCCCGATCAATGAAAAAAAAAAAAAAAAAGATCAATTTGTAGAGATTTGTTCTCATTTTGACATTGACAACTTTTTCTCACTTTTTTTTTTTACATAATTCAAAGTAACTAATTTCAACTTTGAATCACAGTTCTGCAACATCTTTATACACCTTTTTTTTTTTAAGTTGCACAAACTTGCACAAACTAAAGTTTTGCCACACGTTCTCGGTTGGTTTGAGTTCAGGACTCTGAGGTGCCAATAAAATACACGTTTTTCATTCTGTGTAGCTTTATATTGCAGGTTGAAGTCATACTTTGCAGAAGTTGTCACTTGTAAGCACAACATTCAAAGTCGACCCCTCCTCCCCGGGCTCAACTACACCAGAAGCGCACGCATCCTGACCGCCGTTGCCAGAACACAGCCCAGTGGGCCTGCAGCATCCCATAAGCCAGCTTTGATGCGTCACATGTATAAGGCCGACACACCCTGTGCCCAAAGGCGGACGCTTAGTTAGTCCCAGACTCACAGCAAAGTGAGAAAACTAGAATAACCGCCTCGCAGATGTATCCCCCTGCCAACCAGTCAACTTGCAGTTTACATCCATGTCTGTGCAAAATGTCATTACTTATTTATTTTACCCTATCAGACATTTGTGTGAAATTGTCAAATTTAGTATGTCAATACTTGCGTTATGGTCAAAAACGTGTTCTGTGAGGTTACAGTGGCCTTGACTGTTAAATCTGAATCGGTTCAAACTCGAGTCCAACTGGACGTTTGTCGACAAACTCAGGAAAAAGAACAGGCGAGATATTGCATTCACAAGATGGGACGGACAATCCCAAAACATAATGCTTCATATTCATAATAATAAAAAACAGGCAGAGGACAGTGTCTCTACAGATACAGAGACACCAAACACTTCAAGTCTTCCATAATTTCTTAGCTAAATCCTGCATAGCAAACCTTTAATATCAATTGATGAGGTTTCAGTTTTGTAAAACAATAGAACCGCAAATACACCGTAGCTATTCATTTTGTCTAATCCACAGTAATGCAAATATGAAGCTACATACCAAAAATGAACATGTCTTTAGCAGCAGTCGACACATTGGAGGGAACGGTTTTAGGTCTAGTTCTCTTATAGCATGTCAGTTACAATAGGTTATCACTTACCCAGGAAAGGCTTATTCTGTTTCCTCGCCCAGTTAATAGCGAGCATCTTTCCTTCTGTCCCTCTCACACCAAAACCTCCTGGTACCAACACACCACTGTGGGGAGGAAGGAAAGAGAGTTCATTTCAGAAATTCAGAAAGGTAAACATACACAATATAAAACACCTGTATAAAGAGTAACGTTATTGATAATAATGATATGACGGAAAAAATAAAGACAGCCCGAGAGGTAGAATATAAGACAAGTTACAGCAGAGTCTGTAAATCCCATCCATCATTTGACTAGAAAGTACAAAATATCCTACGAATCCCAATTGTGTACTCAAAGACAGACATTAAGATGTCTTTAATTCAAGGTAACGCTGAACTTGCTTGTAAGCTTTAAACACTAAAAGGGTTATTCATTGCTACACCCCTATTCAGACATTTTATTCTTGAATGTGGATTCACATCCGTATTGAGTCAATTCTTTGTTGTAAATTTGTCTATAAATTTGCCCATGGCACAAACTACTTTCTGCTGATCCATGTATAAAACTTCTCGTTTCTACAGACTTGAAGGGGCAAAATGCTGGACAGCTATTTGCCATCAGGTCAGCTAGTTCAATAACGTACTAATGACTGTTAGGCAAGGTTAATATCTAGCATGCTTTTTTTTCTAGTCACAAAACTTTGCAAGAGACTTTATGGGAAGAAATAATTGTTCATAATCAGATTAGACCCCCCCCCCATACATTGCAGGTTTAATATATACATGAAGATGTAATAAAATGCAAATTTATACAAAATTAAAGAAGTCATTGACCATTTTATAAAGCTGCTTAAACCACTGGGCATGACAGCACTCTGCTGCCACCATGTGGCATACTACAGTTGTCTACTCACTGAGCACTGCAGAGTTTTTGCCAGGCCTCATGGTATTTCACAGGCTCATATTGCAGAGTTGTAGTCTCTAGGTCTGCAGAGTCTATGTACTGTAATAACAACAACAAACAGCGTGTTGGCCATGATGTTGACTGATCTCCGATCAAATGATGCCAACTACTCTTTAAATATGGTTAAACGTTGGGTAGGACGACAGTTTTGAAGTGTTCTGTAGCAACTGCTAATACAAACTGCAAATCAATGTTGCAAAATCAATTTACAAAACATAAAAAATGTGTATTGATTCCATACCTTGACCTCTAGTTTGTGATTAACTGCGAGGGCCGAGTGCTCTAGGGCTTTGATAACGGAGGTGTAGGAGTCGGCTAACTTGGTGTATTTCCCCACCAGGGCAATAGAGACATGCTCCAAGAGACGGGCAGATCTGAGGAGAGAGCAAGATGATTCACATTACCAACCAGGTGCATCATTAAATCATAACTTTACAGCTACCTAAAGAAAATTCAACAATCAGTGGCTTAACCTTCAGTGCGCTGTTGTGCCCGATCAACATATCAAAGTTCAACATTCTCAATCCGCAAAAAGTGCCTGTGTGATCAGGCTCACTGTTCCATAACTTAAAAAGGTAAATTATTTATGTACCATTTCCTGGAAACCCTTGAGAAAGAGACAACGTTGGAAAAGGTTAACAGCCACACAGACAGTTCTCACCTGTCAGCCATCTCCTTCCACTTTGTGAGCATCTTTCTGGGCCTCACCTCGATGGGCAGGCTCAGCCGCTGACAGAGGTAGCTCACAACACCCTGGTCCTCCAGCAGCAGGGGCACCCTGTAGACTGAGGAGACGTCACGGACACAGATCACCTGGAAAGTGTCACAAAACATGTTATGTCAACATTTGAGGACGCAAGTTCTCAAAATACATGCTGGAGCTTTGTGTGCAAGTTTAAATCAATACCAAACTCATGTCCCCCTCATATGTACCATCTACCTCTAAATTTACCAAAACCACTGATGGGTGCTTCAAAATAGAAAAGTAGAAGACGAAAAAGTAACTCTACTTCACCTGTGTGGGCTCTACATGACAAAACATGGAGATCTTCTCCTTGACGGACGTTTCTAGGGGCGATGAACAGCGGCACATGATCTGCAATGGACAAATATGTTTATTTTACAACTGGACATGCAAGCTAATCGTGGGGATTAATAACAGCAAATTTAGCTGAAAGGTGTCACGTTTGATGACTGGCTCAAATGTTCCGATATACTCTAAATACTTTTGGAGCCTTCTAGATCAGTGGTTCTCAACCTTTTTTCAGTGATGTACCTCCTGTGAAATATTTATTTTAGCCGAGTACCCCCTGACCAGTGCAAAGCATTTTTGGTTGAAAAAAATGGTGTAATACCCAGCGCTGTGCCATCAGTGTCTGATTTAATATAGAATATATACAATTCAGTATATGCACTTACACTTTTATTTTATTGAAAATGCATTAAATAACTATTTTTAAGGATTTTTTAAAATGGATGCTAATTTTAAATCTCACGTACCTCCAGAGGTACACTGGGGGTACATTTGAGAACCACTGTTCTAGATGATGTAGTTTGTTTGTTTTAATCTATCTTTGAAGGAAACACAAGGTGAATTCATACATCCAGTCTGACATTGAACACAGGGTTGAGCATTAATGTAGAAGTGAAGTGCATATAGGCAAGCGCCTGGTGTTGAGAATAATTTGTGTGGGATGGGACGCTAACCGCCTTTGACCGTGACGTTTGACTGTGACGGAATAAGATGGAAGAAGGCTGATTTCATTTTACGGTGACAATGTGAGACAGAAAAATGCATTAACAGATCCAAAGAATTACAGCACATTGGACAGTTCTTTGTAGCTTAGAATAACTTAGAAACACCAACTTATAACACAGCTTCCACCCTTAATAACTTTGTATAGGGGTGCAGACCTTTAACAATAAACCGTGTAACAGCCCTATGACACCCTCTCCCGAGTCATCTTCCCTGTAGCTGCTAGCGTGAGGAGACAATTTTTTTCTGCAGAAATCTCAGTCGGTAACTTCGGTACTCCGGGTATTTACTACTGTCTCATCAGGCCAAGGGGCATCCCTAGTGAATAGTCAATAAAAATACCATCTTAGATGTTGAATATGTCAAGATTTGATAAGATGAATATTGGATATAGATTTTCTACACATACAGGGACAGTAGATCAATTGCCTGTTTATATATGTGGTGCAGAAGGGAATGCCAAGTTTTAAGGACAAATGATAATCTACTCACCAAATCTGGAGACAAGCCCAGCCCTCTGAGTTCTCGAACACTGTTCTGGGTTGGTTTGGTTTTCTGCTCTCCTGTGGTATTGGGCTGAGGATACAAAAGCAAATTCATCTCAAATTGTAATTTAACACGTGTGACAAAAAATAAAAGTGATTATTCTCTAGTCTAGCTCCTTCAGTAAAAAAAACAACTGAAAAAAGCATAGACTTTTACCTACAAGCTTTGAAATAATATTCAACATGACACGTGTTCAGTGTGCCATACCTGTGGTACCAGGCTGACGTGGATGTTGCAGAAGTTCTCCCTCTTCACCTTGAACTGGAACTGTCTGAAGGCCTCGATGAAGGGCATGCTCTCAATGTCCCCCACTGTGCCTCCTAGCTGTTGACACAAAACACCAGCTTAGACCACAGATCAGCATGCACAATCACACAGGTTGGTTCTCATCAACCTGAACAAACACCATACCCTTAAAAAGTACAAATGTCATTAGCTGAACTGAGCTAATAAAACTGTCAGAAGAAAATAACAGATGGAGGCAGGGTAATAATGTAACTCTATAAAGACTTGGCCCGTAGCAATTGCAAATATACCACGGAGGACATACTTCTACAGTATATGTTGTCAAACACACCGTTTGGAAATAAAATACTTTGTTTTAATGTTGTGCTAGCAGAGGACTGAAGTTGTACAGAATCCTCAGCAAATCAATGTTTTAATCCCCGGAGCTTTTGTTTTTTCTAAATATGTTTTCTGCTTTGCCAACCGATCGATTTGTGTAAATGCAACAATTTCTCTGCTTGCTGAAAGGTGCCATTATTTTATTTTGCTTCAGGCAACATATCTAATATCAACAAATTATTAAAACAGACACCTACAAGTACCTACAAGACTGACTTACCTCAATGACACAAACTTGCGGCTCCACACCATCATCATCTACCGAGATCCTGGCCTGCTTCATCACCCACTCCTGGATGGCATCTGTGATGTGGGGTACCACTGAAAACAGATTTACAGAATTAAAGTGATACAAAACATATCACTGTTCATTGACCATACTAGTGTAGAAGAATACAGCAAGTATGATGCTCTACTGCATGTATTGGCACCAAACGCTGGCCAAAGGTAGGGGTGCGAAATTTCAACAGTTATGGGGGGCTTCCATGTTTTGTAGTAGGTGTACTCACTCACCTTGTACAGTCTTTCCCAGGTAGTCTCCCCTCCTCTCCTTGTTGATGACCGACTGGTAGATCTTTCCAGTGGTGAGGTTGTTGTCTCTGGTAAGACGGATGTCTAGGAAACGCTCATAGTTCCCTAGGTCCAGATCCACCTCCCCGCCATCATCAAGAACAAAAACTTCACCTGCACCACACAGACAATATATCCATTTACCTTAGGCTTAATGGAAATTGATTTAGTGCTTTGCTTACTGACAACAACAATCTATTGTATGGTAACAGCTAGACCCCATGCCACTCAACAGGGTCGTCTGTCTCACCTCAAGAGCACATGCACAGCAAATATTGTCACATTAACTGCAGGACATAAGCACATAATTAAACAGCAATTGATAGCTCAAACCAAATAAAAGAAACCTTGTTGAAAGCACCCGATTACTCACCGTGTTCATATGGAGAAAAGGTACCAGCATCAATATTGATGTATGGATCTATTTTGATGGCTGTGACATGAAGGCCACAGGACTTGAGGATTGTCCCCACGCTGCTGGCAATGATGCCCTTTCCGATACCAGATATAACGCCACCGGTAACCAGGATGTACTTCATAGTGGCATATGAAGACTGAAAACAAAACGACAAAGTTAGAATTTCTACAACACCTCCAAGCCACGTGCCCACGAGCTTCAACTTGTTCAACCACATGTGAGATGAATGATGCAATACAGACAATGCGAGTGCTCCATTACCAATACGACTTAAAAACTTTGTTTTACTCCTTATATTCCTTACGATTTCAAATTTGTAAATCTTATGTAATATAACAACAACATGGATCCGCAATAGAGGGCAATTACATGAATGCGTTTTGAAACATGGGCGAGTTACTCTCGCTTTGTTTACATCTGCCCTCGCGTGACCCAGACACATAACGCATGGTGACATTGAGCAGGTAACTCAAAGAACAGAAGGAGGTGCGTCTTTAAAGCAGATCACGTCTTACAACTACTGCAGGGTTAGGGTTGAGGTTAACCATGTGACCTGAAATGCAATGGCGGGAAATACCAACAAAACAATGAGCACGCTCATGTGACGGAGGAAACGCCGGAAGTCAAACAACTTGTCACTATAATGCCAAATCCTTAATTGTCAGTAAATGAATACAGTGCATCATTAAGAGCATACACAAACTGTTAAACTGAACTGGACGAGGGCGTTTGAACTAGCTTAGCTATTGTTCAACACAAACTGCTTTGTCACAACCAGTTATGCAGGCTGACTGTTAATTTTGCGTTGTTGTTGTCTAAACAAAATGTTATAATAATAATAAAACATTAAGGTTATGTGAATAAGAACCGCCTGCGTGACTTACACAGCTAACAAGCTAGTTAAACTCGCTAACGTTAGCTAATTGTGATGCATTTAGAGATACACTGGTCAGCCTTTTTAACTGACTCTGTAGCGCACCACGTCAGCCGCTAATACCACATAAACGTACCTTCCGGTAAAAGAGAAAGACTTTATCGTTTGGTATCAGTAACTGTTGTGAATTCACCTGACTCTACTTTTGTTTACGAAGCATCAGTCTCCACGTTACCGCTGCGGTAGAAACACGTGTAGGTGTCGACAGACAGACAGATCCACTTCTGCTAGAACAGTTTGTTTCCTTCCGCTTTTAGCATCTCTGGGTTATTTTATGCCCTTTCCTTAGCCTCTCAGGCAGGTCATCGGGTACCGCCCCCACAGGATTCACCAATCAGCTGGACGAATGTCAGGGACGGTTACCGAGGGAGGCTGCTCAGTGGGCGAAATGTCCCGTTGCTCGTGTGTCACAGAGGCTTTTTCACCGTGTGACGTTATGCATTCAAGTGAATGTGATTCAAGGTCAGTGCGAGCGCAATTTAGTACAATACATTGCATATTGATAACTAATAATACTTATTGTAGGCTACAAACCATGTACTCTTACACTACATTTACTTCAGATTTGATCCTGTACACACATGCAAACCGATCTAGACTGATCCTGACTACCTTTAACCTGTATTTATTTGTGTGCTACTGTCAAACTGATTTGTATCTTATTGCTAATCTATATATTAAATTGCCACTGCCACTTTGTATTGCAACTGCTGCACAGCAACCTTTCTTTGGATTAATTGTTCTTATCTTAAAAATATATCTGCACTATTGAAACATAATTAATAAAGTAAGTTGCCCTTTTCTTGTGCAGTTAGCTGCCATCTTTGCCATCTTTGTTCATGACTGTTCATGACTGTTTTGTAATATCATCTTTAATATATATTTTGTTTTTTGTTTTTTACTTACCTTTCTTACTATACTTTTAAAATATCATAATCATTCTTATCATAATTCTGTTACCTCCTATTCTTTTATTTGTTCGTCAGTTAATTTGTTAACAGTTTTACCACTAGATGGCATGTAAGTTCTATGTTGCATTTTCAGCATATTTTCATGCCAAATTGAGCTTTTAACAGAGTTATTCACACATATTGAACCTTGTAATTTTAAAGGGGTAAATGAGGCATCAGATATAGCAACACAGAGATTGATACGGTTGTGAGCATTGATACCCTTACAGATTCTGGTTTGGTCAAATGAGGCAGTACAAAATAAAGCAATGGTCCCTCGTAACCCCACCGATACAGTAGATGCTGTCTGCGAGATATTAAAGTTTGTCTTTATGTATTCAGTGTTGCGCTGCTCCAGTTTTGCCGTGGTTAGTGAGAGTGGTGGTTCTAATTCATTTCTGTCCATGATCTTGATCGAATTAAAGACCTCATCCCTGTCACCTCATTTTCATATAAGCTGTTCCCTTCAATTACATCTGACAAGTGAGCACAGACACACATTAACCTCCTGCATGAAGAGGTACTGTGCTTCCCTCATCTCTCTGCAATCTTGAAGAAACAGAGAGGGCCACTTAAAGGTAGTTCTACCTCTTTGAATATACATTTTTGTGAAACACATCAGTGGATGTCAGTGCACAGCATTAACCACCTTCAATATGTTTGGGTTTTCTGATACAGATAACAATATAATGCCATGTTTTGTATTGTGTTTTGGATCTGACTGTGTCTAAAGTCAGCTGTGACAGTTCATCCTTGTTTGTTACTTATTGTCTATATACAGAGCACTGTACGCCAAAACTACCAGACACAGGAACAGCTTCTTTCCACTGGCCGTCACCCTGATGAACAATTAATCAGACTCCCCCATCTGCACTACCTGCACTAATTGGACTACTTTTTCTTTCCAATGTCTTTTTTTATATTTATCTTGCTTATTGTAAATGTGTATATATGTACAATGAGAGCTATGTGTAACCGGAGTCAAATTCCATGTGAGTGTAAACACACATGGCCAATAAAGCTGATTCTGATTCTGATTCTGATTCTGATATTGTACTTTTTTGTCTTCCACAAAGAGCAAGATAAGACAATGAGTCTGGAGAGATATGAATACTGAAAGAAAATTGGAGCTCATAAGATTGATTTACTTTGCTATCAAAATGGAAATAACATTTCGCACAGATGTGTCAGTGACTGCAAAGTTTCAATAAAAAGTGACATGTTTATGGGCTCTTGTTTCAGTTTGGTTGAAAGACAAACATTTTGAAGTAATAATTCATTTTTACCTCTTTACTTAGATATTTGAAATATTTAATTCCCCTGAGAATGCAAAACCTTACTTATTTTCTGTTACTATATTATAATAATTGACTCCAAATCAGAAGACGGGATGTTGACTAATATTGACCTAATACAAAAGAGTTCTATTAAATTAAGTTCTCTTTAAATTGATCATTCACTCTTCACTCTTAAATAATTATAATGTTTTAGGAGTAGTAACTGAACACCTGTACTACTCTATTTTCAAATGTAACTTCGCCCCCAGGTCCGAGCCTGAGTGATAAAACCACAGCTTTGATGCATTAATGACAGATATGACAGCTTGGAAATAGCAACAAACATTTGAGATCAGGGCTGATTCAAAACAGTAGATGCCGTTTTAATCCATTTCTGACCATAAAATGCTATTTTTTATTATTATTTAGTAAGAAACTTTGATGCAAACATTAGCATTGATGTTTCATCTCAGTGCAGTCATATAATTTAGTTTATAGTTTATTAAACACCTTTTATTGTGTCGTTATTCTTTATGTATTGCATGTAATGTGATGATATAAGAACTGTAAATGTAAAAACTGGTACATTAAAAAAATGTAAATGCAAAATAAAATGTCCACAAGGAAGGAAGTTAGAAACCCTAATAAAGTAAAATATCTGTCAGTGTTGGCAGTTTTTAGTTTTCTTTACCTCCACTCTATGAAGTTGGATAGCACTGGGGTCAGATGTCATGAGCTGCTTCACTCTCCCAGACCTCCAGTAGGCTGGAGAGGTCCAGCTCCCGGCTGAAATAGACACACAAAGAAACAGTAGCCTACATCCCCCTGCACCCCATGCACATTATTTATGAATGGGAGTGGTGCCTTTCGCTGTCCTTTTGTAGTTTTGGAATGTGCAAGGCAGATCGATTTAAGACGGGAACACAGATGGCTCTTAAGGCACAATGCAGTACACAACCACTCAGAGGAAAAGTGAGCTCTTGGGCAATTAGTGTTATTATGGCTGCTCATGTGCTTGGTGGGCTGGATAAACAGTGGCTGTGGCGGCAAATGGTTGGGCATGTGGGTAGCATGGATAATGATGATCAGTATTGCTACAGCGCAAAAGCACACTTAACCAGGTGACAGACAGGCAGGCAGTACATCAAGTGCTATAGGGCTGCAAATATGTACATATTTTCAATTACTCTGCTTTCTTTTGTAATTAATCAAATCATCGTTTAGTCTATAACATGTCAGAAAATAATAAGATATGTCCATCACAAGTTCCTCGAGGTCAAAGTGCTTGAATTGTCAGAACAGCAGTCTAAAATCCAAAGGTATCCAATAACAATTCAGAGAGAAAGGCAGCACATCTTCCCTCTCCAGTAAATTTGATGGATTTGCTTTTAATACATTCAACCATTATTTGCTTAGCAAAATAACTGCCTATTAATTTTCTGTTCATCAACTAATTAAAAAAAAAATAGTGGCAAAAGAAGAGTTTGAGGCAAGGAAGGGTTCTACTGTTATTCCTATTTAAACAATGCTTAAATCCTAAGCATTGTATAATGCAAACCAACACTTCAACCAATGTGAGATTAGAGGTATTACGGAATACTTAAGTTCTTAAGTGACACACACACACACACACACACACACACACACACACACACACACACACACACACACACACACACACACACACACACATTTGAATTCCCTGCCAGCTTCAGTGACACACATGTGACAACAAGGTCAGGTGCGGTTGTAAACAAGAGTGAGACAATGGTCTCACCGAGAAATCCAGCGCATACAGATCTCTGGGGAAACCCACACTCTGAGTTTGTTGTCATTGTCTTAAACCTAGTTGATACTCTGTTTATGCTTCACATGTGCATGAGTGTGTGTGTGTGTGTGTGTGTGTGTGTGTGAGTGTGCGTGTGCGGGCGCCTGTGTGGGAGTGTGACGTCTACCATTCTCTTCTCATTGCCTAAGACACAAGTTATTGAGAAAACAAATGCCAGTTGAAGGGCGTTGTCTGTTTGGTGTCTGCACTGAGAGTAAGTCTTTCCTTCCGTTACTTGGGGCAAATCTAATTTGATTATGAGCACCAGCGAGGGAGTTTATTTGTTAACACGGGACTAATGACAACAGAAAGATGAGAGGGAGTGACATGGAGAGAAATAGAAATTGAGTGATATTGTGAGAGAGAAACTCTTCCCATCGGGGATGAGGCTCTGGATCAGTGCCTGGTATGCCACTGCACTGTCATCTGTGAGCTGCCTTTGTACACGTATGAGGCCAGCATATCCCATGATCCTCGGCTGTTATCCCGACCCAACTCCTAGCATGTGGCCTCCTGCTCTCTCCTGTCTATTCCTTCTCTCCATGCTTCCCTCGACCTCCCTCCTCCTGTACCTTGAGGGTATCTGTTGTATCTTTCCTCTCTCCTCTAATCCATACTTCTCCTTCCCCTCATTTCACTCTTCCTCTCCTTATCTCTCTCTTCTTTCTTCTAGCCAAAGCACAGCTAGAGGCTGGGCCTCAGCCACCTCCATGAAAACAGATGACAGTGTTTTGTTTTTTTCCCCTCCCCACTGCCGCAGACCCCCCTCCAGGAGAGGTCTGTCTGCCTCGGAGGAGAGGGGGAAATGAGAAGGATTGATTAATTTAAAATGCATGCTCTCCTCTTTTTTCTTCACTGAGCCCCCTTCAGGAGGACATGCCTGCTCCATGAGAGATCGAGAGGAAGATCATTGGAGCTCATTCATCAAGCCACGTATTCCATTATAAATAATGTGTGAAATGTGCAAACAAGCTCCCAGTGTTAGGGTTGTGGCCTTTGACCGGGACTGCTATTAAATGTTCTGTGGAGAGTTTTTTGTATGTTGGAATGGTGACGAGATCAATACGTCAAAGCCAAGACAAACAGAGGAATTCTTTTGTTGTTCTTAGAATTAAAACAGCTCCATTTTCTTTTATAATAAAAAAGCACATTGCCGGTTTGAAAGCAGCCATGAATGAAAGACAGATGATTGTCACCCAGCCGCATGAATGTCCCTTGATTCATGTAAAAGACGATAATTCCATCAGTAGAGTAGCTGTTTTGTTTTTGTCAAATCAAAATACACGGAAATTATTTTCCTTTCCCCGTCTTAAATTAGTATCATATTCAGTGTTGCTCCCAAAAATAACTGCAGTAACTGAAGTGGCTTTCACAACGCCCTGGACGTTGAGTCTGATAACAGATCACACCAAAGATAGGGGAGAGATGCACCCTGATGCCTTGTGACCACGTGCATTAGCACTTCTAGACCACAAGTCATTCTCAAGTCAGATGCTAGGCCGGGGTGAACAAGCAGTCTATTTATCTCTAACTCAGTTATTCAATAATTTCCACCTCTTCATGCACCGAAGACTGTTCAGCTTGCTTACACCACTTAGCTGTGGCAGCATCCTTTTTTACAGGCTTTACAGGCGATGTGTGACTGGCTGATGATACTTCAGTTGCCATCAAGTTCAAAATCGTCCATGACCATACTGTTGGAGTCGTTTAAGGTTATTTCCTTCCTCATGTTGAAGATGCTCTCACTCATCTTTTTATTTTTGTTCTCAAGGGAATACATTTTTTCACTAAACACATTTTAGACATTTCTGTTCATCATAGTAAGCAACTATTTTTGTTCAAGAGACGCACACTTATTTTTATGCATTTATTTTTTGCCACTCCACTTGGTGGTGATGGTAAATTTGTAATGGAATATGTGAGTCCACGTGGTGTGTCACGTGGTGCGCCACGAACACACCGGAAAACATGACTAGAAAAGAATGAAAATGTTACAGTCACTTCCTTTTATATCCGCTACTTATTCAGTCTCTCCTTCAGACTCTCTAACCAGACTTGATGATTTGTTGGAACAATGGAAAGACTAACACAGAAGGTCTTGAAAGCTTTTGATGAGTGTAACAAGGTCCGTTGTTACCGGGGGTCTCCAGAGGCTCAGCACAGAATGACGACACCAGTTTCGCACGCTTACGTTGTTTATTGGGCATTTTCACTCACAGTACTCACATCCCATGCCTAGCTCTCCCTCTTGCGTGGCTCTGGGAGCTCTTATGCTCCCCTCCCGCCCACGCAATCCCACGATCATGTGGATCAGCCGTGCCCCGTAACGAGACACAGCTGATCCCCATGATCGTCCCTCTCTCTCTCTCTCCGTGCTGCAGGCGCGCTAGCCACGCCCACGCCCCACATACCCCCACCGCCCGACTTAGGCCGGGGAGCCACCGGTCTAACCAACTCCCCCCCCCTCTTCCTCCCACTGGGAGCGGGAGCGGGAGTCAGTCCCGACCATCTGCACCCCCGACCTATGGACCACCATGGAATTAACCCTGCGTTTCCGCCAGATGCCACCGGGTGGTCCGGGCGTTGGCATCCTCCATCCGTGGGGGTCCGGGCGCGGGACATGGCCCGGACAGAGGGCGATCGAGCGCCCCGGGAGGCAGGTCCCTCGCACTCTCCGCAGGCCCCCCTCCCGGGGCCAAACCGGCTCTCACCCTCAGTCCGCCGCCGCAACCTGCAACACAAGAGAGAGAAAGTTAAGGTGGCGGGCCCCACACTGGTCCCCAATGTGCCCCGGCCCACTGGTCCCCTACTCGGGCCCAGGCCGCTGGCCCGGCCCCCCGTCTCCGGCCCCACCGTGTCCTGCCCCCCTGGGCGTCCTCCACGGCCCTCCGGAGCCGGCCCCGGAGCGTCTCGACTCTCCGGCGCAGCCGGTCCCTCTCTGCCTCCTCACGACGGCCACTGAGGACCGGCCGACCCCAGTCACCCCTCCAGTCCGGCGGGCCCGGTGGCGTTGCCCATGGTGCCGCCTCTGGGTTCAGCGGGGTGCCCCAGGGTCGGCCAACCTGCCTCCCCTGGTCCTCCGTCCACCCCGGACAGGACCTTTTTAGGTGTCCCCGTCTCCCGCAGGTCCAGCACCGCTTGGGGCACTGGCGCTGCAGGTGTCCTCGGCGTCCGCACGTCCAGCACGCCGCCCCGGGGACCCCCCAGCGTTTCCGACCGGTTGCGGCCGCCATTCCCCGGACCCGGTGTTGGTTCTCCCGGGCCCCCTTTGGTTAGCCACCGCCCCGGCCGCCCACGCCGCTTCGGAGCCCGCGGCGCCATCTCTCCGTCGGCCGCTGCCGCCTCCTGGCGGCCACTCGGCCGCGGCTCCTCCCGACCCCCCTGGTCGGGTGGCGCTCCTGCCGCCGTCGTCGTCGCCTGCGTCGTCGGCGCCGCCGCCACCGTCGTCGTCGCTGCCGCGCTCGCTGACGTCTGCGTCGCCCGGGTCTGCGTCGCCGCTCGCGACGTCGTCCGGGCCGTCGGCGCTGGCTTACCTGGCGTCCTCCGCCGGTCCGACATCCCGCTCGGTGGCGGGCCTCCCGGCCAGGTGGACCTCTGCCAGGGAGATGGCGTCCCCCAGCCTGGCCGGGCCCCGGGCCCGAATCCCGTCGGCCATCCGGTCCGGCAGTCCCCCCAGGAACTGCTCCAGGACCACTCGTTCCACGGCCTCCCGGACTCCGCCCATGCCGCCTGACTGCAGCCATTGCCTCGCGGCCTCCTGCAGCCGGACGGCAAACATCGCCGGCCAGTCCCCCGGCTTCAGCCGGTCCGCCCGGAACCGCTTCCGGGCTTCCTCCGGGGACGGCAGCGGCGACTCCCACCCCGCCGTCATTGGTGCCGTCGGGACCCGCACCGCCTGCGCCACGTCCCGGACCTCCGGGGACCCCGGCCCCCTGCCGCCCGACCACGCTGCGCACAGCGCCTCGAGCCCGTCCTCCGGCCGTAGCCTCCTCCCCACCGGTAAACCCCGTTGGGCGCCACTGTAACAAGGTCCGTTGTTACCGGGGGTCTCCAGAGGCTCAGCACAGAATGACGACACCAGTTTCGCACGCTTACGTTGTTTATTGGGCATTTTCACTCACAGTACTCACATCCCATGCCTAGCTCTCCCTCTTGCGTGGCTCTGGGAGCTCTTATGCTCCCCTCCCGCCCACGCAATCCCACGATCATGTGGATCAGCCATGCCCCGTAACGAGACACAGCTGATCCCCATGATCGTCCCTCTCTCTCTCTCTCCGTGCTGCAGGCGCGCTAGCCACGCCCACGCCCCACAATGAGTTTTATTTGTTCTGTTGTTTGAGTGAAGTGTGTTTTACAACGATCAGCGAGGTGAATACTGTCAATGAAGGGAGGTATTTGCTTTGTGAAGCGCACATAACAGCTGTTTCTTTTCACAGAATTAAAGCTTTGACTTTGACCAAACCAGAGTTGTGGATTGTTGGACGAGTGGGAAAATTACTCAAGATGGTTTTGATGAGTTTTATTTTCTTTATTCTGTCGAATTTGAATGAAGTGTGTTTTGATGATCAGCAATGTCAAATTTCTGTTGTCTGACTGGAATCTGGTGGCGTTGAGGAGAATCTGTATTTTTTTACGTTAATAAATTATATTAATTGTCCAAGTATCTGTTGATTGTATTTATTATATATTTACTTCAACTGTGGCTCAGTCCGACTTTCAATCAGAGGGTCGATGGTTCAAACCCCGGCTCAGCCAGTTTGCGTCGTTGTGTCCTTGAGCAAGGCACTTAACCCTAATTGCTCACCGTTGCTGCATCTACGGTCTAATGTATACTGTATATCATGTAAGTCACTTTGGATAAAAGCGTCAGCTAAATGAAATGTAATTTAATGTAATGTGTAACATAGCATCACGCTTTAAAAGGTGCAAATATTCCATCTGGGTGTCATATTTCCATCAATGCTGATCAGATCTGGAGCCATAAATACGTGTGACTAATGCAGAGTCATTTATCCTGGGAATTAATGCTTATTGTAACCTTTTCTGTTCAAGTTTTTTTGGGAAAGGGGCTTGATATTCACTCTCCTTCAGTGTTTTTTCTGACTCAACCAACTCTTGAGAGAAATTGCATCCTGAGTCTTCAGCTGCTAAACCCTCATTAGCTAATTTGTCTGAAAAGGTGCTTACAGCAACAAACGTCACATTCCACGTGACATCGTCTTTTGACGCATTGTTGAAAAACATATTTCGGTCCCATACCTCATGTGCAATTGACTGTGTATTATGCTCACAAACGAGCTACAGTACCATACAATGAACCGTTCAATTTAGTTCAATAGAGGATCTGTCTCTGTCAGTATCACAGCCTGTGAGAAGTCTTCATGAAGGATCGTAAGGACAATGAATAACTTGATTAGAGGACACATCACTTTGGATCACATGAATGGAAGAAAGCAGGAACATGACCCAGCCGGAACCAATGTGGTTGGGCCCTTGTGGATTGTGTACTGTTTCATAACAAGCCTGGTAACGCTGTCTTTTACAGAGACCAAAGGTTCATCAAGGTCCACCATGAGACTGCGCTTCAATTCATGCGGGAATAGATTCCATCCCCCTGTGACTCCGTACGGGGTAAACGGGATCTTAACTGCACACACGGCCTCCTTATCTCTTGGTCAATGTTTGTCAAGGAATCCTCAGTGCTCATGCTGAGGCGCCGAGGTTAAATCTGCAAAGACATAATCCACTTAAGATGGTTGACTCTAAGGCGTCGTGGTAGCTCAGCAGGTGTGCGCGAGTTTAAATCTGACTCATGACTTTCGCAACATACCTCGCTCTCCTCTGTTTTACCTCTATCGTCATTGTAGACCCTCTAGTGAAGCATGGCTGCCATAAAGATAATCATTAAGGAAAGATTGTTTCCCTCTTACCTCTCTCACAATTTCTCTCCATCTTTCATTGAGTTTGGAATGCACCAGTGCAATCTCCCCCACTGAGAATAACACTTGTGTTGGGTAATTTTGTCTTACATAAGGGAGACTATTGCACACAACAAGACATGTAAAAACAACATCAGGCAAGGCCAGAGGGAGAGAATGCAATCCTCAGCTATTTGTAATGGAGAACAGGGGAGGGGCAGAGGGGTGGAAGATGGATGTGATTTCACATTAATTGTGTGGGTTCACAGGAGCGTGCGTGTGTGTGTGTCCACATGGGGTGGGAGGTGTTAGTGGAATTTCTGAGAGCTATGCTGATTTTACAGGCACAGCAGGGATTGTGTGAGTGTTTTTGTGTGTGCACATGTAAGTCAGCATGGATGTGTGGGTATGTGCCCGCATGTGTATTGAGGAACATGTGATTTTGTGGCTACATGTGTGTATGTGTGTGTTTAAATTAGTTGGCGCGCGTGTGTGTGTGTGTGTGTGTGTGTGTGTGTGTGTGTGTGTGTGTGTGTGTGTGTGTGCATTGTGGGCCTCCACACTTGGCTGGGGGTAGCGAGTGGAATCTTCTGAGTGTGATGTTAAATTTGCAGAGTCTCGAGCCAGAAACAGGCTGGTGAATCTTCCACAAGTCAGTTTGCTGCACAACAATGTTTTTGCTGCTTCGAGCAAAAACAAGCCACGCAAGGAGCTACATTAGCTTCATTAAGATAATTTTCTAGCTTTATTGCACACTACCTGCCCAGCACAAATACAGCGGACAGACTGGCTGGTGAAGAAAAGTCAAACATCTACACCTCGATGTTTTCTCAGGATCTGTCGAATAGGCTTCCTACAGCCAAGCCTCGGCTAATATTAAATATTAATATAAATATATGTTTAGTACCCTACTAAGATTTGTGGCACAACAAATGTGTGCAATGGCACATGCAACAGGTGAGCAGTGTTGATTGTGTGGGGTGATTTATTAATGCACACAAACTCAACAATGGCCAGTAGAATTGCAAAGTTAGAAGAGCAGTTTCAGGTCACCTGGTTCTGAAAGTTAAACCTCATCCATTTTGCTCATAGACACACATGACTCACATTTGGAGATCCTTCTTTGTTTCCTGCGGTTGTGTCCTTCATCTGTTTCCTGGTTTTGTTTTGTTTTTTGCTTTTCTTTTTTTGCTTCCTTGTTACCTTTCTTCCTCTTTTCCTTTATTTCCATTTCTTTAAGATGCATTGGGCAAGAAACATCCAATCTCCAAGTCTAAAATTGTGTCGCAAACAGTGGTTGCAAGATAAAGATTACATGGTATTGACATAACTGCCAATAGACTATAGTCAATTTATTTAAACATTTTGGGAAATATTTAATGAATTCAGCAATGGTGTCATCTTTTGTTTGTGAATTTTCCCCTCTGACCGACTTCTGCTCTATGGCAACAGCAGCCAAGGCTCAGGGGTGTTTTAGTATTTAGACCCGTCAAATGCGCCCCGCGACCCTAACAGAGGATAAGTGTTTTAGATAATGGATGGATGGCCAAATTGATAAACACAACATAATTTCTCTGAAACAAAGTTGAAATACTTGTAACTGGTGGTCATAACATACACCTATATGATCATGGAGAGTCCTGTTTTTCTATCTTCTAGTAACATCCAGGATATTGTAAAAAATAAATAAATGATAAAACACTTTTTGTGCAGCTGAAAAGGCTCAATTATATTAGCTAGAAAGCCACTAAGCATTAATCGTCTGATCTCTTAAACCTGAGAGCTAGTTGTTACTTACAGTTAAGACCATGTGTGCATTTCAATAACGATAATACCAGCAGACCAATTAGCTTTTCTGGTTAGCCTGACCCACAATGCTCTTCACAGTGGACATATGAGCAAGAGGGTCAATGCTAAAGGTAAAGGTGCAATGCTAGGATGAAGTGGTTTGTGCCAATTGAATGCAGACTGCATGCAACAGCATGTACTCTGCAAGGACAGCTGCAGTATGTACTAAAAGTAAAAAGTATACAATTTGGAAGGCAGGGATTATTTTCAGATGCCCAGTGTAAAATACAGAGCTGCCAGCTGGTCATGCCGGTCATCAGCTGGTTCACAGGATAAACAGAAAGAAACAACCATTCTGAGCAAGGGCTTCCAACTATGACCGGGTTATGTAATAAGGTTGTTTGACATGGTATGTGGTTGATAAACTTGGCTAGATAGAGCGTCTTCGTTTTGCTCGACGTGGCTATTTTAATGCCATGTGAGTGGGATTTGTCATATGCAGGTCGTAACTCAACCAATTATAGTTTTATATAATATATTATCATATAGCTTACCATAACTGTTACTCAAATGCTTGTGTGGTAAATGTCGACACCACGGATCAGATGCAACACAAAAATCAGTTTAAGAAGTTTTTCCCTTTAAACACTGACACATTTTTGGATTCTTTGACTCTGACACCCGGGAGATATTCTGTTGCTCTACCACCCATAAAAGGGCTATTCTGGACTCTAAACAGTGCTGCTCAACCGACCTACAGGAAACATGGAGTCATTCCTGTATTTTACAATGTATAAACTAAGCTGGCCTGGTATTTTAGAAAACTAAAATCAACCCAACCCTAAAAGTTTGGCCTGTTTTAGCTAACAATTAGCGTTCTTCTACATATACACGTTTGGGTTTAACTTTGCTCTTGTTGCTTTGATCACACTCTTCCGACTGTGCATGGTGTGATATTTCATTCCCTTTAACTCTAAGCTGCTGTCTCACGAGATGATTGCGACAAAGTTTCAGCGCTGCTCCCTTGGAAATTATGAAAGTCAATTACAATTGATCATGTTTTCCCTTTGCTGTTCCTCTCTCTTGCCCTCCATCTGTCTGTTTATCCACCTAACACTCACTTGCCTTTTCTCACCCAGCGTTTCTTTCACTCTCCGAGCCAGAGGTGGATCAAAATGTCCAGCCGTGCATGCATAATCACACAACACTGACCTGAATTCCCCTCTTTTTCCTTTGCTTCCCCTGCTTCACTGTTACTCTGTCACTGCTGCTCCACCCCTTAATTTCCTCTCTCTCTCTCTCTCTCTCTCTCTCCCTGTCTAGCTGTCTTTCCTCCCTCCAGCTGTCCTTCTCTTCGAATTGAACCCAACACATAAGGTGGTTTTGTGACTTTCTTCCGTGTTGCTTTGTGTGTAATCACCACATTCCCAGCACTTCACCTATTTCTCATTATCTAAATTTTGCGAAAACTCTTGTACGCAGGGTGGGTGTTTCCAAGGTTACCGCAGAGGCATTAAATAACTGTGACAGCTGTGGCTGGGGACTCTAGTCAAGCAAAACGATATCGCCTCAGATACAGAGTGCTAGTAAACAGCGACATTTATTCCCCACACTCTAAAAACAAACTAATTAGTGTTATGAACTCAGACAGACGTAAATGGGATCCTGAATCCTTTGAAAGTCAAAAGCGTGTGTGGTGTGTGCGAGCAGTGTAACAGGAGGGCATTAAATAAACTGCACCATGGCAAGGTTTGTGGGATGCCAGCCATGGCCGCAAACGACAGCTCTTTAGGAAGAGACCCAAAACATAGTCACAGCTAACGCCGCGACAAATCTGTCATTATGTTGCATCCACTTTACTGAGAGGTTGGAGGCAGAGGAGGAAGCTTGGATTGTAATCTCCACAGTCGTGTGTCTCTGGCCATCTGTGCCGCAGTGTTAGTGTGTGTGTCTAGTGGTCTGCGTGATGTCTGCTCTGTGGCTGGTGCTGCATTCATCTTTCAGTCACCCAAAAGCAGATGTCACCGGGACGATGGGGAGCGGCAGATTGCTGTGCCGACCGACCGGTGGCAGGTTGAAGGTGTCCCCGCCCCGCGGTGCCCAGCAGATGGAAGCTGAGGTCATTATCTGCTGCTCTGTTCATCTCCTTACCCCCCACACCCCCATGCCCTCTCTCTCTCCCTCCCTCCCTCTCTCTCTCTCTCTCTCTCCCTCCCATACTGCGTCACCATACTGCAAAGACGTATCAGACCCGTTACTGTGTCATTGGCATTAAATGCAAACACACTATTAAGTGCATGACATCACGCAAACACATTAGGCAACTTAAACTGTTTGTTCTGCTGTCGATTAAAACTCATTATCGCGGTCTTCTCTGTGGGTGTGATGAATGTTTCCTGGTGTACAGAAACCAGGCATCACAACCCTGATACCGGTGATGGAAAATGTGTTCTCTGCACCCCCCCCCCCCCCCCCCATCACCACCACCAATTGTAGAGCCACTCCATTTCCTCATAAACAGCAAAAGCAGAGAGAAAAAAAGAGCGATTAGTGGCCGTTCAGAACAGATAAACCAAGTCAACAACTACAGGCAGAAAGTAGGGCAGCCTGGAAAGAAGCACTCTGCCACAGCAGGCAGCAATTCCTGGTTTATTATGTTGCCAGAATCCTTCTATAATAAGCTGTGCGGGCAGTATGGAGGACATGAGTAAATCCATGTTTACATGCTTCATGTCACGCCCTTTCTGTGTGCCGTGCTTCAGACAGCTGTCTGTAACAGAGGGTTTCCCTGACCACTGCAGCATGGAATGGCTATCTAGAAAGAGTGTCAGCAATTATCCCTCAAACTGCCGCAGGCTACAGTATATTGAGCAAATTTCACTTCCTGTGTGCCTACCGCTCCTGGTTGCTGCTCAGAGCCTCTCTGCTGTTGGTTTTCTCCTCTCTTACAAACACGAGACACACGCTCCAGATGTGTGATGTGGTGCATTATTGAGGCCATGGAGTATTGTGTTTGTGTAAGCGCAATGATGTTTGCAGCTCTGGCACCTGTTCAAATGCGCTGCGTTATTCTGGTTTGTTTGCTCTCTTGGTTAAAGCAGCATTGTAACTATTCGGCAACATATGGGCAGCTCCTCTCCTGTGAGCGAGCGAGTTGGAAGTGTTGGCTGTTTTACTGCCATGCACACATGTGGCACACAGACGCGCCGAACACCAGCTCACTGGGGCGTTGCTGTCTGGCCATAAGCCACACTTTATGGAGCTACTGAAATGATCAAAGGTTATAGGCTTGTATGCCGTTCACTTGTTTTGTGTGTTCAGCTTACCTGTTTGTTAATTGTTTTCATGCTTTAAAGTAAAAGCTGAAACCTGTAATGTTTTTATTCAATATATCATTCAAATTGGAAAATAATTTACATATTTGTACGGACATTTTAAAGTATCACCTTAGAAAAGCTTTATGGAAAAGGCAAATTTTGATAATACTCCCTCAATTGCGACAAAAACGTGATTAACGCAATTTTTGCATTAGTTGAAAAAGAAATGAGGTGCTAAATCAGACATGAAACACCTTTGCCGAATAAATTCCGATGTGGCGAACATGTAACACATGGCATATCAGCTGTTCTGCTGTCAGCATCTTTATAGTCCCATATTGTGCAAATCCTTGTCTTTGTCTCCAAACAGCAAGAGACATGGACAATACTTCAGCAGAACAATTAAAACCTTCCCGGTTGAAGATGCTCCTGAAGATCTCTTTTCATTTCTCTCTCTAGATTGACTAGATCGTCAGAACTTCTCCTTGTTCTACTTTGCTGGGGATTACAGTAATGTCCAGTCTGTAGGCTAACCTCTGACAAAACTACGCTGTAGCAGAGTTTATGCACTCCAAACCAGGTGATGCACAGTATTCACATTTCCTTTGCTCTCTCTCATCTTTGCTGCAGTTTAAAAGTGTTGATCACTAATGACTTTGTGTTTAGGCGATTCAACATTGTGCAAACAAAATAATAATTATTAAATAAAACGACTACAAAAATACTACAGATTGGTTTGAACTGATTTAATATCCTCATTCATCCAGATATTACTGTTTAAAGTTTTAATAAAACGCACCTTTGTAATTATATTTTTACAACATTAACTATACCCATATAAAGTTATCTATGTGTGTATGTATATATATATATATATATATATACAGTATACATACATATTCTTGCAAATAAAAAATCTTCAACAATTGCACATTAAGTGCACACTCACACTTTCCATCTGTAAATCAGTGCATACAGATCCTGTGCAGCATGTACACACATTAACAGATGTCTATTTTGTCTGTTCTGTTGTTATACTCAAATTTAAATCAATGCTGAACTAAATTAAACACTAAATGGGGAAGAGGGGCTGCAAATTGGCTAAAAAGACAAGAATTGCAACATCTGTTGCATTTCTTTTTCCTGTGTAGCATGATTCATCGGTATTGCCCTGTTAAATAAATTAAGAGATACATAAAACATTATAATCGGGTCAGGTTTGTATATTGTTTAACCCAATATCACAAACAATGAGCTGAAAGGCTGTCCAGTGTTTATATGCATCTGCCCACATAGTGACTCCCCACATCATTCGTAAATAATTCCATTAGGGTGGAGAGTGTTTGGTGTCCAGACGGAAGCTTAATCATTAACATAATTCCAGACTGTGAGGCACACTTCAGTCTGCGGTGAGGCGGTGTGTGTGTCCTCCCCCCCAGAGGTGCATCTCGGGGAACTGTTTTTGGCCCCTGTAGCATTTTGGTGAGTAATCGCGGGGCTTTGGAGCTCTCAGTCATCCATTTACATGTCAAAACCTCCCCAGGCTCGGGATGTAAGGGACCCAATTTGGAATGACAAAGCTCGGCCAGAGACAGCTGATCCACAAAGGAGGGCTGGTTAAGTTCTTCCTCCCAGTCACCAGCTGCTCCACTGACCCATAGTACCTCTATTCAGCAAACACACACAGGAGAGAGGGGAGGGCTGCCACGCGCACTTGTGTATATCAGAAGAAACTGGGAATGGTCATTTATTCTAATAAATCACCTTAGGACATGCTGCTAAAACACTATGGTTATGATTCAGCCCCAAAATGAAAATGTTTTTAGAACATACCTGTCACTGTGCGACTGTGGCTCAGTGGTTAGCGGGTCGGTCTTTCAATTAGAAGGTCGGTGGTTCGATCCCCGGCTCCGGCAGTCTGTGTCGTTGTGTCCTCGAGCAAGACACTTAACCCTTAGTTGCTCCCCGGGCGCTCCACGAAGCTGCCCACTGCTCCTTAATACTAAGGATGGGTTAAATGCAGAGAATAAATTCCATGTGATTGTGTAAAAAACACACATGGCCAATAAAGTTGATTTCTCTTCTTCTTATACATAATGTTGCTTTTCCTAGTATAACAGCCTGATTTACAAATGTTCGCAAAATAAACTCTGCTCAGTTTGTGAGAGAAAAAAATGTTTCCCCTCAAAAAAAACAAAGTACTTTTTATGACAAAAGCAGGTCACAGTAACACATCCTCCCATGGTTGTGTCTTTGGGGTGTTGGTGACATTACTGCTTACTGATGAATTCCAGTGCATGCAGACTTTTGTTTCAACTCCTTTACATATATATTTATTTATATCACTTTTATTTATTTTTTAGCAAAACAAAGTGCAGAACATGACAGGTGTTGAACCACCATTGATTTTGTGCACAGCCCTGTCTGTGCACAAGCATCTGTCACATGTAGCACCACTCTATTTGTGTCTGCATCTGACACAAAGTGGCTTGGGGATTTGTCACCTCCCTCCCTGCATTGTGTACTGGAATGACAGGATACTGGCTGGAACTTGTAAGTCACACCCAGCATGTTTTTCTTGGATCGGTGCTCCACATTTAAAAGGAAACATGTTGCACCTACTCCCGTATTTCCACTTTCTAGCTCATGAGCCTGACCTCCAAGAGGTGCAGGAGAAAAACACAGGCCGGAGTTTGTAAGACAGCAACGACAGGAAGGGATAACAGAAGGATCAGGGCCAGATGGTAAGGTATGGCCGGCTCCTGTTGATTACATAAGTAGATTTAAACCAAGGAAAAGGGGGATGCGTTTCATTAGTGTCACTGGTGCCAGATCTATATTTGGAGCATGAGCCCACAGAAACAGACGTGCATGGATGAAAATAGCCTTTAATAGCCCAGTTTGGGAGCTTTATTCCATTCCACTTTCCTGCCACAAGGATAGTGACAGACGGAGCACAATCCGCAGAGAGCCGCTCTATTCACCCAATCACAGCGCTCCCTCGGGCAGGGAAGGAAGGAGGAGAGTGTGGGAAAAAGAAGAGGGGTGGAGAAACCAGGGGGTGGTGGGGGTAGAGAGATACAGAAGAACGAGATGTGGCGACAAGAATGAGCTCAGAGCGGTGTGTGTTGTTTGAGAAGTAATTTAAGAATCATACCAAAAAAAGAGCAGCTTTATGAGAAATATTTAACAGAGGACAGCCTTACTATATTATGTGATATACAAAGGGATGATAATGTTGCATATGAAAACCATTTTCTAAAATTCAACAAAATTTGCCTCATTTATCCCATGTTTATAGCTAAATATGCAACAACTAAATGAAACAGTGTGTTACTTCTTACAAATCCTATACAACAGATACAACTATTTGTACTATGTATTAAATATATATTTTAATTGCCTTTAAAATAAAGTTATCGGCTTTGCACATTCCTCTCATCCTCAAACAGCAGGGGGTTTCTAGAGTCCAGAAGTGGCCTCAGACAGAAGGGGAGAGAGTCACAGTCAATGCTGCTGCAGATGCGTGGGGGGCTGGGAGGGAGTGTGTGGTGGAAACCCAATCTCCTCATATTGGGTGCCCATTGCCCCCAGAGAGAAAGCAAGAAACAAGAGGCCCAGCTGTCCTTAACAATGGACCAGCCAGGACTCAAAAGGCCTCTTTCAGTCCCCAGGCTCTTCGAAGGCTGCTTCCAGGGAGACTAGCCAGGACATGCGTACATTCACAGCAAACATGTCTGTGTCTGCTTTGGAAGAGCTTGTGTGTTTGTATGCGTCTGTATGCACACATGCTCAAGCCTGTATGCAGATATTATTAGTAACCAGATATACACTGTCACTTTAAAAACATAGGGGTCTGCATTGTGTTTCTGGATCCACTTTGTTGTAGTTTTCACGTCGTCAGAGAGCCAATTAATACTTTCCGTGTGTCCACGAGGGTCGGCTTTGGTCCTTGTGACATAAATGTCATCATACGCCCTACGAGGGTCCACACGGGTACCCCGCGTGGGAACGTCCACGTGCAGCCAATGTGTGACCCCCACTGACAGTACGCATAGCAAGCACATGCAAGCATATGCTACAATATGCATCTGTATGTACAATATGGTTTATCAAGAAAATGAAGATAATAAAATGGATTATTGTTTTGAAGAGAGGATACAGGATAAGGTCCATGGTTGCCCACATTTATATATAATACCACAGCCACCAGAATGGAGTGTGGATCGAGAAATGCATGTGTGGACAGACCAACGCGTACCCATAATTGTGGTATGAATTAGGGCATGCCGAAATATCGTGATATACAATTAGTTTGTCTGGCCTGATAATAACAAGCACATAATAACTCTAATTTCTCTAATGATCATTTTGCACTAAAGTTCCTAATTAAATGAGAAAATACACATTACTTTTCATTTCTCAAGTATTTAATTCAAACAGGAGTCTAGAGATTATTTCGTATATAATATATATATATTTGTTGAATTGACAGAAAACATGAAGACATGACATTATCTTTATTGGGATATAAGATTTTGGCAAAATTGCCCAGAACATGTTCCAACAATTCTCAGAATGTCTTTCTTCTGAGACTGTACCTAGAGTGACAGGGATTGCAGCATATTGAAACAACAGAGTTTGGTGCCTAAATACCCTTATCAAAATACAAACAAGCCGCAGAGGGATCACACCCTCAGCATTGAAGGCTGGTTGGTGGATCGGCATCATCTTACATTCCCATCAGTGGTCCTAATCCCTAAACCAAACATCGAGTCATACAGCTGTCTTTTGCAGACTTTCCAACATGCTCAATTGGCTCACCAGTCACCACTCTAGGACACACTGTTAAACTGCAGGTAATGGTCAACCACAAATACCCATAAGAACATCCCAACCGTTACAACCAGCTGACAGTCGGGTTATTATTGCTCGGAGCCCCTGAAGTCAAGTAGCCGACAATACAATTGAGTAGCAAACTCAAATTCACATGAATGTTGGGGTTCATGAGGATGCCAGCCTTAGGAAGTCACTGCACCTGGCCAAGGAATAGTCCCTGCACTTAACTCCCCATAAAACCACAACGTGTCATTTTTACACTTCTGCTTTAGAGGAGCTGGTGGGCGGGGTCTTTTAACATTGGAAATAAGCTAGCTGTTTCCCATCTTTTTGCCAAGCTAATTATCTCATTACTCTCACTTCATACATAGTTGACAGATATATGAAGGGTATCAATTATCGCATCTACAGCTCAGCAAAACGCTTATATCCCAAAATGTCCAGGTAAAACACTCTTTTAATACTTATATTGAAAAAGTAATGTAAAACTGGACAAAACACAATTTCTTTCACACTACTGATGGTGTGTGAGTCTGACAGAAGATACTACATGTGTATGGGAAACATAGCAAGTGACCTGCTGTGCATTTATCCGCATCTTGTCCATTTTAATTATACAGGAAATACTAAAGCTTTTTAGAGGTCTTGTGAGCACAATCCGGTTTAGATACCATCTTTTGCATCTCCAATGCTGTGTATGTTAGAACTCTACTCATCCCAAAAGACTTTAGCCTGTTTTATCATTTGGGGGAGGGGAACCGAAACTAAATCTGCCCTGCCAGACCCAGGCAGTTTGGCCCACCCATTACAATGCAGAAACGCCAGGTTCGATCAAGGCCATATGTTAAATGTCTTTCACTCATATCACATATGCCACTGTGTTCTATGCAGAAGGATCTTTGAGCCCAATTCCCATGTTGCACTGATGTATCTTAAACTTAATTCAAGTACATTTGACGGATTCCCTGAAACAATTTATATTGTGAAGATGTGTAAACTTAACCCATCTGATCCTACAAGCATCTTGTGAAAAATGCATTATTCATTTGCAAATACTTGATCGGCATCTGCTCTCCATATTCACAAAGTGTTTCTCTCATGACCACCCCCTTTGGCTGTCAGTTTATAATATGTTCTAGCTGTTGATTTTTGACGTGGATGAGGGTGCATGGAGTTTGAGTAAATACATTCGGGAGATACACGTGTGGGCGAGACAAAGAGAGGACAACGTTGCGTGTGATGGTGTTTTGTGTAGGTGACGATCCCCCATGTATTTCACGAGAGCGAGGTCTTTATTCCATGCTGCACAAACACAGCCAGCGCTCCACAGGGGAAAGCACTAGTCAGTCAGTTCCAGGGCTTAGAGCGAAGGCTTCCCCTCCCCCCACCAACACGATGATCCTCACACACACACACACGGACATGGGCATGCGTGCAAGCTACACATATGCTCAAAGGCATATAGGCGAATGCTTCCACTTCCACACACACACACACACACACACACACACACACACACACACACACACACACGCACGCACACACACACACGCACACACATGCACAGGTTTGGCCTCTTTCTCCTTCACACACTCAATTGTCCTCAGTGCCCTCCCTCTGTTTATTCATGGCGACCCCAGTGCTGATACCATCTCATTCTATCTCAATTACATCAGCCAACTCCCCATCCTCCTCAGCAAGAACTGTTTTTCTTCTTCCCTTATGCTTGCACTTGTACACTCTGTCAGTTTCTTCTGTCTCCTTCAACCAGTATCTTGGTTTATAGAATAATAGGCTCCATATCAAGATAAATACAAAATAAAAATAAATATGAACACTATGATTGGCACCTGTGTCAATAGGTTTCAGGCATGAGGTTGAATCTTTGAAACCCAAACAAAGAAAATGACAATGGGGATTTAAGACAAATAGGAAACGGGTACAAAAACAGGCTGCATGGGAAACGTTTGGGTGGTTGCATTAAATTGCATCACCGCTCTTGGTTACTGCAAATAATAAATCGCACTGGTCACACGTTATAAAGTCAAAGCGTAGCATGATGTAATATGACAAACATCAGACAAGATGCAACAATGCCTGTGAATAGGATGTATCACTTGTGCTTCTGTAATTACATGTTTGCCAATTTCTCCGCTTCCAGAGCTCACACATGTTCTTTTTATGATTTTTATGCAAATCTTCATGACCATACATTCTCTACAACATCTGTGTATACGTAATAAATTGCATGTAGAATTGTTCGACAGTATATCTTATTAACTAAAATGAATGAAAAGCTTTGGCTGTTGAGGAATATGACCTGAACAAGCTGGCTTTTGTCCACGTCTTTTGGGCAGGGCTTGGTGCCATGCTATTGTTCCCATATCCCATTATTCCGAAACCCCAATAGTCCAAAATGTCCCATTTGACCAAAAGCCCATTTGTCCAACAGCATGTTATCCCAAAAACAAACTCCAATTGTTACAAAGTCCCATTGCTCCAAAAATACAAACTCTACATGCAACAAACAGAAGCAAATGGCTAATTATTATGCAAAACGACCCTAACCCTGCTTCAAAAATAATTTCTAAAGCCTGAAAAGAATACTAAATGTTCCTTACCTGCTGAAGTATGTCATTCTCTGTGGCAGAAGGGCCATTAAGTGAATGAATGTGGTCTCAGAATGTCATACATAACTTTTACAGATTGGATTTTCATTGTCCCTATAGCAGCGAAAGGCTTACTCTTACAAGGTCTTTTTCAGTCACGTTTATAAGTCACAGGTGTCTTGCTGCTGCAAACATTATTGTCACATCATCCAAACTACTGTATTTCTATCCTTCCTGTGTCGTATTTCATCACAATTCCAGTGTAAAGCATCAGACAAATAGCTTGATGATCCAGATTGTTCACGTCCCCGCTGCCTTTTATCATGATTCCCTTGCTACTTTCTTTGCTCTCTGGTCAAGTGCTCCCATTGTATTTCTCACACAGCACTATACTTAATCAAGTGCCTGTTGAAAATATACTGTAATGGATCTTCTCTAAATGTATTATAGTAAAATTAACTGTGATAATGATTAAAGCTGCTGTGGGCTGTGCTGTGAAGTGCATTTCCTCACTGCTTTTGATGCACAAATGGTATAATGCTTACTGAGGGAGGTATTCTTTGGCAAATTGGCCCTGATTGCACATAATACATAGTTGCACTTGTTGTTTACAATGACAGTGGTCACATTTTGTGTGCTTCGCTTCTCTGGATTCAGCTATTAGAGCATTTTATATCTTTTAGGAACTAATCATTTAAATAGGGGCTATTCAAATATTCAAAAACTGGGAAGTTAATTTACCCCAAAAAAGTGTATCAAAGTCTGTAGCTCCATGTTTTTTTCCGGTATCCGGAACGTGTTGGGTAATCTGCGCCTATTAGTTGCAAAACATGAACACACACACAGGAAAATAGAAAGTCTGCCATTGAACTTTTGCAATGATCATCCACTTCCTGTGATAGACAATAACAGGAAGTGGTTAACAAGGTCCTTGGTAGGCACCCCTAGTAGTGGAATGCCTGAAAAAAAAAACAATAATAAGAATGTTTCAAAGTGACTACAGGACACCACAACAAAATGTATTCTGTTCACAAAAACTGTGAACGGCAGGAAAAGGTGAGGTCTCGCCTTTGGCTAAGCAATTCACGATGTACAAGCACATAATTAGGGGTGTGTCTGTGAACATGTAACAATAAAACGTCTAAATGTCAGTTTTACTACATCCTTGTAAATCCTAATTCACCCTTGAGAGATTTTCCCAATGCTCATGCAAATACAATAATACTGTAAACTAAAGCAGATGCAATTGATATATCTGGCCTTCTGGGTTCATTTCTTTTGGTTAGATTGGGTTCCAGTTCATCCCTGCAAACAAACAACACAGCTTTACAAGAGAGCAGATTTGATTTTGATTGTATATAAATAATCTATGTAAACCATTAGGGCTTTATGTCAGTGGTTTGGTGCTGAAACAAGATTAAGGGACTACACTAGTGGCCCTGTGAGGCTGCACAGCTGTGCCTTGAACTACATGTGAACTCAGTATGCTAACATGCTCACAATGACGATACCAACATGCTGATGTTTAGCTAATATAATGTTTACCATGTTCCCCATCTGAGTTAGCATGCCACATTTGCTAATGAGCACTTAAACACAAAAGTACATCTGAGGCTGACGGGAATGTTTTGCAGGTATTTAGTCAAACTGTTTCATTGCCTCAATAGACCATGGTTTTTGATTGCTCTCTTTCATACTGCTATTTATATCCCAGATTTCATCTCTCTGTATGATCCACAGGTGAATGCAACATCTTAGACAGTTTCTTTTCAAAGATTGTCAAGAGGCCATCGAGGGAAAGACCTGCAATGAAAGTAGAAGAAGACTAAAGACTAAAGCCGTATCTGTCACCTTACGAGTGTAGAGTGGGTTGTTATGTCTTGTAAAGAACATATCAGCTACGTGCAATTGAATACAGAATCCGCCTCAACCCCATAAGTGAACATTCACGCTTATTAAGCTTATTTAAGCAGTCTGAATCCTATATATTATTTGAAATGGTACCAGAGAAAGTATAGTATCCACCATCCCTAATAAGCATTCATATGTGCAGCTACCAGCGAAATGATGATACTTCTTTCTCTTTCAGTTTGTAATTAATGTTCTTTGGGGGATGTGTAAATATAGTTGCTCAGTCTTTTAGCCAATTACGCAGAACAAAGACGGCGGATGTCAGCAGAATCCTCAGCGCTCTGGGAGCTCCCAGCACAACCAGGACTGACCTTCAGGCGTTCACTTCTTTGCCGCTCCTTATCAGCAAGCATTACTTTGTTATTGTCATCCAGACTCACTGCAGTCTTCCAAGGACATTTTGGGGTATGAGTTGTGCATGAAACTAACTTTAATTTTAAAGTTTTCCCAGCAGAAGTATTATGCCAAATACAGTCTATGTTGTTGTTGACCCTCGCATCAACCTATTTGTATGTCTTTCGGGGATGGTATGATCTTGATTTCTTTTTATATACTGCAGGAATAATTCATGTTTTTCTCAGCCCATTATCACCTTATCCTATACAGTTGGACAGGACCTGCTTTTTGTCACACTATTTCACTTGAAGGTGGTATACTATACATACATGATATGCATAAAATAATTGTCTGCTGTTGAAATGTGTATTTGTATATCAAAAAAGGTCAGGTTTGTATAAACTAGCCATCCTTCACCACCCTGAAATGTACACGCGTTTACTCAACGCACCCTAAACAGTGGTTTGTATGATAACTGATAAAAAGGGATTTCTCATTTTTCAAGTGTTCTCCTAGAAGTGTCCTGCAACAAGTCAATTACTCATATTTGCATGTTCAGGTTTAGGAAAAGCTTCTGGTTTGGGTTGCAATAACTATATGGACGTGACGTTACTTGAATATGAAGTTAGGTGACTAAATAAATCAACAATGACTTCTGGTGTCACACAGGACACGGACAATGGTCTCCTGGGTGAAAGGCCGGTCATTATACTTCCTGCTTTACGATTACGTGGATTACATATTAATTTGTATAGCTATAAACAGTGTATGAGAAAAGCCTGGTGTACTTTGTGTCAGTCACAATGAGCCTAGTTAATAAATGGGGATGACTCCCTCATTTAGTCCTCAGACAACAATATGGCGTGGGATGTCTTCATCTGATTTCGTGATCATTAAGTACTTAGCATGCCCCAGCTTGGTCACCATTGCCAACAGCCATTGATCTCAGTGCCTTGGAAGCAAGCATGCTGGGATAAACCACCGCATTAAAAGAGATGACAGTAATTAGTTTCTGATTCAGAGCTGCAGTCATTTATGATGACCTGTGTTTCTTTTCCAAATGAAAATAAGTAGATGTTAATATACAAGTGAAAGGAAAGTTAGAACATATTTAGCTTCTGTAGGTATTCCCCAATGAAACTGAATATCTGAAAAGTATACAGTTACAAGAAGGATTTAAATAAAATCCTTTGCATTTTATTGGACCGCTAACACGTGGGTGGGCTTAGCGAGATACAAAGCTGCAGAGGACAGAGCCTCCACATGTTGCTAAAAGATTGATTGATTGATGGTTGTTTCTGGGGTTTTTTTTTACAGGAAGAAAAGAACATCTTGATATAAAGGTATATATTTTTACTGTATGTATAAGGCGAGTGAAATAAAGTGTTGGTTTTTTGTGCACAATATGACCGGGAATGTGATCTAAAAGGGTTATACGGGCATTTTTCATTTCATTTTGACTTTAACAGCTTTACAAAGCCATTTCTCTACCAGCTAACCTTGTCCACATAGACTAAGCTCTCACAGTAAACCTATCACTGATGCCACGCAGGTCAAGTGACTCAACATGAGCTGCAAGCTACCAGCTTGTTTTTCGGCTCAATGTGCCTCCACTGGCTCTATTGTATGGAGAGTACCTACTCAACAGCTCTCAGCTCGGCAGTGTGTGAAAGTAGCAGCTGTTTCTCTCCTGTTCGCATCTGTATCTTCAGTATGTTCAAAATATACACATTTTTAGCTGACAAGCAATGCTCATGCTCTTCCATTGGTAAGGAGCACAGGTTGTCTTGAATCTAGTGTTTTGTTGATTGAAGAGGTGACTATTTTAGGCTAAACCCCTGGAGCAAATGTCTAGTGTTGCAGAAGTTAACATCGCACTGGTTCCCTCTACAAAAAAACGATGAGATTTTTTCTTTGGATTAATACAGAAAATAAGCTCTTTGACAAAAAAACGTTGCTACTTTTGGTTCTGCAAGATAATCTTCACAAATTAACACCACTTTTATTATTTTTGAGGCGTGAATGCAATCGGAAGCAAATTAATCAGTCTAACTAAGATAACCAAATTCTAACCAAGGGAAGAGCATGAGGCAGGAATATATATATATATATATATATATATGTAATATAAGTCTGTTGGAATACACTGAGCGTATGGATTTATAGATTATAAGTGGACTGTGCTGCAATGCTTTCAATAGACATTTCATATTTTTTAAGCAAATAAAATAAATATAATTTTGTTTTACCTGTTTGGTGCAGGTTAGTTTAAGTCACAAAAAAGGTTCCACAGTATATCTAGATATGTGCTGTGACTTCTATGTAATTGCTTTTGTAATTCATGTTATCAGAGGTCATTTGCATTATTTACATGGCGTGAATAATTTCATTTTTCATAATCACATATATTTAATAGAACTAGAGTGACAATGTGTAACTATATCAGAGCTGACCGTGTACTGTTGTTTCTTATTCTCCAACAATAGCATGCCTTCTTAGTAATGCCACATTAATGATACATGTTTTATTTTATATTATATAACCCATATTATATCTCACAAACCATTATATGTGAGCCACACTAGATGGCCATGGATCATTTTCAACAAGGGCATAGCCTCCATAAGAAAAGGACATTGTATTGGAAAGGAAAAGGACACGCGAACCCTCTTTACCCCTGTCACTACTTCACTCTGCATTGATCCAATTCCAATTTATCCTCATGACGAAAGACGATGTTACCACAATGACAAAGAGTCAATGAGCACTGCAATGGCTTCAATCAACAGGACACATTAAAAAAAAAAAAGAGCTGTGACCTGTGATGAAAAATCAGAGGAGGCAGCCGGAGGTGTGGCTCATAGCCTACAGGAAGTCTGAAAAATGGGTCACACATGTGGGAGCACTGCTCCGTATGTCTGAGTTACAGAAGACAAAAGGATGCATACTATGCCACAGTATACACAGGGGCCATGACTCCCTCGGCACTGATGAGATAGCATTGGGGGCAGGGAGCATCGGTGGCCTTGTTTAATTAGATTTAGTCTTGGTTGCATCCAACCTGAGGGGTGGGGGTGAATGTGCTGTGCAAACAAAGTGGTCATTCATCAGTGTTGCCAATCACACCGGACGTGATTAAGTTACGCACCCTATGGCTGCAGCGCTAAGGGTAGCGTTTCACTGGTCGCCAAGCCAAACATAAGCATGCAGCATTCACAGCCTCAAAAGGTCAAGAGGTGTTGGATTGTTTTTACACAAATACCCAAAGAGGTCACATTAACATCTAAGTATTACACCTGGGGTAAATTATCATTATAGTGTCACGGCCACGTCTATGTTAAAAGGTGAAACTGTAGACCGAGAAGCTCAATAATGGCATACTGTTATTAGTGACATAAAACGTTCTGCAGCCCGTAAGCTGTGAGAAATGCATTAGTGCTGAGTTTCTAGGCAACCCACTACTGCTACTCCAACAGCAGTTACAGAGACATGCATGTTACATCATATGGATTGATTTACATTCAAGATAATCTGTAGTCTGTATTCATGTTTCTTACAAGAGCAGCCATGTCTTTTATTTGCAAAGATTATTACCGTTAAAAAAAAGGCTGATTTGAAATGCAGATTGTTTATAAAGTATAATGAATATTCTCATCAAGATTTGCATTTTTCATATGTATGCACAGTGTGTATGCATCACGTGTTTTTTATAGACATAGTCACTTTGGATGTGATGATGTAAGCATGTGTTGAATTCCAGTCAAGCAGAGTTGCATCAGTTGAGTTTAATTGCTTACAGCCTGGACTGCTTGGATCTCATCCACTGAAATCATATTTGCATCACTTGGATGAGACGGCTGGCACCGCAACACTGTGAGCACACCTAGTTTGATTCAAATCTTGACATGAATTGAAATATAACAGTTTAATCAGTGAGATTACAATAATAACGCATTTGGGTCAGACTGAAGTGGAATTGATGAGATGTGATTTGACAGGATTGTTATAATGTCGACTACTTGTGATGCATGTCTTGAGGGAGTTTAAGTTGCCAACCCGAAACCAAATATTGTTCTCCTCTTCTCTTCCCCGTTGCATCAAGAGAAAACAGGAAGCTTGTGGCGGGTTATAAGAGGGGGAGGGGAGGCACACGCTTAGAATGAAAGGAAGAATGAGGGAAGGAAGAAAGAATGAGGGAAGAAAGAAAGAAAGAAAGACAGACATTTTAATGTATCATTATTATTTTGTATAATTTGATAGTTAAATGTAAATATATATATATAAATATATATATAGATAGATAGAGATCGAGGTGTAAAAGGTGACAGACAACAAAACCCTGGGGCCACCAAACATTTAGTGATAGACAGCATTTGACATTCCTGTGTGTTTTAAAAATAGTTCTCCAAAGAGGAAGAGAGAAACATGATGTGTAACATTTTGTCGCTGATCTGTCTGGCACATGACCCTAAAGCAGCAGCTCACTCTGAGCAGCGTATTGCACACCAGCAACCCTCTGAAAATCAATAGTGAAGATAATTGAAAAGCTGAGTTAGCTTCGGCCGTCTTGCATGGAATCTCTATGCAACTTGTTGGCTGCCACTTAATTGATCAACAGCACGCATTATCCAACAAAACCCTGAAGAACCCAGGCTGCCAGCCTCCCATCACTTGGCACAGGCTCGCCATGTAAATTTCATGACCACAGCATGTTACCGCTGCCAATTCTTTGCTTCTTCGAGTCGGATTCACCGGGACACCCACAAAAGCCTGTAGGGCATTTATCTTTTGTCATGCGGTTTTTTTGCCTTTGTCTTGACGGCCTTAATGAAAGATTTAGGGAGATGCTTAATTCTATGGGTCTGGTCAGGTAGACGGATACTGCTACCCCTGCTGTTGTGGCGATGAAACCCGCAGCGGAGGGATGGAGGGAGGCAGGGTGCAGACTGACAAGCAGACAGACAACCACGGCTGCTAATATAGCAGAGAGGGAGGTGCTGATGGCCTGTTGCCAAGGTGACATGGGCCAGCCGGGTTCTGTCTCATTTGCAGATGCAAACGAGACCTCGCAGCTCCTACCGACGCTTGCCAAGCCTCCTCTGGAGACACAAACTGAACCCCCCCCCTCTCCGGAGAACAGCTCCTGCATACACCTGAGCTGAGAACAGAGGGGATGCTCAACTATTTATTTGCTTTTCACGTTTGCTTGTGATGTGCCTCCTTTGTGCCCCGTCTGCCTCGGCTCCTTTGGGAAAGAAGGATTGTTTATAGTTTCTAAGTGTCCAACAACCCCCACATTGACATCTTCCCTCCTTTCCTCATATCCATTGATTCCCTGTGTTGAATTGGCCTTTTCAGAGAGGGGGCTGATAGCGGCGTCCGCTGTTGAATAACAGCCCTCAGCCGACGCAGCACTCCACCCCAGCGACAACAAAAAGGCAGACTCCTTTGTTTGGCTGGAGGTAAACAGCTGGGAACAGATGATGCTGGCCGGGCTGATTTACGCGGCCACAGCTACCGTGGTGACAAGGTTTTGTTATGATAAGGACAAACAGATGAGGGGAGAGGGAGGGTGAGGAGAAAGGCAGAGAGAGAGAGAGAGAGAGAGAGAGAGAGAGAGAGAGAGCATGAGAAGTCAGATGCAAAACAAAAAATTTAAGCTATTTGGACATTTGTTTGTGTTTGTGTGGCTCCTCCTGGACATATCTGAGAAAATACACATGGGCCTAACAATAGATGTATCAGTGGGAAGTCACACGGGTTAGAAAACAGAAGTCGAAACTGCAGCTAATTACAAGGAAAAACACAAAACAAAAAAAATGTAGAAGGTGCTTTTTTTCTTTTTTCAACAAACACCAATATATAGTGTCTTGAATCACAATAACAAACAACTAGTAGAACTGTGCCCTGTGGTATTTTGGAGGTACAGAATGAAAAACAGCAGTAATGAAACTGCCATTAACAAGTGTGGCTGACGCGCACTTATGAGAAACGCCACATATGCCGCGCAGACCAAATCCTGAATGGTTAAATGGTCATGAATAATTAGGGCATTCTCTCACTGAGCAGATGTCTCTTTCTGCCAAACGCTGTTTCTCTCAAGAATGAACGGCTGGGCAAGATAAGCCTGGTGGAGGAACAGAGTGGGGGTCTCATGGATAGAAGAGTGAAGGGAGGAAGATTGGATGCTGTGACCTGTAATACAATATACCATGTGTGCACAATCACACACACACACACACACACACACACACACACACACACACACACACACACACAGGCATATATAATGCAAAGTCTTGCAATATGCACAGAAGCGCTGATCAATGCCTCAAGCCTCCTGACCCTCCCCCAAAACACATAAGCACACTGCACTAACATTATATACGAGCATTCCCACTTGAAGCCCCTGAAGTCTCAAGAGACTTGGTGGCCCCACTCGGCCTCATGGCCACTGTGTCAGTGAGCCCATACATTTCTCAGCTCGCCCCTCAAATATTGATAAGACAATCCCTATTTTGCAAATACTTAGGGGGTGGGGGGGGGGGGGGGGGTCACATTTTCTGTTGTTAAGCTCCAAACATGTTTTATAGAGGATTGCACCTTTTTCTGTAATAGTTGTTGTCAATTGCAAAGATACCCCAGATTACTCATTGGCTTCCATTGTTTCCTCCAGTGTTAAGTTGTTGCATCACACTATTTAAGCGATCCAGGGGAGAGTTTCTTTCCACATTACAGAGGGGCTAAACTTTACTAACTGAGAACACAACTGGAATTGTTCTGGAGCTTGTGATCTTCCTCCACAGAAGCAGCACAGTTGGGATGGAAATGTAGATGATCGAAAATACACTTTTTCTTGAAGGCCTACTCGTTCATATTATAAAAACTGAGATTAAAAGATGAGGCTGTGGTTTTGTCAAATGTTGTTTCTAAGGTCAATAATCAATTTAAAATATCAAATCTTCAAACGCTTGTTCTCTCTTGTTCAACAACACATCTAAAGCTCACTACTTAGCGCTGCGTTTGGCGGCACGCTCCGTCATCGTTGTAGCTTTTTCCAACGTTGGCTCTTTTTGGAAGGTTTGTAATCAGCGTGTGAAATACCTGGTGGCGACCGGGGGTCCCTTCTCCCCCGGCCTCCCCTCATATCTGCTTTAATACAGGTTCTCGCCAAAGGCACTGGATAAAATGTGTCCAAAGGGGGTCCATTTATTGAATAACTAAAGACGTGACGACAGGATTGCTTTGTGCAACCTGTTTCTTTCTGGCTGGCAAATCTACGACGAAAAATATCGCTATGAATATTTGCGAAATCATAACTTTGATCATAAAATGTAATAACGAATGCTGCTGGGAATACATACAATACATTTTAGTGACGATTGAAAGTGACACATAATTGTCTTATGATTTTAGAAACCCCCCCCCCCTCCTGAAATTTGCTAGGTTTTCAGGGGGTCTGGAGTGTCAATCAAGGTTCAAGGTTTTTTATTTGCCATTTGTGCACAGACCAACAGTTCAGACACATAGGAATGTGTTGTGCAGGGCTCTCTGAGTCAAAAGTTTAGAAATAAAAAAGCACAATATAATAAGAAAAGAGATATAACATATAAAAACACTATACAGAAAGGTGGTAATATGTACAAGTAATAGGAAATACAGTAAGGAGAGGGCAAATGTTAAATAACAGTAATACATAGGCTAGAAGTGGAAGAAAGTTGTGTGGGGATATTGCACAGTTAGAATATTGCACCTTTATTAGAGATATATGACACATGATCCTGGGTTATTGTTATACATATTTAAACTTTTTTTTTGCCAATCAAGGCCCTGTATCCCGCACATGGTTTGTAATCCAGCACGGAACAACAGTGTTTTTTTTATAGATGTTGTAGAACTAATACATCCAACAATGAATGTCTTCTGTGATTATATATTCATTTATCTGTGTTGAAAAGAGCTCTTGTTGTTGTTAGCCGTTAGCGAATGCTACGGAGGGCAACGTGTTTTCTATCTATTCACCGTGGAATGTCAAACTTTTAATGTCTAGTCTAAATGCCTCAGGACTCGTATATCTCCCCAGCTTTTAATATATTGTGCAGTGCATAAAACATACATTCATTAATAACTGTCTCAGCCTTTCTTCCAATTAGTTTCTCCAATTTGAGCTGAACAACAACTCTTAAATCAGTTCTCAATGACCTGATGCATTTTAGCAGTCATGGGCCAGTTGTTTTATCGTGTATAAATGCATTAACAGGAGCTAAAGGTCATGGCATGCCAGCAGAATGAAGTGCATTCAGTGGTCCGGCACACTGTTACAGGTCCGTGGACTGTTGAACTGTTGACAGCCAGAAACATGAATCATGGCCGGCAATAGGTGTCTTGCCACTATTCACTCGAGCACTTTCACACACAGTTATGTATTCACACTCACACCTGCAAAGGTCGGCAAAGGAAAACAAGTAAGACATCCATATATTGATTTGTTTCTTTGGATCAAATCAAGGCCAGGGGACTCAAACTGTGGGATGTGAAGCAGGGGAAACAATAATCGGTTGTCATTAGGCGGATTGAATAACAGAGATGTACATTCTACTCGATCAATGGCTTGCAAACAATTTAGCACTCTAAGCTTATTGATTTCCACGGCTTCCCATACATGCTGCAGGGATTTTAGAAATTTCTGTATTATGACAGGGGACAAAAGCAGTGAGTCAGGAGGAGGCGCTGACAAAGACTGCTTTGCTGTGAAGAATTCCTTTCTGAATTGAGTTGAACCAAGCAGGCTGCTCTAAACTGTAGCTCTCCTACTGCCTCATTGCCTAAAAATCCTCTCAACGGAATCAACTGCCAGTGGTGGAGATGAAATTGTCTGACAGTGAAAGAGCTTAATGTGGAAGGCACTCCAGCTTGTCACAGTAGAGTTGTCGTAACTACATAAAGGAAAAGTGTTCTGCCGTTAAAGACCTCATTTTGTTTTCTGTCAAATGCTGCCTCCCTGCTATCTTCAATTGAGTACAGAAACTGTCACTTTCGTTGCTTTATCAGTCACATATAAAGCGTGATGTATGAATAAGAGAATAACTTACTGGTAGACTGTGAATCAAGACAACTGTGACTGATTCTGAGTTGCCTTTGTCATTCTGCAAAATGTGACTCATATGCATCACAAGTCAAACCAGGTTCACGCCTCGCTGACTGATGACCAGGGAGTTGTGTTTGTCCTCCTGGCTGAAGCAGGATATAAGTCCATCAAAGCCCATCAAATAGGCAATGGTATTTATGTTTGTGTAAGGAAGTGTGTGTCCTGATCACCACATCGCCAGGAAATCCCCACAGGAGGCAGCTTGTGTCACCTCATCAGTGATAATGCCATCATTGTCTTTTTTAGTAAGGGGTGGAAAAGAGCTCTGCTCTTATGGTTGAACTGCTGCCATAGTCAAACAAGGATGTCTTTGTCCACCATGAAGCAACACACCTATTGTTCATTTTTCACTTCTTGTCGTGTTTGTGTAATGATTTCAACATGGCGACATGCTTATGAAACATTAAAAGGGAGAAGGAGTTTCATAGCAGTGGTTTTTCACAGCTATAAGCTGCAAAACATTTTCAAAAGTGTTTTTGAAATTTACTCTAACACATCAACAGTGGTGTTTGGTTTGTGTAGGTGTTTCAGTTCCTCGTGGCAGAATGGCACATCACAACAGAGTGATCACAGTGTTTTCACATGGAAGAGGAGTGACTAAAGCAGACTTGAGAATGGATTCTACTTGTGTTCTTCCCCTCGGCAGAAATGGCAAACTGACCCTGTGTCACCATTTTTTGAATACACTTCACACTTCCAAAAATGCAACCGGAGGTGTGAAGTCATTTCATGTTCTGCAGAACATTTTCTCTGAGCCAGTTGGAACAAAAAGTAAAACCCGTAAATTGTTAAGTGGAAAGGCTTTGCAATGGAGTGATTGATTGCATTTTGATTGAGCAAACATTGACTTCCAGTTTGGCCTCAATGAACTGATGAACAATTAATCAGACTCCTCCATCTACACTACTTGCCCTACTGTTGTCTTTAATGTCTTTTTTTACACGTATCTTGTTTATTGTAAATGTGTATATTTATGTACAACGAGAGCTACGTGTAACCGGAGTTAAATTCAATAAAGCTGATTCTGATTCTAAATCTGAAATAGCCTCTCCCCTTTTGAACATGCAAAAGACAGAGCTCTAGCATAGAGTTCAGGGAGAGAGGGTGACACATGAGGAGGCTTTTTGACCTTCAAGTACGGCCATTCAGAACGGATATATAAACAGTTCTGCCCTCAGAAGTGGTTGAACAGGTGTCATAATAAAGAGTTCAGCTCAAGCATAGGCGAACAGACAACAGGGATTCATTCTTCTAGATCTATTGAGGCAGTTGACCAGCTAGAAGTCACTTACACAATAATTTAGCATACATTCCCATTAGTTTGGCATAGCTAACAGGGCTAATAATGTCTGATGGATGACCTGGCCAAGCCACATGAATCACTGTTTTATTCTCGAAAGCCAGGCATCCATTTAATCTCTCAGGTAGGACTTTAAAATGATAGGGTTGGTAAAGTGCACCATTATTATGCTTTTAAACATACTGCAGCAGTTCAAAATAGTTTTTTTTGGCAGCAATAATGACTTATGTACATTTGGTTGCCTGAAACTGTTATACAATTTAAAAGCTACAGCGGGGATGTATTAGCATCCCTTTACTACATGAGAAACAATGGAATGAATGGGAAGAATTGTAATAATATCTTGGTGATCATAAAAAGAAATACCTAACCCTAGCCCAGTGATCCATAAGATGCTGAATTATTGTATTTCCCAGTAAAATAAACAAAAGCCTCTTTAGGGTTCTCCCATTTCCCCCCATATGAAAACAGTTACTGGTTGTTTGTCGCTCAGGGTAGAGTGACCAGTGCGACTTTCACACACAACCACAGAATACATTACGGTCGCGTTTCAACATTAGTGAAAAGTGAATTTGACCTTAAAGTTCCCTTTTATTCAGAAACCTCGACTCTCGGTTTTCGGTATATGTTGACTCACAGCCTGTCGTAATCTTTGCAGGAAAATAACTATGTGTTGTCACACAGCAGAAGCACCATGAGTGGATGATTTGAGATTAATATAAGACATTAAAGCTGTTGTAAAAATTGTTATTCTCAAATTGGTGACATTGTCTCAAGTGTCTGTATGAGAGTTATGTGACAAATCAAATTAATTATTAGGGGTCTAAATCACAAGTGTAATCACGCTATAATATACTGTCTATTCTTTGGACAACAATACAATGTTTCCGCTATACAATTTTAATTTGATTCAATTCAACCCAGGGGCCTGTTATGATTATGATTCACGCCTAGATAACACAATCAGTTACATTATGTCAACTTAAGAAAAGCAATTTAGTAATTTCATTACTGGGCTCTGTAGGTGTGAATTTCAAAATAAAGATGTATAGAGGATAATATGTATCAATGTTTTCACTTAGCATTGATGATATATCCAAACATTCATCCATCCATTTTCGTCCGCTTATCCGGGGTCGGGTCGCAGTAGCAGCAGGTCCAGCAGGTCCAGCAGGTCCAGCAGGCTGACCCAGGCTTCTCTCTCACCGCAACATCTACCAGCTCATTCTGGGGGATCCCGAGGTGTTCCCAGGCCAGCTGGGAGATATAATCCCTCCAGCGTGTCCTGGGTCTTCCCCAGGGCCTCCTACCAGTTGGACGTTCCTGGAAAACCTCTAAAGGGAGGCGTCCTAAAACCACCTCAGCTGACTCCTTTCGACACGAAGGAGTAGCAGCTCAACTCCAAGCTCCCTCCGTCCGAGCTCCTTAACCTATCTCTTTCGGCCGTTTGTATCCGAGATGAGATATCGATCCCAAAAATATATCCCGAAATATACGCAATGCCATAATAAATGAGGGAAAAGCAATAGTCTTTTAATTATTGAAATAAAGGTTAATAATAATTAATTCAAAGGGTAGGACATTTGAAGGGTAGGACACAAAACTGGATGGTGCATTATACGAGAAACCAAATCAAACAGTGCAGTCAAAGACAGCACTGCAAACATGAACACATTAGTGAGCATTGCGTTTCAGGTTGATTTACACCATCACACTCCACAACTAATAGAGAACGCGATTTATCTGTGATATTACAATACAGACAGTGAGTGTTTTTGTTGTCCCTGTGTGCACAATTGTATCTCACAACGCCAGCTGGTTAAATGTCTTTTGACGGATTTTGTCAAATAGAAAAACGCAAGTATAGAAATATACTTGCAAAATATACAAGTACTGATAAGTAGCAGGTGATGTTATACTGGGAATATATACGTATAATATAAAGAATCACATTCAACACATTATTAACGTATAGTTATTAACCCATAAGAACCCGGACCCATATCTCTTTCAATGAAAATGATGGGGGACATAATACAGACATTTTTGACATTGTTTTATAAAATAGTGTGAAATATTTGAAATGTTACATACATGTCACATTGGGCGTTAATAATAAAAAGATTGCATTAATAATTTCATTATTTTTACATGATTTTTTGATTTACATTTGTTTAAATATGCTTTGGATGAACAATATAAAATATGTTAGGTAAATATAATTGAATCAACCAAATTAACTGAGCAGATCATCATTATTATCCGTATTGTCTATATATGTCACATCGTTTTTTTAGGTTAAATTTCCGATGTGACGTACACGTCACAACAATTTGTATTTGATTTGTTTTATATCAGTTTTTTCAAGAAATGTGCTCACAGCAGGTTCATTGTATTAAAGGGCATGTTAAGTAAGCATTATAATTCTTCAATGGGTGAATCTTACCTTTAACAACAATCTTTTTTTAAATTTAGCACTTCCTTCAGATCTGTCACAACCTGCAACAGCCATGTTGAAAAGGTTGTTATGGGAACACAAAATCACATTAATCACAAAGTAATTTCCAATTGAAAGCAGTGGCTAAAGAAGTCAATCAAGTGATATGCACCAGCGTTGAATGGGCTATTTAGAATGAAAAGGCTATAGTGCAGTGAAGCGTACTGTACCGGGGAGTATAGAAAGACGTAATAAAAGATGAGCCACCAAACATGTGCAGTGAAATGTTATTTTGGTCATAAATCAGCCATTTCTCCCATGCTGACACGCCAGCTCAAATTGCTGCAGTAACACTGCAATGATCAGAGATGCTAACCATGTACATCATACTTAGAGGGTTTTTTCATGTTTCATGAAACGCCTTTCCGTGTGTTTCAGGTTAAGTTCGTCAATAATAAATTCTCAGCATGCAGCTCATACAGCCTTTACTCTACTAGCCGAAGGATTGCATGAAACCTGAAAGCTGTCTGTTATGCAATCTTTGGATAGCTCTATTTGAACACATGCTAAATGAAAGCATTCTTAACTGTATTGCTCTATGAGAAGAGTGCCCTGGAGAATGTTTTTTAACAGAGTTTACTTGTACTTGATCCAGTCCCATGTTGTTTTCTCCACTGACTAAACACCATGCAGCAGGGTGGAGGTCAAGACAGAGGCAGCAGATAAGAGGGACAGGGGAGAGGAGGGAGAATGAGGAGGGAGGGGAGGGCGTACTCCCTGACCGCAAAGCACAATGTCTTATCTTGTCCTCTGTCCTCCCTGTCTTTATCTGCTGCACATGGATGTGGAGACTGTACACAGCTGTTGGCTGCCTGCAGAAATAAGAATGAAATATTTTCCACAAATGACAGTGTTGCCTCAGCCAGAGTGTATTGATAAAATAACTCACACAAAGGTTAAAAGTACATATGCAGTTGGAGTGTTACTCTTAAGTAAAAAATAAGATGTCACAGTAGCTCCAAATATTCTGGTTTGGCCCACATCCAAATAAAAGTATGTTTTATCTTTCATACGTTAAATCTTGCTGTTTGGTCAAACAGGCGTAACTATTATGTAACATAAACTGGTGGTGCTGGGAGTTTGGTGACGTAGTGACTAGATGTGCTCTCAGTTGCTAACTGAACCATAATTAAAAGCTGGTGAGCATATTGACCATTTGCCTGGCAGAACTTGTAACCCCACTTCATAATATGGTGAGCTGATGCTCTTTACTTCTTCGGAAATAACAATCGGTAAGTTAGTTAGACGGCAATGCTAATGTTTGTAGCTTCTGTCATAGCTTCCTCCATTTTTCATCTCTGTTCTCTCAAAGGTCAACATGGCCAAGATGGCTCTCAATTGGGCAGCGGAGCAAATTCCAGTCCTTCAAAATTTCACTCTGTGCACAAGCTGAGCACCAGTTAAGTTTGCTCAACCAGGAAATCCACTGAAATTAAATGTTCAAAATGTGTTTCTTCTTTCCTACGCTACTCTCTGCTTCTCCCTGCAAGTGTCTATATGTATACCATAGACTGCAGATGAAAATATAATACTTAATTCACAACTGCACTACGGATATTATATTCACTGGGTTTCATATAAGCCAAATGTTTGAACTTGCATTTCAGGTATTCATTAAATCAATATCTTTATTCTTGCAGTGGATGGATATTGTTACGAATGCATGACAGCGGCATTTGGTTTTTATTCTGTATCCTCTGTTCTTAACTCATGGTTTTAAACAGCAATATCCAGGGATGAGCCTAGAGTGGATCTTGGATAAGCCTCTAGCCCTTGGCTTAGGTCCCCACCCCCATTTCTCTAGTGCTTGCTCTCCTTCTCTCCCTCTCTCTCTCTCTCTCTCTCTCTCTCTCTCTCTCTCTCTCTCTCTCCTTCTCTCCCTCTCTCTCTCTCTTTCCCTCTCTCTCTCTGTGTCTCTGTCTCTCTCTCCCTCTTTCTCTCTCTCTCTCTCTCTGTTTTTTGCTCTCAAAAAGACAAACACACACATACAGGGACTCCAAAAGCACTACAGACACTCGGCCAATTTAATAAAGAGAGACTTTGTCATGCGTATCTCTCCCACAGCTTCCTGGCCAGAGTGACAACAGAGTGGGTGAGTGGAAAAACAGGAAGAAGACAAGCAGACTATAGACAGCTCTAGCCGGCCATGGATTGGCCTGTGTGTGTGTGTGTGTTTATGTTTGTGTGTCTGGGCTGAAGCCTGTGCATGTGTATGTACAGCATATGTGTTAACCCGCTAAGACATGTGCTCACCAGGACATTGCTCAACATTGAGAGGCGATGGTGCTGTAACACAGATAGGGCTCCCCGGTCAGGAAGGAGAACTAGGTGTTTCCTGGAGCGGACGTCTGGCTGTCAGCGCCTGGGTAGAAGCGGGATATGGCTCACCACTAACAGACCTCATGATGGGAAGACCACTGCACAAAGGCCACAGAGGGAACTTCACCCAGGCACAGAGCTTTTGGGGGAACTCAATAATGCATGATTTGTGTTTTGTTGGTAGTACAGCATGATTGCTCTCCCGAATGTCCCTCTGGAGGATGAATATCTCCGAAAATGTACAGATCTCTCAACTGTTATTGAATACACTCTAAAATATGCAACATTGGGCCTTTTAAAGCTTGGGTGTACTTGTATCCACACTCCAGAGACCATGGGTTGCCTATTCTACCCCGTTGTTAGCGTATGAGCTATATGAGATATTCATTATATATATTCATTAACCCACGCTTTCCCTCCTAATTATTTTGCTGCTGTCAACGATGTGGTAACCAACTGCTTGTATACTAACGGTGTCCAAACCGATTTCTGCTGCGAGTGAGTCATTTGGTAAATATAGGGAATGACAGCACTGACTTTCAATTTGGGCTCAGCTGTTTAGCAGTCTAGTTGGAACACACAAACACATAAACATGATGACAGATGCACACACACACACACACACACGCACACACACACACAGCTGTCAGTGGTTTGGATGTTCAGAGAAGATATTTTAATTTCCGCAGTGCATACATGTAGGAGATGAAACTGCAGTGTGCAAACATGGCATGCCATGAATCCATGGCGTGGAAATAGGTCATATCATAGGTAGTACAGCGTTTGAACTGCCTCAACTGATATTGCACCGATGTATCAGTGGATGAGACCTGCTTTCACTTGACAGCGAGAGAGGCTCCCCAGATGGTAAACAGAAAAATGAAATTATGCCCTGACCAAACCAGATTGTTATTGTTCACAAAAGGCTGTTCGTTCCTGGTGTTTTTGTGGAGCTGAGCTCCAGTCAGCACTACCTTACAGCTCACTGTCATATTTACACCATCAGATTTATTTTGGAGAAGTGAAAAAAGCCCACCCCCAATCTCCCTGACCAACACAGAGACATATCTGTTTACTGAAGAGAGAGAGAGAGAGAGAGAGAGAGAGAGAGAGAGAGAGAGAGAGAGAACAGACGGTAAGGCCACAGGTACATGTGCATGCATGTGTGCTGGCGTGTGCACAACCTTTTCCTGCGTGTGCGCGCGCATGGCGCATGGCGCATGTGATGTTTATTTGTGGAGGGAAAAAGTGTCACTGCTTTAGCCCACACCACAAACCCAACTCCTCCTGACATCTGTGAGTCAATTAGCTGACTGAAGAGAAAACATCCCTGCCCCCTCTCTTCCCCCCCTCCACCCCCCACCCCCGCCATCCCTCCTCATCCCTCCATGCATCCCTTCCTCCACCAAACAACTCCAACCAGCCAGCCAGTTAGGTAGTGTAGCATAGCAGCTCCTGTCTGCCCTGCCTGGTGTGAAGCACTGGGGGAGGGGCGCTAGTCAGGGCCGGGGGTGGGAGGGTAGTGGGGGTGATGAGGTTGGATGTCAAGAATGTGGCTCATGGTCTGCTCTTTTGTGTGTTTTGTGCAAGATGAATAGGCCCATGGCAGGCTGGGGTGCTAGCCGGCCACAGCTCCCGTTGACTTGTGTGTTAGAAAAGCCTGAAGGCCCTGGCCTGCCCCTCTTGAAATGAGACAGATTATGAAGGCTGCTGGGTGAACAACTTAAACGCCCACTACATATAGAAATAACTATTTCAATGTCTTATTTCCTCCATGGCTCATTCTTGTCTAAATATTGCATATAGCTTCATTATCTCTCTTCTCGTCTGTCTATCTCTATCTCTCTGTCCATGCCTCCCAGAGCCCCCTATCAGGAAAGTTATTGTTTGCTAAGCTGGTGTGGGGGCTGTTCGTTTTTATGCCTAGTGCATCCCATATTCCCTTCCCCATTCGTCCCCAATGCCCTCCATGTCCTCGGGCTACTGCTATGGAAATATGCTTCAGTCACATTGCTAATTATTTAAGAGTTGTCACCTCATTAACAGGGCTGGGAGATAATGAATGATTAATAGGTCATTCTTCACATCATCCCTGTGTTCTCCCACTCTCTCCCACTTCCTCCTTCCATATAGCTACTTGTTTGTCAGGTTGTGCTGGCTCTTGTTGTCCATCCAGTCTGAGTTTCCCCCCACAATCCTGCACTGCATGTGCACGCTCACGGAGGTAACTGGAAACATCATCAGTGGCTCTAAGGCAGGAAGTGCAGAGAAGGGAACATGATTAGTGTTTGTGTCGACAATGATCCCTCAGGCTGGTAAATGCTGGAGAAGTGTGTTGCTTGGAAATGCACGCAGTGGGCTAGTGGTACATTGCTTGATAATGAGCCAAGAGTGGATACATAAAACCAGGGAGTCAACGGCAGTTATGTTTGTATAGTTCACATTAAGTCAGCGTTGGGGCGTATGAACACCTGCAGGCACCAATACTACTTATCAGGTCTTTGATATCATGATAAGTGTGCTGGGAATGCTCAGCTGGAGTGGGGAATTTGTGTCAGTGGTTATCTGGTGCCCCAGACACCCCTTCATGGTCTCGGCTATCTCAGCTAATAGGAACGTTGCATTCTTTCAGTCATTACGACCACTCTTTTCCTGTTACCAATCAAGGCCACAGTAGGCTTTATCAAAGTCACTCCACATGTCATTTGACTATATTTAATAAAAGCAAAATTCTGAATCGCCGCACGTTTTCTTGGGGGGTGAAAAGCCTGCTGTCACAGAGTGGGGAGGGGTTGAAGAATGTAGGATGAATGAAACAAATAATAACGGCGCATTACCAGACTTTGAGGAAATCACAGTCTTAGTAGAAGTGTGACGAATGACAAAAGAGAGCTTGAAAAAGAAGTTCAAACCCTGCCTTACTTTGAATTTCCACTGTATGGTTTAGCTCGGTTTGACTCCACATGCCTTTGGTACCAGGTTCTTTTCTTTATTTTGTTTTCCACGGCAGATGTTATCCCCTCAATGTTGGAGGGATTCCTAGCTGCCATGACATAATCTTCAACGTGACACATACACAGTGTGTTCTCCTCCTGGCATCGAGACAGAGGAACATCTGTACAACATCAATTGACCAAGGCATGTTTTTGCGGGGTTCCATTTAAAAAAAATATCTGGCTCAATTAATACAAAAAATTGCTGTCAAAATTGATCATAACCTTAGTATTTATTGGCAGGTTAATGTAGAATGGCCCTCGGAGCGCAAGTGATGATTCTTAAGACGATTCCATCAGTTGTCTCACTGTTTTAACACCAGATTGAGGTGATACCAAAAACAGTACCAGCTACTGTCCACAACTTTTGCCATTGGAAACCTAAAAAATGGTTCCAAGCAAATCAAGACGAGTCGGGTCATGTTGAGCCGTGCCATAGTATACCGGTTCAAGGATATTTTATTATTATGCAACATGGGGTTACACAATGAAATGCAGTTGGAGCCCATTTTCTACTGAAGAAGAACGCAGCAAAACCAAAACACTAGTGCATTTCTGTAGTGCTTTTTTAAAATTAGCATCAGAAGGAATATAAATGGCAGCTACAAAACATTTATTTGGGCAGTTATTATGGCCAGCATCCCAACACTAAAAACGTAATCAGAGAAACGGGAGATGATCTCGTCAAGGTCTGCTACGCTTTGTCCAACCCCAACTACTTCTTCTCCAACGTTTGAGCGTATCTCTGTCACGTGCCATGCGTGCTCCAGGGATAAACACAAAAAACAACACCGGCCGCTGCCTGTGCCACTGTTGCCATAGTGTGTTGGCCATATTGTCACATTGTCTTAAGTTATGCATTTAGAACAACCATAAACACCTTTGCCCTGCAACATGGTCAGCGATCTAGTTAATTGGGTCTGGGCAACAATTTTATATACTATCTATCAGCTCTCAGAAGAATCTTACAGTGAGAATATGATTATTCAGTGAATTTTACAGAAATGTGTCAAAATCCATAAATTCAAAAAGTTTGGTGTATAGATATGTATGCTTTGTAATTTGTAAAAATAAAACACAGTTAACTACTTTGAGCATGATACTTTGATTTTGTAATTTTGCATACATTGGCCATATTTTAATACACCAGATACAGGTACATATATATATATATGGAGAAATTTAAACTGAAATCAATATCACAATATCAATAATATATATATATAATTATTGATATTGTCATATTGATTTCAGTTTAAATTTCTCCACACAGACAAACAATGAGCCCATTCTTACCAACTCTATTCTTGGGTTTTCTTTATTTGTAGTTTGTTAACTCTTATTTTGATCAGGCCTTCTAGGGGCTGTTCAAGTGAGACAAAATACATGTGTAAAAACAAGCCAATTAAATGTATCACCATCAAACAGCAACAGGCCAAAGTTGTTTTAGTGGAATAACTTCACATGGAACAATCACAAAAGTTGTTGGAAAGCTGCTTTAATGTGGTACCCTTCAGACACCCCCCCACCATCGCACCAAATCACTACTTTCACTCAAGTCTCACCCCCACTTGTGGCCTCAGGTCCATGAGTGGCAGTTACCAGGTTTCTCCCCTCCCTCCCTTCCAAAGTCTCTCACCCACTTCACTAGCACAGCATGTTTGAGTCAGACCCTCCCCCGTTAGCCTTGACTCAGGCTTATTGCTCCCTCTCAGCTGCTCGGCTGAACAGTGACTGTTGATTGGTGGTTGAGGCGGAGAAGGAAGCCTTGGGAGTATTTATAGAGACTCTCTCATTTACCAGAACAATAACAACCCTCCCCCACACTAAGACAAGCAAACTGACTTTTGGTTTCACATCTCTGGGGAAATGTGCATACTAGGACACACTTTGTACTTTGGAATAAGGTGGCCGTCGATGCATATTTATGTTGTGTAGCAATTATAACAGAATAGGTTGAAAATGACTCATGTCCTGAGTTTAATAATATAGGGAGCAAACGTCTGGGATGTTTTGAAAAAACGTGCTTACCATTTACATTTTATGTTTCTAGTGTGAAGGTGATTATGATTGACTACTCTTGGTTGCCCCCTGTGAGTGCAACAACTGATTTTGGATTTTTTGAATTAGAAACAGCAGAAAACATAGTTTAAATTTTTATTAATTCTTTATTATTTAGAATGAAAAGTCCTGCTGGAGCACTAAACACACTAAAACACACAGGTAGAGTGAGTATTTGTTTTATCTGAGATGAGCCAACACTTTGTATATCAGGAATGTTGATACTGATGCAAGCAAAACTTTCTTAAGAACACGGCAGCACTTCCTGAGTAGTCAGCCATATGGCTCCACCTCGAAACTCATATGTATGTGCCAGCCATAAGGCTTCGAACATTGCTGCCATTGCTAGTAATTACTTCAGTGTTGAGAGGATTAGTCAGGTAGGACTGAGTCAGCTGGTCTTAGTTGATGGTGACAGAGATAAAAAATGACTTGGGGGAGCAGTCCAGTGTCCACTGGCAGACGATAACAGTAGCTCATAGAGCTGCCCATCCCTTTGTCCATCTACAGTGGTATTACTGCAGAATGACTCCGTTCAGCCGCTGGCCTGGATTCGAATTTTGTAATTATATCATAAGCACACTGGCAGGCTCGTGGAAGAACTTTTCTTGTTCCTTAATGTTCTTTGAGTGCTATGTTTCTATACGCTTTACCTCTACAACTCACAGAACCAGGGATAACGCTGTCAGTCAATGCATCATCCTGTTGGCTATTCCTCTGTGCAGAGCATCAGACTTTCACTCCACTACACTCCAGTGAGCGCCTCTGCGCCAGGGGGGCTCTCCACACACTCCAAGACCCTGTTGAGGAGCAATAAGCATTGGCCTTTACATCTCTACAGACGGTTGGCTCCCTTGAATTCCGACGTAGACAGCCTGAAAGTGGCAGCTAGATGTTATGAGATCTCTATGGCCAACTTCATAACAGTTAGAAAAGTAGCTGGAGGTAGTGCAGTCGACAGTGGGAATTACATGCAGAGAGCCAAGGAAGGTGATGCACAGACAGAGTTACGACATTGAAGTTTCAGTAAGCTTCATGTATGTCACTAAAGTAGAGTCAACGAGGAATGCTGAGTCCTTTCACATAGGGGGAGATCATCAAAGGTTGGTAAAGCTCATACTGACTTTCTGAGAACACAAATAAGTGAAGCTATGCTACTAATTCTTTAGACCCTGTTTAGAGCGTGAAACCTGTGTGAAATCAACCGATTCTGCAACTGCAGCATTTTTAATGCATGTTTTACAGTGTGGCAAAGGGGTGTATCCAAGCTGGGAATGGAAGCAACACTTGCAGCCTATTGCTCCTATAAACACAGTCACATGAACTCTCTCTCTCTCCCTTCTGCTCTTTAACCCTGGAATAAAACCGCACACGCACACAAAAGCATAGGAGTCAATAAATGGCTCAAGGCAAGGGAAACATATACAGAAATTCAGCCTATAAAGGACTGCAGTTTACTCCATCTAATTATAACAACGCAAGTCTGTTCAATGGATATATAATTACAAAATGCATATCTTCCACTACAATCATGGCTGATTGCGATTTCATGCAAATATCTTGGGTTTTAAACAGACGCATTGATGTGATCAGTGAGCTCCAGAAGGTTTGGACACATTGCCTCTAATGCAAATGACACCATTAGGAGCTTTTGGCCCTGGCATAAAAAAATAAAGAGTGTTTTGAAGCCTTTTAAAATGCATGTTTGTCAAATTGCCACAGACTGCAGTAACCTTGCACAGACGACATGCTCCACTAAAAGAGTGCTCGTCACGGTACAACAGAAACTTATGTTGATTGTGTGTTTTTCTTTGGACCAACTGGCTGGGTGAGTTTCTCAGATAGTACCCACACCTGGGAGTGGCTTATTAACACTAGCTTAAAGTGGCTGGACAATGTCAAACAATGACAAATGCCTGCCAGTGGTTGCCCATTTATAGTTGAATTCCCAGGACAATAGATCCCAAAGTGGTTCCATTCATTTGCAATTGCAGGCAAGAGGTCGTTGTCCTGAAGTAGGCAATCAAGAGACACGTGCATCTGCAGAGAAAAGGTACACACACAGAAACATACTGACACGGCTGAATCCACAGTCCATACATGTAAACCAGGCGAACACACATCCATGCACAGCAGTAGTTCCACTGCTGCTGCAGTTAGTGCGGCCTAGAATAGCACACAGGCTACATTCCTCTGCCCTCACTGAGGCGAGCACACAGCAGACTGGTGGGTCACATGGACAAACAGTTATCTTGGAGATGAAGTGTACATGCACATACCAGGGCAACGCTCTTGCTGCGCATGCACATAGGCCAAATGGATGAGTAGGTGCAGACTGACAGATATGAGCATGCCTGCACAAACAAACACATACATAAATACTATTCCTATCTATCAGAATCAGCTTTATTGGACATGTGTGTGTACACATACATGGAATTTGACTCTGATTACACATCACTCTCGTCATACATATACATATGATGTACAAATAAACAAGATAAACATAAAAAGACATTAAAGACAAAGTGGGGAAATTGCAGGATTACAGCAGCAGACAGGGAAAGTGCACACACGAGACACATAGTCAAATAAAATAAAAATCTATCTATCTATCTATCTATCTATCTATCTATCTATCTATCTATCTATCTATCTATCTATCTATCTATCTATCTATCTATCTATCTATCTATCTATCTATCTATCTATCTATCTATCTATCTATCTATCCATAAAGGGAATCTGAAATTAATAAAAGTTGTGTTTCTATTACAGCAGCAGTTAGCCTACTTAAGAAGACAAACAAGATGTCCAAATATTCTTTCAAAAGAAACAGTGGGGAGGAGGGGGGTATTTAAATTGGCTACTGTGTCACAGCTCTCCAACAGCCCTTTTTTTCTACGCCCATGCACAATTATATTAAGTAGGGCCAATAGGAACAAAGAAGAGGCAGGACCGAGGCTCCACCTCTCCGCGACTGCCTTCCTCTGAGCTTTTTAGATGTACATAATCCCTGAGTTGACCCAGAAAATAGGCAGTCGTTTCAAGATCTGATGCGGCAGTCTTTGTGCACACCGTCCCCGCTTTGAGCATGAAGCGTAACCCTGTGGAATAGACACTGTAAATCGGAGGAGCGTTTCCCTGCAGAGGAAAACTGTTTAAATAGACGGAGCCGAAGCAAAGTCGCGCAACTTTGGGAAAACGTAGCGGATCCGGGTAAGTGTTTTTTATCGGATATATTTGTGGGAGACGTCGGGGGTTTGTGGTCTGTGGAGGCTGCTGCTCCATTGTTTGCGTTCCCGTGTTTCAAACTCGAGATCTGACCTAATGGATAATATTAGGCTCCGCTGTTATTGTGCACACACATTTAAAGAAATCGGCTCAAAGTGATCGGAGAAAACCGGAGCCTTTGTTGGATTTGAATGCCCGGTCTGAAATGTGGTGATTCAGCTGTTGGGGAGATGTTGCATGATGTCAGTGTTCTTTGTTGCAACCTTACGTGAGTAAAATGTAACAAGATTTTTTCTCTGCCTCAGCTAACATGCAACCTAGATGCGATTCGAGCAATGCATTATGCGATGCACGCATTTTCCTCCGTTTTGTCGATCCCGTCGTGCATGAAATCTCCGGCTGGAGAAGAAAGAAAAAAGCCAAACATTGCATGTTAACCTGTAATTCCGACCTGGGCGTTCATGGCTTGGCACAAAGAGGGGAGGTTGTAGGGAGACCCAACACACACGAGTACGATTTTCACTGGTCGCCAAATCCGTGCAGATGTGTTTTTTGTCCGGAAGCGTTTCGGTGGTTTAACTATGACGTTACTAGGAAAAATGTATCTTTGTTTCTTGTCAATGAAGGTGAATTGTGCGATCACTGTAAGAGGGAGTCAATTGGGTATGAAATTGGTTTGACCCACAGCTATGTCCTGCACATCTCGCACATGGTACCGTTGGCACAATGATTGGGGGTCTTGATCAGGGATTATGGTTAGAATGGACATATGCTCAAGCCATGTCAGTCTTGATCCAGCTGTACCTCCCTTTTAAATGTTTTTACTGCTTCCTTAACATCCCGTCTGCCCCGTGCGATCTAACGGTGTCTCCTCTCTGTTCGTAGACAGGCGGCATGGCAGACCATCTGATGATGCCCATGAATCACAGCTCAGCGGGCGCCAGTCTCCACGGTTACAGGATGGGCATGAATGGCGGCCTGCAGGCAGGTCACCAGCAGCATGCCAACCAGCAGGGCATGCGGGCACTGCCCAATGGCCAGATGATGCACTATGGTGGCGCCCAGGCCAACATGGAGACCGCCATGAGGCAGCGGCAGAGCATGGTGGGCGGACCCATGAATGGACAACTGAACGGTGCCCAGATGGGTCACCACCAGATGACCTCTAGTAACATGATGTATAATGGCCAGCCTCAGCAGCAACAGCATCACCCTCAGCAGCAGCAGCATCACATGCATCCGCAGCAGCAGCAGCAGCACCAACAACAACAGCAACAGCAACAGCAACAACAACAGCAACAACAACAGCAACAGCAACAACAACAACAACAGCACCAGCAACAAGCCCAGCACCCGCAGCAGCAAACGCAGCAACAACAACAGTTCATGAACGGCGGGTTAACGTCCCAGCAGCTCATGGCCAGCATGCAGCTGCAAAAACTCAACACCCAGTACCATGGGCACCCACTGGGACCTATGGGTGGAAACCACATGGGGCCCACGACCCAGTACCGCATGAACCCGGCCCAGCTGGCTAACATGCAGCACATGGCCGGACCAGCCCTGGCCCTGAACGGCATGGACGCAGATATGATTGACGAGGAAGTTCTGACCTCGCTGGTCATGGAGCTGGGCTTGGATCGGGTCCAGGAGCTGCCTGAACTCTTCCTGGGCCAGAATGAGTTTGACTTCATCTCAGACTTTGTCAGCAAACAGCAGCCCAGTACCGTTAGTTGCTGAGAGGACCTGATTTGCAAAGGAGCACAAATGGCGACAGGCGAGTGAGAGAGAATTGTCCAGGGTGGATGAAGAGTGCTCATCTCTTCACTTTTTATTTCGTGACCACATCCCTGTACTAAGCCAAGTTATGGCGTAGGATGTACAGAAGAGAACTCTGGATATCCACAGGAAAACACACAGTGCTTGGGTCTCACATGTGCTCGTGGCCTGAGGGTGGCTGGATTCAAGGACGAGTTCCACCTCTCCCATTTCCTGGACATGAATGTAATGAAGAAATGCAGAAATTGTTAAAAGCCACTCTGAACAATGCTATGACACTGTGTAGCCTCCAAGCCTGGATTCCATGACAGTTTACCAGTAAAAGGGTGTATTTATTTATTCCTATCTGAGAAAACTGAAAAAGAGCAACCACCATCTCCATTTTGAGAACCACGTGGTTTTAATTATTATTTCTTCTTCTTCTTCTGAGAGTAGGATCGGGGAGACATTTTAAATTAAGTCCTCTTCTTGATTTTGTCCCATTCTATTTGGCCTAGTATTTAAATAAGCTCAGATGACAAGGTCATCTAAAAAGAGCCTGTGTTTTCTATCATAAGTCACACCCGATAGAAGAGCAATGTTATCTCATTTGAATGGGGGCCTCATCCAGATTTTTAAAAAAATGGTTCACTTTTGGTAAAGTGTTGCCTTTTTTAGATGTAATGTTCTCAAAAAAATCTACTGCTTTTACTGTATGAAGCTGTATAACTCCAACATGTCCACACTGTTGTGTTCTATTGGAGGTGTAGAACCGCCTTAATCGCGCAGATTCTTATTTATTGGTTGTTTATATTGTCCCCTTTTTGTGGTCAAGATGGGGGGGGATGGTCTTTGTGAAGGGGGTTTTGAGGATCAATAAAGATGGCCTGGATAGAAATGTGGCCTGCTTTTCCATTCATTGCACAGTTCTTCCCCTAGGCAGTGGAGAGCTAGCTAAGTGCTTAAGTTAACCTGCGGGTGAAGGGAAACCTCAGTTTCTTTCCAGTCTGGGATGAAAATGTTCAAACTGATATAATATGTATGCTTATGGGGGGGATGTACTCTCCTCTATTTACCCTGGTTTTCAGTGTCCAATCTTTTCTTTAATTTGCCATTTTCATTGCTAATAAGCTTCCTGAACATAAGTGACATGCAGAGATACTGACATGTTTCCGGCTGGTTGGCTAAAGAGGAGCTGTGTTATAGCCAAACGTGATTTACTATTCAACATTTTATTGCGGTCCTTATCCAAACACAAATGCCATGCGCTGACATTATAGGTGGTATAAATGTTTGCCATGATGGCAAGATATTCATTCAAAAGGTTGGTGGGCTTACAAAACTGTATTGGAACTCCTTTGTTTTATCTGCAGCACCACAAACACTTGAGTGAGGTTGGGGGAGGTTTAAATGACCATAGACTGCTACCTTGATGGGGGTTTAACTGACTTTAAGCTTGTAAGCCCTGACTCAAAGACAGTAATACTTGTTCCAGCTCTCTGGTCAGAGAAACCAACTATTGGCTCTAAATAATAACATATTACTTATGCAAATTCAGAACAGTCTAATCCACAGCCAGTTGGAGGGATAAAACAATTTCCCTCATATAATTACATTCATTACGAGACGAGGGTAAAGAGATGCTCTGCGGTGGGTGAGTTGGTTGGATTGTCATGTGCCTGCGGGCTATGAAAACGCTTGATTGAGGTCATGTTGGGAATGTCATCGCCGCATCTAGCCCTTCACATAGTCAACAAAGGCATCTTTAGTGAGTAACGGGGGGAATGAGAACACTGTTGTTAGCTACCAGAAATAGTGTTTGATGATGGATGATTCAAATAACGTGTGTGTGTGTGTGTGTGTTTCTTGGCTTTGGACTATCAAGAGAATGGCTCACAAGTAGGCCAACAGCCTTGGCACAGTGCTTAGTAACGGTTGCAGGTCCCTTGCCCAGTGCCAATCTGGTGAGATGGTCTTCTGGTGTGTGTGGCACATGGGGCGTGTTGGCACACTGTCAGAACTCTGTCGCCTCATATATCTCATAATTGTATGCTTCACCGTGAGCTCCTTGTTTAGCCCCAATTAAATGCAGAGGTTTTGTTTCTTGATCGTGACTCCATAGACAAATGGTTAACTACGCTAAACAGCCCTGTTTGCGCTCCAATCCCTTGTTATGACTGCCGCCCGCCTCACAGGGGCTGGTCTAGACGCATGCTAAGCAGGGTGGGACACTCAAAGACGTTTACAGTTACTTCTCTTCTTCTTACTCTCTCTCGTTTTCGGCCCACCCACAGCAACTGCTCAATACAACACTGTGTCTTCCTGTGGCAGCTTGCTGTTTTCTCTCTATAAGTCATAGACCAGAAACCACATTCTGATAGAGGCAGACAGGCAAAGTGAAACAGATGAGACATGAAAGAGTGTAAGGATCTCTCCTTTTAACATTTAGAAATTAGGTGGAGTTTAAACGTTTTTTTTGTCCTCGGGGATTTCTAGACGGGGTTTTCCCCACTATCGTTTTATGATTCCATTTAAAACCCTTCAATACACATCATGCGAGGTATGTTAAATGCAATCCAGGTAACATCCCCCTCTTCTGCCGTATGAGCTGTATATGTCGATGCATTGAGCACCGTCTAGATTTATTTTTCCAGGCTTTGGTCCAGCTGGTGCCAAGCCTGTGCTCGTGGTAATCTCAGGGCCTAGCGCCAGTGATGGATAGGTGGTCATTTGCTGTTGTCACGCATGGCCAGGGCTTCACATGCGCACACACACTATCACAGCATCAGCACACAACCTGATCAAACAGGCTAACTAGGATACCTCAGTATCAGTGTCGAGTCAGGGGGAAGATAAAGGATTTTTTGTGTCATATCTGGTCATTGGGACCCTTACACCTACAGTATTTTGGTGTGAAAGGAGATCCAGAAAGTAGTACTTAATACAGATGTACTGGACATTATTAATTTCTAAAAAGTATGACTAAACTGAGCATTACCTTTTTTTTTATTGAAATGCTAATCCTGAGATTTCACAAAAGAGTCACACCAAGAACACCCAAGTGTGAATAAGTGTAAAGAAAAGACTGAACGTGAGAAACAAAGTGAGAAGACAAATTTAGTTTCCCAGATGAGGATGAGTTATTTATTGACAACAAGAGGCATGTTTCTCTCTTTGTGTGAACATTGTGTGAAGAGAGCACATGTTTGAACCTGTCTGCTTTAACAAGAGAGTTTGAAGGTTTTTGGCATGTTTTATCTTAAGCTTGTGTGTGTGTGGCTGCCTGTAGTGGTGTGTGACTGTGTGTGTGCTGGCAGGGGGTAAATAAACAGCAGATCCCTCAGGGCAGGGTTCATTCAGTTGAATGGACATGTTGCTTAAGCCAAACTTCCTGATTTTCCAGCTGAACAGTCACCTTGCATCTTCACCTGACATGCAGTCTTACTGGATGCTTCCCTCGCCTTGCTTTCACTTCCCAGAGTAAAAAAAAAGCACACTTACATATTACAGCTCTTTTTTTAATGCAACAGGCTCTGGAAAACATCAGTTGTTGCACTGTTGGATTCTGCTCCCGGGCATTTTAGTAAAGCTCAGCATCTTCGAAGCAACAAAACCTTTCCTCTTTCTCACATGAGGGGAAAAAGCAACATAATCACATCACACTCTCTTTCCCCGAACCACAGTTTAGCTGTGTCTCAGTAATTGTTTTGTTTTCCATACGTATCCTGCTGAGGAGGCTTTTAAATGCAGCCGAGCACCTTGTGAATGCAGCCTCCAGAGGTAAGTTGCTGATTTTGGCATGTCAGGGCAGGTGACACAGAGGTTGCCTAGTGACTAGCCCTCCCCCCACCCCCCAAATCTGGGGTTGAATGGTTTGCCAGCTCTTTGAAGTAGAAGGAGGGGGTGTAAATAATTTATGTACCTGCACACAGCTGACACCTCTCCGTCGAGCCGGCTCAAACACACCAAGGTGTCCCAACAATGTCTAACGGTGGTAAATATTTAAGGGTTGTGTGATCTACACAGCTGAGTCGAACCGAGCAGGGCAGCGCGTTTGCAACAGTTGTGCAAAATGTTGGTTTCTTATTTGTTAGTTTTTTTTAACTGCAGGGAATACCAGATTGAAAGGGTTCCTATTATGTAATTCAAACTGATTGTGCCATAGAAATAAGCTTGAATCACCTCTCACACTCCTTTTATTGTTTTGCAATTTGATGTGTCAAAACCTGCCAAGCTGATTTCAAGGAGACACTAAGATTGAACAGCAAAACTTGTGCAACGTAATGCGATCCAAGTCTTTTGCAAATAATTTCCATTTGACGCCTACAATATTTATATTTTCTATATATTTTTTGCAAGATATATTTACTGTACAATATAATAGAGAGGTGAATCTGACATTCCAAGATTGGGCATTACAAGCTTCCCAATGGAAGCACTTTGTTGGAATGCTTTTTCAGAAGTTATTATTATTGTGTTCACCTCCTGTACTGGCGATTTTATTGGACTCATGCTCGTTTTATGTGAGCAGGGAAATTATGTGGGCTTGCCCGGGAGAGTTACAGGTTGGTAGGTTAGAATAGAGTGAAACAGTATTAGCACAGGCTATGTTCTGTACACAGTGATTTTGTGAGCAGGGCTTTAAGCCTGCGTGCTAATCTAGTGACAGTGGCAAGCACATGCTACAAGAGACCGACTAACAGGCTACAGGCTGGGGGTGGAATTAATACAAGAGAGCAGTTCTTGTGAGGCTTTGTGTTATCCTGCTGTTAAAATCTCCTTATACTGTAATATCAATGTGTAAACACTAACATATGCATGTCATATTCACCTGTGTGTTTGTTGTTTTTCTGTGAGTGTTTGTGTGAGATCCATGCATTTATTTTTTCTTATTTTTAACTCCCGGATGGATAATACCCACGCTGCCGTGTGACCAACATTTTCCTTGTAGGAAAATCTCAACATCAGCCGCCCCCCACACCATCTGTAGGCACAAGGCTGACACAGTGAGCACCTTGGGGTGAGGGCTGTCAAGACAACGTTCTTAGCAGATAATATCTCAAAACCAAAGGTCACCGGGGACGAGCAAGCCGCCGGCCTCATCTAGAAAAATAATGAAATCAGATTTTTGCAAAGAATCGTAGCTAGAAATTGTAGCCCGTGTCATGAAGAGCAAACATAACTTAAGGCTTTGGGTTCCTATGAGGTGTGATCACATTTTCCTTTTCCATCCCTCATATTGTGGCGCTAAAACCCTCAGAAGTTTTGTTCTACAAATGTGCCCCATACTGAAGAATGTGTGACTCACTGCATTGTAACATAATGAAAAAGATATAAAACAAGATAATATATAATACATTTAGGAAAAATCTCTCTCTATGTACATATCTATATATTGTTACCACCTGGCTCAAGGCTGGCAACAAAAAGGGAGGCCACACTTCAATCTTCAACACAAAACCTCTTTATTTTAGGCCCAGACCATTTCATCAAGCAACTCAGGAGGTGTCTTGTGCCGCAGGCCCTGCCGAGTGAGAGAGAGCATGTCAGAGAGAGCGACACTCCCATTGGGGCCGCCTTTTATGCCCTCTCGGAGGCAGACCGTCCCAGCTCCTCCTGCAGGATGGGAGGGTCGTCACAATATATACTTCTTTATTTATATATATTTATTAAGATTAGCCAATTTAAAATTGAAGTACATTCAACTGAGACAAGCAGAACTCTGACCCCAAAGCACCTCAAAGGCAAGCTGTGGCTTCTGGTATCAGCTGGAGAGAAAGTGGTGCGCTGAGCACTTTATTTTTTGTATGTTTTTTTTCAAACTGTGCCCGCAGAGTGCAAAATGCCAGGCTGCTTCTGCAGAGAATACGGTATTTCCATGCTATAACAAAAAAAACTGAGAAAGACGTTTTTTTTCTCACAGTTGTGACTGATCTGTAGACCCGCAAAACTACCTTTCATACATACTGAAAGTGCCTCGTTGCTCTATATGGTGTTTGACTGTTGGGGCGGATGAGTGTGGATGCATGACTCAGGAGCACTGCCCAGCATTGTTGGTAAATATCAGGAGAATTCCCCTATAATCTGTCATAACAATATATATATATATATATATATATATATATATATATATATGTATATATATATATATATATGTATATATATACTGTATTGCTTGTATGTTTTCAGAGAACCCAGCCAGTCATATTGAATATGCCCCACAAAACATAAAGAACTCGGTCTGCTGCCCAACCAGCAGCACGAGAATGGCGCCTGATAAAAAGCACACCTTGGTGTTGGGCGTTAAAGTAAGAACTCGCTTCACAACCTTCATAAGCACAATATGGAGCACAAGGAGCTGTTATTTCTATAAATAGCACTGGCTTCATGCACAACAATTTGGCTACTATTACACATCAACAAGCACAGGCATCAGCCACGAGCTCTGAGCTTGTCACATGTGCCCGAGCATAACACACAAACACAGCACAGATTGTGAGTATGTGTCATATGCTCACACACAGAGAAATGCATTCATACTCATCCATGTCAGTTAGAATCAGTGGGTTTGGTCACTGTTTTCAGCCTTACTTGATATGCTTTCCTGTTTTCTCTCAGAGGATGTGGTTAGATTTTCTGTTTTGTGCCAAGTTGCTTCAGGAGACACAAGTCATTTTTTCGCCCACGAGCCTCATAGCCCACTCATGTACTGACAGAAACAATGACAGCAACGTTTACCAGAAACGGCATTAACAATAGGTTGACACAATCATAAATTAGAGGGTTTTTAAATAATGAAAAATACATGAAATTACTGCAAGGCAATACAGGAGACTTATTGAGAATGAAGCAACACAAAAAACAACCATATGAAGAAATCTTTACGTGATGTAAAAATATCAGATTATCATGCTGAGTACCAGATGGAGATATGACCACCCATAGGAGTGAGTGTTAGTGAGTCCCAAGGAGAAAAAGCAAGGGGACATTGCCGCAAAAAAGGTAGAAAAGACAGTACTGCCCCCTGTTGGTGAACGGCTGTAGCTACACAATGTATTGTTCAAAATACAATTATGCATAATAATGACAACATTTATGTTAGTCTCAAAGTGTATGTATTTGTATGTGACAAATAAGTTTGTATCAAGAGGTCAGACAAATACATAGACAAAACTATTGTTCTAATTAAAAGTGAACAAAACAAATGTATGTTAACAATTTGTAATCAGAAATGATGGCTTTAAATGGTTGACGATGCAGAACAAATAGCACAGAAATATAAATCAACACTTGACTCATTATATATTTATTGAACAATGTTAAGCATGATAGGGCTCTCCATGTCGAACTCTAATAATATAGTATAAAAATTAAAAAAGTACAAATAACAAAGACAAGACCAGGCAATGTTAACAACATCCAGAATAAGAAAAAAGAAACCGATTTCCTCATGGCAGTATTTTCAGAATAAAGTGTTTTCTTTTTCTTTCATAACACTAGGGATGCATCGATCCAACCTTTCCAGTCTCGATACCGATACCAATAGCCGGGGTTTTGGGTATCTGCAGATACCAAGTACCGATCCGATACCAGCATTTAATTCATAAGCTGCATGCCTCAATGTGTGGAAGTGACCGGGATCATTCTTTTTTTGTAAGGCAACATCAGGCTTACTTTCTAAACTTTGTAAAACAAAACAACAAATAAATACAGAAGACATAAAAGTACATAATTGTTATTTATTAAAAATAATGGTATCCAATAATAGATTAGCATATTGTCACAGATACCCGATCCAGCTATTTGAGTCAGTATCGGACCGATATCCGTTTCGGTGCATCCCTACATAAAACATGTTTTACCTCCCCATATTTATTATTGTTGTAGTAAACCATGCCTCGAACCGAGACGTTAACCGGAGGCATCCCAAGTATTGGGATGAATGTAGTCTTTTCTTCTCTTTGTTCTTTAAGCATATCCCACACAAACCGTTGAAAAAGGCAAAAATACTAGTCCATAAATCCATAAAGTACAAAATATGAAATGTACAGAATAAATGTAACATAATAAAAGCAGGCCAAAAAAGCCCTTTTACAGTTAAAATAGCCACGTAGGACTCTTCAAGTTATACTAAAATGCAAAAACCGATGATGGACAAGTGGGTGATCCTACGTATCCCATGCTGCCTTAGGGCTGGATTGTGCTACACAAAATAAACATTCCTCATTGGATGAGGTCAGGACGAGGGTATGTAATACCAGATATGGTGGAAACTGCTACATGTGAATGGCCAGTACAAGTCCAATATGTAGTGCGTGATATACTGATCCTAGAACAGGAAGATGGGGTTCAATCCTTTGGAAGGCTGCTGCTGCTGGTCAGTCGACCTCCTCAAGCCCGCTTGAGCTTGTCGATGTGGAAGGTGAGTTTGAGGGCGGGACCGAGCTTCAAGCCCATGTATTTCATCATCATGTCGCTGCGCAGCAACAGAAGTGCTTTGCCGTCGATCTCCTGAAGCCGAGAGGGAGGGAAAATTGTAAGAATAGTTGTTGTTTTTTTAGCAAAGTTGTCCACCAAGTTACGTTGTACAAATGTACAAAACAAAAATCAATGTCTAGTGTGGTCTAAAAGGTGTATACTATACTATAGATACTTTTTCTAATGCAATATACACATATTTTAAGCATCTCCTCCTTTTAAAGAGAATACATACATGTTTTCTGAACAGGTCAGCGTGTGGTGCCAGCACGGGGTCGATGTCTCTGATGTACTGCATGACATCGTCCACTGTCCACAGGTTGGGGTCCTGACCACTCGGCCTCGGGCTCTCCCGGAAACTGCCTGAGCCTGAAAGTGCAAACACAAATCCATGAAGACATGAAGTTATTAATCCATTAACTCGCCAAACACGATGATACACTTTAGCTCCCAAATACCCAAATACCATTAAGAAAAGTACTACATCTTAATCATGGGCCAATTTAACATAAACCTGTCAAACACAAACCCTAAGTTAATCCAACTGTCAGGCTGTTTGAAAGCTTTACATCTATACACGTTATTCATCTTGTAAAGATGCAGCAAACAGAATGTCGCAGCTATTATTCACCTCCTATACGACGTGAGACAAATGTTCAAATGTATCATGATCAGTCTTAAAAGCTGTATGGGTTCAAAATGATTCTTCTGATTTTAAGGTGTTAGGCTCATCGTTCATTTAAATGGAGCCTTTCCGGTGATGCAGAAAGAGGTGCCAATGCAGAGTGCTCTGCATCTGCAGGTCGTCATCCAGAAAAGTGCGATGTGGACCAATTATGAGCACACAACATTGCTGGTTGAGTTTTTTGCCGCTTGAATACTGTATTTCAACAGTTTACCACGCAATCTTTGCGAGGATTATTGCCATGATACATTTTCCAGAGTATAAAATATATGTTATGTTTATATTTTTGGTGTCTGACCTTCAAACTCTTCTTCCCAGCCCCTTGCGTTTGATATTCTAGATACAGGGCTGTTTTTGGTCTCATTGTCCTGACACAACAGGTGCTTTGTTACACAGAATCATCTGAGCGGCCATCATTGGAAACAGTTTGGAAAAGGGCAAAACATTTTCAAAACCGTCTTGGCAGGTGATTGGATGAACAAGCTGCCAATCAAACTGTTGCCAAAGCCACTCCAGAGAAGAGCAAAAACATCTTTTCCACCAAGAAAATCTGGTTCTTTGCTCCGCTTAATGAAGATGTATTCTTCTTTGCAGCATCTACGCAAACCTCTTTAAGGGCCTTGTTTGAATGGACGGCCATCAACCAAAGCTCCAAACAAGATAGGTCCTGACAAAACACACCACATGGAGCCTGGCGAGATGGATTCTCGCATGATCTTATGAACCGTCTCGGAGCTTCACTGAAGCACTGGAATGTTGTGAAAACATAGACAGCGACAATGTTCCCTGGATCTGGGTCTCTTCCTACCTGTGGAGTTGTTATGCTGCAGCAGCTTGGAGGGAGATCTCAGGCCGGGAGTTTGAACCGTAGAGTTTGGAGAGAGAGGACTCTTCTTTAAGTTTTCTGTTGCGGCAACACTGTTCTCCATGAGGGACTCGCCTGAGGACGAATCACACGGAAGACTCACCAATCAGAGAAAATAAACATTGACTGTCCACCATGACATGTAGGAAGAACTTAAACTCAATAAATCAGTGGCAGGAAGAGGTGGCACCTATTTCTCCGACATTATCACAGCCAACTCAAGCAATCCCAGAATGCTATTCTCAACCATAAACAGCTATTTAAAACCCTCTACCTGCTACCTCGACTCTTTTACAGAATACGTATAATACACTATGCCAGTATTTTAAACCTTTTTAAAATGACCCCCGACTTTAATACTAATAGCCGGTAAGGTTGGCTGAACCCCCACGGCGTGGGCGGCCGGGGGCCCTCCCACCTTCCCACGACAAGACCCGGAGGGGTTCGTCAACGGGGGTCCTGCTTCCGGCCCCAGAGACACAGAGTCAGGCGGGTCGATTGATTCGGGCCCCGAGACATTACGGGTTTTTTGGGGACTAGGTGAATTCTGGGGGGAGGCATGTAGGGGACTAAGGACCGAATACACGAGGCCCCCTTAAAAGAAGGGTTGTAACCCTGGTGACAAGGGGGGTTAAAGGGCACCAGGAAGCAAACGTTTAGTAAGTGTTTTGGAATGGAAATAAACGGTGCGGCCAAAGAGAATACTTGCCTCATCGTTTGTTTCCACGCTCATACAATACATAACTAACTAACTCAACTTCTCCTCTCTTAATAATCACCGCCCCGTCAAGGGAAATGTTTTAACAATTAAACAAACACCTTTCTGAGGATGATACTTTGGCGCTAACCACAGTACAGCTCTCGACAAAGGTTTCAATGATCTCAGATTAAATGCTGGTAGTGGAATAAGATCTGCCCTCATTCCTTTGTGCTGCCCTCAGACACTGAGGGTCTTTTACTTTACTTTAATTGTTCTGTCTAGAACAGTCCTGAGCCAGTTTCCATCATATATTACTGGATGAAAAGTCATGAATTCACATGTCGGAAACAGCAATCGTTGACTATGGTGTGGCCCAAAGCAGTGTCCTCAAACCTCGATGTACATGCCACCTCTGGGATCCATTATCTGTCCGCATGGCGTGAATGTAAGTGTTGTATATACATTTTGAAAAAGGCAGGCATTATTTCCATTTTGGACAGGTAAGTTTGGTCATTGGGCGAGTGAAGCATTCCTCCTCGTTGGCCCAAAACATAAGAACAAATGGTTATTACACAATTGCTTGTATTAGAGAATTGACCTGAAGGAAAAGTACAAGTCCCATCATTTGGAATAACCACCGCAATATGCAATAATAAATAAAACAAATAATAAAATTAGGGAAATTGTATTTCATAATGGGGTGAAAATATAATACATTTTATCTAGTTATTACATAATGTGTTGTTACATGCACAATATGACTTAATCTAATAATACATTTGCGATATGCTTGTGACCCTCAGAAAGTGTTATGGTGATTTGAGTGTGTGTTATGGCCTTCTGTTAAAGCGGAAGGCCTTTTTTAGGGGCATATTACCCTTTAACATAAATCTCTTTAAATATTCCATTAACTTAATTAAAATCTAAGGAAATTGAAAGATGATTAAATGATTAACCTCCTGCCCCAGAATGTAATATGACTCACTCCTGAGCCAAGAGCTTCTTCTGTTTTACTACCGCTTTAATATGATTATATGTGGCTTTACTGGACAAGTCAGAGCAGTCGATTATTAGAATGAAATGTCCTCCATAAAACGTGGTGCGGCATTATAGTTGGGAGCCAGCAATTATGTAAACAAATACTATACACACGTGAAAGGCTTGTTTAATCAGTGAAATGTTTTTTTTAACTCACAAATAAAGAGCACAGAAAACACAATCCAAGGGAATTTAAATAAAAAAGAAATTTACCAACAAGCAGCAGCCAAGTCAACCAGCAGGAAATACATCGATCCACCAATGCACAAAGTAGACATGGTCCAATCTAGGCCCCTGCCATATCTCATTGCAAATAACAGCGTATGCTCCGATATATAGGAGACATCATTTATTTCTGTTCTAATCGTGTAATTATAGCCACTCATTAAAAGTGATAATACAGTGTGCTTATTATAGGTCAGCATGTGGAACTGACATTGTTCTTTGTCCTGTTATGACTGAACAATATCTATTTATGGTTTACGATCTACAGGAATGAGGCCCAGGGTGGATTATAAAGGAGAAAAATCACAACAATCCAAAAAGTAACATACCATCAGTGGAGTGCCGGGGGATTTTGGACAGTTTCTGAGGTGCACAGTTGTAATCCTGGAGGAACCGCTTGGTGCCCGTTGTTAAGCTGTCTCCGAAACCTCTTCTTTCTGGAAAAAAAGAAAAGAAAACAGCACATATGAAGGAAGGAGCCAGATGTTACAGTTGGAGGTGAGAACGTTTCAAATAAGTGGACCGGACTGGACGTTATATTCTTCTTTTGGTCAAAGAGGCTGACTGACAAAAGAAATAAATAAAAAAGTATTTTGAATACTACAGGACATATGAAACCATAGATTTGGTTTGCATCAGATAACCCTTTTCTTTGCATCATGTACTTTAATCCTTAATGAGTGAATGACTTGAGGAAACTAAAACACATCAGCAAGAATAAACACTGTAAACTCTACATGACCACACAAGATGGATTTGATGAATGAATAAAAGGTGATCTACAACAATCACAACAGAAATTAATCACGGCATTGGACCGCATATTTCATGCAACTCTTTTTACTCCACTCCAATAAACAACCTTGCTGTCAGTACACTTTTATGGCTGTTTAACTGGAAGCCAACAAAGTGTATTTTATATCAGATTTATCTGCCCAAGAAATCTAACCCTCGGCATGGCACAAGTTGTATGCCTTTTGTACGGCAGTGTAAAACCTACTGTGCAGAGACTCGGGGGAGGCACATGGTGCACGTCCCTTGAGTATTTATAGGATTTGTTTTTCAAAAAGTTACTGCCAACATCTCCACGTGAGTAAGGCAGACAAGATATACTTATGCTGCAGGGAGTTTGTATCTTATTTTTAAATAACACAGTATAATAACAGTAAAAAGACCACGTCTGGTGCCCTAAAGGTTGGTTTATTGAGACACTAGGAGTATAATCTATATTAAATGAATTGTTCAGCACTGTAATATTCTCATATTTATGTCAACTTTAACAATATGATGACCTGCAATCCAACTGCAATCTGGCGAAATCTACTTTTGGTTTCAAAGCGTGATATATAATGCGTGAAAACACCCCAGCTATTACATCTGTCTATCAATAAGGACGAAAACCTCAACCTGACTGCTGTAAATCAAATAAACCAAATACTTTCACAATGTAGCGGTGCACGTGAGTTCACAGCGCTGACCTGTAGTGTATGTGTGGCTGTCGTAGTGCAGGCCTCCTCTGGCGACGGGCTGGCTGCCAAAGAGAGGATCGCAGTGAAGGTTGTGGCAGAGCTTTTCCAGGAAGCGGAGGACGTAGGTGACACTGCTGACTGTCGGCAGGGTCAGGGTGTGCTGCTGCTTGTCAAAGTAGGCTGGGTGAGGAAAACAGGGGCAAAGGACATAGAATCAATTTCCGTTTGATATAGTGTGCAGGCTTTTGTATTACGTGGAAATAAAGGAGAAAAAGAAACGTGTTGGCTGACGTGAGAGTGAGCTTCGTAGAAAGAGGTATTTAGACCTCACATTTAATGTAACAATTATAACAGAAATTCATTCTCCATAATGGTCTGGTAGTTCTTTGACTACATTCTGTTAATTTGACAAAGACGTGACCGCAACAAAAAAGGCAACAATACAGCAACATCCTCTTGAAATCCTCTTGAAGCTTTACGAGGACCTTTAACAGAAGCAGGAGAGCGAGAAAGGGAGTCATATTTCTGTTTCTATGATGACAGTTTAATCCCCACCTGATATGACTTCGCCTCCTTGCCCAGACTTGAGGCAGGAGAAGACGGTGCTCTGGTTGTGGGCGGAGTCCACACAAGCCTGAACACACTGCTGGAGCACCGAGGAGGCCCGGCCAGGCCCAAAGTGGTCCGGGAGCTGCTGGAGCCGCCGCTGGTCCAAATGGGGCCCCACCTTGCCGTACTTATTTAGATACACACAAACTAGGGAGCAACGAGCAGAGAAGTCAATACTGAAGGCTGCGTGACTCATTCGATGAATACATTGTTATTGTAATCAAATACAATAGACCTCTATGTCTATTTTAAATCTTATTTGCGTGTATAAATCTCTATTTGTCAGATTTCATTACCAACAAACACAAAAGAGGGTGACAGTGTGTCTGACAGCATGACAGATGATCTGACAGGCTCAGACAGGCATACCCATCAATATTAATGTGCCGCATGTCCAGGTGTGTGGCCTGTGTACCTGTGGGGGCCTGTAGTGCAGAGTTTGGGATGGTGGCGTTGTCCATAGGCACGGTGCTGGTGTCGGGCTCTGGGGTGCTGCTGGTAGGAGACGTGGGGACTGGATTAGGGACCACGCGGGGTTTTCTCTGGATACAAACACACACATTCAGACATTTTATATCCTTTTTCACATTTCTGGTTTGTTACCATCAGTAGTGCATATGTGACTTATATTGCTCTCTTATATTTGTATTCTGAAAAACAAAGTGCCTCCCTGTACATGCAACATGGTGTAACATCAGTAAACAAAAGAAATATGCAAAGGAAAATCCATGACTCTGCCAAGTGTTTCCATTAAAGTGTGACCTGTAAAGTGGCGCTACCTGCTTTGCCAGTCTACATTTGTTGTGGACAACCAATGTGTTTTTGTAATTGTTGGTGCCTTAACGGAAACCAGCTCAATCTACCTTTCATCAAACTGAATGTCATTCATTAATAGATTTTGCAAGAACATGTTAAAAGAAAAAAGTTAATTTTTAATCTGCATTTTGAGACATATTCTCTTGAGGTCAAACCACCGGCCTAACTAGTCAGAAAGGTATTAAATAACACAAGAGAAAAAAGCAGGATGGGGAAACAGAGCTGATTCTTGAAATGAAAATAAGTGATGTATCATGTGTTCTAAAAAACACACCCAATAAGCTCCCTCTTTATGCAGCCAAATGCTATAATGTGATAATCTGTGTTTCAGTGATACATGTGTTACTGTGTATGTACTGGAAGGCTACCTTGCTACCAGGCTTGGGCCCTCTTTTCTTTGGGATCTTGATAGGCTCTGCCTGGGTCTGGGCTTGCTGCAGAGCTATGCTCTGTGCCCAGTTGGCAGACAGGCGGCCCCTGGTCCGCCCCGGGCCTGTCACAGGCCGTCCTGGACCAGCCATGGCATCTTCCAGCCAGCCAGCTCGCTTCGCCCAGCCCAACTGCTGCAAACCAAGAGCAAAGGAGACAGAGAGTCAAGTGGCGTAACTCTTCATGCTGCGATACTCTACAGTGGTATGCAGCCCTCCAACAGAATTCAAGATGTGGCATAAGGTCAAACATGTTTACATGCAAACAAGGCTTATAGAAGGGAGCCAAGAAAAGCCCTGTGTGCCACTGAAAAAGCTATTTTTTTGCCAGTTGGTCTTAGTTCACTCAACTCATTTTATTTAACCTCCAACAGTATTAAGTCATGTATAAACAGTAGTATGTTTTGGAGTCCGACTACCAAATACAATGAAATGGTCTGTGTGCATACAGCTTTGAAGAATTCTACGTAAAAAAGAAAAATGTAATTAAATTAGTTTTTGCTAGTGCACAAAGCTAACTGTGGAAGAGTCTCTTTAGGACTGAATAAATAGTCTAGCTTTAACCAGGTTTAACAATGTCTGGTTATAAAAAGTAAGCAAATGCAGAAGCGCCTTAAACGTGCATTCTTTCTCATAACCAGCAGGGGGCAACTCCTCCGGTTGCTAAATTAAGTCTGAATGTATGGAAGTCTATGAGAAAATTACCCTTCTTCTCACTTGATTGTAGACATCCCTCTGTTGTTCAACTTCAACATGGTTTCTTTAGTAAATTATGGTCCCATTTAAAATAAAAACTGTATGATTTAGGGCGTGGCTACCTTGTGATTGACAGGTCACCACCCTGGCATTGTCAGGTCTGGGAGTTGTAGATAAATCTTGTATCTATAGCTGTATTCCTTTTACAGTGTGTTTCAGTTCATGCAGGTTAACTGTAACATTTTGGTCACAGATATTGTAAAACATGGGAAAATATAATCCAAACTATCTACATGGCTAGACATTATTAAAGTATGTTTTTTGTAATTTGGTGATCTCACCCTGCAATTAAAGGCAATCGTGTGTCCCTGAAAGTATCTCTAGAACCGCTTCATGCCTACCTTACTGCCAGGCTTGGGCCCTCGCTTCTTGGGGATCTTGATGGGCTCCAGGTCTTTGCCCGGCTGGATGCTCTGTGGGCCCAACGCCGAGGCCTTCTGATTCCAGAGCCCTGTCACCTTGGTTTTCCTGCGGCCCGGCTTCCGTCCTCTCTGACCTGGAGGTCTGCCCACCGTGGGCGTGGGGTGCATGGCTGGGCTCTCCACACTCCCGTCTGTCAACGCACCAAGGCTCTTAGGCAGCACCACTGCATGGGCAAAGGTGGACAGATACACACAAAAAGAGAGTTTAATAAAATGCTGTGGCATTACAGTGAAAAAGAAGTAATTCAAAATGACCGCTCCATACATACATATATATATATATATATATATATAAAAAACATAATAATAACTACTTATTTTAGTGAGTTATTTTCTCATTAGTTGCATTAGTAAGTTTTTGTATAAAAGTATTAAATCTAAAATCTAGACTATTATATGGTTTTCTGTGATGCGAATTACGGATGAAACAAATACTGTTTCATTCAAAATAAACTCCACCACACATGCACATTAACGCCAATACACAGCAGAATGAGCTGTGTATGTGCTTGCACACACACATCCACAGTTGGCCTCTAATTGCAGTCACACAAAAACGTAGCATTTCCCAGTTGGGCAGGAGGAAAAGATAAATGCCGAATAAGAATCTCGAAATAGAATCACACTTTATTTGGCGAGGATTTCCCCTCTAATTCAGTCATTGTCACCACATTAAAACATGAATATTACAAATTTCCATGACTTTTCCAAAACTTTGAGGATTTTTCCAGGCCTGGAAATACCAAATTCTATGACTTTTCCAGGTTTTCCATAACCCTATGAACCCTGATATACAAATGTTGATGCATCCAGATGAATCGATAATCGTTTTATAATCGCAGCGCAGCCCTCTGAATCAAAATCATAAGGTGCCTACAGAATCCCACCCCTAAAGCTTTGCGCCACTTCATTTCCACAATCTGTCGCATCAAACTTTTCAAACGTTCAGTTATGTTTAAATGCAGAACTAAATCCAGACTGATCATAACAGCAGAGAAGGCCAAACACTTTTCCTCACTTGAACTTCCTTCCTCAGTTATAGACGGCACCGCACTGCAGCTCTCAGACTGTGAGAGTGCTTCACATCAGAGTTAAGAAAAGAGGCCGAGAGGTTACATCAAGAGCTGCGTGCACCGGTTTGCTTGAGGAGACTGCTCATTCTATACATTTCAACATGCCAGGGAACTCAAAGGCTTCAGTCTGCATTTCTGCATTTAAATAAGGTCACAGAACTCAGACTCTCTCTGCAACATTTCTCTTTGTGGTCGTCAGATGAAGGAAGAGGGAAATAATATATGCAACAATTAATCATGATATACTACTTGCCGTAAGACCTCAATACCCTGCTTAATAGTAATCATGGTATTTTCTCTGGCAATATTACTGATGGTCCATCCACATTAGCAAAAAACGTATTTCCCATTAAGCTCTAATGGTATCTACTCATGCATTACAAATAAGGTTTTATTGCTCAGCTTTTGAGAAATGTGTCAAAACAAATGAGGAGAATGGAATTCGGTTTGTGTTACTCACCATCTGCATGGCCAGATAACACCACACTAAGCAAGAACTTATTTATGATGGACAACAATTTATCAGTCCAGCACTGAACTGTGAAGTCAGACAACAAACAGGCATAACCAGCATTAACTGTGATCCATAGCCACCAAGAAAAGATAAAGATGAAGCACAGAGAAAAAGAAAGAAGTGAAAGATATCGGGTAAGAGGAGAAAGGGGGAAAAAAGACTGTTTCGAAAAAGAGAACACAAGTAATCAGAGATGATTTTCTTTTGGTCTACCTTGAACTCCCTGCTGGCTAGAATAAAACGAAGAAATGTGTGAAGTCCTTAAAAGCCTGAGGAACAAACCCTAATAAAGAAATAAGCTGCTGACAGCTTTGAGACGGTCTTAAATTGAGTCTCCCAAACTCACACCCATGAATGCACACCCTTCCTTTCTTGACGGGAAACATTTCAGGAAAAAATCCCATGAACCACTGAGGGAACGTACAAATGGAAAAATCACTTAGAGCAGAGCCTATATTAAATACATTAAAAAAAATAACCAAATAAGCCATGCACTTTATGTAAGCCAACTCTGCTGGCAAAACCTCAAGAATGTGCGCATTGAAAAAACAACCACACAGAAGAAAGAGCCACAGTAAATCCAGGATATCTGGCTTCACATGCACCTGCAAGTCCCCCCCCACACACACACACACACACGCGCGCACGCACGTGCACACACTAAAACGCACTGGTATTTAACCTGGATCAACCATGAACAGATTTACGAGAGGAGCAGCCACATTCATTAACACAGGTCTCGGCCTGTGGGGGCCGTATTTATTAAACACACGTTCACATGGGAATCAATGCAAAGCTCAGTCTGCAGGCGACTGCCACTTTCCATAGGGGAGCCGACGAGGAGCGAAGACAAGAACGAGACACCTGATTGATCCTTAACAGATTGGACAAATCCTAGATAATAGAGCTCGAGGTTACGTGTTCGCTGATCAATGGCAGTGCTCGTAAATACAGCCAAACAAACAGCGTAATGAGCAGCCCCTTTTATTCTCTTCTCCCTCGAGTGCACGGAGTTCATCAGGTTCACGAAGCCACTGCTGCCAGCTTCACATTACAGGAAGAGAACTTCTCACACGCTCTTAATCTATCACTCCAACTGCATTTCTGCCATGTCGTTCATCTTTACTCACCTCTCGTGCCCAAAACCAAAGTCAAAAGTGTGTGGTTGTCTGCACAGTTGTCCTCAGATTCACCCTCTCTCCTCCTGCCCTGTCCTCCTCTCCCACTCTTCCTCTGCAGTTGCTCCTCCTTTCTTTCTTTTTCCTCCCACCATCTGCTGGCAATGTAAACAATCCACCTCCAGCAGCATATGTCTGTCTTATCTCTTCGTTTCTAGCCCTTCTCTTGACTCAATTCTCCCCGAGCTGTCTAATCAGACCCTGTTAGTGGGGGTGCCTCTGGAGGGGCACCCGGGCTCGTTTCAACCACGTCAAGGCCAAACTCTGCCAACTGGGGGAGTGCCAGGCCTTCATAAAACACTAGCAGGCTACAAAGGCATGTACTGCCTCCCCATATCCCGCCTTCCTTTTCCACTCCTTCTAACGGATTCTAACAGAGGAGTGCAGTTGACCTTATGGCTGATAACCTTTGTAATCACTTCTTCCTTTTATGTTTCCTGTATAACAAATAGCTTCCTTTGACTTTCCATGTTGAGAAAGCAAACATGGCTATAACTTCTGAAATGCTCCAGCTTGAAGAGAAACTGCCTGGTGACCAGAAAACTCCTCGTTTGCTGAATGGAAAAACAAAGCAATGAATCGTGCAGCTCTGGTCGCCGTTGGATTGTGTTGCACGCAGGCAAAACCATTCCCATTTTAACATTTTAAGCCTAGGAAGCCTAGTTTGCAAACACAGCTAAAAAAGTTATCTGGAGAGGGATCACATCACCATCTGGCATGAAAAATAGCAAACTCATGTTGATGACTCGATCAACTAATGATGCCTTCAGGCGTATGATGTAATACTTACATCACACTGTAGACCGCGTTGCACCAACCAAACCCACAAATACAGTGAAAAGTAATAGTAGATCTGCACTGAAATATCTTTTTCACTTGATGCTCGTCCCAAAATAAGCACCATCAAAGTGCTTACAATTTGTTGAGAATTAGTCATGGTTGTTTTAATTTGACTCTAATTATTACAATTTGTGTACAATATACTAAATATAACCATGTCTAACAAAGTAATATAATGTAATCTGTGTCCATTCCCCATACAGTGATGAACCTAATTTTGAAGATCTGTTCACTGACATTAAGGAGTTATAGATTTTTTGGTATTTATTTATTATTGACAACATGGCAATGTTTGAGTGCCTTAACTGTTAAATTAAGAATTATGGCCAATAAGCAACTCTTGAATGATAGTCTTTTCTCAAAATAAATGCATTTTCTTTGTTTTCTCTCTTGTATCTTAAACATGTGACCCAGAAATCGAGGTACGTATGATTTCTTTGTGTCGTTACAGCTCTAATAAAAGTGTATGTTTTAATTAGAGGGAGCGACAAGTCAATCAAGCACATTTTGGTCACTATTCCATTGTCCGGAAAAGAAATCCAACCAGGCAAATAAGTGAAAATGCCCGAGTGGGTGGACCATGAGTGTAGAGTCTGTAAAGGGTCAGTTTATCTGAACTACTCCCCTACTGAAGTTATTATCTGGCCATGCGGTTAGATTTGGTTCTCCATGTTGAGATTTCGAAGCAATGTCTCTGGTGTGTCAGCCTCCTCAACAACACAGTGGAGGCAAATATCTTTTCGCAGAAAATAAAATGACATGACACCCATTTTTTCATCAAAACTCCCGCCTACTGTTCAGGTCCATACCTTTGGTGCCGGGCGGCTGAAGGTTGTCTCCAGTGAGGTTGCACCAGCCAACAGGGAAGATGTCTCGCGAGTCATAGCGGCAGTAGTAGTCAAAGGCTCCCCGCCAACCATCAAAGGTGACCAGCACCTCGACACCACGCAGTGCGCCCACTGTAGCCGGGCAGATGAAGTGGGGATTTTTACGGTCCACCGCCTCCAGCTTCATGCCCAACTGGAAGGAGTTCTGCTCCGGGGCGGGAGGCTCCTGCTGGGGAACATGGAGAGAAAGCATAGGGGTCAGGTATGAAGTTGGCATGTGTATATGTGTATTCATTTGCACCAGGAAGGTGCAGTAAAATCAACAAAATACTGGTGAACTTCTGCCTTTTTTAGTTGTTCTTATTCTACCAGACATTATGGCAGTCAGTTATCGTTTGTGAATCCCAGTGAACGCTGGTATAAATAAGTAACTATGACTCGTGAAGAAACCTGCTCGTTTCCTCCCTGATATGGGACAGCCACTAGTTTTTCCAGAGTGTGTTGAGCTCGTGAGCCTTGTACAGGTACCTTGTGAAAGATGCGAGAGGGAGCCATCTCAGCTCCATTTAGTGTTTTCAGAAGGAACATGGGCCAAGAGGACGCATTGAGACGGAAACCTGAAGAAGACGACAATTGTTGTCATAACTACAACAGCTTTAGAGCCAAGGCTTGCATGGTGAACATGGTGACGGAGACAAATCATGGGAAAAAAACTACAAAACAAGACTACAATCTGAACACGTCACCTTGGCCCTGAGAAGTTCTGATGAGTTTTCACTATATTTTGACATTTCGTAGACCCAACGATTAATCAAGAAAATAATTAGCAGATGAAGAAATGAAGAAAAGAAAGTTGCAAACCTAAAAACAAGCAGTCTTAGCAGTCTAAATGGGCGGACTAAGAGACGCTCTTGTGTCTCTTCCCATGGGAATTCAACACAGAAACATCCGGAGGTAGGAGGCTTTCTATGCTGTGTTAGGGAGTTATTTATAGGCATTAGCATGACACGCTGACATTTGTGCTGTTAGTCACGGAGATCTTGTGGACCAGAATGAAAACCCTCCGAAACACAAAAAGACAAAAAGATAACGTGTCCGTGTGCATCCTCACCAAGTGGTGGCTGCAACATGCCTCCGTTCTTCTCACAGTTGCCTATTGGCTGGATCTCCGAGGAGTCCACGAGGCGCCAGAAGTCGTTCTTGTTGTCCGACCCGTCCAAGCGCAGCCGCAGCCGCGAGCCCGTCAGGCCCACCACTGTGGCGATGCAGGTGGACGTGGTGTTTCGCGGGTCCAGGGCTTCCAGCTTCATCCCTGCCTTGAACTCGTTGAGCGGAGGCGTGAGGCTCTAGACGAGCGGGAAGTGGAATCATGCGTAATCAAATATTTGCAGGAGAGATGCTTTCAAATAGCTTTGATAAAGTCAGAGAAGAGGGGACCTTTCAGTCTTGCTCACCTGTCTGAAGAGAGCAGAGGGTGCAGCAACAGCACCCGTCTCTTTCAGGTATTTCTCCCAACTGAAAAGCCCTGCTGAAGAACCCGAGGAGCAAGAGGAAATGCATATCACGTAACAGTTGTGTTAAGATGTGTTTCTTTGCAGCTGTGGAAATATTCATAAATGCTGAGGTTTTTGTGTATTTTGAGTTGAATTTTACATGCAATGTTTTGTGAGCCAAAGATGCTTAAAATATATTATCAACACTTCAGAAAATATTGTCTTGGTGATTAATGAAACATAGCCGAGATCAATCCTTGGGCACTTTTTCCTTTTAGAATCGCCCCAGACTGACTTCATATATCACTGGCTGCTGTGGGTTATTTACCTTGGTACTGTGAGAGCACCCGGGAGGGCCGTCCACTCCGGGCTTGCTTGATCCTTCTGGCATCTTTCCACTCTATAGCTGGAGGAGCCAAGAAAGAGAGAATAAGCTCTCAACTAGGGGGTAATTTTCACGTCAGTCAGTACCCTGCAATACCTGCCACAATCTCTATACCAAACATAGGCCGGCATTACAGGACTATTACAAGAGAATATATGGATCTGCCTGCACAGTAAAAACAAAAGGGATCGGTTGGAATGAAGTCAAACTAAAATGTGCCATACTTCTAGCTTTACCTGAAAGCTACAATAAATACTTGTTTGTTAGAATTATTTTGGGTCAAAACATACTGCTTTTTTTATTATTATATTATATTATATATATATATATATATTTTGTGAATGACATGCAATAAAAAATGTGTTACCTTTCTGTGGCACAGGTTTCCTCATGCTCCAATACTGACCAAGCTCGACACACAAGTGGCCCCCACTCTAAAGACAAAAGGTTTGAATATATTACACCTCGGTATTAAAGATTATATTTCTGAGTATTACTCTGTTGTTCCTCTAAACAAAAAGAGAAAATATGAGAGATATTTAAGAAAATGTTGCTGCACAAGGCCCAATAGTCGATTACTGTCTGTGCGCACGAGACTGGCTCATCTCACCGGTCATGGACAAACAAGCTTAAAATCAATCAATCGGTGCATCTCTACTCAGGTTAGACTAAATATAGTTTGTACAAAGAGATGAAACATATAATATACTGTCAGACAGTGTGGATTTCTCCGACCATAAGCCTGCTTATGTTTTGGGTTTTCTGACATTTGAGATCTAGCAGGTTTTAATGTTGTATATGGTTATTACTAAAAGGGTTATTTTGCGATAATAGAAATCTAGCTCCCTGCCGTGTTGCTCAATGATATGGTTTCTTTTAATATCTTTAAAGGACTGGGTATTCTGCATCCGAGTCATACTGTATATTCCTTAAGATTTTCGGGTCCCTTTATTGATTATATCAGAACACTAATCAACTCAATTAAAAAAAATACTATTTGAACATCCACAGACTGTGACAATGCACTGGAGATGCAACATATGTCTCTTGTTTGTGTTTTTGTAAACATTTCTCTTCAAGTTAAAAAAGAAATTGGGACGTAAACTTTATGTTTAGGGATTAACAACTGCCTAATAGAGAGTGTACGATTTAATTAAAATAACAGATGACTCCAATAACACCTCAGGAGTACTCAGACCCACGTCTGGGCTGCAGTATGTTAACTGCACTGCATTTGAAAAGGAAACCAGAGAGCTGCCCTTGTTGTCTTTGAAGCAGGCCTTCTCTCCAGGGAGGGGGTCATCACGGGAGGCAACCAGAGGCAAGTTTAACAAAGAGACCCAGGATCATGCCCACAATGTACCACGTCTAGATTTAATTAGCTTTTTTCTTACTTTAAAGAGTCACTTAGAGGTCCTTGCTGTGACAACTGTATGCCGGCAGCAATAAAAATAAAACAAAATATTAGAAACCTCTTAGTATAGTGCAAAACAATTAAGCGCCAACAAGCAGCCTCCAAATCACCATAAAACTAAATCAACAGGAGTCTCAAAATGTTGTCAATTAAACACTCCTATGGAAGGATCTTGTGAAAATGTTTCTAAAATGCCTTGTCATCAATCAGTGGATAACGGTTCCTGTGAGCCAAACCCTGGACTTACCAGCTTTACCAACCAGACACAATATAAAAGGTCACCAGGTCAGATGGATCAAAACAATGGGTTGTTTCTCCAGTGCCACAGTCCAACATGGCATTCATGACATATAGTATACATAATCAACAATGTAGGTTTTCTTTAGAGTTTAAGAAAATATGTTTTTTAGTTATGACACAAAGTAACGTTACACAGTGCAAACACGCTTGTTAACCATCTGCCAAATATTAAAATGATTGTGAGAGCAGTTGTACATGAACTGTTAGCTTACAAAGAAACACAAGTAGAAGAGCAACGCCAGAGGATTCCGCCTGGTATGTTTCCATGAACAGCACCCTACCTTACAACTTCATAACCGCTTAGCAGCGTTTCTCCTCCCCGGATGATTTGCTCTTCAATGGAAGTGCGCCTTTTTTCCTCCGCCGAGGGGGGTGGCGTCCAAATTAAAGCGGCCCGGTCTGTGCTTTCTTTTTTTTTTTCTCTTCCCCCCCGTCTGGGAAAGAAAGTGACAGGAGGACTGGCATTAGAGGGGGATCAGCGTGCACCCCTTCCTCCTCCTGTTGCTAACCCAGCTAGTGTGTTTACATCTCAAAGCACATAAGCTAGTGCCGCCTCGCGCTGTCGTCCCCGCGGGACGTCATTTTCTTCCCATTTACAGACAGAAATATCGCGTCTCGCGCTGCAGAAACGTGCTGAGCTCCGTCCAAAACACAAAGCCGACCGACACACGGGACCGCCGCCGCCCTCTCCCTTTACCACACCGGCATGCCGGGGTCAGATACCCAATAACTATGTTATTCACGAGCTAACACCACATTAACAGCCGCCTCTAGATGGTGTAGCAGACACGCGTGCAGCAAGTGCAAGAGCACACATCCAGCATGCTATGCTACGCTCGGCTACACACACACAGACATGCCCGGGATGCTAAGTTTAGCTCGGCGGCTCGCTAGCTCGCAGACCTGGTTATACATATTAGCATTAGCAGAGAGGGAGCCCACCAGCACCCAGGGGGGCGGCCAGGTGCGAACCCGGGCTCAACGCTGCAGCGGAGGCTAAAACGCGGACGTCGCTCGGTGTATCCGAGGGTGTTTACCTTGCTGTGTAACGTGTGTTTGTTTCTGGTGTGGATTTTAGCGCTTGTCCGCCATTTTTTTTTCTCTCTACACGATGAGGAGGGGGTGTTTTGCCAACATTTTTTTTTGTTGGGCAGTCAGTCAGTCAGGCGGGCGGGCTGGAGGAGAGAGGAGAGAGGATATGGAGGATGGAGAAAGGGCAAAACTACGACCCGTGGCGGCCAAAAGATTTCAAGCACGGGATAACAAATAAATTAAAAAAAGAACACTGAAATATAACAAATATGTATTTCCAGTTTAAGCCCCCAGATACAAAAATTTATAATATATTACTTGTATTATCTGGTATTTCGTTCACAACAATAACGACATATGCCATTTTACACATATTCCCCTTAATATATCATCAGAATCAGAACAATGTATTACCACGAATGTTTTCACATACGTGGCAATAAATTGTTATGATTCTGCACACTACAATGTGTGCAGTTGTATTAACTACTTGATATTAATTCATAAGCAGGCTTTAATTATAATACATATGGTCAGTTTGCCAATTTATAAAGGCACACCTAGCTCAAAGGTGTCAAAGTGTAGTGCCCAAAACTAAAGTTGAATCAACACCTTTGAAAAACGGAACATTATAACATCTATCAAGGTGGGATTTATTGCAGGACAGTTGTGTTTCTGCAATAGTTTTAGCCGGTTGTGCCTAATGAACTGGCAACTGAGTGTACGTATTCTGCTTATTAATTAAATGTATGTAGTTAAATGCCATTGCATACATTGCACTGTATATTACAATGAATATAATATCCCCAACAAACTATTTCTAGGACTCCAACACACATCGCTGAGACTACTGGGTTGCTTGTAATAATGCTGAAGAAATTGAGTTTTTCAGTTCGTATGCAGCTCTTTAATTTGAAATATCTCTCATTAATACAAAAAAACTGTAATTTTATCACACAATGTTCATAAATATGATCATTAATTTATCACAAGAATATTAAAATAAGACAAATAAGAGTGGAATTTCAGTAAACATTATTATTGCAGCATTACCGCTGTACAGAGTACTGCTCTAGTTTCATTTAAACAGTGCTCTAGTTTTGGGTGTTTGACTAAGAATGTGGGGTATTTGCCTTGAGCATAACATTAATAAAATTTGATTATCAGTGCACACAAAGCTTAACTTCTTAACCACTGTTTGTTCCAGTTAATATTATTATAACATTCAGAACAGAATCATGGTAGTGTCAAAATGTACAACAAATAGAGGAATTTAATATCTAAACAGAATGTAATCCACACTCCCAGAGTGAAATCCTAGCAAAATATCACTGAAATACAGTTTGCCTGTCTGCAGTAGTGTAATAAACCTGGCACAGTACAATATCTGAAAAGATATTCTTGATGAATTGTGTAGGTGTGAAAATTAGAAATGTGGCCATTTGGTAATGCCATGCCAATTACGTCTGAGTAGCAACTGTAACTGTGTGATTTGGAGAAACACCCAGCAGTTCAATTGTGTGTAATGGTCACCTGGCAGCACTGCTAATGCCCATTTCAGCCTACGCTGGGCAGGCCATGGCCCAGTGGCCCCCTGCACCCCAGGCAATTATGTTTGGTTTCACACGGTGAAAAGGGTTAATTGGCAGTGCCCACGCGCCTGATTGGACCTGTTTCACGCCTGTCAGCCTTCATCGCATCAAAGGAAGCCCCAGTCCACCAGGCACCGTTATTAAAACACACACACACACACGCACAAACACACACACACACACACACACACACACACACACACACACACACACACACACACACACACACACACACACACACACACACACACACACACACACACACACACACACACACACACACACACACACACACACACACACACACGGTATACAGACTCTCTACTTAAATCTAATGTTGTAATGATTGTACATATGGGGAGGAATAAACGCACATGCACATAACCTGCACACACAATACACAGAAATGAAAAAAAGCAGACAAACAAAGAAACACAAGCCACTATACTGTACAGGAACACACTCATACAGAAATATGTAGTACCCTTCGTCCTCATGCAGAGACATAAAGTGGTTCACACTTCGATGCACACAGGCATTATGCAAATCACTTCTGGTTGGTCCTAACTAATATCACTAGGGGTCAGTGTTGTTTTATACAAAGCAGGGCCAGATCATTCTGCCACTTTCTTCAGTCTATTCATTTCGTCATAATTATTTTGTGCTTTCCTCTGAGCACAGCACAGTAACACTTTCCTAGCAGACTTTTATTCTACAATTAAAGATTTTATTATTTTCAAGTAATATTTTCTTTTATTGTGTACAATTATTTGTTTTTGTTTCTTCTTCATTCAGCTCTGTGTTAGTTGTATTTTAGGACTATTTGTACACTAGTTTCTGTCCATGTTACTATAATTGTAGTTTGACTGAGTGCTATGCATTGAAGCAGTGCCTATGTTGTGGGCATGTCTCTTTGTAAGAATGTCCATGTGGTTCTAGTTTTGTATTATTAATGCTTCAACCACTAAGCTGCCAGCAGTCTTTGAAAGTACACCAGCCATTATACAAGCCAGTTTGACTGGCATATAACAACAGTGACAATGTGTCAGATCCAACAGTCCATTCAGTATAAATCACACTTTCCTAATGTTCAACAAATTGTATACACAACACACATATAATACATATCCAATTCTGTGAGTCTTGCAAAATGCTTTTCATCAAAGCAAACATCATGAATGAAAATCCTTGGGTAAATTTTTTTTAAACAATATTTACCAAAAATAAGCGTCACTCTCCCCCCCCCCCCCCTCCTAAAAATTACCATAAACATAAGGAACAGCACAAGAAAGATAAGCAAATTATAAGGTTTGATTTGCAAATGCAAATGCATTTGATAGCTGTAATCAGAAGAAATTTCAGAGGTAATCTTCCTCTTATCTTGTTTGCAGGGTTCCACAGTTACATACCCAAGAGCCGGTGAAGTACACTTTTCAGACAGACCTATTGTGTCAATGCAAATGTAAATTCTCATATTAGTGTTTGCTCTTCTCTTTTGTCAGCACAATCGTTTTTTGGTCTGTTCGAAAAGTCTTCCTCGCTCTTTTCATTTCATCTCATTTCTTGAATCTGGCTCTCTTAGCTGGCGACGTTTTTACATCTTTTTGGATCTCCAAACATGTTGCTGTAGGTGTCCACTAGCCAATGGCATAGCTCCACTGCCGTGGTCTGTTTCTGCACATACAGACAGTAGAGCAAGGATCTTTTCCCACTGTGCCTTCTTGTCACTTTCAGCACTCTGGCACGCTCCAACAAAGTCGCCCCTCTCACACATACACAAATACCCAGACACACACACATACACACACACACACAGGCATAAATAGACACTTACACACAAATGTGCACATGCACACACAGCGAGAGTCAGATTGCGTGTGTTCACTCCCAACTGTGCCTCAGAGGACTCTATGCTTGTCCCACAGACGAGGACATGCACGCACGCACACACACACACACTTCCCATCTCTGCTGGCATCCTGGGAGGGACGTGCAAGAGAGAGAGCAAGAGCATATGTTGGATAGACGTTTGTTGAGGGGGGATGTTTCTCTTTGGATGTTGTCTTACAAGCTCTGACGGCGTAGTGCAGAAAGAAGAATTTTTTTCGTCCAATTTATTAATCCTTTTAGGCAATGTTCTCTGTTCAGAAATGCAAATTGAATCAATCTGAGGCTGACTTTAAGACTTTTCAAGTGGGATTTAATTAGAAGCCAGGGCCTGCAGTTTTTAATGAGAGAGGGGGTGGAGAGACGGAGAAAGAGAGAGAACGAGAGAGGCATGGGGAGGGAGAGTGGGTTGTGGTTTTGATCTGGGGGTCCTGCTGGAGAAAGGATACACAAACACCCACAACATACACGCACACAAGCATACACACATGCGCACGCACAAATGCACCCTGTAGAGCCGAGTATGAGGCGGATGCCCGCTGTTTGGTTTTTCTTCACTTCCCTCATCTCCGTCTTGTGAGAGTTTTAACCAGAGATCTTGTTACTTCAGTATACGTCTCCAACTCTCACATCAACGTAGCATATCGCTGCACAGATGGAGTGAAGCTTCAGGCTCCTCAGTGTTGGAGCTGCTCAATAGTAAAAGACCTCAGGTCAATACTGGACAGCGAGTGTCAGGAGGCCATGAATGTGAAGCTGATCTTTGCAGGAAAAAAAGATAATAATAATAATAATATATATATATATATATATATATATATAACTACCTCCCTAGATCATCTCAAATGCAAGGAACACATAGGGATTCATGAAACACCGAGCTGAACAATCGTCTATTCAATTACACTTTATTTAAACAGCGCCAATTCATAACAGAAGTTAAGTATATATAGTATATAATATAGAGAAGGTCCAGACCTTTTTACAGTGACCCAACAATTATTGTCTGTGTGTTATCTATAACTGCTGCTGTTCAATATTCATTTACATCATATAAAAGCGGAGACATTATATTGATGCTCGTTGTTGCTTGCTTTTGGGAACCCTTAAAATGATCAAATGAGTACTGAAGAACCCACTTTACGGATTAAACTGAGAGCAATTCAACTAGAGTTTAGCTTCTCAATTTTATTTTATCTCATACGATTTTTTTTTTTTTTTACCCTGTCCAGTTAATCATCTCTTAACCCCTTAGATTTATTTAAAGGCGATAAGTGCCAAATCGCTTGAGTTATTTTTACTTATTCTTGTTATTTGAACAGTTTCAGATCTTCTCGTCACTCCCTTGTAAATGATTCTACCAGACAGCCCTTCCCTCAAGAGAACAACTACTCCCTGGATTTATCAGTGATTTCACTGCCATTTGGCTATCACGGGCTACGCCTGATACATTTTGGGGAAATATGGCGCTGTTAAAAGGGGAGAAGTCGGCCTGTGGTGTCAGAGTGTGGTTTGGGAGCTCACGCTCTCCTCTCTACAGCAACGCTCTGCCATCCTTCCCTCTCCCCTCACTGTTTCCTGTCACCCTCTCAAATTGGGTCCACGGCCAGATAGTGCTGGCATGTTTTCAGGGGCTGTGTGACATCTTTACAGCCAAAATGCTTGATTTTTCTGTTTTTGTATTGCTCCTTTTGTGTTGGCATCCACCAGCAGAATGAAGGGGAGGGGAAGGGTTTGACTCGTTAGTGCTTCGAACTTGACCGTTTCCACTTTGAGAGTTTTCTCTGTGCTGCTGTCTTTCATAAAAGCTGTGGTTTGTCTATGTACTGGAAAAGCAGCCACGATAAATGTCAGGAAGATTATTTCAAGCTTGTGAGGCTTAATATAATATAGGCATGAAAACAACAATTTGGGATGCCAGCGGAGTTGATGTACAGTATTGAAGGAGCAGTGGAAGGAGGGAAAGGATGTGAAGAGATGACTTTTAGGCTGCCACGGAGACATGAATTTACCCATTAAAGTGAGTACTCCAGTGTGTGTCTCACAAAATGCCTGACGTCTAGTTGATACTGTCAATGTTTAAATAATACTAATTAATCTCCATTATTGAAACGTGTAATTAATCTCTCTCTCCCCCTCTCTGGCTGTCTCTCTGTCTCCTTCTCGTTCACATTTAATGGAACATGAAAGGGAAACCCAAAGAGCAAATGCTGTGTTGTGGTCCTCGCGGAGAGACAGACGGGTGGACATGTTTTGACAAACAGACAGTTGGTCCAGAACTCCTCCCCATCTTACCACTCTGTGCCTCCTCTCCCCCTCGCTCTGTGTCTTTGAACTCAGGCCTTCATTAACAATCTGCTGATTAACAGGCTTGGGAACACGGGGGGTAGACGGATCAGACGGGGAAAGATAGAGGGAGGAGGGACAGAGGCCGAGCGAAGGAATGAGTGTGAGAGTATGTCCACAATATGTTCAGACCAGCATAGTGCTAGAAAAAAGGAGTTGAAGCTGGCTTCACTTTCTCAATACAACTGGCTTCAATTCAATTGAATTCAGTTTATTTTGTATAGCCCAGAATCACAAATTACAAATTTTCCTCGGAGGGCTTTACAATCTGTACTCATATGACATCACTGCCCCAGGACCTCACATCGAATAAGGAAAAACTCACAAAAATTCTGTGTGGACGGGACAAACAGAGCTGTACAATGCCGTAAACCTGGTCAGAGTCTGTGTAGCAGCATAAGAAGACAACTCTCTGCAATGAAATCATTGTTTTATTCCCTTTCAGCTGTCTGAACAAACTGAATTTGCCTACATTAAGACAGGGTACAAGTGCTGACAAAGAGCAGGAGAGGACCGAATGGAGGTTTAATAATCAGCTGAGATTCAGAGAAAAGGCTCTCTCTTCTCAGAGAGGCAGAAAGTTGGGCTGATGGGCAGAGACAGACAGCGAGAGCGCTCGCCTGATGGACAGAGAGAAAGAGACAGACTGACAAAGGGAGAGAACGAGGGACGGGCCTGTTCTGAATTAATGACGGCTCTCATCAGAAGATGAATGTTCTCCCGCTCTCCCCTCGGAACCGAGCTGGCAAATAAAAAGAAAGTCAGCCCAACGAATAATGAATACACAAAATAAGTCAATAAATAAATGAATAAACGTGACAGAACTCCTGAAAGACAGATTATGATCGATGCATAGTCAGTGGCGTGCATTGGTGTGCGTGTGTGTGAGTTCTTCTTTTACTTTTCTGTGTTATGGTTATGTATGCACGCTGCATTTGGTTTGGTGTGTGCCAGTTTGGGACTGTAAACATGCATGTTTTGCACATACGTGTAATTGCTGATGTGTGTGTGTGTGTGTGTGTGTGTGTGTGTGTTGGCGTTCATGTTTCTCTGCACGTTGTTCACGTGTCTGAGTTTGCGGTTGTGTGATTTTGTTTGTGTGTGTGTGAGTATTTACTTGCATGTGGGTTAGTGAATATGGCTTTGTGATGGTGTGTGCATGTATCCATCTTTATTAGTGTGGGTCTGTGTGTGCGTGTGCTCGTCTGTGAGTGGGGGGCTCTCTGGTGAGTCTCCTTAACATCAAACAGCTGGAAGTAATAAAATATTTAGGAAGCGCTGGGAGTCTGTGAATATTAATATTGCCTTTTCCTTCTGTCTCTCAAATCTCCCTCTCTTTTTCCACTTCTTTCAACTTTTTCCGTTTTTTCCTCCCAGTTCCTCCCTCCCTCCATCCTGACTCACCACTCTTCTTCTGCAGCTACATCTCTCAGCTCGTTCTCTCCCGCTTTGCTTCTTTGGTCCAAACTCGTGCCCTGCCCTCCCCTAACTCTGTGATTCCAATCTCTTTGACCTTGTTTATGAGGAAATCACGGTCACTTAATTGGGAGTCCAATCTGACCGCTGGCACCAAAGCTGATGGAGGGAGAAGAGAGGAGTTGACCTGTGCCATTCTGTCCCGCTAGCGGTGTCGGCATCTCACAGTGTGGGGGATAAGCAGTGTCACAAGTCCTCTGCGCCACCAGGCAGCAGAGTTCACCACGCTGCACCCTGCCATGTCAGACATGAAAGGGGACCAACAGGCAGACGGACGCCCCGGCTGCTGAACAAGAAGCCATGGGACCTTCTGACCCTGACCACGATAGAGACCCGCAGATCTAAATTTATGGGATTATGTTCAATTCACACTTTTGCTCCTTACTGACATTTTTGGTGACAGAAAGACACACAGAGCACATGGAAGAGAACAAATAACTATCTGCTCACCACAATTTTAAATATACTGTTAGCCAACAGACCTCTTCTAAGTGGTAGGGTCCATAGAGTTAAGCATCAGAATAATTATATACTTTAATGGTTTAATTATAATATATTAATGTATTATTACATTTAGCAATTATAATTCAGTTAATTAGATTAGCATTTGATTCATGTAGATCATTTAAAGCTATTAAATTTGCCAATTAATATTGAGTTGCAAAAATGTGTTATCAAAAGGATATAATTATTTATCATATTCAATCTCAAAATGTATCTTATACATCAGCTCTGTCCAGCCATGTTATATATATATATATATCTTACTGTTGTGCCTCTCCCTGCGCTGGATCACTGACATACGAGATCGAGGTCTTTTCGAGGTGCTGCTCCCTTGAGCTTTGCGTTATGTTGAATTGTGTATAATTAGCCAAAATCAATCCATTCTTTTCTAATTTATATGACATTTTGGTTGTCGCCATCTTTGTTTTTTTGCACATTGAAGTGACACGAGTAGATGGAGAAAAGTAAAACAGAATGCTGAATAAGAGACAAAAGGCAACCATAAAGTGACAATGAACATTCATGCACTAAAAACAAACTGTGAAACGGTTACATTTAAAATTTAAAAAGTTTGAAACTGTGAGATGATAAACTCCCGGACCAGACAATGCCGGGATACAGACCTATCAATCGCAAGGTAGCCACGCCCTAAAGCACGCTCTGCTTAATCGATTAATTTTAACATCATAAAATAACTAATCATACAAATGAATACAATCCAATAAAATAAAATACAACCAGAAAATTGTGAAATAGTCCAATATGTGTAAAAGAAACTTGTTTCTTTTCACGTATGTTAACACTTTACCCCCCATTTGCACCCCAGCAATGTTTTTAGCCAAAATTGCGGATGCTTTCTTTCTCATATTAAATCCTGATTATCTCCTCATTCACAAGGTCTATTTGAAAAATTTAAAAAGCTATAAAATACAGATGACCCTTGTGAAGATAGATAATAAGGCCATATATATGTGTTAGTGGTATATTGGTATATGATAATACACATAACAAAAAGAAAAAAAAAGTAAAAAGATGTATTTTTTGAAAGAAAATATGTTAAAAGTTAATTCTTATTACCTTACACATCGATATGAACACTTTCTAAATTACTATAAAATAGCTCAATGTTGTAGGAGTATCTGTGCGAAGTTTGGCTTTGATTGAGCGAAGTTAAGTATTTTTAATAATTATTTAGTTCAGAAAAATGTCGAGAACTCATGTTAACTCTGCTCAAGCATGAAAGTTCCCACAGTCCTCGATGGTCCCTGAACGGGGCTCGTTTCACTGCAGAATGGTTCTCCTTGGCCTTAGCTGTCAGTAGGGAGCAGGAAGGCCTGGAATATTCATATTTCAGCCATAAGTAAGTACATTTTCATATTTTTTGCTGGACACAAATTACATTATTGTGCATATCTTTGCGATGCTTTGTGTGAGAGTGGAATGGTTGGTATTGGCGGACTCTGTAACTTTTTTAATCAGCATTTTTCAAAACTCTGGGTCCATATTTAGTCGTTTTTGAGTCACTTTAAGTCATGTTTATGGTTTATGTTTATAATTATTGTGTAATAGTGTTATAAACATGACACAATTAACTTATATTGACTTGTGAGGCAGGGATTTTACTTTTTTTTTGAGGGGGGGGGGTTTATATGCTCAGTCCCAGAGGCTGAACCCAATGTTCCAAGATCGGGTCTGATGGGGGGTGCTGCTCATTTGTGTATTGTTTGATCAGTTTTGAATTATACATTATACACACACACACACACACACACACACACACACACACACACTTGTTGCAGTAAAGCAAGGCAGGCTCTACTGTTCAAACACTGCTCAATGAATACAATTTGCATTTGACTAATTAAAAAAGGAAACGTGTGCCATCTCTTTTGTCAGTACTTTATTTTATCTGTGATGGGGCTTGTTTTAAAGCAGATATTTGCAGTTACTGTTATCTGTAATAACCATGTGCCTTAAATCACTTCTGCCTTTTCAATAAAGTTTACATCCTACATAACGTAAAAGGGCAGGTCGCCGTACTGACACGCTCACAGGCAGGTGTAGTAAAACTCTGAGGACGCACAAGGTCAGTCATTACAAGCGACGGCACATTCCTATGCACAAAGCAAGACAGGGACACAAACATGCGACAGTAAACACACAAACGAGTCAGACAGGAAGCAGAACAAACAGACCTCAGCAGAAGGTTGTGAATCAAGGTCATCTGTCTTTGTCCCTTCTGACAAAAAAAGCGTTCCTGCATGCAAGTGTCAGAGAAACATGCAAAGAAACTAGTAATTACACTGCTTACAACATGGAGATTAAAAGACAAAGAAAAAAGAACATGCTTAAGGACAGGAAACACTGTCGAGCCTATTGGCAGGCAGACAGGAAGGCAGGTAGCAGGTTCACAGAGAGGAACACAAAGTGAGACACAGGCAGACTGACAGTGAGACAGGCTTCAGGCAGGCAGACAAAAATATATAGTCATACTGAAGGACAGGCAGACAGGAGGGCTGGCTGTTGTCAGCATCAGTGACAACAGCAGCAGCAATGTAATTATAGGCTCTCTGATTAAAATCAATCTCATTTCTGCCACTCACAACACACTTTGCGTGCTGAAAGGATCTCTGCCTCTGACACTTCAGCTGGGGTAAAAAGGGAGGAAGTCAAGGTGGACAGATGGGCAGGCTTGGTATCCATCTCAGTTGAAGTCGCACCGCTGTGGAGTTTAGCACAGCAGCTCTCAAATATAATTTCTGCAATTAAATTGTGTTTCTGTGATGTGTCTTTAGACTAGAATTGCCTCACACTGCTCTCAACATGGTGAACATGTTGTGATCAGGGAGACGTTACGTTTTTTGTAGCTATATTAATACAAAACTGTCAGAAGGGATATTTTTGTTGATTCTTAATGGCAACGACTATAGGAGCTAGATGGTAGACTGGAAAGATGGGAGAAAGGTCAGACGTCAAATACTGCCGTTATTCGTGTGGGACCGGTATCCCCTTTCTTTCAATTGTTATGTAGTATGTTAAGAAGTGCTGTTCTATTGCACCCTGTGGCATCTCTAGGCTGCTGGCAGTACTCCGTCACAACTGTGAGACGGTCTAATAGCTTCGGTAATCCCTGTCTCTCCTGCTCCTTTCAGATGCAGGATTAAGGGGATCTTTGTCTGACCATTACTGTAACGTTCCAAAACGGTCAATCAGACATTCACACCAATGAGGTCAATGAGGTCAACCGGCCTTGCCGGGTGAGCAAATACATCAAATTTGAGTGAATTGTTCCACAGTGTTTAAGCTTTTAGTCTACTTCACTGACCGGGTTATGAAGTGAAACTACCCTTACTGCGTCTGCAGAGTCGAACCGAATGCATTGTCAGCTACTCACGTGGGCTTCAAACACTTGTGTGAAATTGGTTGTGACATAGATTTGTAATAGAAATAACACAGGAACGTTGGTGTCTGTTAAAACTGGCTGAATTTTGGGTGAATGAAATAGGAAATGTGGTTTTCAGACAAGTTTACGGAATTATTCTAAAACTTAAATACTTCAAAATGTCGCAGGTTCCTACGGATAACCTGTACCATTTCGCTGTTAAGAGCAACGTGGTCAAATTGTAAAATACACACCACAGTGTTGTTACTCAAGTTTACAAGTGAGATACCACCACAGTGAATACAGTTTATTTCACCCACCCTAACCCTAATTACTTCAAATGAATCCTAAGAGTTGATGCTCATAGACATAAAGGGTTACAAATTGTTCATATGTTGGACTTTTTTTCTCATTTAAGAAGAGAAAGACATGCAAAATGGAAGAGTAAGACAAAACAAAGACACACACACACACATTTGAGAGAGAGAGAGAGAGATAAAGAGAGAGGAGAGAGAGAGAGAGAGAGAGAGAGAGAGAGAGAGAGGCGTCAGTGTGGAGAGGATTTATGAGTGGAGCCTGTCTGTTGGCTATGGGCCTGGTCCCTCTGTGGTCCACTCCTCTATAATATTCACCGCTACTCAGGCTCCCATGTGTCTGCCTGTGGCTGCAATGTACACACACACAAGCACACACTTACACGTACACAAATACTGTACAGACAAGAGTCTATGCGTGATCATATACACTGCTCGCTCTAGAGGAATCCAGTCACTGTACAATTACCCTTTTGCTATGTCATTGGGCCTTTTGTCAAGCGCTTTCTTTCTGTTTATCTCCCTCTGCTTATTATTGCGAGCGTCCACCTGACCCAACGGGCAGGCATCGCCGGCTGAAACGCTCCACAAACCGCAAGTCAGGGCATCTAACTGTCAATGAATTAAACTTGGAATTCCAAAACAGGCCTTTGTATTTCAGTAAGGGCCAACCGATCACAGAGGAAAACCAGGTACACGATACAGTCAAAGACTGTCATGTCAAGGAAACGACCATTTACAGCAAATGTTATACAGTTAGATTTGGTAGAAATGGGTTTATTCTTTGAATGAGGTTTCAAAGAGAGCTTCACAAGCCATCGCTGAAAGACAAACATGTTTGACGTGTTTCATATGAAAGTCAACCATGTTTACAACTTCACATCGCATCTTGAGTTTTACCTGCAGATGTCTGACATGAGGTGACGGTTGGCTGTTGCAGTTGCAAACACGCTGTCAAAACACACTGTAAAGTATTTGAAAAGTTAAAAGCACACATACACATATGTACGGGCAGTTAAAATAAAATTGAATACTGTATATGTATACACATAAATGCAAGTGCTTCAAACCGCAAACGTAAGGAGGTCACAGACTGCAGTCAAGTCTTTGTTGTCAGCGTTGAGTTTGACTATGTGCTAGACATGTCCATGTTGACTCATAGCAGTCAGAGCGAGGGAGGAGTTAGTGAGGCAGGAGGGAGAGAAGGGAAGGGGAGGAAGGAGCGAGCAAAGGAAATGAGGGAGCAATGGATGCAGAGAGAAACATAAGCATCTTATGGATATTTTAAAGGGTTTAGAGAGAGAAAGGCATGGAGGGCAGAAGCATTTAAAAGAGACAAAGGGTGCGCTTGTAAATCCAATCCAACTCTCTACTCTAAAATGGGAGAAATGTTCGAAGGAACGGTGCGTTTGATTTCTATATAAATGAAGGAACGTCAGTTAATTGTTAGTTAAAATGGGTTTCTGACACTTTTCCTGTTATTATGCAAAAAGTGCCTCTGCCAAGAGCTGGTCGCCAGTGAGGATAACAATGATTATGATGGGACCGTAACAATATGCCTATCAAAATAAGTTTAGGTAACATTACAGTCAGAGTTAGTGAAAAGTCCACTCTTAGGTTAGATTAACATTTTATTAGACAAGCTCCAAGAGAGTAGCACTCTGGATAAACAAACGGAACATTTCAACAGGGCTGCAAATTCATGAACGGTCCAGCTTGTGCCAGAGGGCGCTCGGGAATGACTATTTGCAAACACACCCAAAGAAGAAAAGAAAGAAAGAAGAACTGCCGGAGGAAAGGTTAAAGCTGGAGAAAGGAAGAGATGAGGGGGAGCTGGAGAGATGCACGAGGGGGTCAGGGACAGAAGAGTATATCTATGAGTGTTTGTGATGTGGGCTTCCACACGTTCAAAGACAGTGCATGAGGGATTTGACAATGCGAAAGACAGAGAAAAAAGGAAAATAAAAACATCAGTGGCATCAAAACAACAAAAGGAAAGAAAAAAAAGTCAGAGGGACAACTGAGAGCAGAAAGGATGAAGAAAAGTTTGGAAATAGCACATAAAAAGCAAAGACACGCATGTGTGTGTGTGTGTGTGTGTGTGTGTGTGTGTGTGTGTGTGTGTGTGTGTGTGTGTGTGTGTGTGCGCGCTCGAGACCTCCCCACAGTAGAGTCCCAGGCAGCGGCCAGTAATGAACCTCTCTCTGCCCGGGACGCTTCTAGAGGGCACTACAAGACGACCACGGCTCCCCAGCAAATGTATAATTCTTTTTGTAAGCACTCTGGAGCAGTTGATACATCTTCATGCACATCTGATGTAATATAGGGTTTCATAGAGGTGGAAATTAGGACCACCAATGTCCATGTAGATTTGAGGTAAAAGCTCTAGATAGACAATACAAATCCATAAAATATTGGTGCTTCCCTCCAACATTACATAACGGTGAAACCTGAGCAGAGATGTGACCATGTGTTCTAACGAGAGAGGGGTCTGAATGGGCACTGTGTGTGTGGGTGAGTGTGTGTGTGGGTGAGTGTGTGTGTATGTGTGTGTGTGTGGGTGAGTGTGTGTGTTTGTGAGTGAGTGCATGCGCACATGTGTAAAGCTGGGTTCACTTATGTAACAACCACAAGACACAGACAGTAGGGGGTTGAATTAGGAATTACAAATCGAGGACGAGGGCACTAAAAAGAGAGACAATGAGACAGAAGGGAACCACAGACAGAGCACATTTTATAATGTTATACAGAAACATAAAAGAAAGCTGGTCCTCATAACTACCACAACACAAGAAGAAACAGCTGATGAGGCCTGTGATGATGGAGCTGAAGCGCGAGAGGTGGATTCACTCAGCAGACAGACAGAAAGCCCTCGCAGTGAGCCGGTGCTCAGAAGTGGCCTTCTGTGATCCCTGCCACTTCCACACAGCGTCAGGAAGGAGTGTCGGGCCGTCGCCATAGGGACCCAATTCAAAGAACCCGCGGCCAAACCATCTAAAAGATGTGGATGATGCGAAGGCACAGCAGGAGTGTGGATTTAGTGCTTAAACACCCCATATTAGTCCTATCATCCTGCCCATTAATCAAAGCCCCCAGTTTCTCTCTACTTTCCCTGTGTTTTATGTCTCTTTTTCTATTATCTGCATTTCTTTCCTTCCGTTGCCGACTTTGAAGTTGTTTAAGTGAGACGAGAATCCCACATTTTCTTTCTGAGTTGACGTCTGTCTATGTCTCTCTCTCTCTCTCTCTCTCTCCCCCTGTCTTGTTCCCCCTTTAGATCACAGAGAAGAATTCAAAGTGTACTCTTAATGGCTTACATGTGTTTCGATTAAGAAGCTGGCATGCACTTCCCATTTTAATGGGCTTTCTGTGCTCTTAGTTCACTGCTGGGCTGGGTTATGTGGTGGGGATTTGGAGGTAAAGGCTTTTAATTGCCAGGCTATGGCAGGAATGTGGTTAGTCAGATGGCAGGAATGTGGCATGGCAGACATATTTTTCTTCCTCTGAGACGCATATGTGGACACAGATGCTCCAACGATATGGTCACCACATAATGTGATCAAACGCTCTTCTTTTTAAAATGATGTCCTTCGTCTATTCAAGAGTAGGGTTTTGAATTAGCTGGATGAGCAGCGCTGCTGTTTGCTACGCCGGCAGAACACACAGCCTTGAGACGGAGAAGGGCCTCTTCTCAACACAGGAATCCAGTCCTTGCAAGTATAAATGACAACAGCAGTACTTTGCCCCACAAGGGTTCTTTAGGTGAGCTAATCACACATGTCAAACATTAACTAGGAAGTGTAAATCTAAAGTGAGCTGAATGTACTTTAAGCTGAACTTACTTTAACTCAATTCATGCATGCCTTTGCAATAAAGGAGTAGTTGATCACAAAAGTGGAAAATTATAACATTAAACCTTTCTGAAAATAAGCTGGTCTGGTCTGTTGATGTCAGATATAATTTACATTTATAGAACATGTCCTATTACACATAAAATGGTCTCAGTCACTGGTTTTAAGACTTCTTAAACACAGCATGGTCTTCATTTTCTAAACGATGGTCCCATTTAGAGTAGGTTGTAAAGCAGGATATGTTTTGGGGCGTGGCTACCTTGTGTTTTTAGTTCGTGAAAGTTAGTTGTAACATTTTTGATCAACTAAAAATGCCAAAACTGCTCAGCTCCACCCTCTCCCTTCTGGTTTCAAGAAATCAAGATGGCGTCATGGCGACGTCCCAAAATACCAAACTCAAGGCTATAAACCATTGTCCACCAATAAGTGATGTTCAAATGACTACATCTACGGATTATTACATTACATTTCACTGACGCTTTTATCCAAAGCAACTTACATGCTATACAGTAGACACAGCAACGGTGAGCAATTAGGGTTAAGTGTCTTGCTCAAGGACACATCAACTAGCAGAGCAGGGGATCAAACCACCGATCCCCTGATTGAAAGTCGGACCAGCTAATCACTGACCCACAGTCGCCCCAGATGGGGTTGATGGGCAGACCTAGGCCCAACTAACCTGCTAAAATGCTAAATGACTTGGAGAACGTACAATTTCTTAACTTTTATTTTTTATTATTATAATTAACATTTAAATACATCGTTAAAAGACAAAAATAAATTCCAAAAGACAAGATTCCAAAAGACAAGATGCGTTATTTTCGTGTGTGAAGTCTGGACCAGTCTCAACAGGCCATTGAAGTGACATCACGGTTCGGACTCAAGGGAGATTATTTCATTATGAGTAGAAAACCAAAAGTCACTCAATGTGTCTATAACAATTGTAAGTAAATATGTTGGAGTGTAGAGGAGTTGTTCTTTTGTGCGTTTTTATTGAGGCGTTTGTCTGGCGTATCAAGTTTCCAGCTGTGTAGAACACATGTTTACAATGAAGATGCAGTCACTGGGAGCTGCAACTGCATTTCCTATTGAGACTAAAAGGACCGAGAAAGCGTTGAAAGCAATACTCTATAATATGCAGAGCCAGAAACTCTGCCTGACTTGATTGTCTCTATATGCCCGTTGAGAAAAGCTTGTGAATTGACAGCGCAGTGTTTCACTCTCTCTCTTCACAAAAGTCAATTTAGCTCACCCAGTAGTCCATCTCTCTCTCTCTTTCTGTCTCTCTCTCTCTCCCCGCAATCAATTTATGGTAAACAAATAATCCAGCCAGATTATCCAAACAAAATAGTATTTCCTTGAATATGATTAACATGTCGCTGTTCTGAGTGAACAGATGTATTCTTGTTTCACAATCTACACAAACAGGATGAATACTATGTTTCATTTTTGCATTGAGCAATGAAGCCACATGTGCTGCTTGTAATGAATAGCCTAGAAACTGTCTCAGGTACGTAACAAACTATCTCTACATTGAAAATGTTTTAGAAAGAAATTGGAAGAGTAAGAGTAAAGAAGATGTATTTGTCATTTCTATTTTAGTGAGACTACCAGTTAAAACATGTCAAAAGGCAGATAGTATTAATTTTGTAATTAACGGAAGAGGGTGTAGGAATTAGGGGGATTTACTGGCAGAAATGTGATGGGAATGTTGCATTTGTCTAATTTTGTACGAAGCTGCTGGTTGACCGAGACATCCAGCAGTTGAACTAAGCTAAGTTGTTCTTCCTTTGTTTTTAACTTATTTCTACTTTTTTATTTTATTTCCTCTCATTTTAGTGTTTCATTTCATGTGTTATTTAATTTTCTCCTATTACATTTCTTCAACACAACACTGTAATATATATAGTGTACATAAGCTGGAGTACCCAAGGGGCCGCTGGCTCACGGTGTCTCTGTTTTTCTCTCGCTCTGAAAATACTTTGCAGGCCCAAACCGCCCTGCGGTTAAGGAAAAAAGAAAAAAACATGCTGGGTGTAAAATGATCCCAGCCCTGTAAAATTCGAAAAGAGGAGGAAGAAAAATGAGCGCACCCAATGTGGCATGTGAACTAATGATGGGTTGGTGGGGTGTTGGTTTTGGTGGAGCAGCGAGAAGGCCAGCGATGCGTGTGATGCAATCATCACCTTTTGTCCAGTATGTGGTAAGAGTGGGCTGTGCCCCGTCAGCTTGTGGTGTGTCCACGGGGTCATGCCAGGGCATGCTGTGGGTGCTCGGTCGATGGGGGCAGGAAGGGGCAAGAACAGGGCGGAGAGGAGTTAAGGGGATGATAAGTAAGGGGGGGGGGGGGGGGTGGGGGGGGGGGGGGGGGATGACGAGAGCCGAGTAGACAAGGATGGACCAAAAGAGGAAATGGAAGGAGTCAGTGTGCACCTAAACATGTCGGTCAACACACACACACTCACACACACTCACACACACACATAACCGCTCCAAGTCACCCTATTATTATCATTATGCAAGTGTTACTGCAAATGGTCCCCCTGAGCAACAACGGGACTGAGCAATGAGCCCATAAACAGATATGGGCTATGGTGTGACAGTGTTGGCATTTTTGATGAGGCAGCAGCTACACACACACACACACACACTCCTATTTCCCATAGACCTCTGCTCTCCGAGGGAAGGCAGTGTGAGCACACAGCCGGCCGGAGGGACTGAGCGACAGTGCGCCCAGCTGCATGCCAACTTCGCCCGCGGGCTGCCCTAACCCATGCACCCAAGGGAGCAAACAGCCTCTACCGCTCTCTATATCCCCATCTCTCCCTTTCCTTTTCTTGTCCTCCCTCTCAGCCTCTCCCTGTCCTTCTCCATCTAACAATTGTCGTTAATCTCTCTTCTTTCTCCTGCTGCTCGGCCTCTCTTTCACTTTCTTTGTTCACCCCATCGTTCTCTCCCTCTCACTCTTACTGCCAGTCCTAGAGAGTGAGTGACAGGCTGTGAATTGCTCTGAGGCTATACCCAGATAAAAGGCAAGGAATGCACATAAGTACACACACACAAGCACACACACACACACACACACACACACACACACACACACACACACACACACACACACACACACACACACACACACACACACACACACACACACACACACACACACACACACACACACACACACACACACACACACACACACACACACACACACACACACACACACACACTTCACCGGGAATCACATCCACTGTCACATAGATAGACACAAGCCCTGCCATCCACGTGTTGGTGAGAGCAATACACACTCAACACACTGAATCGTGAGTGACAATCTCTTTGTCCAGCCCCCCTTGCTTGGTCACTGTAATGGTACCCAGCACCCATCTGTGTGTGTGTGTGTGTGTGTGTGTGTGTGTGTGTGTGTGTGTGTGTGTGTGTGTGTGTGTGTGTGTGTGTGTGTATGTGTGTGTGTATGTGTGAGAGGGGGAAAGAGAGAGAGAGAAAAGCGTGGGGGTGAGACTGAGACACAGAGAGACAGGGAGAACGATAGACAGATTGAGAATTAGTGTGTGTGTGTGTGTGTGTGTGTTGGTACGAGTGTGTGAGAGGGAGAGATATTGCGTCTCAGTGTGCGGTGTCAGGTCTGGCTGTGGGAGCTGACACTGATTATAGTCTTCACAGCTCACTCCCATCACAGGCAACTATAGCCGCGGCCAAAGCCCTATATTTTCAAAAAGTTGCAACACTGTGCAGGATCCAGAATTGCTTTTATGCCTCCAGCAGTTCGGCCACTGTCTTCCTGGAATGAAATTTAAGAGCCATACCGTCAAACTGCTTGGCATTAAAATGGAGTATTCAGAACTAATGGGACAATTTTTTGGTCGTGACAAAAATGTGTCCGATTTATAGACTTGTTTCCTTTTTCTTTGATGCATTGGCTTCCTGTGTTAAAATTTAAAAAGGGATCTGCAGAATTAGCATTTCTCAAAAGTGAAATATGAATTTTACCTGATAACTGGTTGTTATTTTGTTCTTTCTCGGGATGTCAGTTTTAGTTATTAGCCCAATACCTATTCACCAGTAAAACAAATAAAAAACAAATAAATATATCATTCCATATAACGATAAGCGTAACTGTGTTAAGCGTTGACATCCCTTGTTATTTTACAATCTAATTGAAGTATTACAAAAAATATTGTTTTGGAATGGAAACCCTGCTGTATTGACACTACCAAACATTTTAAATGATTACCACCATCAGAAAATCCTAATATTAATATATTAAATACTATACATATATTGTGTGTATTTATGAATATAGCTCGAGCTCTAATACAAAAAGCATCACCACAACAGTTTTTTATGCTCCTATGTTCTGGCCTACTCTTGTTGAGACACACGCTCCTGTCTTTTGTGCCAAATGATAGGCCGTACTGCAGAGCGTATAATTATTGTAACAAGCCTTCTGTCTTCCCCGGTATATACACCAATGATGAGGACGCATTCAGGAAAACAAGCGGCGACACTGATGACTGATGCTTACTCTTAGATGCTTACTTTTAAAGGATACAAAACCAAGTGTCCTTTCTGTGTGGAGACCTTTTTTCTTTTTTTCTCCCGTCTCTCTTTTCAGTGTCATTGACTGCTTTATGCCAGATATAAAAAGCAATGCATGGCCAACGAAGCACATAATGGGCAGATTTGACTAACGTGTCAGTGCAGAAGAGTGAAAAAGAGGAGGGAGGGGGAGAGGGGGGAGCGAGGGGGAGAGGCAGACAAGATGATAGAGGGAGACAGAGATTGAAGGAGAGGAAAAGGGAGAAAAAATGAGCGGTAGAGACGCAGATAGAGGCAGAGGGGTGGTGACCTGTGCCCTATCCTGCAACAGAGGTAGACGCCCTGGCATCTGCAGGCACAGCAGGCATCAGATGACATGCTACACGACTCACAGGCTGTGACTGGAGGAGATTGGAGCGACACATTCATGCTGAGTAGAGGGGAAGAGACTACGCTGTCACATGAAGTGACTCTCTGTTAAATGAGAACAGATTATAAACTGAGTGGACGTCCAGTCTGAATCAGCCTGAGCCACACAACTGAGACAACTACAAGCCGAACCCAAGCAGGTTGAGTTGCGGGATCGCGAGATGTAACACGGCCAGCATTGGGAGTCCGACCACGAGTACCCCCCCCCCAACCTGACTCAACCCCAGATTGGTTTGAAGCCGACGTGATCGACGCATGCAGACCTCATTGCCAATCCTCGCTCTGAGCTTAATTCTGCACTCTGTCATGAGAATCACGCACAACATGAGAGTAGTTGACTCCAGCTGATGTGTGCTGACATGTAAATGCCCATAGTGTGAATGTTAAATCTGGCACTGTGCTCCCATCATCCATGGGTAAAGTCCCTGCTGTGTATGTGTAGAGTGCTAAACCCTACTGGAGATGATGTAACTGGGATTTATGCGAGGTCAAGCGTTGTCCACAGATAACTACTGGACTCTGTAATGAGTGCATTAATGTGGCAATAATGTCTTCAAAAGATCAGCATAATGTAAACGCCTTAGGCGTACATTATTAATGTGTATACCAAGAGGCCATGGCAGTATATGGTAGAAATAAATCATTATTAATATATTAATTATATAATTATATATATATAAGTCTATGCTCGTTTGGCATTGACCGCCATCACTGTTCATTTTTTATTACATCCTCCTATTGCCAGTTTATGAAACTTGTGAAGGTTCAAAATAATACAGGTGATGGTACAGGTGGTGTGAATATGATACAGTTAAACAATACAATAATGTGTTTTTTTCGCAATGACAAAAAAAACATTAATGACTAATATTCACGTCAGCTGGATGCCGCTTTACATCCTGATGCATGTGGAAGCAGAGCTGGAGCCGACATTTGGAGTGGGCCTCTCCGTTGTCCTGCCCTTTTTCCTGCTTCACCTGAAACATACTACGTACAGAACACAATTTTTGCAATGGAAAAGCTGTGCATAACCCCAGATAACACAGATAATAATGCAATGCATAGGAGTGTTTGACACTATTACACTACATGTCCATCACTCAAACATTGCAATGACATTGCATGGAAACAAAGCAGGTCTAAAATTAGTAGAAAAAACTACCCTCTACCGCTATTACAACCTATGATATAATAATCAGTGAAGTTATGGAAGCAACCTGCACCTTCCATGCAGTTGATTGAGACCAGGATGTGTTTGTATTAATTATTATGGGTCTTAATGTCTGCCATCTGTCCCGAAAAATGCATTTATGAATCGTTTTGACTTCTGCTGTCCCCTTTGTTTAAATAAGATACAAGCTGAGCCTGTATTTAGATATTTTTTCTCTACAATTTGACTTGAATCCATTATGTTTTCCACTGAAGTTCTCAATTAAATGAGAAAATGCGGAGTACTTTTTGTTTGTCAAGTAGTTCATTCACAATTTACAAAGGCATTTGGTTATTTAGTGACTATACATTTATTGAATGACCAGAAAATATTTCAAACACTTTTTAAAATGGTGATATGAAATGGCCTTTATCGGGATATAAAATATTTTGGCAAAATAACCCAGTCCTACAATATAGGTTCTATATGTGATAACATACTCATTTAGATCAAGAACAGAAAATCCACAACGTCCAAAAAAAGTGTTTTTAAGGTGCGGAAAGACAAGAAGTTCAAATAGCTCAGAGAAAAAACTACAGCAGAGGGAGACATTGAAACATGAGCTCAAAAATAAATTTTTGCATTTACAGCAAACACACAGGCAGCTGTATGTGTTTGGTACCAAATTCAAGAGTTTAATTAAATATGACGAGGGCTCTTACTATGGGATCACATTTGATACCAGAGATGCCCCCCATACTCGATTCTAAACAGGAAACGGTTTTAAATTAGTAAAAACCCAAAGTATTGACAAGGTCCATAGTATTTACCATTCTGCTATCGGTACTTTAATTAAATATTACAGAGGGAGATCTCTGTGCCTGTTTTTGCATGGGGGGCGGTGTTGTGCTTTACTCTGACTCCAGCTTATTACAGCGTGAAACACATCACGGCAGAGAGAACAGAAAGATCAAAAGTGTGGTTACATTTTCTCTCTTTGTCATAAATGCAATAAAACCCTCAAAGTAAGGGAGGTAATGCAAGCAATTTATCAAAACATTTGGCAAACCAGCAGAACTTAAATCTTCTTGACTGTTTTGATCATCCTCGTCCACTGCAGGTAAGGTTAGCGATACCATACGGGGTTTGCTAATAAGAACAGGCTAATAAATGAAAGAAAAAAATCACTTCGCTAATTGTTGCGCTGCAAATGTATTATACATTTTCTTTTACTTTTTGTATTGCAAAAGAAAGACTATTTGTATACACACAAGAATAATAGAGCAATGTTTATTCTTTTTTTCTTCACAATATATATAAAAAAAGGAACCGATGCGAGTATCGATAAGGAACCGAACCGATAAGCTGAATCAATAACTAGTATCAATACAAATCTGGCGATACACATGCCTGTTTGATACAATATTCTTCTGTTCAGAACTTGATTTAGGTTTCAGTCACTTTCCTCCTCATTTATTTCCTCTTTTGAAAGTGCAACACCTCCATTGCTGGCAACGCAGAGAACACGCTTGGTGTTCTGCCTACTTTCACACCTCTCCACACCTGGCCAATCGTTCTCGAAAGCGGGGGTGACTGTACATTTTTTTGTTTTTTAAGGGGTCAAATAAATTGGGCAAAAGCGAGCCAATTACAAAACCTCATTTTTTCAGACTGTATGCGCAGCATGTCTGAAGGACCATGCAACCAGATTTAAGGGTTCCAAACAAACTTTGAGCAAAATCTTGTCGGACCAGACAAGACAACACTGATGTTTTTAGTTTCTAGCTAACATATAGGTGTTTTCTGAGGACAGTCAGTTCAAATCACTCTGTTGAGTCTAACCTCAGAAGTCCCCAAGTGACCAATACTGATCCAACATCAGAGTTTTCTGATTTCTAGCTCTGAAAGAGTCGTTCATCAATGACAGGCTTTTGCCATGAAAATAATACTTCTAAATTTGTACACTGGCATTCCCCTTTCACTGCTGATGAACCGTTGTGGTCATGATTGGCTCCAGATGTCTGCTTTTTTTAAGCCTTGTCGTCTTCCATGGGTGGCCACGGAGCTGCATGAACACATCGTGGAGGAATACTGGTTTGTGGGCAGACAGACGTGCAAGGAGCAGGTGTATGCTGTAGTGGTGCAGTCCTGGTATTGACCCCCCCTCCCAACCCTCCGCTGTTTAATGACTGTGGTACAACCCTCCACTGTGGCTTTGCCCCAACCCTACTGCCTTTCTGAGCGTTTGAAATGTGCCAGCCAGATGTTCTGGGCTTACACCTGTAGGAGACACAGTCTTTGACGTGGTCTCCGTGGATCTGCGATGAAAACACACACACACACACACACATATATATATACACACACACACACAAACGTAACCACATATGAATGGGCGTGCACACTTCCAGATGTACAAACGTCCATGTGCCCAAAAGATGGATCAGAGGCCAACATGTAGACACACATACATACTGCTCCATCATTAACCCCTCATTCAGCACCGTTCATTCAACCTCAGCTTGGCTCCATTGGGAATTTCAGGACACAGGCGGGGGGGGGTCGGGGCATCCAGTTTATGCCACCCTGGTGCTACACACCTCCTTCCCACGTCTCGCCCTCCCTCTGCCTCCTTTTCTCTTTCGATATTGTGTGCCAGTACACTGTAGGATTTTGTAACTGGAGACTGTCTGTCTGGCTGGTGTAAGCTAATGGAGAAGAGCGAGTGTATGGAGAGGCTATAGGAGAGACAGTCTCCCTTCCTCGCATGCTGCTGTCAGAAAGCATACGGGCCTGATTAACGACAACAGCCACAATAGCTCTTTATGCATTCTCTCCCCACTGCTGGCCCGCTGCCAACTCACCCTCAGGGAGGGAGAGGTATACACACGGTGTGAGGAGTGTGTGTGTGTGTGGCAGAGAGAAAGTGAGGAAGGTGAGGGAGGTAATATGTTCTGAATATGTGTGTGTGTGTGTGTGTGTGTGTGTGTGTGTGTGTGTGTGTGTGTGTGTGTGTGTGTGTGTGTGTGTGTGTGTGTGTGTGTGTGTGTGTGTGTGTGTGTGTGTGTGTGTGTGAGGAAGGTGCGAGGGAGAGCATTCAAAGAGTGCTAAAGACAACAGATGCTACAAATCTAATTCACGACTCCGTCAATCCTCTCTGTGAAATAACATCAAAAATGATAAGTGACCTACTGTGCAGTCTTATATCTACAATGTCCATCAACGACACTCAAATTGACCTCAACGCAACCCTTGTTTTGAGCAGTGAAAGTAGTGGAGACTGTTGTACCAAATATAATTGGGAGTTAGGTGAAAGTGAAAACTTTATGTCTCTTTAAGGTTGTGTTTTGGGTCTCAAGCCTGATGCTGAATACTTGTGGGTGAGTGTTTGTGTGCGTGTGAGTGCATGTGCAAATGTGTGTGTGCGCGGCTAGCTAGCAGCTATCTCCCCTCGCTCCTAACACAGAAAGGTTGAGAAGAGCCAACTTTCATCTCCTCTGCATCATCACAGCCTCTGCATTATTAATGGCCCTGATTACTGTAATCAAAAATTCTTATTTATTTGGAGGAGTCGGAGGAGGGGGAGGAGGGGGAGGAGGCAGCGAGGCCTGGGCTTGTTTCTCCAGACAAAAAACCTTTGGTCTCAAGCTTTAATTTTTCAGAAATAGAGATGCCGCAGTGCCCTATCTTCCCCAAGTTCGGAGCTAAGCTAGTTAGGCGCACATAAACATGCAAATACTGAGGCACAAGCATTCAAACTTTTTCTTTCTCCGTCTTTGAGCATCACATACACTTGTATAAACACACAGCTGCAGTGAGATGCACATGCAGCACACACATAGAAGTAACTGTCAATAATAGCGTCTTAATGAAGACAATCATCGAGACCTCCAGACAGCCAAAACGATAGAAAGCTGAACGTTCTCATCCCTTTCATCTGGTTTTGAGCTTCTCTTCCACCTCCTTCAATAAAGTCTGTCTGTCTCCTTGCCTTCCTTACTCCCCTCCTCCCTTGCTTCCTCCACCATCCACTCCACCCTGTCTAATCTTTCCAGGCACTGCCATTTGCATGCAAATAGTCCATTACCCAGTGGCAGGAGACACAGCCAGGAGCTCACTACTAGGTAATCAAGGACAAAAGAAGTGCAGGAAAGATGCGCGAAAAGAAGGGGAAAAAGAGAGAGAAAGAGAGCAGTGAAAGATCATATAATAATATAAAGAAAGGCACAAAGCCAATTGGCAGACAGAAAAAAGGCGAGGTGAGGCAAGGACAGGTGAAATACAGCGCGACTAGCAGAGAGATGACGTGTTTGAAGAGGTGATTGGAGGAAAGGATCTTTGTAATGTAAAAGTTACGAGTTAAGTTTAAGACTGGAATGAGCAGAGTGCAGCTTTGAGTGTGAGACGGATCAAAGAACATTTTATTGCAGCTTGTCAGCCTGTCAATCTACTGCAGGTTTGTGAAATAAAAACTGGTATACTGAAGTAAGCATCCAGGGGAAATGTTACTCCCTGCATGTTTTGTCTGCATTTTAAACAACAGCTCGCAACAAATAGCTTGACACTTTGGCAGCACCCATAAAGGGCAAATTTGTACCATTTGGAAAAGGTACATTTCAGTAAAATTAAAGGCATATCATGGCGTTTTTCTTTTCTTTCTTTTTTTGCCACTTTGAAGTTAAAACCTCTGTTCCGTATTTGTTCATATTCCCCACAGGTCCTGAGCTTTAGGGTGTTTTGCATGATTGTGAAGGACAAATGTAAAAATATAATAATTCTTCTCAATGTCAAATAATGTCAATGCATCCCTTTTAAGTACAAATATGTCACTTGAGCTGCATTAAGAGTCCCAATGTTACAAACCAAATAAAATACTGGACCCTATATGCTTAGTTGTTTGATTCATTAATTAATTAATGAACAATTTCTTATTGACACAAATATAATTGACAACAATATTATTACAGTTTTTTTCAGGCGCTACCAAGCGTTTGTCCAACCAGTGGTCACATTTTCAAAACTCTAAACACAATTAGCACAGCATCGGTCTTTTGTGGCCATACCATTCACACATTTCCTGTCAATTTCAAACAATATGCAGTCAGTGAACACATTTCCACAATGCTTACATTTTCTTAACAGACAAGCTATACCTCCCAACAAAATTATGGATTGTTTTTGTATTATTTACGAATGTTAACACACAACATCCCACAATGGCAAAAACAATATTCCAAACCTTAGATACAGTCTAAAAACCTCTTCTGCAATGATATCAGTTCTAAAACAATATATCTCAGCTGCTAATAAACAAACAATTGAATAATTGACACACAGCTGATTTATGTTGGGTAAATTGGGCAAACCACAGCTGATTCCAGTCTGGCTTAGACTCAGTGGCATTACTTATACAGTAAAAGGAGGACTTTGAGGAGTCATGTCCCCCCCTTTTTATCTGGGCTTTTTGCCGTTGTTTTTTTGTTCAGAATGCTCTTGTGTGTTTCATGGATATTTTGTTCACTGTAAGCAATACTGTAAAACTTGTTCTGTTCTATCATACTGTAAACAGTATTTATACTGTACCTCCTGTAGTAAACAGTAAAGGGAAAAAAAACAGATTTGGTTTTTACTGGAATGCTTTTGAATGTGTTTTTGAGAAGAAAATTATCCATTTGGCCAATTGTGGTTTGTAGGTGTGAGTCTGTGTTAAGAGTTTAGAAAAAGTATCTGAAGTATGGGTAAGCGCTTGTTAGCGATTGAAAAAAACTGTAATAGAAAAAGCAACAAAAATGCCAAATACGAAATGTGAGGATTTACTGTTTATTTGAACTGTAAATTAGACAAACAAGCAATTTGGGTTCTGAGAAACCTTTTACTATTATGAGACATTTTATAGACTTAAATATCTCAGTCTAATTAATACTAATCATAAAGTACAGCTGAGGGCGGTGGGTTTTTGTGGGTACATTTGATCATAAACTAAAGTATTGGTACTATTTGATAATAAGTAAAATCTTTGACCAGCTGGAAGCATTGAATGAAAAGTAAAAAGCTAATCAAAGTCAGTTGGAGATATGAACGACTGTACAGAGTTTAATGTTAATTCGTCCAAAGGTTTGTTGAGATTCAGTCTGGACTGAAGTAGTTGACAAACTCACAGATTGACTGACATATTTTTACCAACACTAGAATCACAACGTCAGTGTCGCTAAAAATGCCAAATACTTACTGGGTCCACTGCCTTAACTGCCTTGTTTTTGTAATTGTAAACAGAGTATATTTCTGTTAACACCAGGCGCAGATTACAAGCGTTTTAAAACATTAACAGAATTTGAAATGGTGATGCTTCAAACATATAAGGAGAAACTTCTACAATTTTGTAACAAAAAAGTAGAATAATCAAAATTGAAATATACATTACTCGCAGCTCTGGGTACAACGCAACATTTGAATCCTTTATGTTAAAGATTTGTAAAATCTATTCTGAATCCCCACCAAGCAGCTCCTCTTGCAACAAGACATGCAAGTAAAAGCTCGATCAGTCTATTTTGTCAGTTGCATGGAAAATAAGATTGCCTCCTAATTGTGAAAAGATCGCAAACAGATGATGACATCTCAGGGAAATACTTTTAAAAGCCACGGATTACGCTCTGCCACCCCGCGTCGTCCGTCTCTCCGTACCTGTCTGCATAACCCACATAACCTTCTTCATCACCTGTGCAGCTTTTGTTCCACTTCCACACGTCTGCATCCCCCAATGCCTTGTCTCTCTCTTTCGCTCAATAGATGCTGGAAGTAGCTAAACTTCTTATGGGAGAAGAAGTGCATGAACGTCAAAGGAAATGAGCCCCCCGCCGCCACCACCTCCGAACCCCTCCTGTCCCCCCTCCTCCTCTGCGAAGCGGTTGATTGCGGCCCGTTTGATGTCCTAAACGCAGCGTGCTAAGATTTGCTCTCTGTTCCTCGCCGAGCCCGTTTGAAGCTCGGCATGAGCGACACACATTTTCGACGTTACACTCTGCTAAAACGGGCAATTATTTTTTCCCCCCCTTTTTTATGTTTGGCTTTAGAATCGCAGCGCATGAGGAGGGGGTAGTGGGGAGACAGAGAGCGATGACCTGCACCCACACATTCCTCTAACTAAGACGTAAATATGCATGGTGCAAAGACCTTTCTTCTAAGACAGGCACTTTACTGTTTCCTAAACTTTTTTTTTCTGTCACAAGCATTACTGAAATTACACCTCCTGCAGATATCACCACCATGCACCTATTAAGACCCATATATTACTGTCAGTAGGGTTTGGTTGAACCTGCCTCAACCCCTTCTCAGCATCTCTAAGCACTTTCAAGCTTCCCCTGTCGGTCGGTCGTCCTCCGTGATACACGTTTCTGCAAAGGGGTTTTATTCAGTGTACAAAGCGCTGCTGAAGCCGCCGCAGGCTCTCTCCTTTTTACACCCACTAACTACATTGGCTCCAAGACAGTGGCTTAAAAAAAAAGAATAAAAAAAAGCTTTTTCCTTGGACCTGCTCCTCACCCACCCACTCATCTCTATGTGAAGCAAGGTCACCACTCATGTAGGTTTTTCATTTTATAGACAAGAGCTACAGAGATCTCACAGACTCCGCTTTCTCTTTAGCTGCGGGTTCAGCTTGGTTTACATTGGTAACATATGCAAACACACACACGCACGCTCACATGCGCACACCCGAATGTAGATACACACTGAGACACACACTTCTCTCGGAGCTTGGCCTGTGCCCAGCACTGCACTCCCCTTTTATGACCCTTGCTTTATGGTTTATTTAAAAAGTAACAGTCCCTTTATAGGTCATTAAAGAAGGAATAAAAGACAGCAGACAGCCTGCAGTGGATAGAAGAGTGAGCAGACGCCAGGCAGATTGGCTTGAAACACCCACACCCACACACACACACACACAAACAAGTGTATGCAAGGGTGCATCCAAGGCCAAGGGTCTTGACCCTCCTGGTTATATTGGGCAGCTGAACATCATCACTTTACACATTATTACTCTGGCCGTATATTGAGCCATGAAGTGTGTGGGTGAAACAAACGCATGTGCACCACATTTGTACATTTATAGCAATACACAGACAGATTAATTAAACATATAAAGACAGATCAGTAAAGATGTTAATACATGCAAATATGTTGCAAATGCAAGAACACAAACACACACACACATGTGGCCAAGTAGGTGCTCACAGCAAACATCCTGGTAGGCATACATGATTCTCTCTCTCTCTCTCTCTCTCTCTCTCTCTCTCTCACTTTGACCTGTGCGTGATGGCAAAATGGCCATGATTAACTGTACAGAAATGTCAGCCGAGAATAATAGCTGAAATGTAATTACTGAACGAATGCGGTCCATGGAGAGACGAGTAAGACAGAGAGGGAAGGAGAGACAGACCGAGAGAGCAATCATTACATTCATTGAGTGTATTGGGGCGCTGTGTAGTTAGAACAATGTTATCAATACCCAATTTTGTGCACAATTTTCAGTTAATTTATGTGCTGGGATAATTTGTACTTATGTGTGCGTGCACACACATTCACACACACAAAAGTGTTTTGTGTGTTTCCAAAAAGGAATGCGCACATGTTCAAATAACTTGATCTCTGAACTGCTTCCTATATCTTATTAGCTGTATGATTTATTGTGACTCTGCAGTACCAGTAGAATTGCTGGCGAGACTTTCTGGCATCATCCATCTTAATGCATATCTCTGGTGAAATGCATAGATTTGCTGCTTAGATTATGAACTACAGGGACAATAAGTAGTGATAAAATGGAAGTGTTATTTGTATGTTAAGTGTTAGTTCTGTCTCAGACATTTTGCGTTACTATAAATAAATCTCATTCTCGTTTAGTGTAATGTCCTTGGACTGAAGAATGGTGGCGTGCATACGTGCGTAATTGTGTATGGGACAAAGACAGGGGAAGGAACAGTGACTGTGAGCGAGTGTGTACATGTTACATTTAAGAGTGTAAGATGGTACACAATATGCCGAAAAAAGAGGCTTCAGTTTAGAGACTTTTTATACAGAAGAATGATTTGAGCGCTTTCAGGCTGGCACCATTTTTCTGCTGTGTGTGTGTGTGTTGAATCAGTGTGTCCATGTTGAAAATTGCTTGCTTTCAGAAACGGGTTGCAGCGGCCCTCTTCTCTCCCTCTCTCTCTCTCTATATATCAGCTCATCTCCCTCTCATCTAACCGACCACAGAGTGAGGAGAGAGAGGGAGGGCACAGAGAGCAAGGCCATAGTCTTATTAGTGATAATGAGAGAGAGCCACTCTGCCAATTTACATCCGTAATCTGATATTAGCTCCTGCCACCCGCACTGAAGGAGCACACACACACACTTACACACACAAATGTAGACAGGCGAGCACACATTTGCAGGCAGACAGACGTGCACGCACACTCACACACATTTGAAATGAGTTATTCATATTCACGAAAAAGAGCTGAACTGCCTTTGGGTGAAAACTACTGTGCTCCCTGAGGACAAAGGCAATCTGCTCTAAAACCAGATATATCAAAACACATTAGAGACAGAAGGCAATGCTAACTCGCTAACTCACTAACTAGCGAGTTAGCATTATTTCACACTGCAACTGGATTGCATTTATATCCATGCTTGCACTTTAACTCTTGAATGTATTCCAGTATTTGCATCAGGTTTGGAGTACATTTCCTTATTTTTAGTGTTTTCATTCTTGCATGCGTTTGCAAGAATGCATGTGAATGTTCATTTTTCAGTGAGAGGATCTTTGTTTTTATCTATGTAACATTGCACTTTTGATGGCATCTAATATGATGTAGAAATTGTTTCTTTAATCTTTATACCAAAGCCATAGTTTGTGACAACTTATTTAATTCAAGGTCCTTAAAATAATTATGATTTTATTAATGATGGGTTTTCCTACGAAAGTCCAGCAACACTTGTTAATTTCCGCTGGTCTTTTTTCTACAGTCTTTTTTAAATTAACTGGTCCTCACAGAAAAAAAACGTAATGAACATTAACAAAACTACTTGGTTAAGGTTAGACCATTTTTTATTCAAAATATCTATTTCGTAGAATATCTACGAATTACAGTGCATTAGTCATAGGTATAGTGACGAAAGCTGGATGAGAACCACCTGCACTTCTGCAGACAAACACACATACATTAACAAATTCCAATACAGTGCACCACAAATTCATTATAAACATCACACGAACAGCAACACGTGTACGCTCTCATACAAACAAACTCACATTATGAATACATATGAAAATCCCTCCTCAGCCTCTGTTTCTATATCAAGAAACTGGTGGATAAAAGAAAACAGATTCTCTCAGGCGACCCGTCCTGGCAACATGTTCATGAATATTCCATCTACAAATCTCTCAATCACTCTCATTCCCTTGGGTTTCAATTAGATCCAAACCACCCAGAATCTGCTAATTGTCGTACGCATGTATGGCCGGATCCCTACTACCTCTCCGCGGGCTAGAAGGGTGACAGAGCATTATGCAAGCCAGAGGGGGATTTCTAGCTGGAACACCACACACTTAAAACAAACCGTCATGTATAACAGCAACTCTCTGAAATCAATTGCCTCCACTACAGGATGTGGTTTCACTTCTCCATGTCCACATCATTTCAACAGGACTCCCATCAAGCAGTCATGGTTGGCATATGGATCTACACTGCACAGCATTATCAAATAACAGCATTCCTTGCTCTAATCAATTTACTCATCTCCCCGAGCTTTGAAAAGCACATTTTGCTTGAGGCGAATGAAGTGGAATTATAATTGTCATACAGGTGTGCCGCTATCTGTAAATTATTTGACAAACTGTCATCTGTTTGCAGTTCTTCTAATAAGGGAAAATGAGGCGACAAATATACGATTCAAATATGTTGCACATTTATTGAAGAAAGGTATTGAGGCAAGTTCAAGGCTTTTAAATACAGATAGCAAGCAATTAAAAGCCAGTTTGAATGTGTATTGCGTGTAGGCAAGAGCTGTTTGCCATTATGTGTTTGAATAAATATGCCGGTGTTTGCATGCTGCCTGTTGCCCCATCAGTTATTGCCTCGCCTTTCAGGTGTGATTAAGAGTTGGTCACAATGAACAATCCAAATACTTTGACATCCAAGTCAGCAGCATAACTACAAAGAATAAAAAAAAAACTAAAAGACATTAGTGTGAGGATATTATACAGTATGATTTCAGTGTATTATCTGTTTCACTGAGAGTGTGCATTTGTTTCTCTTGGAGAATGTGAGCCAAAACTGACTCAAACATTGAAAAGCAGTGCTTGAAAAAGAGCTAAAAGGATAACTTGGTATATCAATTGCGATATTGACAGAAACATCAGAAACTACTTGATGAATTCTTCAAGTAAAAATGGCAAACACAACACAACAAACAAACCCTGTACCCGCCTGTCTAATGTGAGGATTTGCTGCTTTTCTCCATCTTGTACGATAGTAAACTGATTTTTATGCCATTTTATCGATCAAACAATTTCTTTCTAATTCATATATCAATGCAATTCACTTTTGTAGGAATGTAAAGCCTTTTAAGTGATGCTGCCACTTATTCTCAAGACTGAAGAAGACCCCTTTCAACCCAAGAGCTCACATCTTGGAGGTATTCCAGCATCCTGTCAGCTTTCATCTTATTGCATTTATTTTGGACCACGTAAATATGAAATATGTGGATAGAGATGTCTAGTCATCCGTCAGCATGCTGAGTCAGAGTCTGGCTCCAAATTTGGATATCCATCATGTAAGAGAGAAAAACACATTAATTGGATTTAAAACAAATATAATATCGTTTGAATGATGGTGCATAACTTTGGGGCTCTTGCTCGACCAAAAGGCAACTACCAGCTGAACTCCTGATGTTGTAATTACTTTCAAGCTAATCAAACGGGGTCTTTTCCTTTTAACGCGGATGTCACATTTTGGAATAATCTTATGGACCTTCTGGCCTTTCAGTTTTCACTCATATTGGTCATAATGGGAACCTGTGACCTCCAAATGTGTCCTAATCTAACACTCCTAGTTCTACAGCTTCCTTTTAACATTAACCCTCGCTGCATTGACCTTACTTAGTGTCTCAAAGTGCATAAACCCTCTTACCATCCAGCGTGGAGGAACATACAGCCAGCCTAAGCAGTGTGCCTGTGAGTGCACTGCATTTTGACTGAGGGTGACTTCTACTTCTCTATTTCAATATTGTGCATGCCGTCTCCCCTGCACACTGCCAATGTACTGTACCACACACTCTTTCTCGCCAATTACCTGTCTGCATCTCTCCGTCCGTGTTGTGTGATTGAGAGAGGGTGTGAGAGGAAGCCAAAGGGAGGCTGTGTACGTGTGTGTGTTTATTTGTGTGTGTGTGTGTGTGTGTGTGTGTGTGTGTGTGTGTGTGTGTGTGTGTGTGTGAGCATACCTATATATGAGAGTGCATGTGTGCACGTGTACGTGCATGTGTGTGTGTGTGTGTGTGTGTGAGAGAGAGAGAGAAAATGTGTGTCTGCGTCTCATTCTTCTCTGTTTCCCCTCCGGATCTCATGTATAATTTATGACACTCATGAATATGCTAATTAGTCAGTGTGCAGGGAGAGGTGAGAGGGCTTCCCCTATTCTATTCTTACATTCGTCTGATGAGAGAGAAAAAGAGAGAAAGATGGAAAAGAGAGAGAGGGAGAGAGAGGGAGAACAGGGAGAAGCTGGGAAAGTGTGTGTTGCTGCGGGAGAGGAAAGGGAGTAAGTGAAAGAGGGGGAAAGACGAAGGGCAGAGAAGGGAAACGCTGGAAGGAGAGAATGTGGAAATACATTTATGAAATCCCGGGCGTTCGACAAATAAGCATTGTGGCAATATGGACGGTGGCGAGCCCATGTTGTGCTATATTGTGTTGGAGACAAATGAATCACCCATGCTGAGGGGACGTGGCGAGGCAAAATTGGAAGAGGTAGTGAGAGAAAGTGGGAGATGAGAGGGAAAAAAGGGAGATAGAGTTGTCCTTGTTCCATCAGCATTTCAGTCGCGTTTGTGAAAGGCTAGACAGGCAGGCAAATAGGGCCGTTATTCCAGTTTCAATTGCTTCTCCCATAAATAGATGATAGGTGCCAAGTTTCTGAAGAGATGCTGAAAAACACCCTTCCGAGTATCGTTCTAGACAAAAGGCAAAACGAGGGTGATGCAAGCCGCGAGCACTAATCAGATAAATTGCAGAGAAAGAGAGGTAGAAGGTAGAGCGATTAATCCAGTAGCTAACAAACTAGCAAACTAGACATCAAACGCTTCGTCTTCAAAGTTGCGTAACATGAAAAACCCTTTAAACCACATCAAAACCCTCACAGACAGCTGAGGGAAGATCTCACTCTCCTTTCTTCTCTCGTTCTCTTGAACTCTCTGTCAGTCTATCTGCAAGCCTCCCCCCTCTCTCTCCCTCTCTCTCTCTCTCGCTGTCTTCTCATCTCACACTCAACCTCTCTCTCTCTCTCTCTCTTTCTGTCTGTCTTCTTGGCTCACATTCAACCTCTCTCGCTCTCTCTCATCCATGTGTCTCTCTTCTTTTTTCTCTCTCTCTCTCCTCCACTATCTCCCCTCTGGAGTTCAATCATGAGGGTGAGTCTCATGTGAAATAGTGCATGACATGCAATGTGTGTGTGTGTGTGTGTGTGTGTTTGTACATGCACGCCAGCGTGTGCACAATGTTTGCATGAATGCATGCAGTTGAGTTTTTGCATGTGTGTGTTTGAAGAAAAAATGTGTGCGCGTGCTGTCTTCCCTCCTGGCACCCTCTGGGTAGAGAGAGCATTCCAGCGGGCAGCTCATGATTCAGCATCTGTCGCCCAGCTTATGTAAGAGAGCAGACACACTGACTGACTGAGTTACCTGACTGACTGGATGGATGAATTAATGGCTGAGTTACTGACTGACTGACCAACTGACTCAGTGAACAAACTGACGGATTTACTAACTTTCAAACTGATGGAAAAAAACTGGCTGACTTGACTGATTGATTAGCTGCCTATTATAGAATAACAAGCAAAACACCTTTAGAGTATTGAAACTTTCAAAGACACATAAACACTTCAATCAATACAAAATATTCTAACAGTCAGAAAGAAACACATAATTAACAACTGAGTAAATGCAGAACAGAGCACACTGGAGCAGACTTACTGTGTTCAGACATGAATGCAAAGCCCATTTTAAAGGCAGCATATTTGCATGCAAAGTCTATGGGAAAATGCGATTAGGCGCAAATATGCCCAAGCAAGGACGCGTCCGCGCAAGTAAATTTTTTTTTGAATTGAACAAAAAAATGGGCATGTATCCTGGGGCTTTATGAATCAGCCTTGTTAACTTCCAGAGATGAGGGGAATACAAACTATGAATACACTTTCACTGCTGAGGTGTCCTGGTTACCCTCTCTCTTTCTACATTTCAATCTGAACACTGCCAACTATCAAATAAAAAAGTCAGTTGCATAGCTAGTCAACCCTAGAATTCCTGTGAGAATTAATTCTGATGCGTTTCTCTACCAAAACAGAAATCCTTTAAAAAAAACAAAAAACTGTTTGTCTCCCAAATGTATGCTGGGATTTGCGAGCAAAGAGGTAAGAAAATTCAGGGAAAATGCAAAATGGTAAAACTCTGCAGAGAGAGTTGGAGGAGAGTGAGCTACACACGAGTGTAGAGGAAGACCAGGTAAGCTGTGGCTCTGCACCCAAACCCTTATTTGGATCATAATATAAAACCCACTCCCTTGCAAAAAAGACCACATTATTTTACAGTTTTCTTTCTGGATTTGTCCCCCAGCTGTGATGAGAAACTATTCTTTAAACACCACACACTGTAGTGTTTTATCTCCCGACGGTCAACGCCAGTTGGCAAAGACTGAAATGCATTTGGTCCAACTTGATCGGCTTAGGATCCAACTGTAATCTAATGTTTGGGCTTTCCTTTACTGACCATCTAATTGACTCACCAGCTCGGTGATGCTGACCAACTAAGCATCATGCTCCGGACATTACAGCTGTCAGGCCGACTGACTCCATGACTCACTGAAGCTGGATGACTGATAGGTATGCTGGCTGCCTGGATGTCTGATTAAACATCTGATTGGCTGGCTGCCTGTCTGGCTGGCTGGAGTCAGGCGAGCAACACCGAGAGAGTAAGAAGAGACGGGAGCACAGAGGCAAACCTCTGTTCATTACAGTAAACTTGGAGAGGCAGTGGTGACAGGCTGAGAGAGAGTGCAGAGACGGGAAGAAATTGAGAGTGGCGTGAATACCCCATGCAAATATATGCAGTTACCTAGATGGCCTGCTCCTTATACAGACACAATAGAATAGCATCACAAACACAAAATGGAGTGCAGCAGGTAAATACACACTCACACGGAGAAAATAAAGCATTCACAGTGGAGGTGCACATGCGCACATGCGTGTGAGAGGGTTTTTATCTCAGGCTGGAGGTTGTCAGTGGCCGGGAGCAGAGAGGACAGAGTGGACAGAGGGGAAGAGTGAAATTGTGTGTCTACTTGTGTGAGAGAAAGCAAAAAGAAAGAGTAAGAAAGAAAGATCAACAAGAAATGGAAAATGCCGAAGGAAACTGGAAAGAGGAGATGGCGTTCAGCAGCGTGACCTTCAGTGTCTGGCTGAGGGGAGGATCAACCTCTGGGAGACATGGGTATCTTGGCAAAGTCACCCTTACACAGGGCTCACTGGCAGACGGGGTCAGGCCAAACACACACACACACACACACACGCACGCACACACGCACGCACGCACACCCACGCACACACACTCACAGAAGCACCTCACACCTAGAGCCAGCCTGCAGCAGATACTCGCCAATAGATATGAGGTGCAATAACACCCAATGTGAGTGGGTTCCTCTCGTCGCTTTACAAAAGAACACACCTCCAACAACAACACGCGCACACATGTACACGGTGCGCTCTCCAATTCGCACATCTCACTTTAGTGGCCACAAACAGAGGGAGGAGGAGGACTGAAAGTAGAGGAGGAGGGGGTGACAGCGAAGAGAGAGAGAGTGAGAGAGAGAGAGAGAGAGAGGTGTCGCCTCTCCTCACTGATCCCCTATGCTAAGAGGGATTTGCATACATTTTTAATCAAAGCAAATTAGATCATAACCAAATTAAATCACGCTTTCCAACCGCCCCCTTCTCTGTCTGCCTCCTGTTCCATCCACCCACCTATTCCTCATCATTTAATTATAGTCACTAATAGGTATGGTTAGACAAAAAAAAACTCTGCACACATTGCTAATTAACAAAAATATATGTGGAATATGGCTTTGTATCCGTTAAATTTAATATGTATATATTCAATTTAACGGATACATTATATATATATATATATATATATATATATATATATATATATATATCCATCTCATATTTTAACATGCAGTAGGCAAAACTAGTTTTACATTAGCCGTCTTTGCAGTGTTCAGTGTCTACTGTCGAACGTGTACCGACAAACACATAACAATAAATCAAATTGAAACACACACACACACATACACACACAAGCAAGTATGCACATTGGCTAACAAACCAGTCACCCACCACAGAAACTAGACACCTCCTCCTACATTCCTCTCTACACCCTATGCTGCTTAACAGATTGGTATCGGCCCCCATTGCTGGCTATTGTCCATTACACAATGACTTCCTACTGTTGTCAGATAACTCAATCACAACCGTACTATTGGCAATCATCATGAGATCCACCTCTTCACTCATCCAAACCCTTTGCCACAAACACAGTTTGTCACGATTTGATCCCAGACGAAAAATAAATCCTTGCGCACACATCTAACTGCACAAGCATGAGCAGGTTCATACACACACACAGTGCACACGTGCAGTCTGTTCTTTCTTTCGCTGTCACACACACACACACGCACACGCACACGCACACGCACACACTTATACAGGTGCCTACAGGCCTATTTGAGATGCAGACTCTCGTGTCCCAGTAAATGATATTAAAAGTCATATCATGAATAAATCAGCAGGCAGGGCCCCAACGTCTCCTCCATGACACTTTCACATACAGTAGACAGAGGGAGAGGAAGACAGAGAGGGAGGCACAAGGATGCATCACGCAGAGCACAGTGCAGACAAACACACTGAATGCACTCATACTGTAAAAAAAAAACGTATTTTGTTTTGTCTGACAACTGGTTGAAAACCACAAGATATCCAGTTTACTGTCATAATAAAGGCCCTGTGATAGACTGGCAACTTGTCCAGGTGAACCCTGCCTTCGCCCAATACACAGCTGGGATCGGCTCCAGTGCCCCGCGACCCTAAACAGGATAAGCAGTTCAGATAATGAATGGATGACTGGATGCCATAATAAGGCAACCCAATCAACAAGCAGGAACTATGAATTATTAAAATTTAGCTTGAAAATCACAATTATTTAGCTTCAACAATTGTGCTTGCAAAGCACCTCATACCACTGCTTTAGCTTGTGATAGAATATTGAAATATATACAGTATATATGTGTGTGTGTGTGTGTGTGTGTGTGTGTATGTTCCAACCGGCAGTAGTTTAGTATCAAAACACGGGTTTGTATGAGTCAAGCTTAAAAAAAAAAGACATCTATGTTGAGTCTGCCAAAAGATTCATTAACAAGTTAAACTCACCTGGAGACCGGCTCCTGCTGCTTTAAGCCATTTTTGAGTTCCATTAAGATGAAGGTCCTGGAGGCACTTTTGGCCCATTTCAGTTCTGACCTGAGGGAGAAATATGAGACACAAATCCGGGGGCTATAAACAGTCATTTCCACAGTATATTTAAAAAGAGCACAAACACTTAAGAGGCCTTGTAGATTAAAGAAGGGGGAACGGCGGGGGGGGGGGGGGGGGGGCATTTTAAATGTGAGCGCTGACTCCAATGCTTAAGGGCGTGATTAGCAAAATGTTTCTAACACCTCGCAGCAGAGGTTTCATATAGAAGTGTTTAGTCTCAGTCTTACTACATTTTGGACTGGCTTCAGAGGAGATGTTCATTGTTGTGTCAACAGTTAACATTTCAGAGATTCATTTTGTGGTTAACAGTCGCTAAATCCAGTTTCTTACCAGTCCAATAAAGATCACGGCAACTGTGCATCCACGTGTTGTTTTTTCTCCTCCCTGGTCATTGTAACCTGTGAGGTACATGGTGGGTAGTTCAGGGCACCTGGGAATGTGTAGAAGCCCCAGCAAATGCACGCTTTTAACTTATTTTTCTTGTTTGTTCATTTTGATTTGCATCCAGAAGTGCATATGCTATAACTGTTTACCCCTTTAAGTAAATGATTGGACATACTATGCAATCTGATATGACAGACACTGTGCATTGCATTCATCAGTGTGATCATGTTCATGTAAATAAAACAATGTACTGGCATTAAAAAAAAGTACTGACCAAGTTATTTTTAGCTGCAAAAAAAAGCGACTTGTTCCCAAATATAGTTCTGATTGCATCTTTAATTTGTGCCGGCGCTGAATATGAATGCTTTTCCTGGTTTGTCATTTCAGGAGAGATTGGCTTTTCAGGTGATAAATTACTTGTGAAACAACTGCAACACTCCTGGTTTACTTTGCGGCTTTATTATGCATCATAATGTATGCTGTCAGGTCCAGTTTTTTGTTTTAGTGTGTCCACGTGGGTGTTAGGTCTCAAATGATGAGCGTCAGGTGAGTATAAACTGAGCATTTTGTTGTTGCTTGGTTACACTCGTGAAATAAGTTGTTTCCTCTGTCAACACCTAGGTGGTGTTTTCAATTGGCTCTAAATTGTCTTCATTACAGAAAATATGATGAATTTATTCCATCAGTACAAATGTGATAGGCCAAGTAAAAGTACTACATGTACCTCTAGCTCACTTTCTATACGTATAGCAGTTACAGAATATTGCAGCAAACATCTGAGATGCTTGAGAGAAGAAGTAGAGGAGTCCATCGGGAGATATGTGTACTGTATGGTAATGTGTGTGTGTGTGTGTGTGTGTGTGTGTAAAAGAGAGAGAGTGTTGAGTGGCGTAGAGAGCAGGGAGTCGGCTGATGGGCAAAGGCATTCTGCCTGCAGGTTCAATCTGCCCGCGAGTCAGGCATCAAACTTTCACATCCACACATCAATTATTCAGCTCTCCACATTGTCAGAGTGTTAGCATGCCACAGTGGCAGACGACAAACCTGGGTGAGGAGGGAGAAGGAAATCGGAGAACAGGGGAGGGAGGGAGACAGAGGGGAGGGTGAGGCTGATGATTCCAGAGATGGATGGAGAGACTGTGGCCCGTATAAAAGAAGACACAGGGGAGGTTGAAGGGCCACAAAAGAAAAAGACTGAAAAATAGAGGAAAGTGGAGAGGAGTGACTTTTGGAGAAGCCGTGTATATCACTTTGGAGGTGAGACATTATAGCTGACTGTCTAACTACCCAGGCTTACCAAGACGTAACTATATTAACATTTACTGCATTTATCATTTTACTGAGTCGTTTCTTTTTACGCATTGCCATTTTGACGTTTTATTGGGGCGGAACATGATTCATTCAGTGTATGTGCACATTACGACAGCGCTGGTGGACCACATATCTTATAATGTGTAATGGTCGTCACAAGCTGCACCACAGTTTGCCTGAAAGTGAACTGACACCAGGAGGCATAGCGAGAAAACACTCAACTAACACTGCAGAGGCGCACTGAAGGTTCAGTTACCAAAATCTGCTGGTTAAATGCTGCATTCATGTCGTATTGGAGTTCATCACAATTGGGAAACTCTTGGGAATGCTCTGATGTGACCAATACATTTAAAAGTCAAGAAAGTCGCAGTTTTTAGTATTATTTTGTTTTGTGAGAACTAAATCTCTTGTCTTGCACGATGTACATCTCCAACACCAACATGGCCGACACCTTGGTTTGCTCGCTGGCTACAGAACTTAGCAATAGTCCACGCACACATGTTGTCATCTTACCTCAGCTGGAAAGCAAAATGAGCAAGACCCGATGCTCAGGTGAAAACATCCCGGTACGAAACCCAAAGGCTTTTGAGTGTGTAATTATGTGGTACTTCAACAGTTTTACGACAATGTGACTTTCTTCACTTGCAAAATCATCCTTTAGGTTGACAAACATCATACGTGTAATGCATGCCACAATTAAAAAACAGGATCAACAAATGTGTCTCTTGCTGACTTCCCTCTCTTTATACTTAACAGACAAACCTCTCCTATGTTTCTGCACCAAAAAATGGGCCTTTTCACCCATTAATATTATATTAGATGCAACTGTTCTTTACATCCAGATGTCAAGGTATCCAGAGGAATATTAGGTTAATGCTTAAATGTGATAACCACGGTAAGTGTGCTAGCCTCATGGCTTAACAGATGTAGTCTGCATAGTCCACCCACACAGGTGTCTTTCCTTATATTGTATGGTTAGACCCTGGACTGTACAGTGTGTTCAAACTGCTCCCACACTTTCCTGTTGGTTTCGTTGCACCTGTTAGGCCTGGACAACTAACACTGTTATTGCTCCCATTGGTTTTTGGAGTTTTGTCACAAGAATTAATTCCCAGCGCAGATGCATACTGTACAAGAGTATTTAAGCCGTATATGTATTCACCTTTTGAAGATGTGCTGAATGTAACGGATAGATAGATAGATAGATAGATAGATAGATAGATAGATAGATAGATGGATAGATGGATAGATGGATAGATAGATAGATAGATAGATAGATAGATAGATAGATAGATAGATAGATAGATAGATAGATAGATAGATAGATAGATAGATAGATATATTCTTAAGTAGGCTAACTGCTGCTGTAATAAAAACGTTTATTTTTAAAATGTTTATTTATATCTACAACAAAACAACAGAGCATATTAAATTAGGAAATTAACCTTATTAGAGTAGAGCCACCCATTTTTCAGCCAAAATTGTGAATGCTTTTTATCTCATATTAAATCCCGATTATCTCCTCATTCACAAGGTGTATTTGAAATTTTTTAAAAGCTATAATATACAGAAAACCCTTGTGAAGATAGATAATAAGGTCATATATGTGTTATGTGTTAGTGGTATATTGGTTTATGATAGTACACAGATTTTGTATTTCTTTTTAAATGTATTTTTATTATCTTAAATATATCAACGAACACTTTTTATTTAAATACGAAATAGCTCAATATTATAGGAGTATCTGTGTGATCTTTGATTGAGTGAAGTTAAGTATTTTTAATAATTACTTTAGTTCAGACATGTCGAGAACTCATGTCAACTCCGCTCAAGCTAGAAAGTTCCCACAGTCCTCAGTGGTCCCTGAACGGGCCTCGTTTCACTGCAGCAGGGTGTTCCTTGGCCTTTGCTGTGAGGAGGTAGCAGGAAGGCCTGGAATATTCATATTTCAGCCATAAGTAAGTACATTTTCATGTTTTTTGCTGGACACAAATTACATTCTTGTGCGTATCTTTGCGACGCTTTGTGTGAGTGGAATGGTTTTCTCTGGTATTGGCGAGCTCTGTAGGCTCTAAGGATGCCAAAACCGTTTAGCCGACTAGCTAGTTCCTATTTATTTTTTTATCAGCATTTTTTCAAAACTCGGGGTGCATTTTGAGTCAATTTGGGGGTCATTTTGAGTGACTTTGAGTCATTCTTATGGTTTATGTTTATATTTATTGTGTAATAGTGTTATACACATGACACAATTAACTTAAGTGTATATAAGTATGTATTTACAGCATACTGCAACATACAGTATTTAAATAAAACTGTTTTGAAAAATGAGTAAAAGAGGAAGAGAGCATACAGAGGAATGTAAACAATAAATTGAAGGAAAGTTGAAAGAGACAGAAGATAAAGAGGAGAAAATGGAAAAGCACCACATCATTTGGCCCTCTTTTGCTGAATGTCTCCTCCCGTGCCCAACTTTCTCCTGTGGCTCATTCAACTTTTCACACTCACCTGTAAAGAAAAGTATGGCTGATTTGGTCTCTCACAAATTATAATGTGACATTTGGTGGAAAACGCATTGCAGATGCCAATGAGGGAGATAATGAGATTTAAAGGGGCCTCGCACAGCTGGAGTGGTCCAGAATGGTTTTCCACTGCTCCACAATCGACTGCAGGCTGACCCCGGTGTCAGCTTTTGTCACTTATCATCTGGAAAAGGGCAAAACTGAGCACAGGCACTCCATCGAAACTAAGATCTTTTATTTCCTGACAGGATGAGCTGCTTCTCTGAGCTACACCCCGAAATGTTCCACAGTGCAGTTTGAGAACGACGCCAGGCTTTTCAGCTGATCACGCACAAACACACGTGTACTCTAACAGTCAAGAGCATCTGCACATGAGAGCACACACACACAGCATGCGCTCACACACTCGCACACTTTTCCCACTTGTGTGTGAGCCATCGGAGAGAGCAGGGAGACGACTGACAGCCAAGGCAAAGTGCTGATGGTAAGCAACATTCTCCTGGAAGTCTCGAAAGCCGGGACAGGAGGTGTGTTTGTGTGTGTGTGTGTGTGTGTGTGTGTGTGTGTGTTTGTCAGAGTTTCACCCACAGGCAGAGCTTTACATTTATCAAAGTTTTTTCGACTTCTTTCGATACATTTATTGCCATTATATTTTGTATAATTTTCATATAACATTTTCAAATAGCTGCTGGATTTCATTTGAACTAAATCAACTGACTAAATGTATTTGATCCGAATCTAAGAAAAGAATAAGCAGAAAGATGTAATGCAATCGCAACCACAAGATGAGCAAAATAATAAAAAAGAAAGACAGGAATAAGAGAGTGGGTGATTGAAAGATATAAAAAGTTGTATTGTAATTCCACAGTGACTATGGTTGTGTTGTGCTTGTTGTGGATCCCCTAAACGGGCCTCCATCCGTGCTCTACCATTGGCCATTAAATATCTCCTCCGAAGCTGCAGGGCACGTTATTGACCTCTCCATCCCCGTGCTCCCTCTAAAGACACACAAACACACATACAAGTTTGTATAATTACACTTAGACTTAGACTAACCTCTAACCCTGACCTCCGCTCACTACACTACACACATGATGATAAGGTCAAGCTCCTGCTGGATAATAGACTCCAAACAAGTTTTTCTGAACAGATTGGGTGAGTCAGTGTGGAGGCCTGTTTGATAACCTAACTGATCTGTGGGTGTCTCCATTGAATTGCCTTCCTGGACCCCTGACCTTGTTTGTAAAGCCAAGTTGTTCAAATCTGATTTTCCAATGTTTTTAAACTGACATGTTTCAACAACATCAGTGCATAGCAACTGTATTGTGGTTTATGTGAGACAAATAGTTTGAGGAAATACACTTTTTTCGTTTTCTTGCTAAGTTTGATGAGATGATCCATGCAACCCTAATAGATGTGCTATTCATTTGTAGCTGCAGCCGGTTAGGTTAGCTTAGCACAAGCAGTGGAAGAGGGAAACAGTGAACCTGGCTCGGTCCAGATGTTACAAAAGATCCATCCAGCACCTCTCAAGCTCACGACATACATTAACATCTTTAATTTGTACAAAAAGCAAAGTGTACAAACAGCACTCTTACTGGGGGTTACGGGCCGGATATTTTCAATGTCTAGGTAACATCCGCTAGTTTATGCACATAACCCCCTGTTAAACTCAGACTAATTGTTTCCAGTTTGTGCCAAGCTAAGCTAACCGACTGCTATGTCTGCTTCATATTTATGTCATACAGGCATGATAGTATTACATTCCGCATAAATCTCAGCATAAAGTGAATAAGTTTTATTTCCCAAAACCTCAAACTATCCCTTTAAGGAAGGATCATGGTTTCAGTTAAAAAGCCAAGATGAATTAGTGGTCTGGCTCTTGGGCATGGAATTCAGACACATTACACACCTATCCACTTCCCTGACCTCCACGACCTTTCTTTCCACCTTGCTGCATAACAGACCAACTACTTCCAGCACTGTGAATGCACTGTGGCATTGGATGAGAAATGCTAGCGGCAGATTCAATATGAACATCACTACTATGGAAACTGGGCCAGTGTCCTCATACAAAAGGACAGATTTGCAACCAAAACAATATGTGGCATTTTTGTGTGATTGTGGCTGGCGGTCACAGTGTGAAAAGTTTCCCACCGCCTGTATTTGCCACCCACTACACTGTCACCTAACTTGGTCCACAATGTTGTGAGAATTTTGACTTCATCCTTTGGATCGTATGTTTCCGGTTTACTACTTCCTCTCTCACCACATTGTTGCCCACCATGACTCCTCGCCACCATGATGCCCCTTCTGATGTGGAATGTTGAACTCGGAAACTAAAAGAAAAAAACCTAACCACAACCTCAACCTCTACTTAGAAATAAAATAGTCCCCAAGTAAGGGGAACTTTGTTTTTGACTTCTCATATTTCTCTACTTGACCCCCGTCTGGATGTTTTGTGATTACAAGACTACAAACTCAGAAAAGCAAGCAAGACCACACACATAGAACCATATAAGTCTTCTCTCTTTTTCTCATGTTCAGATAATAACAATCCTATACATTCACTTTAGCCTCTTCCCTTTGTCTCACACACACTGACCGACTAGGCTGACCGATCATGTCCGTTGGACCATCCCTGATATACCTAGTGTGCAGCGGGGCATGTGCATGCCAACACGCCGTCTGCATGCAATCTTGATCTCGAGTCACTCAAGCAGGCAGACAGAGGACATGAGGAATAGGTGGAGAGAAAAGGGAGAGCGAGAGGGGGCCCACCACAGAGATCATCTATATTTCATAGACCTCTCAATTAGTGTCGGTGTTCACTGGTGGGAGGTTGGGGAGCAGTCCCTGTCTACTTGGCCTGCTCGCCTGTTAATGCCTGGCCCGTACCATTGCACCCCTTACCTTCCCCCTCCTGCCCTGTACACAATAGGAGGTCTGATTTAAGTTCACTTCGGGGCTTTTCAAATCATAATGAACGAGATGCCATTGGGGATTCCTGACAGTTTGATCTGATATAATTTCCTAAATGTGATAATGGTGTTATTCTAAATGTGCAAACATGGAAGATACATTTAAAAAAAAAAAAAGTCCCATGGGATGCCGCGTTCAAGTCAGACGTTCACATTAATCATGGTTTTCACGGTGCACAGATGGTGAGGTAGGCTTGTCATAAAACATTAAATGGTGGCAAAACATGTGTAAACCTGCATCAAAAATAACAATCCCAGATTAGCCCCTCTGCATATTTTCAAATCTCATTATCGTAAGACTTAGATGATGTGTAAATTTATAGTTCAAGGTACGAGAAGCTGAACATTTTTGGGTGATGTAGAATAGTTCAAATTATCTGGATTAGCACCCCCTACCACTACCCTTCTAAGTATACCTCTTATGTCAACATCCCACCTCCAAGACTGTGAGGATAGTTACGTCATTTTACCATCAGAGCCAGACTGCTCGACTCATTCATTGGAGCAATCCTTCCTGATCCTATTAGACCCTATGAATAACATACTACATTATTTCTACTAATTATTTGATTTATACTGACTGACAAACCATTATATATTGTAAGTGGCAGCTTTAGGCAACAGTGCCATGCGTTTAAGCATGCTGAGGTTAATAGCTTTTTGTGATTTCAAATCCAACCACGCCATGTCTTTCAAATTTAAATGGTAATAGGAAGCTGCTAAGATCACATGTTGCTGTAAGAAATCCCAGCTGGTGACTTTGGCATAGGTTAAGAGACACGCGAAGAACAATAATGATGGAAATCGTGTAACACAGAAAAGTCCCCCAGCTCATCCGCGGGCACCCAGGACGCTTCATGCCACCCACCTCAAACAGCACTTGAAACCGACACGAGAACAAAGGTGGAACAATCCTGTATTTGGGCTATTTTTGTAATATTGTGGCTTTGTGGTTGCACACACTGCCAGTGATCCAAAGTGCAAGACGTTTATGCAGCGGCTTGCAAACGGTTGAGTTTCAGTATTTGGTCAGACATGTTTCAGGTTTGTTTTTATGTTTTTTTGTGGACCAAAAACGATTCGCAGGAAAATTTGCGAGTCACGGCTCTCACATGCTCATGAACTGGAGGCAAGTATGGTATTCATTTTAAATAGTCAAAAAGTGGAAATGATCTCATTTGCACACCCCGGTTTGCATGTTGCAAATTTGATGCAACATGCCCGGGAAAGTTCTTGTTGGTTATGGGATTTTCATAATTTTTGCTCCAGTGGTCTCTTCATATCAGGTTGGGCCCAGCATTGCTTTTTGGGGCATTGCTTTTTTCCAGTTTATACTTCAAGTTACTGGTTTGTGGTCTAATTCCATTTAACGATGAGAGAATATGTTGGATGGTGGAGAGGCCCGGACTAATGAAGCAACATTTCTGTACGTTCACATGTACACTAGCATCCTGGTTATTATTCTTCTCTTGTCTTCAAATAAACTGGCTCGGTGCTGCATGTTACACTATCTACTGGATTTAGCTCCTCTATCTCTAGCATTGGAAAACAAGAGCTCAAAGAGAAACCCAATTTATCCACCACATTTTCACAGCTTCACTTTCACTTCAGCATGAAGATTATCATTATATCATCTGTCGTAACATTTTTTTTTCTGAGTAAGTATTACATTACTCCAATCACCTGTGCAGAGAGTAGATAGTGCCTAAATAGTGTATATACTGTATATATATATATATATATATATATATATATATATCCCACAGTGTCCCAGTTTCTATTTGAGCAATCCAGCCAATATTTTGGGTGTCTCAAATCAGGGTTACGATTTTATTCAGGTTTCTGAGATTAAAAAACACAGAGCAGAGTCTATTTTCTGTCATGTACTGTAAAATATGTACTCACACATTTGACTTTAAGCATTATGTTCTATCTCAGCAAGCCCTGCTTTTTGCCATCTCCATGAGGGGAATCTACTCTGTCTTCCCTTTTCCTCTCGTTCTCCTTCTTAACCCAGCTGGAAGCTCCAGCTGCTAGGTTATGGCTTGTCTGATGCTCCCCTGTGGCTCATTTAACCACTGAAGGAGCAGAGGAGGGAGAGGAGAGGAGGGGGTGGGGGGGGGGGGGGAGAGGAGAGGAGAGGAGGGGAGAGGAGGGGAGGGGATGGGATGGGAGAGGAGAGTAGGGGAGAGGAGAGGAAGGGATGGGAGAGGAGAGGAACAATGGAAGGCTTTGGTCAAAAGATATGAATGATTACATTTACATGCACATAAGAAACTTGATTATTGGGTGAAATCGGGTTACTGTGCCCATGAAAACTGATTATTTTAACTTTTCTGTGGTAGTCAGACTTTGGACTCAATCACTTTGGGTCCAAGGACACATGGCTGCAGGTAATGACGTTGCCTTTCATCCCGCCGCTGCTGCACAGTGAAACTCTTCCTGGCTGAAGTTTAATATACACATTTACTTAAAAAAAATCCCTGTTAGGCATAATGGGCTAAAAAATATCTGGTTTCTCCAGTAAAAATCCATCATTGTAACCATCTCTGTATTCATCCTTTACCCTCATTTAGCAAACTATGTTACTGGTGATGTGGCATTCAAGACAATTTGCAGACAGCTGAGACTATCCAGGTAACTAAAGTGCACTGAATGAGAAAGAGAGAGGGCAAGTGGTCTCTGAAGAGAGAGATAAATATTGTGAGTAGTTGGGCTGGGAGAAAAGGGAGTGCAGTGCTAGAGTTTACTCTTAGTTAAATTGGTGGCCATGGGGGTTAAAGGTCAAACCTAAAGGCCAATAGTGATTGGTTCCCCTGAGGAAGGTCACAACACAGATCTGCCCTTAAGCTCATCCATGCATTTCCTTTCCCTCGTTCTCTGTCTATACACACACTGCAGAGCGACCTTGAGAAAGCCTGCTTAGTTTCTTGCTTTTCCTTTTTTGTGTGTTACAATCCTTCCCCCTAACTCACCGAACAATTGCTGCTCTGGGAAGCTCAGAAATAAAGGAATCTCAATTTCTGCTTTGTGAAGAGGCCCGGTGCTCTGGCATAGGAGATTGTGTGTGTGTGTGTGTGTGTGTGTATGTGTGTGTGTGTGTGTGTGTGTGGGTTAGGTTAGGTTAGGTTAGGGCCCCATCTTTTTTCAGTGAGCACTTCAGGGTATGCCCTGGGCTAAGCTTAGCATGGGCTGGGAATTTGGGAGGAACGCAAAGGTCGGAGGGCTAAGTGCGTGAGTAAGTAAGTCAGTCTGTGTGTGTTAGTGTTTGTGTGTGTGTTTAGGCGCTGATGATGAGAGCAGAGATAAAGTGCATTTGGTCCAAAGAATGGAACTGACCCAGGAGCTGTTTAGGTGATGAAACTAATCATTTTGGCCATGATTTTTGTCGAATGTGATGCTGTTATACTTAGTTAATAGCAGGGATCACGGACGATGGTTACATTGATAGTAAAGCTGACAGGAAAGGAAACATGAGCAGTCAAATGATCAGATTGCAACCGAGCCATTAGTTAAGCCAGATTTCAAGATAAAACAGAATGAGAGCAAAACTGATGGTAAGTTTTTGATAAATTGAATACTTCTTCAGGACCTCTAAAGGTTGTTCAAAAAGAAAGATCTCTTCTTGGTTGAACTGCTCACCAGTCATGTTCATGTATATTGAATTTGATTAAATTCTATATAGAATTTTAAATAGAATTGGATTCAACTCCCTTCAGCTCTCTTCCGTCCCATAAACCGTCAGCTCGTTCCAGCGGAGCGAGAAATGGAACTTTAGGAACCGTGGTGGGCGTGGTCACTCTGTTTTACTCCAATAGATTAGTAATTATGCTCCAAAATTATGAAATATTACTACTTTAGAGGATAAGTAACTCCAGAAAAATGACATTTTTCCTGAACGCTTGTTTCTTTTCTTTGTCTGACTTCTTTTTAGCATTGTTGCTGAATTCCCACATTTCAGCTATTACATTTTTTAGGAAAATATTACTATTACTGATAGGGAAGATAAAGATAAACCAACAATTAGATCCAAGTTGTAATAAACCATATTTATCCGTATTTTTCACCATTTCCGATGCTTTCACTTTGAACTAACTAAGTTTAAGAAGCTGTTTGTAAAAAGTCTGCTTCTTTGTTTGAATTTGTTTGGCTTTCTCAACATGAGCAACAAAATATGTAGGCAGATGACAGGCAGTTTATAAAAGTCACACAAGTGGTTTGCAGTTGTAGAAGAAAACAATCTGATTTGAGCGCGAGCCATGTGACTTTGCCGCACACCAAAGTGCATATCATCTGACCCTCGTAGTCCCTAATGGTCAGACAGAGCATATACAGCCTAACAGAGACTTAAGCAAGTGAAACTGATCTGAGTGTAGAGCCATACCCTCATGGCAATGTCACGGTGTAGTCCTACCTTCAGCACTGATTTGAAGCAAAACGCCGTGCAGGCGGGGATGAGCTCTCGGAGGCTGGCTGAGGAGAGCTGCAGCTCTGGGCTCTGGTGAGTAGTGAGAAATTAATTAAGAGTGAAACAGCAGCAGGAGGGAAGATGGGAGGGAGGGCGGCAGTGAGGCTGAAGGAGAAAAGGAGCACGAGAGAGGGAGAGAAAAGAGAGAAGGAGCCTCTGGGAGTTGGCCTCCTGGAGGATCAAGCCTATTATTGCTATTATCATTGTCTAATTTTCCCTCCTTCTCATTTCTCATCTGCCTCTCTCTTTCTTCTTTCCCTCTGATATTTCTCTCAGCTCCTTCTCTCCCAACTTTCCACCCCTCCATCATCTTCTTCCCTCCTTTCCTCGCTATTCTGGCCCTCAGAGTGAGGACAGGCTGCTAGCCGGCGGGTGCTGTAGAGGAGGGAGAGCAAGCGAGAGCCTAATGAGATGTCTATCGCCTCCGTCTAGACTGGGCCGCTCCTCTCAGCAAAGAATCACCACCACCAAACCACACTGCACTGTACTACACACACTGTACCCTGCCTGCTGCTGCTGCTGCTGCTGAGGGAATAGCGAAAGGCAAGGTTTGTGTGTGTGTGGAGAGAGGAGAGTGTGTGTCTGAAGGGTGTGTGTGAGGCTGTGTGTCTAGGAGCTGTGTAGAAGCAGTGTGAGAAGGCATTAGCCGTGTGTGTGTGTGTGTGTGTGTCTCTCTGAGGGGTACACTGACAGAGCTGTATTTTGTGGGGAATGAGTGTGTGTTTGTCTTGTTTGTGTATATCGTGCACAGACATGTCTGAGTGACAGTGTGTGCTACTGTCACTGCTATCTCTATAATTTGAGTGTGTGAGAAACTGGCCCTTGGGCAGACAATATTATGATGGATGCCCTCGCACACACCCTCCTCCACTGTGATTGCCTGTTGGGGCTCTACTCTCACAGGCTGACAAAAAAAATCTGCCCTCCAAACCCCACCATCATACACACTCTGTTTGCACAGGCCCTTTTTATTTCCTGATAGGCGAGCCCAATGGCGGAGCTCCGCCACAGGGACCTCTGCTAACACCAGAGGGACCTCTGTTGTTCTGGAGAGACCTCTCCACTGGCAAAGTCATCAGACGTACTCAGTTACACATGTTTCCCAGCATCCATCTCCACTCTTGTCTCTGTTTGCCCACTAGGCTGCTTCAATATTTCGCAAATAGAAAAACCACCAAATCCACCAAGGAAGATGGGATGATATATATAGATGTCGACCGCGATGCCACACAGCGAAATGCTCCATCTTATCAAACCATTTTCTCTGTAACTAACCTTATTCTCTTAAAGTTTCCCAGCTCGTTCTCATTCCCAGGGTGTCAAATACCAACACTGTGTCAAGCCCCTTGGTGTCTGATACCGACGTTGTTTATATATGACTTAGTTTCCACACACATTTAAAACCCCCAAAAGGTGTTCGTCCTTAACCCAACTCAAGTGGTTTTGTTGCCTAAACCTAAGCACACGTGCTGGGTTTACTAGTGCGTTAGAAAGTGACGCCAAAGGTCCCGGCCAAGCGCTGGTGTGTGACGAGTTGGGGGTGAAATGAAGTCACTGTCCCCCTGTGTTGTAATCCCAGCTTCTCTGTGCTTTGCTGCTAGACGGGTTAATACCATTACCTGCTCGTGCTCTTGGCACCGTTGGCTCTGAGCCGTCTGCTCAGCCATGTTGAGAGCCGTGTAGAGTTTAATTTAATTTTTTCACTGTTTTCAAAATGCTCTATAGACATATCATTTCTGTAATAGCTGAGACAAGTGTGTCTGCATTAGAAACAGGTTGTAATATTCTTACTGTATAAATAGTGTAACATTTTGTTCAAGTGTGGGATTATTATCAATCTTCTCATTTCATTTACAGAACGACAGTGATATGTGCATTTAATTGCAAATATTCCTGACCACCAATTCCTCCAAGAAAAAAACTAATTTTAAGGACTAAATCTTAGCTCAAAATTACCCAATACATATTTTTTCAGCGCTGCTTTGTTGTTATGGCGACTGTCTCTAACAAAAGGTCCATTAAGGAGCCACTCAGGGAGCAGCTGTTAGCGGGTAACCTAGCATGCTGCTACGAGGGCAATGGACTTCATATCGCCTGTCAGCTCAGCTCCCTGTGGGGGGGAGCTGTGAAAAGCTGGAGCTTGTCTCACTAGGGGCCTTTTTCTCTCTCTCTCTTTGTCTCTGTACATGGGTTTTTATAATCAAAAGCTCTTGTGAGGCATCTCTTATGATAACCTGGCCACTGTACACACACTGTTCATTAAAGTGCCACTCTGGAGAGGGCTAAGAAATGGAGGGGTAACGAGAGAGAGAGAGAGAGAGAGAGGGAGAGATAAATGAAAGAAATCAGGGAGAGAGAGAGAGAGAGAGAGTGAAAGAGAGACAGAGAGCTTGTTAGCAGCCATGCTTAAAGTCTGCTCCAGTTATTCGGTTGAGTGAGAGGCGCCTTTTTTTTTTTTAACTCTCCCTCACTGTCTCTGTTTCATCTCCATGCCCTCCCTCCAGCTCTCCCTCTCCTCTCTGAGGCCCGTTGGTTCCAGGTGACAGGCTTACTGAGGGTCAAGCAAGAGTGCACACTGGGTAACTCACCTCGCTCACACGAAAACACACACATTTACCGTCTCTCAATATCTCTCTCAGAGACACACACACACACACACACACACACACAATGTGCTCACACACTGGGCTCTCGACTGCAGGCCTCATTAACTACACTACAGCTGCCCCTGTTTTAGAGAAACTCCTCAGCACGCTGTCTCTCTCTCTATCCCTCCCTCTCCCAACTGCACACGCAGCTTCCTCTCTCTCTGTCTCACAGCACCTAACACACACACACACACAGTCGCAGACACACACATATTGTCCTTCAAGCTTTGTATTTCGCTTTGCTCACTTTCTCCTTCTCTGTTTTTGCGTCGCTATCTCTCTTTATCTGCAGACCAGTAATCACAAGGCTCAACAATTTAGTTTATTACAGATTTTCACAATAAAATACCCAGATTTTGTCAAAGCACAAGTGGTGGAGTAGCAATTAATTGACACTGATTTACATCTAGAGTTGTATCCCTCATGTCGAAATCTGTTTCCTGCAGCACAAGGAAACTAATCATGAAATGTCACGGTAAAGTCTTCAAAATATTATGAGTAATTATTGGACTGGCCGTAGAAATATGTAGTAGGACATTTTGATGTTGTATGTCATTGGCTTGCTGTTGTGACTTAGCTTGGTGTTCATCTTCTGCCCTCTAACTGTCAAAAGGCAGCTCTAACGCAGCTTTAAAACTTGCTTACACATATAACAACATGGTCTCATCCCTACTCTCCATATTTAAACCTCTTGCGTAGGATCGTAACGTTAACGTTGTGAAACCGTTGAGGTTAACATTGTAATACGTGATTAACGTTGTCCACGTTGTGGGTAGCTTTAGGCAACACACATATTTGGTGAGGACGTCTGTTGTTCAACCTAAGCTACAGACATAACCTAATATGACTCAATGCCATAGTGCCACATGGTCGTCCACAGGGTCGTCCACGGGGTGGAAGTCCTGTGTTTGGATGCCCATCCAACCTTTCCTCCCTCCTTGTTTGCTGCTAATACTGCATCTGTTGCTCTGAGAGTTTAATAATTACACAGATGGATTTACGTTAGTGTTAATTAATAGCCTGGTGTATCACATACAGACGCTTTTGGGAATCTAAATGTAAATCTGGGACATTTGGGGAAATTTATGTTCTACATTGATGTACATTGTATGTTTTTTTTTTAATATCAACAAATACAGACTCATTTGAAACAGCATGTATGTTGGGAACTAAGATTTCACAGACAATTAATCTTCATTTGAACTCACGGCCACAGTGTTTCTAACAGCTGGATGTGAGCGTATGTTACAGTATGTGTTGGTATATAAGTGACCATATCATCTGTATGTGAAAGTCAGTTAGTTAATGAATTGATACGCAACATGACATGCAACATGAGTAGTTGCCATGATATATATAGGCCATTTCCAGAAGACTCATGATTTGGATCAGCTCCAAAATGTAATGCGTTCTTCCCCATTAAAGGGGTGTTTTTTTGGAAGCAAATCACCAGCCTACATTATGCAATATTACCTGTATACTAAATGTAAAGAACAGATAAAATTACCAAAATCTAAATACTACCAAATGTCAATCAACATTCATTGGTTTAATGGGCCGCACTGTGGGCTAACACATCACAGTAGGGCTACTAAGGCTCAATAAGCAAATTGTAACAAGATCATCACGGTGAAATGCAAATTGTGCCTTTGGGGTAAGCGTCTGTCAGTTGCGAAGAACCCATACTTTAAATTTGAAGAAGCGGCTGCATACGCACAGCTCCACAACAGTTGTGTGTGAATAGCTACAGCTCCAAAACAGCAATGGCTTTCGACTGTCACTCTGAGGGAAATTAACGAGCTTGTTGCTGGTTATGTGGTGGAGGAGATGCTACCATTATCAACTGTAGAGTCTCCAGCTTTCCTAAAAAATCATTAATAAAATCCCTATGATGCGTAACATGGAGGAAACAGTGCCTGACAGAAAACATTTGATAGCTAACTCGGTATAATACAGAGCTGTAAAGGGGATATCTGTCATTTGTTACTGCAGAATTACAGATGAGGCTATGATGATAGAGGCAGTACATTCAAAAGGTATAGTAGACCCGCCTTCTGGACAATGTAACCAACATGAGCAGAGAATTATAAAAAGGTTTTGAGTACTTGAACAGTACTCAAACGAGTTACTTTTCTCAGGAGACAACACTGTATCTGGTTACTTTAATGGCAGTAACTGATCGAGAGATGCATTATTCCAGCCGGATTCACCTCAGCAGTGTACACAAGGAAAAGACTAATAGTAAGCACATTCAGTGTATCTGTGTGTGTGTGTGTGTGTGTGTGTGTGTGTGTGTGTGTGTGTGTGTGTGTGTGTGTGTGCATACGTCGGTGTGCCTGTATGTCTGGCTGTCCCGCGGGATCCTGCATGGCCTCCGCACTAACAGCTCTTATCTCCTGCGATCGAGTCTGACGCTCCAAAGCTGCTCCCATCAGCCACAAACTCATTAATTACTCTTTAGTATCAAACTGTAATTAGAGACACCAATCAGGCCCCCGCTCCCCCCCCCCCCCCCCCTCGCGCCCACAGTCTTTATTAGCACTCCACACTGCACTCTGTGTGCTAGCGAGCTAAGCTAGTTGCTGCCCAGTATTGCACAATGCTGAGATGAGCTCCCCCATGTGTGAGATTAGGCAGCGTGCGGTTAGATAGGAGCAGGAGAGGAGGGAGGGATGGGTGAGGCAGGAATGCTGGATGTGTGTCGGGAGGAAATAATGGAGGAAGAGAAGAAGTGAAGACAGAGGTAGTGAAGTGAGGGCGGGGAAAAATACAAGAGGGAGGTGAGGCGATGTCGGTGCTCAGGGGGAGCATTAATTTGACATTAATTGTGTCATCGCTGCTTTAGGTCAACCCCCTCCCCTTCCCTCCACACACACCTCTCCTTTTCTCCCACTCCTGATGAGTGGATCATTGGCGGATGAGAAGAGAAAAGATCTGATTAGATATGTCTTGTCTTGTCTGTCTGCACTGGAAGAGGGTGAAATGGGGACAAGAGGGTGGAGGAGGGTGGGGGTTAAGAGTCATTAAGGACAGTGATTGGTTTAATAACGCACGAAGGAGAGCGATAGAGGATAGGAGGATTTCCTGCTAGGTCATTTTCTTTTAATCAGGAAAAACTCAGTAGCCCTGGATACCCAAGGGGCGTTGGACTTGATTATATAATCTGTTTTATTTAGGAGGATTGGCTATATTTAGTTTTTAACAAATACTTGTTTGAGTCAAAATGTACAACTTCCCTCATTTTAATTTTTGCCCGTTTAACTGTTCTTGTGTTTAAACTTAGCTCAGTCTTCTGCAGCAGGCTAAAGGCATTTCCAATAAAAGTTGGAGAAGAGAAGGTGGCCTTTGGAGTCTTTAGTGGCAGCAATTGTGAAACTGTGAAAACAGCATTAGTAGCAAATTGATGTATGGTGATTCCATAAACAAGTCAGACCAAAGTTAATGTAAAACTGAAATAGATATATTATACAGTATCATGAAAACTACATTCACAAAAGTAGCTGAATACAGTATCACTGGTGAAAGATCCAATTTAAGGACAGCAATTCATCTTGTAAATAGAGTTCACGAGTAAAGGCAAAGAGAGAGAGACAGATCTGAAGAGGAAGTCACTGTTATAAAGCAACCGATGTACACGTTACTAAAGTCTTTACTCGCTAAGACATTTAAGTTTTAATCGTGCAACCTGATGCAATAAATCACCAGTTTAAAACTGAAGTTAGAAAGGACTTCACATACAAAGTTTGTGATGGATTTATGTATAGTTGCTTATCTATAGGTTATATTGCTTTACAATTTATCTCAGCCTGAGGGCCTTTTGAGCACCTCTTGAGACAATCCTTTGTGTATCAATCACTGAATAGACCCGCAGCCCATCCACCCCCCACGACCCTCCCGTAGAGCTGATAGGGGCCCTGAAATGTATAAGGGTTGATTGTCATGTTCAGGGACACTTCAGCAAGGTGGAGACTTGGGTCTGGCCTTCTGGTTTAATGCAGATTCACAGCTGTCTTGGCCACAAAGACTTGGATAAGCTGTGTCCACAATACATTTTTATACAGCGCTTCTGCGTTGCCTCATCATGGCTGGATTGCAACCAAACCACAGTTGATAGACTTCTTATACAAGCCTTCATGCAACTACAAATCATGCTGAAACAGATCTCACTGCACTGCCAAATCCAAATTAGGAGAGTCACAAGATCATGTTTTCGAAGGATTAGATCTCATTTGTTTTCCATTAGAGACAAATATTGTTATCAAGCATATGCACCACATTATTACCACTGCCAAGGAGGTTATGTTTTCAGTGTATTTGGTAATCTGTCTGTCAGCAGCATTATGGAAAAAGACTTGGTGGAAGGGCATATAGCATGGGCCACGGAAGAACCCACTAGAATTTGGAGCGATCCAAATCTCGGGGTGGAAACACAAATAATTTTTCATTTGAATTAACATTGCAAGATAGGGCATTGGGCCATGGCCGAGGTCTACACTCTCGAGTTCTAGTTAGACTTGTATCGGGATATTTGGCATTTATTAGAAAGCTATTGAATCTGCTTCAGCTAGAGCTGACAGGAAATAGTTGAGTGCATGATTGATGCACTGATACGTCCCAAAACATCTATTATGAGAAGGCTAGATAACTAGATGTTGTTAAGATTCAATAATAAAGATCCTCACTACCAAAATCAAAAACGCAGGACTGAAACGTCTATCTCTCCCAAAAAGATTGAGAGCTCTTTTACAGGTTCTTACACTAGACAACTGAATCCAAGGTATTCATGTTTGCTGATGCTGTTAAGGCTTGTTTACATCAATGTGAGGAAAATCCAAACCGTATGAGGTGATGCAAAGACCTCTCTGTGGTGTACTTTATATAGCTGTAAAGTTAAATTGTGCAATATTTCATGATTTGTCTGAGTAACTGGATTAAATCATACTAAAAATACATATTTATATAGGATGGAAACGTTTTAATCCTTCCGTGAGGCCAAACTGAACATGCTGTTGTCTTACTGTGGTGTGTCTCTGTGCAGTCCCACAGCGTTTAACTCTGCTTTCAGCTGAAAATTCTCAGAGGCCTTTCTGACAACCTCTTCTAACACTGCGCCTGTGCCTCGCCTCTACCCCAAGGAGGTTGTTTGCCATTTTAACACCTCTTCTCTGACTACATTCATGATGCTGTCGCGGCTTTTAAGAGCAAACAATGAAGAAAATACTAAAATCACTCAATGTAAGATAATGATTTACCTTTTTTTCAAATTGGGAGAAAATCTACACATATAATAATCTCTAAATGATAATCTCTAATTTGTTGTTTTTGGCCATTTGCTGAAACGACGCTCGCAGTATTATCTCTTGAGAGAAAAGTCAAATTATTTTATTCTAGTTGAACCCTCAATGGATCATCCTCTCGTTAATAAAGCCCTTGGTCCTTTGAACGTCTCTTAAGTGCTTTTACAGTACTTAAGGTTCAGGCCAAATGTAGGTATAATTTTAGGAATACAGAGGACACAAACTGCTCTTGGCCTTAGTTTACCACAATGCCACATTTTAATTATTTTAAATCTCAGTGGTCTTCCATTGTCCATGTTCTTGAGTCAACTCTGGGGTATGATGCTGCTACAACTTGTTGGCATTGGCTTTGAAAACATGCAATCCTTGAATTCAGCAGCAAACCTGATCTCGTGGTCTTTCGGTGTTCTCTCTGAGCGCTTTTACCACATGATGGACAGCACCACGATCTGCATGTCTTTGGTCTGTGGGAAGCCAGAGAACCAGGAGGGAACTCACACTGCCACGGGGAGAACGTGCAAACTCAACACAGGACTGCCCAGACCGAGAACCGAACTCTGGCCCCTCTTGCTGTGAGGTGACAGTGCTAGCCACTACACCCCCATGCAGCCCAACACCACAACATGGTACAGTAAAATAAATGTGCAGCCTGATTACACCTCCTACATTAAACATTTCATAAAACCCCACGCTCCCTTATTGGTGAATTAATAATTTCTATGAACAAAGTGAGAACTACTGAATCTGAATCCTCATAAGCACTCAAGGACATCAGCGCTCTAGAGCCCTTCCTGGTGGGTCTGTCTGTTAGCATTTAGTCGTGTCCCCAGTCAGCCTTTAGCTCTGAAGGCGGGCTCTACAACAATATCACTGGGCCAAGAAAGGAAAGACCTGCTCCCAGATGCTTGAGTGGATGAATAATGACACTATAACACAGCTTCTCTCTCTGATAACGAGGAACAGAAGAGCAGACCCTCCCCGAGGCACGGCACCTGGACTGGACTGCCTTCTTGCCTCCCTGAGCCTCTATCTCTCTCATGAGACGGGCAGGAGAGAGTGAGACTTTGGCCGTGTGCCAAGCTCTCAGTCTCGGTTACACTCAATCACACTCTGTTTGGTCGAATTGTGAAATTATGAAATATCTTAAATTAAATTTACTGGAACAAGTTTGCGCTCATCCGACTCTTAAACATGTTTTTGTGTCAGGCATCTTTAGCTTTAGACATATGCCTCCTGGCTTCCTCCCTTCACACCTATATTGTTCACTTTCCCTCTACTTCTCACTCTTTTCCCTGTAGGGAGACTTTGCCAAGTGGAGTCAATTAAAACTGCACATCTAAGTGAGAAATGTCTGTTTGAGTGCGCGTGTTGATGCATATGGTTTCATAACTGCGCTGTGTGCTTCTTTGTGTAATTGTGTGAATTTGTGGCACTTTCAAATGTATGTGCATGTGTGTCTGTGCAAATGTGTAGAGGCGTGGGCTCCCCTGAGGCCTGGCAGTATGGCACTCAGCGCTGCATACTCCTCCTGTGAAAACACCTCCAATGGGACCTGGACAGCTGTGGCCAACCTATATCGCTTCATGGGCCATAACAAGCCTTATGACACGCACGCGTACACACGCGTACGCACGCATACTCACACAAGCACACGAGCACACGCACACAAATCCTGCCAACTCTGTCTGGCTGTCTGTCTGTCTGTCTAATTGTGTTTGTCTGACAGGGACTCTCTCTCTCTCTCTCTCACACACACAAAATGAAAAATTCACACTATTTCTTTTCTTTCTCATGCAGTCTCAAGCACAAGTGATGGTTCCCGGCATATGTGGAGGTGCTTCCCCCACATATTTCATTCAAACAGACCACTCTTTTGCCTCCCACGCTGCGACTTGGTGTCCTGGTCCAACACGACATCCAAGAGTGGGTTGTCAGCATGGGCATAAGGAGTTATGTTTTAAAAATGGCACAAACTACAAAATGAAGAAATAAATTAACTAGCAACTACAGCTACTGTACACAAGCACATGAGAGTTGACAAGCACAAGTACACTCAGGAGAATCCACCTAAAACTGAATTATCAGGAAAAGGTCATTTGTTTGCGTTAACAAAATCCAATCCATCTTCATTGTCAGATTCACAAAATTGTAATGACAAAAGACTTTCTTTTAATTTCATTTATTTAACAGTCACCAGATGATGAGATACATTCTCTTAAAAAAGAAATAGACAACAAAACTGATATTATTTCGAGATTTCAAAAACTATTATACAATATTCTTAATATATAGATTTTGTACAAAATAAAAGTCAGTAAAAGGGGCAACGGTAGAGTGACATCTTATAAAACAGAGAAAAGAAGGGGATAGGAGTTGACTCAAACAACTACCACATTTAGGAGTGACAAAGACCAATCTCTTTCATAAATAAATATAGGAAAATTAGACATCATATATAGCTCTCTTTCCAATAGCAGGGCATTGCTAAATGTCCGTAGCATAGGTTATAACATAACTGCTTTATGAGGCCCATTTGTTAAAAAAAATTCCACGCATTTTCCTCACGGAGATTATCTGGAACCAGTGCGGCTAAAAGCCCTGAAATAAAGGTATTTACTCCAATAATGGGTCTGATAGTCTGTGCTGTGTTTGACCTTTGGCTGTAAAAATAACGCCCACCCTATTGTTAACCCCCCATCTTTTCCTTTGTACTTGGTCCAGACCAAGCGCAAGGAGTCTCCTTAAGGGAACTGGAGAATAGGGGTCTTTTTTTCCCTCTCTCAAGGCCAGTGAGAAATAAGCTTCAGAATCCCACACTCACAAACACAAGGACAATTGAGGAGAGCACATGTTGGAGGGGTGCACGGGATTGGAACATAGGAAGGTCATACTGCACGGCCAACATCATTTCACCACTGAATGCTGTCCTTACACTATGGATATTTCAGCACTGTCCTTGTTGGTCCTTAGAATTTCAACAATACAACAACAACTACAAGACAGAATAAACACACAAAAAAGTGGATGTGGATGGCTGTGGGGCATTATAACCCTGTTTGACATAGACTCATGCCATTCGGATTAGCTGATTGTTTTCTCTTTAATTACCTCCCATTGCACCTATTTGAAGATCAGGGTATAAGCACTGAAAACATGGGAACAGGGGAATACGAAATACAGACATTGGGGATGATTTACAATACGAATACACTACCTGTTTTCAGACACACACACCCAAAGAGTACGGAAACTGAGGCTGATGATTTATCCCACTGCAACAACACACTTTTGTTATATCCTTGTCTCCATTTTTTCCTTTTTGTACCCTCTGTGAGCAGGCAAGCGGACAGTGACTTTGGCCCTTCTCAGAGCAGGACAGCAGGCAGAGTGACTTGGCGTTAATCACAGTTTTGTCTTGCTTTCTTGGTACATTAAGTCGGAGAGACGAGCGGCCGCCTGGACGGCCGGGGTGAGAGATGGGAGGACAACGTGTTAGATTCTCAATAATGACGCATCGCTGCCGCATCACTTTGGAGATTAAAAGCAAGATGCTGAATTTCAATCAAGCCACGTTAATGGCTTGTGTGAGGAATGGTCACTTTGTCTCCACTGGCAGGCAGAGAGAGGGGGAACTGGCACGGGAAGCCCAGGTGAGATAAGGTGATACAACATTTTAATCCACCAAATTGCATGCTAGCCAGTAATGATAAAATCCATTTAATAGTGTAGTGACAGTATTCTCTAACCGAAGGGAAAAAGGGCACTGATAAACCGTAACATCCAAGAGAAAAGTCAAAGCCCCAAGGCATGTAGCTGTAAAAGAAAACAGGACTGCCGCCATAAGATAATGAATTGGATCTGATGAGCATGTGAATGTCATCAGCATTTAAAAATGGTGAATTGGTTTAAGATCAGATCTTTATTTAAATACACGTTATGCTTTCAAACCTGTTTCAAATCTGGGTTGAAGTCAACAATATTGTATTTATTCTATTTTTAAATTTGTGAGTTATGAAGAATAGGCCTCATGGTTCTAATCACAAAAAAGACGATTCCTACACAGACAATGACAGCATATGAGAAAATGAGTCTGATTCTAATTCAATGCCAAGACATGAGACTTTATCAATGGAGCCTGTGATTTCCTCATTTGCTGCCATCAAATATGGCCGCCACCTTACAAAACATGCCACGCTCTGCCTGAGCTGCTCTGTGAACGCGTTGCACTGCGAGATGTGACCCACTTGCAATAAAGTGCATTGAGAGTTCGGTTCCCATGGTAGATGAGAAGCAATGATGGGCAAGCACAGTTGAGAGATTGTCATCACAGTATAGCTGATATGAAAAAAACCTAATGTGACGTGAACTACATCTCGAAAGGAGGGGGCGGGGGGGTCTAAAGAGGATGGGGTGACAGAAGAATTGTCAAGACAACAAAGCGGGACAGAAGTGTTGGTCTTAAAGTCTCTGTGCCGATTCAGGAATGTCACAGTTGAGCACAGTGCTTCATGGGTAGGGTAGTTCTTTTAGTTCAGGGGTGTTGTCCCAGACTTCAGCCAGGCACCCAGCTCTGGTTGCTGTGGACTTGCTGTGGACCAGTCAGACCGCTCATTCCCATCCCCACGCCCATGGTCACACCCATGCCCATACCCATGCCGATGCCGACCCCCTGGGCTAGGGAGCAGTCAAAGTTAAAGTCCATCTCCTCCCCAGAGTCCATAATGTCATGGAGGAGGATGGACTCCACATCACAGTCCAAGCTACCATGGAACATGTCAATGTCCAGGTCTGCTGGTAGTCTCTCATGGGGGTGAGGTTGGTGATAGACATGGTAGTTGCTACCAATGCTACCATTCCCCATCCCCTGGCCATGGTGGTATGGTCCGTTTGTCATGCCTTGGTGTTGTGGATCGGGGTAATGGTTGTGACGGGGGTGTGGGGCGGTGGCCACATGGCAGGAGTCCTGGGGCATGCCAAGCATACCTGCTGGGTTTGGGGGGAGGGTGGTGGAGGCCGGGAGGTGGGCATGTGATGGGGGGCTATACAGGTAAGGAGCTTTGTGGTTGTAGGTCTGCAGCTGATTGTTGTTGCCGCGTGGGATGAGGGACACAGCCCGGGGCGGTGTGTGGTTATGGCTCTGGCTGAGGTTGTGACCGTTGTGAGCGAGGCTGTGAGGTGAGTTGTGGTTGTGGTTGGTGACATTGTTGTGATTATGACTACTTGTATGGCTGTGAGTTCTGTTATGGCTGTGAGCTGAGCTGTGACTATGAGGTCCATTGTGGCTCTGGCCATTAAGGTGGCCAGGGTGGTGGCTGTGATGATTGGAGCCTACTCCATTACTAGCTTGCCCCATCATAGGATGGCTTTCCCTCTCCTGTCCCAGCATCATGTCCTTGGAACAGTATTGCTGCCTAACTGGACCACCTGTAAGCAGACTCTGCAGGGCGTTGGTGCTGGAGTACGCCCGCATGGTTCCAGAGAAACTTGCTGGCTTGTTCTCCTGAATGGTCTGCATGGGTGAGTGGTGGCGCAGCATCCCCATGCCTGTTGCACCATAGACGCCTGCACCATAGGGACTCTGCACCTTCACTCCAGAGCTGTAGTGGTAGACAGGAGTTTGGTGCTTGTGTCTACCAACAGCTGGATGCTGCTGGTGTTGCTGCTGCGGTGGGTGATGGTGATGATAACTATCCTCCATCAGCTGCTCATCCAGGCTAATAGCACCAGTCAGGTTAGCCAGCTGAGGCAGCTGCTCAAGGGGAGGACAGAGATTCCCTGCTCCCCTAGATGGAGAGTGGGCACTGGTCGGTGAGGGGTAGAGGTGGGGGGAGGTGGAACAGGACAGGCCACCCTCCTCCGGTTCCTCTGGCTCTCCCTCTGCAAGGATGGGGGACAGACGACCACTAAGTGTGGAGGCTGACGAACTAGCCCTGGAATGGAGGTCTGTCCAAGCATCAAACTCTCCATCTGTCCCAGATGCACCTCCAGCTCCTGGGAGGCCTTTCCGTGGTGGGCTGCTTTGGTCGGGGGAACCCTGGAGCCCAACCACAACAGACCCTGCTCCTATCCCAGGACGGCCAACTCTCTTGCCTCTGACACGGCCTTTGCTTTTTAGGTATTTGGTGCTGTTGTCCATGGAGACCGCTCGCCGACGGGGGGACTTGCCCATCTTCCCTCCATCTGGATTCAGCATCCACCAAGAACTCTTGCCTGTTCCCTCATTCTGCACCCTGATAAAGCGTGTGTGGAGGGATAGGTTGTGCCGGATGGAGTTCTGCAGAGAGATGAGAGAGACACACGGTGAGTGAGAGATCAAATTGAATATATACATCACCTCTAATTTGTACACAAACCGCTTTTCTAAAGGTGAAAACTGTAAATTAGAGACATTTGCACAAGATTCATATAACATGTTCTGGAAGAAAATAACAATTGTACACCCAATGTAAAAATCAACAATGCAGACAAACCTACCTATAAATCATTCAGTCTATACATGCTCAGCCATAAATAAAATGTGCCAGATTATAACGTTGCTTCCACGTCTATTATTAGATATACAAAACCCACAGAAGTAGAGGCACAACAGTCCATCCAATCAGTGTCAACCAATTTCACAAGATTGAGAGCACAGTCAAAAACCCAAACATGTTCAAAGGACAGCTACAGCTGGCACAGAGCACGACCCTGTCAGCCGTAACTAACCTGAAACGACCTGAGACTCAGTCTCAAGACACTTTTCTTATGTACGTCAATCCTCCCACTTTCATTTCCATCAATCCATCTGTCCTCCTCTACTTCTGCTTTCAGCCGGGCTGATGTAAGCTGCTGTGGTTGGGCGTACTGTATGTTTGAAGTTGGTGCCAGTCTGGCTTAGCGCCAGCCCTGTCTCTTTTGCTCTCGTAGCTTGAATGGGAGGATGTATTGGAAGATTGAGCCGGGAGCAAGGAAGGCTAATGGATGTATCCCACCCTCCGACATCTACCTTCACTGCCTATCTCCCTCTCCCTCCCTTGTTCTGTCTTCATCACAATCCATGTCTTTCTGCTCATGGAGGGCTCCATATTTTGTATTTTTCTTATTTCCCACACTTCTTGCACACAACAGTAATTTTCCACTTCTCCTTTCAATCTCTGTGCCTTCAATTATACAGTCACCAATTACTTTCCCATTATCTTTCACTATCTATCAACACGAGCATGTACAGTCACTGACTCAGTAATTCATAGGCTATAGGTTATTTTTATTGTCATTTTGCTTTCATTTATCTCACGGGTTTCTGAATGCTGAAGGTTCCTGGTGTGCAACAGAGTCTGTCGTTGTGGTTCTGCTCTTTGTTGTGTGTGAGGCATTTTGACGTTCATGTAGGAGAATATCAAATCAAAAGCACCTCCTGTGGTTTAGGAATATACTGGGACAATAGATTGTTTCAGATTGAGGGGTACTCACACTTCCACCATCTCCATTATGTTGTGGATTATTTGTATTCACACTGAATTGCGCGGCAGGGAAACAAATAAATCAAATTGCGGCGGAGAGCACATAAATGGGAGGCGAACAGAATTCAGGTGATCTGTGAATGCCTCCTTGGGTTATCTCACTGTGACACCTCTGGCATTGGGTAACCACGGCAACCGGGTAAACGTGCAGCGGCAGAACTATATCATATTGTGGTTAGAGTCTAGAGAGTGAGGGAGGGAGGGATGGAGGGAGAGTGGGGGATGGGAGAAAGGATGCAAGAGGAGGCGGTTGTTTGATGCTGCTGCTCCAACACTAAACAGTCTTTCATCTCAGCAGCGCAGGTCCGCAGGGGACGCCCGCTCCCTGCTTCTGACGGCTTCTCTACGTGCCGCGCCAACTCCCCGTCTCACCCTGGCTGGATCATCCACCTATCATACCACTCCAAATCATCCACATCAAGTCCCGTGCATAGCCTGAATTAAAACATATGTAAGCTTTCATGCCATTCCACCACGGCCGGTTGTAAATGGGGCATCTTTCAGAGAGCTGGACCACTTCATGATGCAACTCTGTGCTCTGTGTGACCTCAAATCGCAATTTATCCCCGTATGAGGAAGAGCAGCCCCATTGAACTTGGAGGGATTTGTCATCATTCCAAACCCTCTTTATCTGATGAATCCACCTGCTAGAGAGATTTGAGAGATTTCGGCCGGTGGCCAGCAATGGCGTCATCATCATCATCATCACTAGCTGCTGGCTTCCTGTCGTGTAGTTTTCCACCACATGTTTTTCTCTGTCATCCTGTTTGTGTGTTTTAGAATCTAAGAATAGCCCAGGTTGCAGGTGGTTCCACTGTGGGTGTGGTGCAGTTTGCCTGCTGTTCCCTGAGTCTGAGTCAGGGGCAATTTGGCCAGCCTATGGCCCTCACGCCCCCGAAACAAGCAGTCACTGCTAATCCCCCTCCATCCCCGAGTAATCCCAGACAATCCTGGGCTAATCCCAAGTTGATTCAGGGGCACTCCCAGCTGGGTGTCTCACACAGAGCCATGCCAGGTCACCACGAACGCAGCGGGCAGCCCGGATATGCTATGATCCAATAGTACTAGAGTATAAGGGAAGTTTGCGATGTGGGAAATAGGGACACTATAAACCCCTTATAGGATGTAGTGTTAAACAATTCCTGATGTTTTAGCAGTGCTCCAACGTTGACCGCATTTTTGATGCCGCCATTGAACCTTTACTCTGTGCTCTGTCCTTGAGGGTTGGCTTTGCCACATTTCTACCTCTACGGGTTGTATAGAATAAAATTGAAAACTTTATTATGTATTAAATATTCATAAAATGGAAATTCGCTTTCAGCCCCCTGGCTTGCTGAGGCAGATGGATGAAGCCCACAGAAACATACAATGACAGTGAGGAACACACACATCACACGCCTGGGTCCAGGAAGCTGCTTCCTATTCAAATCATACCCCTTTAATACAATGGGCCTAGTGGAGAGGGCTCTAAATAATGAATGAACCAGTGGCTGGGCTTATGCAGAGAGATGTACTGCCTGGTCCCATAATACTAAAAAGAACAGACAGTCATAAGTAGTGGCGTGACCTCTTTGTTTTGTTATCAGGGACATCTATCCTCATCCTCAGCCTACAAACACAACTCAATCAGGCTGAAAGGGGTTAATTTGGACATAAACTAAAAGAGGATAAGGGTAAGAGTGTATGGACGAATCAAAGCAAATTAAGGTGAACATGGTTCTATTGGATGCAGGAAAACAATCAGCTTGGGTTCAACTCCCATTAAGGCCTAAAAATCCTAATAGCTGATTTAGATATTTAGACAATGGATAGCAAGCTGCAGGACCGCCCTTTGTCCTCAGATTAAAAGTGTTCGCTCTTTTTTGAGCAAATCTGCCACGTTACAGCTATTTCCACAACACACAGGTAGAAAAGCAGTTAGAGGTTTATATACAGTTAGGTCCATAAATATTTGGACATTGACACATTTTTCATTATTTTGGCTCTGTACACCACAACAATGGAGTTGAAATGAAAAAATCAAGATGTGCTTTAAGTGCAGACTTTCAGCTTTAATTTGAGGGTATTTACATCCAAATCAGGTGAACGGTGTAGGAATTACAACAAATTAAAATGTGGCCACCCTCTTTTTAAGGGACCAAAAGTAATTGGACAAATTAATATAATCATAAATCTAATTGTCACTTTTAATACTTTGTTGAAAATCCTTTGCAGTCAATGACAGCCTGAAGTCTGGATTCCATAGACATCACCAGACGCTGGGTTTCGTCCCTGGTGATGCTCTGCCAGGCCTCTACTGCAACCGTCTTCAGTTCCTGCTGGTTCTTGGGGCATTTTCCCTTCAGTTTTGTCTTCAGCAAGTGAAATGCATGCTCAATTGGATTCAGGTCAGGTGATTGACTTGGCCATTGCAGAACATTCCACTTCTTTGCCTTAAAAAACTCCTTGGTTGCTTTCGCAGTATGCTTCGGGTCATTGTCCATCTGCACTGTGAAGCGCCGTCCAATGAGTTCTGAAGCATTTGGCTGAATATGAGCAGATAATATTGCCCGAAACACTTCCGAATTCATCCTGCTACTTTTGTCAGCAGTCACATCATCAATAAATACGAGGGAACCAGTTCCATTGGCAGCCATACATGCCCACGCCATAACACTACCTCCACCATGCTTCACTGATGAGGTGGTATGCTTTGGATCATGAGCAGTTCCTTTCCTTCTCCATACTCTTCTCTTCCCATCATTCTGGTACAAGTTTATCTTCGTCTCATCTGTCCATAGGATGTTCTTCCAGAACTGTACAGGCTCTTTTAGATGTTTTTTGGCAAACTCTAATCTGGTCTTCCTGTTTTTGAGGCTCACCAATGGTTTACATCTTGTGGTGAACCCTCTGTATTTACTCTGGTGAAGTCTTCACTTGATTTTCGACTTTGACACAGATACACCTACCTCCTGGAGAGTGTTCTTGATCTGGCCAACTGTTGTGAAGGGGTTTTTCTTCACCAGGGAAATGATTCTTCTGTCATCCACCACAGTTGTCTTCTGTGGTCTTCCAGGTCTTTTGGTGTAGCTGAGCTCACCAGTGCGTTCTTTCTTCTTAAGAATGTACCAAACAGTTGATTTGGCCACACCTAATGTGTCTGCTATCTCTCTGATGGTTTTGTTTTGATTTTTCAGCCTAATGATGGCTTGCTTCACTGATAGTGACAGCTCTTTGGACTTAATATTGAAAGTTGACCGCAACAGATTCCAAACACAAATACCACACCTGAAATGAACCCAAGACCCTTTTATCTACTCCTTGTAAATGAAATATCAAGGGAAATACACACACCTGACCTTGAAACAGCTGATCAGCCAATTGTCCAATTACTTTTGGTCCCTTAAAAAGAGGGTGGCCACATTTGAATTTGTTGTAATTCCTACACCGTTCACCTGATTTGGATGTAAATACCCTCAAATTAAAGCTGAAAGTCTGCACTTAAAGCACATCTTGATTTTTTCATTACAACTCCATTGTTGTGGTGTACAGAGCCAAAATAATGAAGAATGTGTCAATGTCCAAATATTTATGGACCTAACTGTATATTAATTTGGCTCTTGGAAAACTTAAGATAACAATCAATTGTTCTACTGTTCTCCCTCCCTTCTTCAATGCAAGCTGGGTTCGATTCAGGGCCTGGAGAGGCCTATTTAGTGTTGGGAATCAATAAAGTGGAATGGCTATCAGTGCAGAGGTTTAACACACATCTGACTAACTATTCAATCCACCTGCATTATGAGGCCAGTATCTGTGCTCAATGTGCCATATATCCACTGTTCACACAACAATGTCCAACTGCCACAGGCTTGTCAGTTAAGTGACGGTGCCCACTGGCTTGGTGCCCAACGCATCCCTCTGTTGCCTCTCCCAAGATGTCAGTCAGGCATTAGCATTGCGTATCTGAGTATGGGGGCAGGGTATGTTATGTTGGGCCCAATGGTTCATCTGGGATAGCCCAAATGACTGGCATGGGGGCAGCTGTGATGGGGGTACAGCAGGAGTTGGAGGGGCCTTGGGGTAAAGGCTTGGAATACAGAGGCACCACAAGGGGCCCCTCCACGTCACACAAAGGGGTGCCCTCAAAATGCCCCCAACTCACCCCATCCCCCCTCCATCGGAGCCCACTCAGGGGTTTTCCCGCTTACACACCAACACACATGCTCACACACAGAGGGGCGAGGAAACGGGTCAAACGGTTTAAACGACCCATCTTGTGGCGAATGTGCACTCATTCAAACAGAACTGAGTGACGAACTAAGGACTGCGAGAGGGGTCTGGGAACCAGCAAAAAGAAACCACTCACCCGATTCAAACAACCTCAAGGGTGAAGCAGCGTGGTGCGCTTGCCCAGCTAAGAACACAGCAGCTGTTCTTGTAGTGGCACCGAGTAAAGCCGTTTGCCACACTCGACTGGTATTACCAAACCATTTCATGCAGAATGGAGCCATTATGTATTGTCAAAGGGTATCCCTCTATGGTGCACATTCATTTGATAAGCCTAAATCAAGGGGGAGTAACAGAAGCACTAACTGTGTTTATTGTGATGCTGTTTTTGCCTGTGCAGAAGGCAGGAGGGATCAGGGGGAGGGGAGGTTTCAACACAAGCAGTTTTGTTCAGCACAGGAATGAGTTTTGTCAGCTAAGCCTGTCTCCAGGCTATTGGTGGAAATTAGCGCCGGCTAAATATTCGCTTTCCATGATTGATGTCACGGCTCGCGTTGTCCCTTTGAAGGGAAATAAAGAATTTAGAGCCATGTGGATTAATAGGGACAGGGTTGGGGGAATTTTATGTGTCTGAGGGGGACTTGAAGAGGGACTGAAGGGCCTAATGGCTGCACAGATATGGCACAATGCAGCTGAGACGATATGGTGTATCAGAGAGTGAGAGAAGACAAGTGAGACTATGACAGTGAGTACAAGAAAGAAAATTGGAAATAGTTTGTGTGTGCGTATGTGTATAAAAGAGAGAGGGAGAGAGAGAGAGAGAGAGAGAGAGAGAGAGAGAGAGAGAGAGCGCTATTTGCCTGAGAAGCCCAGAGTCAGATGATTAAAATCCCTTTAGGAGGCTTCTTTAAGAGAGACAGATGGGCAGACAGGCCTGTTTTTGGAATGCAATCAAATTGAAAAGATTAAAAAGGAGTCTCTTTTATTAGGAGGTGAGAAACAGTTACTTCTCTGCCACATGCCATCATCGCCTCCACAGCAGTGGTCACGACTGCATTGGCATGCGAGGCACATTGCAGCCCTTGTTGAGGAAGAAATAAACCTGGGATTAGGAAATGCATATCTCAGTGTATCACTGTGGGGTCTCCGAGGATTGGCAGCATTTTTAATTTCTTGAATCAATACGATCTACAGGAAAGAGTCAAAAATGTCAGGCTCTCATTTCTTCTAGAATTACAGGAAAAAGCTAAAGGGAGTCAGAGTAACTCAAGGACTTTTCACCAATTGCTGTCCTATTACATACCAAACTTTCACTTAAACGGCAAATCTGAACAGGTACAATTCAAATGCGCATTCCCTCGGCAGACACTGTACTTTAAAAGACTGAGTTTGCACAGGAGAGTGATTCAAGCACTGTGAAAGGTGCTCGGTATTCGACCCTATTATTCTACAACACTGCAGGAGTGCCATTTATAAAAAGGCTTAAAATGGAAAGCAAGTGTGTGGTAGTGTCTGGTAGCCTCAGATCAGGAAGTGGCTGTGGAGAGGGGTGTAATGGAGTTGGTAGGGGATTCCTGCCTGACTGTGCACTAATTGCGTCCAATCGCTGGCGAGTCATCAGCCGTGCCCACCCTGGCGCCAAGGGAAAGGGTTAGCATCGGGGTGGCAGGGTGTGGGATAGAGAAGGGCTGCCGCAGCTTTGCTGGGTATAAATAGATGCGGACAGATTAGTAGAGCATCTGAGACCCGGACAGGGGATCGGAAAATCCGCTTGCCTGATGCCAGGGACAGCTGAGTGTTTCCGGTGGGCGCAAAGGGGACGCAATCTGGGCACCGTGTCTGACGCCCACGCACAAAACGGGGGAGCCTCAGAGTGGGTGTGAGCACATGAAGGAGCACGTGCCACAGAATTGCAAGGGTGTGGTTTTTCCACTGGGACCTGCAAGCTAGGCAGACCTTGCGCCCTCCCACTGAGGATTCACACAACAGGTGTTTGGGCTGGGCCACCTGTGGGGCCGGCCGCCTGCTCGCACTTCACACCTCGACTAGGGAGCAAACTAACATTTTCCACTGGGCTTGCCATGCTTTTGTTAAAGACCAACACGTTTCTGGAGAGGCTTTTTACAGCTCTTTTTTACAAGATCTGCATGATATGCGTGCACGTAAGCGTGCACAAGTCAATCTACATTTATGTAAGCGCCTGTGTGTCTATATTTGTGGTTCAGGCTGTTTAATAGCCAACAGGCACAGTGTGGATTTGATTATACTGAAACCTCCCTCCGCTATATACAAAAAAAAACTGTCCGCCAACGATGGCATCAATGCAAACCCAGGCTTTTTTCACAATCGGCCTCCACATAATCTCATTCATAACAATGAGAATCTCATTTCCCACATTCTAAAGGTCAGCGCACACCTCTGATCACACTTTAATAAACATCATTCTCAGCGTTTAATTTAATTTCAGCAGAGCAGGAAACTCATAGGCACCGATGCAAAATTTCATTGGATCGTCCCTTTAATTGCTTCACTTTCACAGTAGAGAGAAGAATGACCGCAATCACAGGGAGAAGAAAATGATGCACAAATACACAGAAACACAGGCACGCATCTGCAGTGCGTGTGCGCACACACACACACACACACACACACACACACGCACACACACACGCACACACACACACACACACACTAAAGAGATAGGTGTCAGTCAAGTGACAGTTTTAATAAAATAAGCTTCACTTTTTTTTAAACCAGCACCATGCATTGGCTCCACATCTCTTTGTCATCACACATTTTAACTCTCACCTAAATTGGCAAACTGTACCAAACAACCACACACACGCACAACCACACACACACAGTCACTCCGTCACACACGTACATTGCACACACATGCCAACATGACACAAAGCCTGGCACACCGGGCACACTCATTACCGCAATGCCAAGCTACCAGTTGCTAAGGAGACCTGTGGGAGAGGGAGGGTTCCTTGTTGTTGCCATAGCAGCCGGCTTGCTCCCTGCCAACTCTCTCCCTCGGGGAGACACAAGGCAAGAGGTGGGGGGTGAAGTGGGTAGAGGTAGGGGGCAGCGGTTTAATAGGGCTACGAGGTGCAGAGGAACTTCATTAGCCATCAGTGTGCGCCGCACCAACCACTGCTTCCCATGAATGCCTACCCACATGCACCACTTCAGCCTGCAGACTCCCACTTACTCACGCACAGCCCATAGACTCCCACTTATTTGCACACCTTTTGCGGAGAAGATGGAGAATGGCATGCTTGGAATGAAAAGCAGAGAGTTGGGAGGGGGGGGGGGGGGGTCGAGTGTATCTGTAGGGGGAGGGGTAAAAAGGGCAGAGGTGGGTGAAGAACAAAAAGAGGATGGGGGAACAAAGAACAGGGTCTTGAATGTGGGGGCCCGTCTGACAGAGTGGTACACTCTTTGGTAGTTAAAGGCTGTATGAAAGCAGCACCCTGCGCCTACTCAAAGCTAACCTTGACCTTCAGTTACAGCCACTATTCCTCAAACCATAGAATTGCACCGTACAGCCAAACACATTCAGCACATTGTTCATATGCTTTTTCAGTATACAATGCAACCGCACGACAAAGCGCACAAGTGCAACCATTCCTCTCTATACGTAAGGTTATTTTAGACCACACTGCGAGCAGTTTTACCAGTTGGGATCACACTTTTCTTTAATGCCATGTCTCACGGCATTAAAGAAAATTATGTAAATGTTTAATAATTAGTTTTCAGATTTTTTCTAAAGGTTTGCGCTGCAAACTGAAATTTAGGGCCATAGTAGGTGCGCAATTGAAGAATTATTAATTTTATTCCGGGAGAATTTCTTTTTTTTAAAGAATTTACTAGATTTACTCTGAGATTAGAGTGGCAAATTGACATTGTAGAAATGTCAATGCATGGATAAAACAATACATCAGATACACCGCCTAGTATTAACAGGGTAATGCGCCGCTCACCCACCTCACACACTCTGTGATCTTTTATTTTGTGTTTCCGTGTAGCCAAACACACACTACAGTGTTGCCAGTGACATCGTTCAGTTTCGGAGTGATTTGATTGTGAATGATGGCTATAAACGCGAGCTGTTAACGGAGCTGTTGAAAACACTAAAGTAAAACTGACAACTTATCAAGCTTCTGCAAACACATCACAGGCGCCTCCTCTTCGCCTACAAATGTGATATTATGCGATCAAATCCTGTTTTTTGGACGAAACAGACAAACAAATTGACCTCAGCAATAAGGATGACATCAAGGAGGAGAAGGGTTTCATTGATCACATGACTCAAGACCGTCCTTTTAAACTTGAAGTTCACTCCAAAGTGCTATTTGGAGATAACGTATACTGGAGATAATCTATAACTTATACTGAAAATGCAAAAATGCTGAAGTGTATTTCATTAATGACAACAACATGCATGAGAATACATAAGAATACAGAATTGCTTCAAGCTCCGTCCATATCACAGACCAGCATTTAACTGAAGCAAGATTCTTGTGAAATCAAGGAGAAGAGAGCGCAACTTCTTTAGGGTCAAAGTGAGTTCTGTATTCAGGAGCCGAGCTTCAAGTATTGACTACCTGACAACCCGTGATGCTCCTTGTTGCCTCAAATTCTGATACTTTTAAGTACCACTATACATTATGAACGAGGGAGAGTATCGGGATAATTTGGTCTGGACAAACTCTGATGTACGGTTAGGAACACCACCCATCAAAACCTCTCCCACCCCGACCCAAGCTTAAACTATTTCATGTGACCTCCCAAGGAGGGAAAAAGAAGGATAAGTAGAAAAAGACAGTTCTGTCCAAATGAGAGGAAAGAGGAGACGAGGGGGACAAGAAAAGAAGGATTTACCCCTCCTACCTCCCACCCTCCTTCCTTACCCCTCCTCTCTCCGTTTCCTGAAACAAAAAGAGCCCAATTAAGTCAGTTTGAGTTAGGGTCTCAACTTGTGTGTGTGCGTGTGTGTGTGTGTGTAAAAATGTGTATCCAAATCATGAGTGTGTGTGTGCAATAAATGGAAATAGGGGGGCAACGTACTGCAAGTTGCAGACTGTTTGAGAGGGGAAGGGGGAGGAGGAGGAAGGTTTGTTGGGGTTGTGGGGGAGAAAGGGGATGGGTGAAGCACTCTCTCTCTCTCTCTCTCCCTCTCTCTTTCTCTAGCCTAAGAGGGCCAAACTTGCTCTCAGCTCCTCTACGGGAGATGCTGAAATATTAATCGCCACGCTCCAGCCGCAGACTAGTGAACACAATCGCTTCAAACTCCCACCCTAATGAGTGTGTTCATGAATGGCTAATGTGCACAGATGGGGGGCTGATGACTGGATAGATCGCAACGGGGAGGTGAGGGAGGGAGAGGAGGAATGGAGGGAATATGGGGGGGTTTGGCGGGGCGGGGCGGCGGTGGTGAGGGGGTGCAGAGGCGTGCCCTGACCTTTTAAGAGCCTCCTGAAAACTTAATTAAGACTAGCCCACCGCTACTCTTCCTTTCTTTTACTCCCTCTCCCACGCACACACACTGGCTCATGCTCGCATGCCTGCACACACACACAAACACACACATAAAAAAAATCTCTATGATCCCTCATTCTCAACCTCTCCTCCAAGTGCATGCCGATTGTTTACCCCCTTTGCTCTTTGCACACACCCCGCTGAGCTGATGCACACTAGATTTCTGGATTTATAAGACTTGAAAATGACTCAAGCAGGCTTTTTGTGAATATGTCAATGTCTTGGTCATTTTAACGCGCACACACACATCCTGGGATGAACAAAAAAAACATGTCGACATTAAAACTGCAGAGGCAGGTATGTCACTCTTCACCCCCTACGTGGATACATCTCAGAAAGAGGATGGAACAAATCCACAGGGCTCAGAAGAGCAAGGTGAAGAGCTCTTTTACCTGAAATGCCTTTTACTTCCACAGAGAAGCCAGAGTTACATGTCGGTGATGAGTTGAACTGAATCTTAACCAGCTTGCATCGCAGGGCGTGTAAAGGCCAAAGCTCCCTCTCAACTGGAGCTTGTTCTCCGGGAATGTTAATGCTTCACATGCATCTTTTATAGTCTGAATCTGACCTGTTCTTTCACCCCCGGGGTACATTTTGCCTGAGCATCCTCATCACCGACTAATCTCCTCATCGTCATTTCAAGTCCTGAGGTCAGACACAATATGGTAACATGTGGAGAGTAACAGAAATGCGGGTTAGCGCGCTATCCCAGGAGCCTCCATTACCATAGAGGCCACCTACGGATTAAGAGCATCCAGACGCATATACAGACACACACAGCGACATGCATACACTCACAGCATCTAATTAGAGTGAGATGCTGTGACCTAATTCCTAACCTCTCTTCAGCAGTCAGGATGGGAGCCTGGGCGTGGATCGGTTGGGTTAGGGCGGGAAAATGGACGATGCGTCAGACAGAAGTTTGGTAATGGAAACGGATTGAGAGCCGAAGTGATGGGAGTACGGCAAATTAGGGGACAACTACGACACCATCATGTCACTGCAGCTAAATTCAATGTGTGACTCCGATGTGCACCATGTAATGAAATACAGAACATCATGAAACTGCAGGTTTATCAAAACATACTTCATAGATGTTGGGGTTAATTGGTCGATCAGAAAGATGTGCTTAAAGCCACTACCGTAGTCAGGGATCACAGCAGTATTTCAGTTTTAAAGGTTAACCATATCAATTGTTTGATTATAGTAAAAGTTATATTAAATAACTAGTTCTTACCTACAATAGGATGCTCTCATGCATTTGGGCCTCAGCCACAGACTGACTTAAAAACATGCAGCACCACAAGCTGCTTTCCCTCCCTTCTTCCCCGTTTTCTGCCTTGACTGCCAACACACTCGAGGCATGATAGAGGGAAACCAGTGGAGGTTCTGAGAGGGGAATTAACCTTTAGAAGGGACTGCATTGGCAATGCTCACTGTGCTTTAAGAGGTTGAGTTCAAGATTTCACTCCGGTGTCAACAGGATACTTTAGTGCATTCATCTGCAAGTGTCTAATTCTATCACATAAATTGCAAAATTATGTAGATTACATTTGCAGTATGTCAAATGACTAATCTGCAACTTTGATGCCGTATCTGCAGAAACGTGAAAAATATCTATGGAGCCAAGTATTTCTATGCAAACTGGTGTGCATCTATATCGAGCAATTCTTAAGTTCCAAAAGCATTACCTTTTGTGTATTGTCTTCTCATTTTCACCATGTCTGCTTTCACAAATTCATTCGTCATCAAGCTCACAGGCCAAAACACAGCCTGCTCGGATCATTATCGAACTCTCTGTACCCTGTGATTACTACGATGGCCCGCCTCTATCAATCACAGAAAAATTCCTGTAGACAGATGCAGCTGAATGGAAGCATATTTACAGTAAGTGCGTGACCGGGAGCAGGGTGATGGTCATATATACGCACAAACACACACTGACACACACACACATATACATCTGTCAGCAGCTTTGCACGATCTGATACATGTATGTGAGAAAGTGCTACACCCTGTGTGTGTGTGTGTGTGTGTGTGTGTGTGTGTGTGTGTGTGTGTGTGTGTGTGTCACAGCACTCCTGGAAGGGGGGTGCAGCGTTTCCGCCTGAGTGCGACTGTCAGCGGGCATCACTCAGCCTGGCAGTGTGGCAGGACGCGAGGATCATTAGTGGACGCGGAGGGAGTGAGAGAGGGAACAGAATGGAGGAGAGTAAAGGAGAAAAGGGGAGAGAGGGGCAGGGACTGTGTGAGTCGGGCATCACGTCTTAATATCCGTCTTGAGAGCATTACACACACAGCAGTGCACTTTCCTCTCAGTCACGCAATCGCCCCACCGCAAAGACCCCATCGTGGGCCCCTCCTCTGTCATTTTCTCCCCTCTGTCACCCTCCCTCCATCCCTCCATCCATCTTACCCCCTTTCACCCTGCATTTCTGATTGACCCTCTCTGTCCCTCCCCATATCTCTCAAGCCGTGCCCTCACTTAAGCACGGTGCGTTGCAGCTTTTCATTTCCCCAGCTCCGGATTTATCCATCCTACTTCCCTTCTCTGCTCACATACTTCCATTTCAGCCCATTGCTCCCATTTTTGCCCACTCTGCGTCGCACAGACGCTCCTCTCCTTGCAGCAAGAAGCATTGCAAGGAGAAAACAACTGTTCTACACATGTGGGACATGAGCTCTTTCCACATCTTTTGCCTTCCTTCCACTCTCCTTCTCAGCACTTCATCCTCTTGTCCGTGCCAGGCCTTCACTCCTTCAACCATCCGTTTGTTCATATGTAAACTAACCCATCAATCCATCCAGTCATCTGACACTTTGTGTCAGTATGCTTCATGTCCAAAGTAATTTGTGCACCGCTCGGCCTACAGCCTCTCTCCATCGTTCTCTTCACCAACTCCCTCTCTTCAGAGATCCCTCTAAGATCCTTCTATCCCTCCAGGTCTGTGACCGGTGCTGCTGAATACCCAAATCAACATGCCTGACATTTAACAAACGGAGCAGCTTTGACAAAGCTAGCAGTGTTAGCACAAGTGCTAATTATTCCCTAGTTTGCTTACTCAGTAGGGTTCCAGGTTCAAGGATCCATCCGTTTGCTGTGCTGTCGTAGCATTTATCACACACAGATTAGGTCCACCGTGTATTATATTTGTCGCAGTGAAACATTTGTGAGCTTGCTGTTGACACCTGCTGAGTGTGTAGTTTAGTATTATATAGCCCTGCTGATGACAGCAGTACGATCTGGCCAGATGCCAGCTCTGATAAAATATTTTTGAATGGCATGGAATCAGAAATTAAACTAGGATGTGTGCATCTGCACACGTGACCGACCAGGTGCAACAGGGGACAGGTGGATAGATACAAGGATGAAACAACTCTTGGAGACTTTTCTTAAAAGTGTCACATTGGCCCAAGAGGCATTAGGCTTTTGTCCCTATGTTGTATTCATGTTATGCACTAAAGAAATACTATTTGAATTAGATTAAGCAATAGATTAAGCCATACTGAAAATAAACCTTACTTGCAGCCCAATAAAGTCTGACTCATGTTTTTCTCTCCACAAGGGGATTTGGCAATTCAGACGTAATTACTGATATTCACGTTCAAACAAGATGTAAAGCGCCCAACCACGCCAATCCCTGTCAATGAACACACATCTAACATACAGTTTCAACTCTCTTGTCAGATCCAGGTAACATTGATTACCTTTACAACACAACCTCCACTACTAACTCAATGCTCTTACACATTTCTCAAGAAGAACACACAAATGGCCTTGCATGAATTACAACCTTTTCCTAATCACCATTTCAGATATCACAGCCCTGGAAATGCACAAAGACAGCATCATAAAAACACACGGCCTTGACCCCAGCGGCATCCCCTCGGCTGCTCCTCTTGCATCTCCTTGGCACTCAACTAGATCTCTCCCCGGCCGGTCTTCAGGCATGGATCACTTGTAAGGATTTGAGGAAAGACTTCGCTAAGCTGATTGCCAAAGGGGAGGGGGGAAATTACCCTTGCAGAACTGCGTAAAAACCTTCTTGGGTCATGATTTGGCTTATGTAATAGATGGTGTGTATGTGTATATGTATGTGTGTGGGTGTTCCCGAAATACCACTCCCCCCCTCCCCGCAGCCCCTACCCCATGCCATTTACCCATTTTGCACTAATTGAGGGATCTTTTTTCGGAAGCCGTTATTGCACTCATTTAATTATTTATTTTGACGGGAAGCAATCTGGTGGCTAGCGAAGGGATTGTGCGTGCATGTGTGCGTGTGTGTGTGTGTGTTTGAGAAAGCGAGAGAGAGAGATATAGCAGGACGAGGTCAGTGTAGGTTTTTGGGTAAATGTGTGTAAGGGCAGAGTTACTGTAGGTCTGTGGGGCTTTGCATGTATGAACCGTATTTAAGAAATTTACTGTGTTTATGTGGCTATGAGTACATGTGCTTGTGTGTTGCATCTCAGAGTGCATGGCTTTCTGAGTGCAATGGGAGTGCACTAATGGACGCACACTTGAGCTGAAAAGGGCAGAGTGTAGCTGAAGTGCAGCCAAGTCTGGCTTCCAGTCCTGCTTGGATGCCCTATAATCTACTCTCTATTCTAGCTCTCGTTTCTTTCCCTCTGCATTTTCCTCACTTGCCGCTCCTTGTCTTTCCATCTTTGTCTCTCTATCAATTTAATATTTTCATCCCCTCTTCATTGACTGAGCCGGCCGGCCGCCCCCGTCTCCCCCCAGTCCCCCTATTAAATCTCTTTATCCTGGTTCAGAGAATGAAGACGTGGATCAGCACCGATGCTGGCTGTCCGCAAACTTTCTTTTTTTTCTTGGTTCCCTCCATCCTGCTGTGCAGTGAAGAGAATGAAATAAGGGAAGATGACATGCAACCACCAGTAGTCTTGACCTTTATCACGCTCTAACGCCTGAGGCTGGGTGAATGAGACATTAAGAAAATGACTGAGCATTATTAACCCCTACTCACTTACTTAAACACACACACACGGTACACTGTCTGCTCTGAACAATGGCTATTTGATGCATATTTCCTTGGCCGTCACTTTTCTGACACTTAAGGATACGCTAACGACAAACGATCAAACTGTGAACAACACTGGTGCATTCTGCGTCACGTCACTTTAGGAAGAAAAGAATGGCAAGACCGGTCCAGCCTGCCTGCTCCGATTGTTTAACTGTGATTGATCCCTTGTCGAGCTTCAGCTTCCCAGCACTCCCGTGAATGCCAAGTCCTGTTGAGAATTGATGCTTCATTATAAACCAACCGCACAAGTTCTTCAAATAATGCATCAGCCTCTGAGAGAAAGCTGGACCTGAGAGGGCCAGATGTTAACCCTGACGGCAGCAGTCCCAGCCAAGCTGTACTTCTAATGATAGATCATTTCCCTGCTCTCTCTTCTTCTTCTGTCGCTCTCTTTTGTGCCCGTGTGCACGTGTGCACAACTGGCGCACGTGCATGTGTGGCCATCTTTCTACTCCAGTCAATCAATGAGCAGAGACAATTCCCCGAGTGACATTTACGGAGAAGAAAGAGAGCCATTTATCACTTTAGTTTTGGGATAATAAAGGAATGACTGAATGAGTGTGCGTGTGTGTGTGTGTGTGTGTGTGTGTGTGTGTGTGTGTGTGTGTGTGTGTGTGTGTGTGTGTGTGTGTGTGTGTGTGTGTGTGTGTGTGTGTGTGTGTGTGTGTGTGTGTGTGTGTGAGAGAGAGAGAGAGAGCAGGCGAAAGGGAGAGAGAGCTAAAGATGAAAAGGGGATTTCAAAAGCACATGAAAGGAGCAGGAGAAATGAGCGAGGGAAGAAGGAAATGAGTGATAAAAAGGCTACTTTGTGGGGAGGACTGAGAGTGTGAACTAGAACAAGTGAGGAGAGAAGAGAAGGCCGTGAGTGACTGACAGTGAAAAAGAGAGCATGAGAAAAAAACAGTATGAAAAAAAAAAAGCCTGGGGTGCGGAAAGAAAAAAAGGCAGAGAGACAGAGGAGGGGATAGAAAAGGGCTCTCGGCAGAAAAACTAAGGAGAAAGAGGGGGAAGAGACGGAGATGAAAAAAAAAGGTCCAAGAGAAAGGGGGTGAGGAGACACAGCGAGGCAGACGTGCTGGGTTCATTCAGGGCTATGAGCAGACTTGGAGTTCAGACCTCACACGGCCAGCATACTAAACACCGGACCCAGTGTCCTGACCCAGATTCAAGCCAGTGACATACAAATCCAATTGGGGAGGAACAATATCACCCCCTCCCCCCTGTCTGACCATACCTCCCCTCCACAATTCCAGCTGGTCTCACAGTCACCTCATAACCCAACAACCTCGCCCCAATCCTGTAGCTCCCCACACATATGCTGGCTCCCACACAGATTAGCTCACACATGGGTTGTTTTACACAGACACACGTGCACGCCCAAGCAGAACCACACATGTGATTTCTCTCCAAGGTCAGTTTCCTCTTTCCAGCTCAGGTGAGCAAACATCACAGCTCAGCGGGGTGCTACGGCGGTTCCTGACCAGCCGCTACCGGAGGTGACCTCCGAAGCTCCATCCATCAGACGCCGGCGCATGGCCCACCGCAGCATATCCAGCAGCATTAGAATAACAAGCATCTTTCTTGAACATAACTCTTGCTACTCCGCCTATCCACTGCCCTTCTTTTTTTTCAATCCACCTGCTCCGATCAGTCAACGTTAACTACATTTCCCTTTGTGAGCTGGCTCCCTCCATCACTGGCCGGGACCGCCAAGCGCAGGTAAACTGATGGACGGCCCTCATATGCTCCCCTTTCCCCTTCCCACAATCCTTTGGCTCATGACAGGGGCTTGATGGACAGGCAGAGAGGAGCGAGAGACCCGGCACGTGGCTGCCAGGAAGGGTCCGGAGATGGAGCGTTGTGAAAGACACCGTTTAGCTCGGTATATATCATCTCTTTCTCAGGGACAGGCATGGCAATATGCGTGCACGTAAACACACACATTTACACAAATGCACACGGCCATCAATCCCTTGCATACAGGAAGAGATATCAGACGAAGAGAAAAATTGAATTACGAAATATGGGCACCGTGATTTGTGAGAAGTGAGTTTTGAGGCTGGGAGAGAAATACAGCTTGGAGCGCACTCCATCTTATAGCGAGAGCGAAGAGGAAGAGGCATCTGTGTTGTTTATCTAAAGCCCCATCTAGTTACAATGGCTTGATTTGAAATATTCATATACATGTATGACAAGATCAGGCCCATTATGTTGCTCTCTCGGCAGGGCTTCAGTGAATGGAAACCCATCAGTCAGTGTAAATTATGAAGACAAGATACATTACATAAGCCTATAAATGGTCATGAAGAGCAGTGTTGTTGGAGACAGATATCAATCATGGCAACACACGTTCTATAGTGTCATCAGTATGATAATATGCTATGGGCAATTTCAAGGATAAACTGGCCATTATAATATATCACAAACCATACAGCCACAGCAAAACACATTAGGCTTTGTGTAGTGTGCATCATAATACGACATTATGTTTCAGATTGATCTTCAGATATACAACTGGTACTTCAGTCATAATGAACCATAAATCATAAAATCTACAAGGGCAGCAACTAATGATTTGTTTTGATCAATTAAGTTGTGTTGTTTTATATTCAATTATTCGTTCAGTCCACAAAATGTCAGAAAACTGTGAAAGGGCAGCATTATATGTATAATGATATTAAAACACATCCGAGATGCTGGGAACATTTATCTCTGAAAAATAACAGAAACTATTAAGCGATTAACAAAATAGATCCCGGTCAATTTCCTGCCGATCAACTCTTATAATTAAATCGACTTGATGTTTCAGCTCTGCAACTCACCATCATCTTGCAGAGAGCGTCTTTGTTGGCCAACTAAACCAAACATTCCACAGCAATGCCCAAACAGTGCCCCGTCTGTATTAAATCAGAAATATATGAGGCACATCTCCAAGTATAAAGAAATAGCATGTTCATTGTACATTAAAGGCCATTACGGTGTTCGCTAACATGGAGGAGGCTAGCCTGAGGCCGTCTTGCCGTGATAAGGGTGAGTATTGGAGACGGAGCAGAACAGAGTGGAGCCGAGCAGGGCCTGTAGTTGTGGAGAAAAAGACGGAGAGAGTCGACCCAGCGTGACTACCGCCTGCCTGAGTGGAGCAGCCTGCCTGCAATTAAGGTGGAATCAGGGAGAAATCTGCGCTGCCTTGATAATGAGCCTCGTCTGAATTATTAACGAGAGCTGTTCCCCCGGGACCCGGGCTCCCACTGAGCCCATCAACCCCCCCAACACACCCACATGCACACACAGACACACACACACACACACTCACCCTCTGATGCAGGGAAGAGGGAGAGAAATGCAGTCATAAACACTCACACACACACACACACACGCAGATGACAATCACATATTATGCACATTGACACAGATGAGCAACAAGCATGCTGCTACACACGGAGCCCAAAATTTCAAGCACCACGAGGGCTAACACGTTTTATTCACACGCTGAAGTGAATATTCAAAGTGATTTACAACATTTGCAACACAAACCACAGTTCTCCAGGACAAAATAACTTAATGCGCTGCCATCAGATTGAGACTCTTCTTTGTATTAGAATGAATGACTTCAACAGAACACTTTACCGAATTTTTAAAACAAAATCTTACATAATATAACCTTTTTCAATACCTGTTTATTACTGATCAAGCATGTGTTATAACAATCGGAATTGCATTGAGAAACTGAGGTATTTCCTTTCTGAGAAGTAAGCCAGCGATTCGATGAGTCATTTATTGCCTATTAGTCATTTTTGGTAAGTATTTATGGTCATGAAAGAAAAATGCTTCATTCTGAGAAGTGTATTCTGGGAGTAATATTAATATCAACTCAGCTGACAAAGATCTGTGAGGCCTCCCTCAAAACCAGAATATAAGCAATACATAGACTTTTTAAGTAGGACTACAAGTCACGGGGTTCTGGAGTCAATCGGGTCTGGCTGGAGGGTAACTGAGCAGCAACAGAGACACCATTTCATTGAAATGTGGGAATTGGGGCTGCATGCCTAAAGTCCACTGTGAGTCCAGACATATAGACTCCTCAACAGAAGAGCTTTTTCTGTTCCCTCACACATTTCATAACACTTTCCCTGGATATAAAAAGAGATGTGTTCAAATCACCCGGCGCTAGTGTAACACTCAAGGCCTCGGCAAGGCCCCCCCCCCCCCCCCCCCCCATCAAATCTCCATGACATCAAACCTACACAGCCTCAGAAAGAAACACACACTACATTCTGTCCCTGCAGCTGTGAACGGTTTTGCCAGAAAATCCGCGGGCGCTCACCAAACAGAGCCACGCCTTCCATTTGAGCCAATCGGCGCGAGTCTGACAGGTTTCACAACAAATCAGACAGCAAACAACACCACAGAAAGTCGCTTCCGCTCTCGGTCAGCCCCCTCCTCTCCCAAAAATGGTTCACCCCACCCAAGAACAGAGTGTTCCTCCATGGGTGGTTTGAGGAGGCACAAGTGTGTTGTGTGTCTCGTGCAAATGTGTGTGTTTGTGTGTGCATGAGGGAACAGAGGATAGCCATCACCCTAAATAGTGCAATGGGAAAATAATGACAATTTCTCTTTGCTTCACTATACGTCTTCAGTTTAGGCAAACTTAATTAACGGAAAGGAGTATTTAATATTTGGAAAAATGTCACCAAACGGCTGTAAAAATAATGAAATAAATTGCAGCGCCATGGGTAATAGGCTAGAAATGATTCAACAGCTGAAGTTCAGTTCAGCTGAGAAGAACATCCAAATTAGTTCATCCCTGTCGAATTGCGAACTTGACGGTCTCATCCTCTTGTATTCTGCTCCAAAAGACTCGGTAGCTGAGAGGAGTCGAGCTGGGGAAAATCCAGCATTGTTATCCCATTATCTCGGAGATAATGTGAGATATGAGATTCCTCTTAGACGAGAGGAGGCACACTGCTTAAGGCAGTCTGGATCACTGGCAGGAGACTGACGCCATAGCTCTCTTGAGAAAGACTCCTCACCTCAATTGGCCCTTGTACCAAAAACCACTAAGAGAGAAAAAATGTATAGCATGTCTAATAGATGGATGGAGCGAAAGAGAAAGGCGGGGAGATAAAAGAGGAGATAACATGGGTGTCTGCTAGATGAAGTGATAGGAGAGAGTGAAGTAATATCTAAAGGTGAAATTATATTGTTTTTCATATTACTGTCTCCTGATTGCAGTCTCTTATATTTGAATGCGTGCCCATGCTTTGGTAATTTGCATGTACATTAATCATTTTCAGAGAGAAATGAACAGCCGCGCGGCTGCCTGACAGCTGCAGGGGGGAAAAAGGCAGTGAGAACGGGCTTCTTGGCGTCAGATACCCAAATCAACCCGAATATACCGTGTGAACCCAACCCGGCTCCGGCTGCACGAGCCAAGGGGAGATGTAAGGTGCTCATAACCCTGCACCATAAATCTGTCCAGCATGCATCATATGCTCTCATTTTCTGCGTGTGTAAATGTGTGTGCGCGCATGTGTATCTGTCGCACTCTCAAATTACTCTGCTCCCCTGAGCCAAGACGGAGGATAAAATATGAATCAGCTGAAGTCTAGGATGGTTTCCAGTCTGGAGAGACTCCCCAACCATCAACAGGCGACGCAAGCATGCATTCCTACACACAACACACACAACACACACACACACACACACATGCATGCTACTCACACTCAGAAAGTTTCAAGTCTCTCCACTTCATGCTAAGCTTCTGTCAAACACACTCTCTGCTGCACATTTGACATTCATATCCCTCATATTTGACAAGTGTTGCTCTACTGCAGATGCTGGAGCCCGTGCATAGTGACAGGATTACGAGAGCCTGTCTGTCTCTTTACCTATAAATCAATTAGATAAAGTGATATGATCCAGCACTGTTACAAATACTAATGCCTGTGGAGACAGGGGTTGTGTGTCTTTACAGAAGATAAGACTGCATATACTGAGAGAGACCTCTTTCTTTCTCTCCTCTTCATTTCCTCACATTCAATTCATCATCTGCCCTACAGTCGCTGTCACATTTCTCTCTCTAAATTCTTTTGAGTGCCATATTTCAGGTCTGCCTAATTTCAGGTCAGAAAAGGAAGTCTCGTGACCTTTTGCCCTGCTGGCCCTGCACAGACCGCTACCTAAAGACACTTTATAAATAATGGTCTAGTCTCTTGGATTAAAGTGTCTGAGTGACTGCCTGGCACCCTTGTTGACCTGCTGCGCAATCCACTGGCAAATGACTGCCCAAGCGCCGCAAAAAGCCCTGTAAACACAAGCAGGGTAAACTATGTGTCGTACATTAAAGCAGGCAGAAACAGACAAATTCCACTGAGATGCACTCAAAACATATAGTGTGATGATATTTTAGAGGCATGCGTCACACATGTATGTTTAAATACACTTTATACACCAAACACATTGGTGTATTATGGGTTGTTGTATCCCATAACCTTCCCTGCTGACATATACAATAAAGCAACCCCCAACTCCACCCCAGCATAACAATGGCAGTGTCTAACCCCTTTGGAGTTAATGAACTTCTGGGCACCTGCAGGGCAATCCCCACACCAAGTTGCCTTTAAACCCCACCATTAGAGGCATTATGAAGTCAAGTGCAGAATCCTTTGCAGTGACATGCTGTCAGACCAATCAGCGGGCCCAAACACACACGCCTATAGAAGTAGACAGCCCCTCCCCCTTCATATACAGCCCCCACAAAGACACACACAACACTACCAACCCTGACGCTTTGTTCAAATTGACATGTGCTTCTCCCACGCACAAATGCAGCATGCATCCACATGCAGCCGTGGATATATATAGATATAATTAGCCATAAAGACATAAAACACAACCATAAATACAGGGCTTCAGAAAAGATCGCTAACTTTACAGCATCCTGCACGTTTATACGTTGGATCCGCTATAGTTAGTTACAGAACACTGGAGAAAAGGCCACTGAAGTTGCTATTAATCGACACTGCAGTAGTGCCGGCGGAAAGTGTAATCAGGTTCACAAGTCTACAATTCTACGTAGCTTCCCCTCAGTACGGAGGCGATTAGGAAGCCATGACCTCAGAATACTGCAGCTTTCCTAGAAGTCAGAAGCATTAGGTATTTATAGGAGCTTAATGGCACTGTCCAGGTGTACTGAATGTCTAGCACCCATCATCAAGCCATCAACCCCCCTCCCCCACCCCCCGCCCCCCTCACCCTGCATGCCTGCCTCCTACGCAAACTGCCGAGCTATATCACTTAAATTTCATTTAATTTCATCAGCAGCTTACCAACAATTCTTTTTATGTTTTTTCACATTCCCTGCTCCAACAACAACAACAAAAACAGGCCTTTCTGCATCAAATGTTTTCATGCGTGATAGTGTTGATTGAGATTAAAATGTTGTGGATGATACAAGTAATGTTTTCCAACTCACAAATGCGGCTGTCAAGTATAATTGCCGGATATGATTGTAAAATTACATGTATGAGAGTGCACCTGTGTTGTGCGCAAATGAGGGAGGAGGTAGCGTGATGTGTGTCCTGGGTTCATGCACTGAATCTGAACATGTGACCTAATATCAACCTTGTCAAACGTGGTCTTTTGAGCTGCCTTTACATGTAATGCTACTGTCAATCTCTTATAAAACATGATGTTTTATGTGTCCACTCCGAAGCTTAATGAAATCATTTGCATGTAAATTTCTTTCACACTCAACAAAAAAAATATTCTACAGGGCTTCATTATGTATTCATAATCCTGCAAATACAAAAAATACAAAAAGTAATTGGATTCTCATTTGATGAGCCAGGTGCACTTAAAAGTTGAACACATGTATTGTAAGAGCAGGGGCAGGCAGTTGCATCAGAAATTAGCGTTGTACTGTACATGCACACATGCTGCTCAGTGAATATGTCCATATGCTGTAAGTTTGGTTCCTGTAAGTGAGCTGCACACGTGACTCCTAAGTGTATGTTTACAATACCGTTCTGTCTCTGACCAAAACCAGGTCAGCCCTGTAACCGACATTATGGCTGCCTGCTTTAAACGACTTACCTAATGCCCGGTCATTACCTGGAATGGGCCCCATGTCTCGCCTGTGCCCTGAAATAGCCCCGGACCTCAGACTACCACTGCCACTGCCACGGTCACGGTCACGCCCCCCCCCCCCCCCCCTTCCCTAATTTGCAGTTTCATAAATAGCAGAAGGACTTTGGCGCTAAAGATAAAGAGGCCCCGTGGTGGCAGACTCTTGGTGCTAATGAATCGAAGTTTACCTGGAGTCACATCTTATCAGAGTTCACTTTAATGGGACAGACAGGCTTATGTGTCCGTCAGGTGCTGTGACTGTGTGATTAAGGCTGATCTCAGAGCAGTAACCGAGTTTATGTCGTAATGCAACAGCAACACAACAGGTTTTGAGAGGCAAAAACATGAATGCATTCCATTATTTGGGATTTTGACTTAATGGTGTGAATGACACATCGTGATGGTTCTGAGTGGGTCGAAATCAGGTGACGCAGCCAACTCGATAATTCTTCCTGTAAGTATTTAATGGAATATCTTAGCAATCAGCATTAACAGCCGATTTAATAATGGGTTTATGCTGGAAATCCGGTTTGGCTATATAGCAAACGTGAAGCCCTCTTTAGTGGTCTTGATTTAGTAAAAAAAAAAGTAAACTGCACGATTCTGATGACAATGCATCGGGTAAAGAACTATACACTGGACATCGTCTTACTTCTCACACATTGTAAATAAGTCTTTTCAGCAGCAACTTAAGGTCTCAGCTCAGCACAGGTGCACCATGAGGACAAGCGCTGCTGCCCTGCTGATCTCCCTGCCCCTTCTCCCTGTCCTCAGATGGCCATAATGAATAGCAACATGATGAGGCTGATAGCATGGGCAGATGTCCAGGAGGTTTCTAGGCTCTCAGCCAGACAGGCAGCGGCGGTGGACTGTGGTCAGTAGTGGACACCCGTCTGAATATTTACGTTGTGGACAGCTGACCTGTGATCACCAACTACAAGTGTCCCTCTGTTGATGTGTTTTAAGAGCTGATAAGTAGAACATGTGTGCCGCTATTTGCATAAAAATGCGCTGAATGGATTATATTTAACTGACTCATTTACTCGCAGCAGATATGGAAATAAATCATTAACCATTGTGGTGCTGCTCCTGCTGAAAGGATTTCATGCTCTACTACGGACGCTGTTGCCCATCATGAGCTGCTCTGGGATGAGCAAAGCCTTGTTACACACACACTGCACTCCAGTCTATTACATTCCGCCATCAACGATGTATTAGAATGACTGACGGCTGTAATGAACGAAGACAAGATAACGCATGGCACCATTCATGCGTAACCGACACGGAATCCAATGGTTACATGTGTATGGCACGAGGGGTGAAAAAAAAAGGATCATGGCTTAGCGAATAGGAATAATACTCGCTATGATCACTCTGTGATTAACACGTCAAACGCCCGACATGCGTTTTATTCCTTACCTTCCAGCCAGCTGAGCTATTGCTGTCGCCCTTATCCTTGAAATAGGGCACATAGCGGACCATCCAGTCGTATATCTGTGACAGCGTGAGTCTCTTTTCTGGGGTGCTCTCAATGGCGCGGGTAATGAGGTCCGCGTAGGACTGGTTCCCCCACGCGTTCCGACGCGAGGATTTGGCTTTGCGCAGAGGTCCGGTCACATCGAGCGCCGCGCCGGCCAGGCATGGGTGCGTCGCGCCCGTGGGTGCCGGGGCGCCGGCTGGATGCTTCAGCTCTCCCGGCGTTCCGCCCACGAGCGCCGCTATGCAAGCCGGGACGTCCTCTGGTTCCACCTTGATGTTGGCCAAAGGAAGACCCCCGCTGACCTCGTGTCCACCGGGGAAATCCTCCGGGCATGGCAGCGGCCAGGTGCACGAGCGAGGCCGGCTTTGCGGCTCGAAATCCGAATCAACCTGATGAGCGTCCAATTCGTCGTCCTCCATCATCAACATGTACCCTTCCGTCGAAAAGGGAATTAATCAAATGAAGAGCAAGGGAGGGAAATACCTCCACGATCCCCCAATATCCAACTGTCCTCAGTATCACTTCACGTTGAAATTCGCCTTAAAAATTGCTATTAAGCGCACAGTCTGAATCAATATGAATCAATCCAACGGAGTAAAAGGATCATGGTGAATACGAGCAAAATCACAGCCGCGCGTGTAGAGATAAGAGAAGTAATAAAAGTAATAATAATTTTTCGTCCATTTTACCTGGAGTAAAATATCAAACGGCGATCAAATTGCGTCTCATAGAATAGTCCACATCACCCCGAGGCAGTCAATCTCAAACGCGTGTCAGAGCCAGTCATGGGGGCTTTTCAACCCAGTTGCAGCAACAGATGACAATTCAGATAAGGAGCATATTTGCAGCGCAGTCGTCGATAAATCCTCCACAAGACAACAGGAAGAATGAGGAAAGAGGGGGAGAAATCACCAGAGCTGCGTTGAGAGCATCCACTGAGGCGATAATGCGTGATTACCGTGAATTATTAAATCTTCCAGTCTGCACGGATTAAGCTGGCAGCGGCACATTCAAGTCCATTCAGCCTGAACAGCACCCAACTGTCTGCAATTATAATGAAGAGGCGTGCGCATGTGACGAATCAATACATTCCCAGTCTGAAAAATGTAAAGAAAGAAAGACAAAAAAAAGAAGAAGAATAGTCCAGCGATCAAATTTCGTATCCACTTGTCAGGTTGATAAAATAGTCTTTTATCCCCCCTCGCCTCTTCTCACTCTCTCAGATCCCACACATGTTCTCATTTGCTTACAACTCGTTCAGTCGATGTGAACCGAGGATGACGCGCCGGCGCTGTAGTGGAGATGCTGCCAATTGGAGCGCGCGCCCGAAATCAATACTCTCCGAACATGATTACAGCGAAACCCCGAACTCCCTCTCTCTTTTTTTTCTCCCTCTCTCCACCTATCTCTCCATCATCTCTGGTATGAACGGTGGGAGCAAACCCCAAATTCTTAATCAAAACTCTGCATAATGATCTCTCTGGCAGAGCGTCACGCGGCGCTTTGTGTGCCAGCCTCCCCGTCCAGCGGGGATAGAACAAGACAACGTGGTAATTACACAAGGGGAATTTCCTGCATTAATCTCGACACGTATTTATTTTTTTTGTCTTTAAAAAAATACAGTGTCTGATCTGTCTTTGTATGTTGCAAACTGTCCAAAGCAACGTGTGCAGCGTCCAATTGCTCCTCAGGGAGAACTCGCGGTGCTCATGAGGTTTCACCTCAGATGATTATTTGCGGGCTATACCTCAGCCAGTGTAATTTTCTCTGCCTATTAGACCGATTTAGTCCAGATTAAGAGCGATTAGGTAACCCTAGATTTTAATCCGGGAGGAGTGAGGTGAAATGTTTTTTCTTTTTTTTGCTTTTCAGAGGCCAGATTGAAAGGTCATCTCTGCTCCGCACTCCATCCAAAGTCAGGCGGAATATAACACTTGCACATCATCATCTCAAATCGGATTTGCCAAGACTCGACGCCAAACACGCTGCTGTGGCAGACACAGCCCCGGTCAGACCAGAGTGCGTATACACTGGCCGAGGGGGAGGTTCCGCCCCTCCAAACACACCACCCCCTCCCCAAATCTGACAGCAAGGCGGGCACAGTGGCACAGGTGCACTCATCCCATTGGCTGTTTATTTCCTTGCCATTAAAATGCCCTTTTCTTTTCTTTTCCTTTTTTATAAAAGTGGGATGGCCTCACGCTGCACTTCGCCTTTCACCTTTATCCAGATGATTTGCTGAGCTCACAGGCTACTCTACAGCAATAGTTTGATTTGAAGTGTCATGTACATTCAGACTGTATGTTGTAGGTTGTATATTATTTATTCATGGACTTCTATAGGCAGTCCTACTTTTACATACTCCCGCATGCAATTACCATTTCTAATAATATGTGGAAGTTTGGCAGCCGTTCACTGCAAGCATGGTTACCACCCATAGGGAAGATTCAACTCAACATATTCCACTTTATAGTTTGACCAAAACACCCTCATATTTCAGTGCGACACACATGCACAGCTCACGGGCACCAGCAAAATAAGCACCTGTGCAGCAAGGTGGCTTTAAATTGCCTGAGGACCCCGCCCAATTCGTGCAAAGTGTGTATGGATGGAAGCTATACTTAAACGTTTCACAACATGGCCACACTGTGTGCACTCAGACGTGACGGATGTTGAGAAATGTGGGTCAAAAATAGCACACTTTTAAATGCGGGATGTGTCATATGTCATAGAATGATTTAATGCTAAACATCAAGGGGATCAGATGGCTAAAAAGCCATGTTGTAACGCTTTGTGTAAAAAGTCTGCAAGACCTACTGCACCTCTTATTATGTATTGTAGATTATCATTTGGTCACTTACATATCTGCCAAGAGCAAACCAATGCTGGAGAATGACAACCCTTTCATTGCCTTGTTCACAATTCAAACTCCTGAGAGTGCCAGAATGTTGGTGACACAAGACAACACAATGCCTCTTGTTTACACATAAAGTGAAAGAAATGTCATTGAGAAGCCAAATGACACGATCTCACATCTGGAGCAAATCTCCAGAGAAACAAGAAGAGTAGACTGAGACAGACAAAGAAGAGGGAGGCCCGGGCAGCACGACTTTAAAAACTACATATGCGTTCGGTTGCCTCCAGGCTGCCTGCTACGCTGTGCCCATACCAGACATTCCAGAGGCAGCGTGGCTGGCTTTAGGCTCTGAGTAGCTGATCCTGGAACAGCATGTTCTGCACAGCAGTAATCACCTCAGTCAGCCACAAGCAAGGCAGAGCTTTGGGCACGTCAATCCCCCCAAAAAAGGTTCTCTGGATTTTCATTCACATACAGAAAGGGACAATCGTCAGTTCTACGGCACTGCAGGCGGACGTCCATCACAACCTCTCCATGTTGTGCAATGTATCCCAACCGTTCTGCCCAGCGGGATTAGGATGAGAGGAAGCTGGAGAAGCCACAAGAACACCCAAGGGAGATCGATGCCTGTTTGGGAAAACCCTGGTTCTCCACCCCTCTCGGCAAAAAAAACCACACTCTCTAACAAGCATATGGGCTCTCAATGACACATGAAGGAGCGGGCTCAAATCCAAGTGCTGGGAACGTTCCCGAGTAGACGAAGCTGGATTTCACCCCTTCATGGCACTAGCCCAAAGTAGGACGACTTGAAGACTTCCTGCCCCCAGAAAGAGCCAGCTTTCTGTGGCATCTTGCTATGTGCGCTGCCAACTATGAACATGATGTTCAGAGGCAGCAGAGACAATGGATGCCAAGAGTTTTAATTAAGGCTATGTTGTGGAATGGAAAGTAAAGGCACCCATTTCAGAGGTCTAACGAAATATGTGAATAACTAACACTATCTGCTTTAGAAAAATTAATTATAGACTACAGTTGAAGACCCAGAACAATAAAATGGCCCAAAGAAGGAAATCAGTTTGCTCTGGTCATACCCAAAAGTGCAGCAGTGTAACTAAACACATTGATGATGTCAAGCGGGTGGCCAGTTAAATTGATGCACTGACAATTGTGCACTCCAAATCAAGGTGTATGTATGAAACTACAGTAAGATTGTAGCTTCTTCCCCAAGTATGTATACTTCAATTAATCAGTTAAGCTTCATCCTACTAACATATTTCACCTACAAGGACTGGGGTTCCATGAATGCTGTTGAGGTTTTTCTTCTCAACACCTTTTAAATTAAGTAATTATTAATAGCTGAAGAAAAATGTGTGTATACGTATATATACACATGCACACATATTTTAGGAAAGTTAGATTGCATATTGTTTCAAACAAAAAGGAAATCTGTGTTTATCTCAAATAAAATGATACCTACCCCTGATAGTATGTGATACTTAAGATTATAACCCATGGCAAAAATGGATTCATCAATCTTTTCTATCATATCTATTAAAGATTTATAATTCACTTGTGTCTGGTTATCAGACAGTTTTAGTCTAACACTGATGATGATCCACAGAGGCAATATTGGCTATTTATCCAGTCATCATCGGGTCGGATTCCCTGCAAAATTCAGACTAAACGATTCACCACAAACTCCTTTAGCTCTGGCTCCTGACTCGCCGTGTGCAGACCCACAATGAAAAGTAATCAATTTGATGATCAGTTACATCCTCTAACCCAGTAGAAGGGTTATCAGGATTTGTGTATGCATATGTATTGGAATTGGTGTCGCTCCAGTCTGTTTCTTGAAATAAACCATGCAGAATTTCCTATTGCTGCCGGCAACAAGTTCAATCCCTCACTTGTGCAAGTTGGTTAGTTGGCTACATCCACAATAGCCGACCAGGCCTGATGCCAAGACACTGATTAGCCTAGCTGTGCCCCTGTTCTCCAGGCAATGTGGAGTGGAGGTGCAGTGGGAGTCCAGCTCATCACCAAAGAGCACCGTGCTTAACACAGGTTTAAGTGGAAGAAAGCCAGCAGACTGTAGTGTATCCATGCTGGACATATAAAGCCTTGGGCTAGGAGGAATCTGCCTCTTTAATACATAATTCACTCAAAGCTGGGCCAGTAGTCTGCTTGTGGTTGTTGGAACATAAAACTGTCTTCATCAGATATTCCAGTCTCTCACTGACTGTCCACTTTGTGTACCAAACTATAATATAGGTTCAATTTGAGCACAAAACAGGTTTGCCTTCAAAATAGACGTATTAAAAGAATCCTGTCGCGATATGACATACAGTATGTTCAAACTTTCAAAGGGTGGTTTTCAAGGTGCATTTTCTGCATGTGGAAGCAATGTCACATCACCTTTCCACCTCAGCGAGCTTGTCCTCATCAGCCTTGATATGCAGGTAGGTCAACATGTAGAGGCAGCCATCTGCCCTCGAGCTCTCCCTTCAGACACGGCCGCTTTACATTGCAACCCCTGCAAATGCATCTTTCTGTGGGGGTATTATTAGAAGCACTCATGTCTTATTGCCCACACTATTATCATAACTGACAGGATGTGCATTAGTTACTTCAGTCTCCGCAGCAGATTGGCCATAATGTTGACACACTAGTGTACAAGCCATTTTGGAATTCAGCATGAAGAGGGAGGATCCTGAGGCAGCTTTAGTGCTTTCATGTGTAATAGTCCCAGCTCAAGTTCCCATGAAAGAGGCACTAATGGGTTAACAGTAGAAATGAGAGGGGAAGAGAGGGAAAATCAATGCTTTTGTTGAGGGGAAGAAAGAACGGCTTTCACAGGTCTATGTATCATTAAGCAATTGAGAAAGGTAATTAGAGTGGGGGGAAAAGATGTGCAGATCTCACAGCTAATTATTTCCATGGCAACCACAGCTCCTGTAGATGATCTGAGGTGGCATTCAGCTGGCAAGAAGGACAGTTTCACAAAGAGCAAGAGAGACCCCTAGTGGGAGAAAATAATTGTGTAGAACACAAGCCATAATGTAAAAAAACGTTTCTTCAGGAAAACGCAGGTGCAACTTACATCATACTCTAGGAAAGAGCTGCAACAATTTAGTGACATTATATATAGAGAGCGAGATATATATATATATATATATATATATATATATATATAGAGAGAGAGAGAGAGAGAGAGAGAGAGAGTTAAATCTAGGTATGCTTTATTAAAAAGGATTATAATCGAGAACTTAAACCAATTAAAGAAATAAAAAGGCCAGGAGCCATGATAATTATGTCAAGATGCAAACATCTACTCTTGTAAAAAAATATAGCTTGCCTGGAAGTTGTTTTTAGCAACTCTTTTACATTTCTTCTATTTATTCCCAAACACATCATTATTATTTCTTCTGGAAACAGTCAATTCCACTGTGCTGGAGACGAGCTTCCTGATGCATCAAGCGTGGTACAACTAACAATGTAGATGAACTAGCAATGAGTTTAACCAAACCTGTGCCGTATGAATTGATGAAAGAGTGATATTTCTAAACTTCTGTGATCACGCTTTGGTGGAAAATTATGAAATGCAATAATATTTTGTATGACTTTAGTCATTCTCAGCTTGCATAACAAATTGACCAGCAGTGTAACCGTTAAGTCAAAGTTGAATTGCATTTAATTTCTGTTCAAATGTAAACATAAAAAAAAAAATGAATGTGTTTGTCCAGGGTCGCCGAAGATGACTTCACAGTAAATTATGTCATTCAATGTCTCTGTTTGCTGGGGTCAATCTTCTCCAGGTGAACCAGGGGTTTAAGTTGCTCAGCAAAGCTGCGCATGTCCTCTGACATAGTGTCCTGGCCAGCAGGAGCCAAGACACTCAGCTCCACCAGGTATGAAAGTGATAGACGTTCTGTGTTGTCCGTGTTCCCCGGTACCAGGATGCGTGACAGCTTGCTAACCACAATTTTCATAGCACCTTTACGGAATATGTGCCCATTGGCCACAAACTCGTGGTCCATGCGGAAGCCCATCTCATTGAGGAACTCCGGCAGGCTGTGAGAGGCTGCCACGTCAACACAGTTGCGCACCAGGGCGTGACGGCTCTTGTCTCCCACTTCAGGTTGGCCTAGGTAGCGTAGGTGCCATGGTGAGGTGGGGTGGGAGAGGGATCGACGGGCACGCAGAATGAAAGGGTTCCCTTGTTGGCCTTTCAGAAGATAAACCAGTTCATGATCTGTAAAAGTCTCAGGTTCCATGTTGTCACACAGACCTCGAAGGCGATGCAAGAGGCTTTCCAGAGCTTGGTCATACACACTGCCTGCATTGATAAGGGGTAGAGAAACAGATGTATACACATATAAATAACTTGTAAACAAAGTGGTCTGCACAATATATTGCACTTACATTTTATCTACACAAATAAAACTCCAACATTACATCAGCTGAGATTAGTTAAGTCACAGAGCTGAGACAGACAGGAAATAAACCTTTGTCACAAACATGGCAGATGTTCTTCCACTTTGTCAGTTAAGGTTACAAATATTGTGTCATCTTTGATAACACTGGCAGTATTGCAGTACAACACTGTAATACAGTCATGCAGTAACTCCTACAGTCATGAAGGTTATAATATTCAGTTGTTTTATTAAACTGTTAAAGGAGGGGATTAAACTTCATGCTCAAACTGTAGTTTGTGGTAATGTTGAATTCTAACGCATTTCAATGAGTCTATAATGTATTGTCCCCCCCATTTAAATCTCCCCCACAACAATCAAATTGAAATTTTTAGGAGTTATATTTACAGCACTTTCAAGCACAAACACGTGCTCACATCCCGCAGTGATATAAAACTACTTCTATCTCTGCAGGCCATGTAACAAGCCAACACGTATGGAGAGATGTTTGACTTGCTGATTCTTGCATTAGCTTACCTTGCAGCAGATACTCCATCATATTGATCGCTCCTCCGGTGACCGGCATCACTGAAACAGGAGGGGCTTCCATATTTCCCCAGGCACCAAGTTGTTTTTCTCTGTAGGAAATAAGTACCATTCACAGTCAGCTACCTAGCTACATCTGCACCCGCTCCATTAGTCAACACAGAAGTTATTGTACCTGGCAACCAGTGTTAGCTACATTTAGCGAGCTAGCTAGCTAATAAACAATCATTAGCAATTCACTCTCAAAAGGTAGCGTGATTCATTACCTGAAAAAGGACAAAATGCAGCTCTTCGCTTGATGGGGAACACCGGCTCAACGTCGGAGACCGAGAACCCGCAGGCTTCACCGTGTTTGTTCAATTGACACACGGCTAGTAGCAATAAAGGCTAGCTAGCAGCTAGCATCTGTTAGACGCAATAGCGTTGTGTCAACGTGAGCTACGCTACTTGAATGGGATGCAAAATATATATTAATGAAAAAAATATATATATATATTCCAACTGCTTAGTTTATTGTCGGAGAGCAAAATAATGAGCACAGTCAACAACTGAAAGAAAATCAATCTTACTTTTCTCCTTCTGTTTCTTAAAGCGCTGCCGATGCATCCACTTTGAGGCGCATTACCGCCACCTACTGGAGGCCCGTATATAGAGTTCTTCTTCTACAGTCGTATACGTGGCAGAGTAGATGCAGAAGTGTGTTCAGCATTTTCTTTAACTATTCCACTCCAACTTGCCACACTTGTCACTGATCCTTTTGCCCAGCTATGCAAACCTGTGTTAACTGCTCTTAATCTTTCTGTGATTATTTCCTTTCTTCTGATCCTATAGTGCTTGTTAGAAAATAATGCTTTATAGTGCTCCTAGTGAGAGCTAGAGAGTTTACATTGGAGGGTCAAGACAAATAAATAACTCTGTATGGATTATCAAATATTGAATGGATGACACTGTATGTACTACACAAATGTATTAATTTGAATTATGAAATGTATTGAGTGATTGCGGAATGAATCAACCCCTGGTGGGGGTTGATTGAAGTCCTGAGTACTGTTGTTTAAGCAAGAGGGGGTTTGAGTTGACCAACACCAAAAGGACGAGGTCTTGTCCAATCAATGAACTGGAAGAGAGGCTAGCCAGAGGAAGGGGGGCTGACCCCAACCTGGCAAAGCTGAGACATTTTGAGAACATCAGCAGATCTCTGGGTGCCTTCTGCCGGGCAGGTATGTATCGATCTGCTGCCCGGTGGGGGGGGGGGGGGGGGGGGGGGGGGCACTGGATCTCTGTCTTATGGGATATTTCTCTCCCATGGGATATAATTTGTATATATTGTGTAGTTATTAGTGTGATTCATTTTGAAATGCTGTTCATCATCTTTTTATTAAATCAATTTTTATTATAACTTTCTGCATCTGGGACTTCTCTTCACACAACCGCCCCAAAGATTTTTTAACTTAACAATTTGGTGACCCTGACGTGATCTTTGTGGTCAGAATCAGAATCAGAACCATTTATTGCCATGTATGCTTACACATACAAGGAATTTGTCCTGGCGGGAAGGTGCATACATTTAACATTTAACAATACACATTTAACAGTTAAGTGGTGAGTTGTGGTTGAAGAATAATGATTTGAACAAAGGACCAGACTTCACTCTGGGACCCCTTGGATGATCCCTCCTCTCTGCTCACATGAGGCCTCACTAAAAAGGTAATGACAAGGACCTGTTGATAACCAAACCTTGTTTAGGTAGACCTAGGAGATTTAGTTGTGAGCTGGTCTGACGAGGTAATAAATTATTAGCATAAAAAAATTACATAAGGATAATGTTCAAATAATGAAAGTGGTGCAGCATATAGATGTATGTTGAATGAAAGATGACGTCAGTGTATGAGTGGAAGCTTTATGTTGAGTGAGAGATTTTATGTGTTTGTGAAACTCACAGAGGTTTCTTCCACCTGAAGAGGTGTGAATGTGTTTGCAGCATCGAGTAACTATTTAGTTTCTTTATGATAAATACATAACTGACGGCTTTGAGTGTGGTCGCAATCGTTATATACACGACGGATGAATTTAAATTAATTGTATTTTAACCAGTTTTGCGGAAGTTTTAACAGAGCTAGTCCCGGCGTGGCCTGAGATATAGGACATATCGTCAGTAAGGTTGGGGATACGGCATGCGCAAGGAGTTACGTAAAGTAAGTCGACGGGCCCTTCATTGTCTCTGAGCTCCGAGAACCAATTCTTAGGTTACTGTTAAAATGCATATCAAATATTAATCTGGAAAAAGACGAAGTGTGTTTCTCATAAAAAATTGTAGATGACAGAGTTTTTTGGTGCAAAGTTTGCATCAGAGGGCAAGAAGTGTATGTCTTCAAGAGTTTCACAGCCAAGAAAACGAAATTAGAATCTGAACAAGACGACGCATGAGCTAAGGCCAAGGCAAGAAGGCTAGATAACCAAAAATAACGAATTGAATTGAAAAAAAAAACATTAATATAAAAACGTATCAGTTGATAAGTGTATTTGTTGTAAAAAATAAGAAAAGGAAGAAGAAAGTGTTGTATCTGTTGTACAGGGTGATTACCTGTTGTATGTCTTATGTGTGCAAGTGCTGTTTATTGCTAAAACTTTAAAGTAAGAAATATAGGCTCTGAGAGAAGCAGAACAAAGAGTCATAAAAAGGAGACAAGGTGTTAAGGGGGAAGGGAACTTAAGAGAGACAAGCTACAGGAAGTAAGAGTGTGAAATCAAGAGGGAATTCCACCTGGTGAGAATTCTGTTCCATGAGAAAGTCATTTGAGATGCAACAGATGTGTCCTAGTGAACTAATAATAAATAAGATAAGAATAATAATAGTGCACTAAGGGAAGATTGACAGTCACATGATGTCAATATTTGGTTCATCAGATTGAACAAAGAATAAATGGGAAAAAGGAAGTGAGAAAAGGATTGTGTGAAGTACAAATGTGGTTGGTTGAGGTGTGGAGACGCAAGTGAGAGACAGGTATGGGAAGGGAGAATTAGAGAGAAGAGAGGCACACACACACGCACACAAACACACACACACACACACACACTGATAAGCTGACACAGACTGTTAATTCAGGATGTAAAGCTGTTTAGAACTTTAGAAGTAGAGGGATGTGAAGTGACTTTTTTGGAGTGTTTCCGGAGCATGCAGATCTGTCATTCTAGCACCTGAAAGTAGAAAACTAAATTGATAGAGCAAAAAGATAGTACCATTTGGTGAGAACAGCATTTGTAATCCTAGATCCTTAAACATGACTATAAGCAAAACAGTTGAAGTTATCTAAGAAACTGTCCAGTAAATCTTAAGCAGAGAGCATATTGGTGACAAAGTTTAGGATGTTTGTTAGCAGGATGAGTACAAGGGGAGAACACAGCAGCATGATATCAGGAATGTAAGAAGAATTGAGATGACTTCTGTTATCCCCCGACCATTTGGACCACTTGGGTCGTAAAGAGAAAGACTTGGAATGCATCAAGGGGGGAAGGGCCATTCAACTATCATTAGCACATCAACTGCTGTCCGCATATCAAAGAGAGAGCATCCTGGATTCATCACACCTACTGCAAGAAGGTGCACCGGTTGTCTGCAGAAAACTGCATTACTGAGGACTCCTAAGCGGGCACCCATCTCCTCTGTGGTGAAGTCTGGTTACAAAGGGAGGTGAAACCAATAGGGGCACTTGTCTCAACCCAGTGAAGAAATCATCAAACACCCAGAGGCTTAGGGAGTGTCTGTTTATCAAGGGGAGCTCAGTGTTGATTTTGGAAGAAGAAACTGGTTAACAACTATTGACAATAGCCAAAAGGAATTGTTAATTTTACTGTGATGCTGAGAAAGGCGGAGTCTGTGAAATGTTTGGATTTGCCTGTTTTATTTTCATCCTAACCAACACTGCTCCTGATGGATCAGTGACCGAAGCGCTGACTGGTTTTACGGCATTGAGTCAGAACCTTGCAGATCCATGGACTTCTGCAGAGATTGATTGAAGCTGCATTTAGTAAAAAACATTCAAGGGAATCAATTAAGAGTTGAAGATGAAGAAATAAGCTTTTGATTGATGCACTGTTTATCAAGGGGGGACATGATTAAGTCTGTAAATGAATGATGATTATGGGAGTTGTAACAGCAAGTTAAGTTTATGATAATCAGAGAGTGTCTTGCATGACTTTTGTATACTCACTATAAATAGTGAGTAAGGGGGGATTGTTAGAAAATAATGCTTTATAGTGCTCCTAGTGAGAGCTAGAGAGTTTACATTGGAGGGTCAAGACAAATAAATAACTCTGTATGGATTATCAAATATTGAATGGATGACACTGTATGTACTACACAAATGTATTAATTTGAATTATGAAATGTATTGAGTGATTGTGGAATGAATCCTGAAAACATCAGGAGCCCACAAACAGTTACGCAGCCTGAAGATTGGAGCAGATAGGTAAGGAGGACGTGCTCAGGAATGTCCCCGGTGGGGGTTGATTGAAGTCCTGAGTACTGTTGTTTAAGCAAGAGGGGGTTTGAGTTGACCAACACCAAAAGGACGAGGTCTTGTCCAACCAATGGACTGGAAGAGAGGCTAGCAGAGGAAGGGGGGCTGACCCCAAACCTGGCAAAGCTGAGACATTTTGAGAACATCAGCAGATCTCTGGGTGCCTTCTGCCGGGCAGGTATGTATCGATCTGCTGCCCGGTGGGGGGGGGGGGGGGGGGGGGGGGGCACTGGATCTCTGTCTCATGGGATTTCTCTCTCCCATGGGATATATTTTGTATATATTGTGTAGTTATTAGTGTGATTCATTTTGAAATGCTGTTCATCATCTTTTTATTAAATCAATTTTTATTATAACTTTCTGCATCTGGGACTTCTCTTCACACAACCGCCCAAAGAGTTTTGAACTTAACATGCTTTAAAGTTCTGTCTGACTGACAGATGTTTGTATTTTGTGATACCTGTTTCAATTTATTCATCTTCATTCCACTTTTTCTGCCACCTTTCCATTTTTGTTTCTTAGAATTACTGGTTTCCTTCTCCTCTGCCCGGGGTATTGTTCTAGTTATTTGGTTTAGTTTGGCCCTTTGTGCACGCTTGTTAGAAACTCGGCACATCTCCATCACCTCTGTGTAGTCTTAGCAAACATAGAAAGTTCAAAGAGTAACCATTCCGGTAGCACTTTATACTAAGTACACACTATTTAGCATTAGTAAAGCATGATTCAACACTGAATTCATCATTGATAAAGCATTATTCAAACATGAATCATCATTAGTATCTCATTAGTATGCAATTCACAGCTGTACATGTTTCATTCTTGATTAATACGCTTGGGGTTTCATACTTTATAAATGATGGATTCCCCATTTGTAAATTAAGTATTAAGGAATTATAGATGATTACTAAGATCATTTGTACACATAATATGCTTAACTAATACTTAACTAATGAATGTTAACTACCTGAATTAATCATGAATTGCTGCTTTTTTATCATTTACTAACACTTTACAAATTATCTTAGTAATCAAATAATTCCTTAATACTTAATTTACAAATGGGGAATCCATCATTTATAAAGTATGAAACCCCAAGCTTATTAATCAATAATGAAACATTTATAGCTGTGTTTTTGAATTGCATACTAATTAGTTACTAATGAGGATTCATGTTTGAATAATGCTTTATAAATGATGAATTCAGTGTTTATGCATGTGTTACTAATGCTATATAGTGTGTACTTATTATAAAGTGCTACCAATATTCCTTTATAGATGTTGTTTGACTGTGTGCTTTTTATCGACATCTTGATCTGAGCCATGTCTGAACTCTTTCACCACTGCAAACCAATGATGGCTGCCAATATCTCTGCTGTACTGATAACTGGTCAGACAGCATTTTGGAGATACAAACTGAGATTCCAGCTCTTGTGTTTGTTCTTAGATGTGTCTGTGAAGATTTTAACACAACTGGGATAACTTTTCTTAAGGAAGGAACTTGTTTCAACCCTGTTACGACCCCCGGTGTGGTCTAGGGGTGTGGGGGCCATAAACATAGAGGCAGAGAATGGTCGTAGGTAAAAGGGAACATTTATTGGCGAACAGGAGTAGTTAACAAAACGAACAAAAGGAGGGTGGCTGAGGGTGCTGTGAAAATAACAAACCAAAGTTAAATAAAGGAGATCCCCAAAAGGAGGACTATGCCCGCCTATACATTTAACTAAGGTAGGTTCTCACAAAGGAAACACAAAGAGCACAGCACCCACTACACCTATGAAAACTAACAGAGCAATACTACGTGTTGCTAATCAGGGTTTGACTCTTGCCCTCACTCCTCCTTTTGCCCAGCCACATGCTGGTAAAACACAGAAACCAAACACTATTCAGGAACTAGAAGTACAACTAATAGCCGGTCACAAACCTGGCTATCACTAACTTAACCGGTTTAAACCATGAAACACAAATACAGAAAAGGGCTAACACAATCCTTCACTAAGTGCACACAATATACACACAACAAAACAAAGGAGGAGAGGTGAAGGTATCTCCTCGTACATGGATAAACAAAAGACTAAACAGGAGGACAGACCAATTGCCTGTAAACACAAAGTCCCACCGAGGCACGCACGTCGACTGGCAACGACGCGCGGCCCCGTCACTCTGATGGCCGCTCCTTAAGACTCGGAACTCAGGCTGAGGTGGCGGCGGGTCATTGGTGGCGCTGCAGCACGATGCACCAATCAGGGCTCCACAGGAAGCAGGAAGGGGCAGGTCTTCTGTCCCCAGGTAGATCTGTCTTCACCACAGGAGGAGACCCCCAGGCAACGGTGACAGCCGTAACACCCCCCCCCATCAAACATCAACCTCCCCTCCCCAGGAGACGCTGATCATCCCGCGAGGGGACACGAGGCCGAGGGCACGAAGGGCCGAGGGGACACGCAGGCAGCCAAGGGCACGGAGAGCTGAAGGGACACGGGCCGAGGGGACACAAGGACCGAGGGGAAACGAGGCCGAGGGCACGAAGGGCCGAGGGGACACAGGGACCGAGGGGAAATGGGGACACCCGAGGGCACGAAGGGCTGAGGGGACACAGGGACCGAGGGGAAACGATGCTGACGGGACACAGAGGCCAAGGGCACGACAGACCGAGGGGACACAGGGACAGCCGAGGGCACGAAGGGCTGAAGGGACACAGGCCGTAACAAACCCCCACTTCATACTCTCTCCATTTTTCTTTTCCTAAACTATGTATCCACTTTCAAAAGTGATGGAGCAAGTAAAGTAATGCTAGTTTAGGGCCCGTGTCCACATACCTAATTCAAAGTAAAACTCCTCCATACAAAAAAATGCAAGTAGTAATATAAAATAACTATCACTAAGCTGTACATCAGTATTAAAATACCCATTCTCAATATTTGCTTGTGCATGAGGACCACTTTCATTGTATCAGCATATCTTTGGATGCTCATTAAAATGCACAAACGTGTAAGTATCAACATCATGTTGCAAAAGTACTTTATTACTCTTCCAAGTAAAAGCGCTACAAACAAAATATTTCCCAAAAGTGCTAAATTAAATATATAATTATAATTATATATATATATATATATATATATATATATATATATATATATATATATATATATATACATATACATGACATTATATATCATGTTATATCTAAACAATGTAAATGTACTTTCATACAGTACAGCACAGTATTAGTATAGTTTCCACTAAATGCCTATAACTACAGTATCTAAAGACACAAGTAATATAAATGTATTTTTCATAAAACACATTATCAATCATAAGTATCAAACATAAGTTTCCCAAAAGAAAAGGTGTTTCTGTGCTTAAAACAAAAAGGAAAGCAACTAATAAATTACAATTACACATTGTGTAGTTCAGTCCGCTCACGGCTGCTTGAGCATTTCCCCCAGTGAGGAAACTTGCACCCAATGCTTCAAAGTTTCCCTTCAAAACTGCGTGGGTGAAGTCACAAACACTTTTTTTCTCTAGAAATACAAAAGAACCGTTGTTTAAACAGTAGCATTTATGGAACAACTTAACGACTTTTTGTCTTTACTTTTATTTGACTATACACACAACGACTGTCCCTGGAAGTCATATGCTCATTTGTGGTCTGAGCAGGTCTCCTAAGGACAATTGATGAATAAACCACTGAAGGCTCCTCTTCAACCTGCAGAAAGAAGTAAAATGTGTATGTTCATTGCTGCATGGTAGATAGTTTTATGCCATTGTCATCATCATCATCATCATCATCATCACCTACTCACCCATCCATTCAAGCCACAGCAACAGAAGTGAACAGGAAACGCTGTGAAGAGATAGAAAGAGAAATGATTTAGGGGTATGACAAAAGTCTTTTTCTCTTTCAAAGCAGCTAACCACATAAATAAACAGGAAATGCAATGTGCAATCTGCATGCTATACCTGCCAGCAATTTTTGTCTGTAGAAAATTAAAAGTGGCATTAAAATAAGAGATGTAAGGGCTGCTGATGTTCCATAAATAACTGCCATCAGATATCCAGGCTCTATAGGTAAGTCTGTAAAAACAAGAAAACATTTTGATTTGAGTTCGTGGGCCTTTGATTTGGCCCACAAACTCCTTAAAGAGAGATACAGAAAATCACCCACCTGTTGAGTTGTTGAAAGCATGCGATGGCCCGTGAGTGCTGTTAACTGTAGTGTGTCCATAAAACATATGCTTTGCACTACAATTCAAAGAGCCATTTGGATCTACAGGCACGAATATTGTCCTTCTGCCTGTATCCACATTTATTGTGCCATTTGCTTTGATGTGACTGAATTCCTTGTCGCACATCACAGCACAAGAAACGGAGGAATCCTCACTGTTGTGTACTGTGATACGGCAAAAGAAAAAGATTTGAGGTCAAAACATTTCATTTTGACGTAAAACAGTGTATGCACGTGTTATTTTCTCACCTGTTAGTACACACAAGTTGATGGTGAGTAACTTCTGCTTGTGTCCATCACATCCACTTTTCCAGCAGGTATATTTCCCAGCATCTGCACTTTTTACATTTACAATGCGTATAGAGTTGTTGTAAGTTCCAAAGCCTGGTTCTGGTCCTTGCTCAGAGTTCCCGAGTGCAGTCGCCTCACTTGCTTCAAATGTCCATTTTAAGTTAATAAAATCTCCTGGACATGCATAAGTAAAACTGATGCCTGCAATAACGTAGAATGTCTGACAAATCTCTCTCTGAATTTCTGAAAATAAAAAAGGTATTGTTAATGTGAGTAAAGGATGGGTTTTGGCAAATATTAATGTGCTTATTCAGGTTTTAAAAAACAATTTATGACAATCGCAATAGTTCTGACCTTTTTTCACGCTGATGATTGTGGCCGGTTTATTCCAACAATTATTTTGAAAACAATTTTCACACCAGTAAAAGCCTTGATCCTCCTCTGTGAAATGATTGATGACCAAGGAGCCATTCTTTGCCACCTTCATTCTGGAGCGAAAGAGCAGCTTATGGTGCTCTATTCCCGTCTTATCTTGAAAATATATCAAGCTGCTATGTTCGCCTTTCTTGTAATAATACCATTTGAAAGAGTTTGAATCACTTCTGTAATGTTGACAAGGTATCACAGCTTGACATCCCAGCGAGAAGAGAAGGTGCATAGTGGCTGCCAAAATAAAAGTTTTCTGTTACACACTAAGAGTATCTTGAAAAATGTAAAATATCAATAACACATACTTCCCAAATCGCATTCGAAATACAGTGTAATATGAATGATTTATTCTGTTTCTTACCATTTCCTGAGGTAAAGGGGGATGAATTCCAAATAATAAGTAGAAAAACAAAGCCTTTTTGCATTTTGCTTGAGACACTTGATTCTCTTGAGAGATAAAGACAACACTAAAGTGATGAAACACCCCCTCAGTGGTTACACTATTGCGAATCAAAACACAGATCACAGACTCTGCAATGCACCAGAAGCATTTAGATTGAGCACATGATTAGATTCACAGTGACACATCGGAAGTGGTCCAACAGTCAACGCAGTGGAGCTTTGTCGTAACTCCCCCCACACACTATTTTTCTTATGGCGTGGCATTTTTATCACCTTTTATTTTGTGCTCATAGGTGTTGAAATATAGCATGTGCATCAGTACCAAGTATCATTTCTCACATTAAACCTGTCAGACAGTCTTACTTATTTATACATCCAAGATCATATTTTATGTATTTGAGTCAAACAAAAACCGGTCAACACACTTTGCTTAACTGCCAAGCTTAAACCTATCTTGAGTTTCTTGCAGTGATAATATTACTTTACTTCAATAAAATATATGCTCTGGGTAACAATGCTAAGGGTTTATTACAGAGTTGTCAAAGATCATTGAGGTCAATAGAGCAGACTCTGATAATAAGCAGTGTCTGGCATGGAAAGGTTTACATGAGGTGAGCAATATGAATCATGGGAATGGACATTGACATTGTGAAGTCTTTTATGTTCACTTGAACAATAAACTGGACTGGACTGACCACACTCATGCACTATTTTAAAAGGGACAGAGCAGACTCTTTCTGCTGAGGAGACTGAGGTTTTTTGGAGTGCAGGGAGCACCCCTGAAGACATTATTTGACTCTGTGGTGCCATCAGCCATCTTTTATAGAGTGGTCTTCTGGTGCAGCAGCATTACAAGAAGGGCAGCAGTGAGCTGGAACACCTCCCACACCATGCAGGACACTCTGGCATATATATATATATATATATATATTATTTGTTTAGATTATATGTATCTTGTGTGTATCTTATCTGCTCAACAGCAAACCTAAAAATATTGACATACAGAAACAAATGTATTAACACCTTTTCTAAATGTAACCTGGTGGTACTGAATGCACAAGACCCAGAGCCAGAGACTGCTAAACCAAAAACATAGATTTTATTGACAATGCATCAAGAAGACTTCTCAAAAAGGCCTAAATGCAGAGCTTGACAATGCATATAAGTAATACATAAATAAAAAACAAGTGAAGCAAAGAAAATAAACTGTAAGGGTTAAATTGCATCATCGAGTAGGTCAGTGAGTCATGAGTTAAAACAATTGTCACAAAATATGTTGGCAAATTATAAATAAACCCCCACTGCACACAAACCATACCTACTCACAGCAAGCTAGGGGGACTCAAACCACAATCAAACATGCAAGAGTTCATTTCAGAAGGTGCATCCCAAGTCTCTTAATTGTCGTTTCCTCGCTCCCGATCGCTGGAGTTTCATACCTGAGTGAATACGATCACAGATTAAACTCAAGATATAAATTAGATCTGTTTTATGATTCACCATCTGGTTAAATATGTTAATTGTAGGTCTGAACAATTGGACAACAAACGACATTCTTCATTTATAAAAAATATTTCTCTTTTTGTGATCTGTTTTAATCAGAGAAAGCTGGAGAGAGGAAAAAACCTTAAAACACAGATAACAGACTATAGAGAAAACATCTCTACTCTGACAGTGATGATAACTGCGTCTTTATTAATATATGTAGTAGTTTACACCATTAACTCTTCTGAAAACATTATAGGCTACGATCATTTTTATCAATATTTGAAATTATTTTTTATTGGAATGGTCGCTATAAACTGTCCGACCAGAAAACAACTACGTTAAAGAAAACTCAGTCAAAAGTCTCTAAAGCCGACTGACAGCAGATCAGCTGATCCAGCCGTTACAGCCGACTTTCAGCTGATCCAGTTGTGGTCGGCGGCCGCAGTCATCAGAAACCGACTTCGCTTCACATGACGTTTCAGAGGAAAGGACGTCTCATGTCTCTTAAAACATATTCCCTCGTGTCCTTTCTCCTCGCATGGTTTCCTTGACTAAGACGCAAGGAAAAGACGCAAGTGGGGGAAACGGGGATGCAATTAAGAGACGTGGGATGCACCCAGAGTCGGTCCGATCCCATTCTTCTCCACCCCCGGTGATTACGTAATACTAGAGTGACCTACTTAAGCGTTTGTTGCGCACATCTCTTGTCACCTCCAAAGAATGTTTCAAGAGTTGTTACTTCAGCGAGGCTCGGGTTCAACCGGAATGGAGTCCGCTGCAGAGTTTGCGGCATTGCATTTGGGCTGGCCTCTGATGCTTCAGGTGTTGGCTCTACTTTGTCTCGCTGTCTGCGTCTATGAGTTCACAGTGTTGCTCGCCCGAAGAAGACACGTGCTTCAAAGCGTTGAAGCTTTTCCCGGCCCACCCGCACACTGGCTTTTTGGACACGTGAATCAGGTAATTCAGCAACAGTTTGCCTGCAGCTGCCAGTATTTCTATTTCCACTCCACCACATTCCAGTGAAAAAGACACAGTTATATTGTTTCTGACAAGTGACTTTGCAGATAAATATCTCATTATTAGCCTATTGTTTTGGGCTTATACAGGCACATTTGCATGTTGTTCATTGTTAATTTGTGTTGTCCCTGATAAATGACTAAACTACATGTAACCTGTAAAATAATTATGTATTTTTTAATACACAGCATTTAGGGAACTTGCTCAAATTACCCTCATCTGGACCAGCTTCAACACTTAAATGCTGGATACCACTTTCTAATAAGGCATACCTTTTTTAATTGTAATAAGGGCTTTAACGTATCTATTATTTATCCAACTTTTTTAAAGAACCATTCATAAAGAGTACTTTTACTTTGTATTCTGATGTACATTTTTTGATAAAGTATTATTTACTTTTATTTAAATCAAAATGTTTAATGCAATAGTGAAACCATTGAGTAATTGTTAATATTTTTGCTTTAATTCTGTGTGTTAGAGTACAGGCGAACCAACTGTCTTCACTCAGCTACCAGGGTTGGTTATATTTTCTACTTGTGTACATTTTTGTTTCAGTTAAAACAAGATGGGAAAGACCTCCACAGGTTTTTGAAATTGGGAGAGCCCTACCCTTATGCTTTCCCATTCTGGTTTGGTCCCTTTCTTTGTTTCTTGAGCATTCTCCATCCAGATTATGTGAAAACGGTACTGGCATCAACAGGTGAGTTAGCAATGCATTTTTTCTGTACCGATGTGAAACACCAAGGGAACAGTATTGTAAATTTAGTGCTCTTTGTAATTTCCGACGGAGATGATGATGACATTGTTTTTACAACCAAAAGTCACTGTAACTTCATTAGTATTTGTTTGTCTCCCAACAGAGCCAAAAGATAATGTTTCATATGGTTTTCTTGCGAAATGGATTGGTAAGACCGCTTTGCGCTTCTCTCCTACATATTTTGGTGACAACAGAATTGTTTACTCACTGACACACCTACATGTCTGTCTTTAGGTGAAGGCTTATTGGTGTCACAAGGTCAGAAGTGGTTTAGACACAGAAGGCTCTTGACCCCAGGTTTCCATTATGATGTTTTGAAACCATACATAAATCTGATGTCAGACTCTACAACAACTATGCTGGTATGTAAATGACAGTTTAGTTGTGTAAATTATAATAAGTAAACAAAGACCACAATGGTGTAGTAATTTTTTGAAAATCTAGAAGATAAACTTGTGTGTCAACATTTGGTTGAGCTCATGAGTGTGTTGGAGTTTTTTCCGTCTCCTGCAGAGATGTCACATCTGTTCTCTCACTGTTGCCAGGACAAATGGGAAAGATATGCAAGCAGCAATGAGTCCTTTGAACTGTTTGAACATGTGAGCCTCATGACACTAGACACCATCTTGAAGTGTGCCTTCAGTGACAGCAGCAACTGCCAGACCGAGAGGTGAATCCATGACCAACCTTTTCCCGCCATTCACAAGTTCTGGTCTAGGTTCTGAATTCGTCCTGCTTCAGCTGCCCGAATCATGAGTGGAAGAAATGTAGCTTTTAATGATTGCATATTTTCTCATTCCAGTGGAACAAATGCATACATCAAAGCAGTGTATGACCTCAGTTACCTCGTTAACCTGCGGCTCCAGACGTTCCCATACCACAGTGACTTCCTTTTCTACATCAGCCCACATGGCTTCAGATTTAGAAAAGCACGCAGGGTGGCTCACAGACACACAGGTAAGATCTTAAGAAGTTGGCCAAATATCAATTAGACTGGATAAGTCTTTAATTTATAAATTTGCAATATAGCATATACCCACACTAAGCTTTTGGTATATGGTCGATTATTTTCCACGTTACTCCATTTCAAGAGTTAGTCTGCAAATACTCATTCATTGTCTTTTCCTTTTTTTGAAGAGGAAGTCATAAGAAAGAGGAAAGAAGCACTAAAGGAGGAGAATGAGCTGAATCGTGTACAAGGCAAGAGAAACTTGGACTTTCTGGACATCCTTCTCTTAGCAAGAGTATGTGGTAACACTTCATAATAACTACACGCTATTTAGCATTAGTAAAGCATGAGTAAATACTTCATTCGTCATCTATAAAGCATTATTCCAACATGAATACTCATTAGTTTGCAATTCATAAACGGTTATAAATATTTTATTCTTGATTAATAAGCTTGACTATTATGCGTTTCATGATTGGATTTTCCTACTTTATAAATTATGGAATCCCCATTTTAATTATTAATTTTATTTATATATATATATATATATATATATATATATTTAAAAAAAAACAGACCCTGACACAGTGACCTCCGCTTCGGTGTCAAATTTTGAAAGTGAACGTTTTGTCCATTGCATTTATATCAACAGTCCATGGATCAGCATCCGATGTCACAGAGCCAAAAAAACATATTGAACCTCCTCTCTCCAAACACACGTGTTTTGCCTTGACCTGGTTACCCGTCACTGGGACTTCCACAACTCGGCACTCTCCTGGCTGCCATTATCCTTTTATATTTGTTATTTCATTATTGTTTCATTGTCAAGTACAACAAGGATTAAAACATTCTTGACAAATAAAGTATACAGTAGCAGAAGTGGCGCATTCACAAACTGCATGCTTATTTTTTTAATTTCCTGTCTATTATCTCACCTTCAGGATGAGAAGCAGCAGGGTCTGTCAAATGAAGATATACGAGCAGAGGTGGACACCTTCATGTTTGAGGGCCATGACACCACGTCCAGTGGCTTGTCTTTCATCCTCTACTGTCTGGCCTGCCACCCAGAACACCAGAAGCTGTGCAGGGAAGAGATCATTCAAACTCTGGATGGCAAGGACACCTTGGCATGGTAGGTTTACATGGTTGACAACCTTGCCACATGCAATGCAAGTCTGTGTCACAACGGCTGGATTAGATGAGTTTATGGCTGTCACGTGTGTCTGTCTTATTTTAAGGGAGGACCTAAGTAAAATTCCATACACTACAATGTGCATCAAAGAATCCCTCCGCCTTTACCCTCCTGTACCAGGAATGTCCAGAATCACCACCAAACCCATGACCTTTTTTGATGGAAGGACTTTGCCAAAAGGTTTGTTACTGCTTTTGGAAAGTTCACAAAAGTAAGGCGGCATACTCTTGAATACATTAATGTAATTACCTCACTGGAAGAATGTATTATTAACTTGTATTGGTTAAGTCTTGGATTGGTTTTCCATAATGAATTTATGGCTTACGTCTGCCTTTTACAGCATGCAGCGTACATTAACCTGCATGCTTTAACTGGTTGTAGCAGATTCCAAAAAAACACTATATAACACTATATAAAATGCTAGGCTTTTTGGGTTTTGGATTGCGCAGAGACTGTAAAATGAGGTGTACTAAAACGCTTTATTTTGTTCTCATCTTTAGGTTCTGTTATTGCAACAAGTGTGTTTGGGATTCACAGGAATGCAGATGTCTGGGAAAACCCTCATGTAAGCCAAGATGATCATACTGAGCAAATGTTTGTGACGTGATGGTGTAGAATCAATGATAAAAGTAACTTATAACTTATGCTTTGCTGTGGTGGCCCAACACCCTGCTTCTACATAAAAAGTGACCCTAGTATTAGGGGTGTGAGTTGGCATTAACTCATAAGGTTTTCATGGAAGAATTAAGAACAATGTGTGGTTTATGCCACACTGGTGTTTCTTTTTATCATAGGAGTTTGACCCGCTGCGGTTTCTTCCGGAGAATGTTTCCAAGAGGTCCACACATGCATTTGTGCCCTTCTCAGCAGGGCCAAGGTAGGTCCTCACCTGATCATCTGGATTGGGCCACTATATCTAATTGTGTGTGTGTGTGTGTGTGTTATGGACAACATAAAATAAACCCTTTACAACCAAATTGCCCTGCACTAAGAACCAGTTTGGAAAAGTGTGTTGCTATCTAAAGATTAGAGGTGGAAAATCGTATACCAAAGTTGTCTTTGGGTATTTATTCTCTGCGTAGTAAAGGCCCAATCATCGCACAGACTGCAAGTGCGTACATGGAACGCCCGTTCTTTATACAGACAGAGTGCATGGGTGGGTGCCAATGTCTATATTTGGTCTCTCCCTCATTCTAATATGTCAATCCACAAAAAAATTATAATTATTTGGTACTTGACCATAAAACAACCCAATAAAGCTGATTCTGATTGTTTATTTACTTTAAATTCACTAGTCATGGCATGTTGCTGTCCTTGTTACCTTAAAGCATTTAATGTATCATAATATTCCACAAATTGTTTTTTTCCCCTCAGAAACTGCATTGGTCAGAACTTTGCCATGAATGAGCTGAAAGTGGCGACAGCCCTGACTCTGAAGAGATACCAGCTAATAGAGGACCCCACTCAGAAGCCCAAGTTAATAGCTAGATTGGTGCTTCACTCAATCAATGGCATCCACATCAAGATCAAACCTTTAGACCCACAAGCCTAAATCTTAAAACTGACATAAAATCACTAACAGAAAATATTGTAATAAATAACTGAAGTACTTTATTTAGTGGCAGAAGATTCGAGAAATTACTAGTTGTTTGTAGATTCTTTTTCAGTTTGACATTTTTGCACTTCGTATAAAAAATTAAAAAAAGACTTATATTGTGGCAAGACATTTGCACCAAATCAGTTTGTCTTCATTTGTAAATGCATTATTCACCATATATATTTTCTAGTGGTTGATGGAGGTTGGAACCAAGTCAAAACACCAAAAGTTGAAGCTGATTTCTTTTTCTTTTTTTCTTCTCATGTTAATATAATTGCTGTTCAAAGTTCAGGTTTTATTTGACTAAGCATTGTACTGTCTCTTTGTAAAGTTTTACTTTTGAAGCAGGTCCAAAGTACTCCGTATGCGGTCAATGAATACCTCCAGAATAAGGTCTTTGTTCCCAGTAGGTTTGTTGAGGGGAATACAGGTGCATTTCAACTATTTCATCACAGCTGAAAACACTGCAGAATTTTGAGTCAAAAGTAATTCATTTTTTATTTACAGTCATATGATTACAAAATCCACAAGGACAAAAAGCCACCAGCAGCTTGTAAAACCGCTTTTTTTATTGTCTGATATCTAACCTTTCACTTATAAGATCCCATGAAATGGAAATGCCAAAAGGGGAACTTCAAAGTCCAACCATTAAGGCCATCTGATCTTTCTGCATGTTCCTCCAACTCCACCTTCCTTTCTTAAAACTACTTGCCCCTTTTGTTTAAAATATGATTGATAGCTCATTACCCCCACCCCCAATTCCCCCATCCTCAACAAGCTCTCTCAAGGACTTCATGATGGCCTTGTGATGAAGATGAATATTTACCACCAATTAAGTGAGAATGCCATTTCATGGGACCTTTTAAACTTGGGAATTATAACCAATTAAATAATGTTCCACCTGTTTGACATGAATAACTGATTTTCTGTTACTGTGCAAAGATGGTTCCTATGTCTCAAGTCAGTTCAGGGCAAACTAAATATGAACGGTTAACTGGATAAACTACACTGTACTCTTTTGCAAGTGAAAGATATTGACCACGCTATATGACCATTAAAACATACTAAAACCAAACCTGTGTTTTGACTACTTTAAAAAAAAAAAAAAGATTGCAGCAGAGTTGGTATTTGTTACTGTGCTGCCGTTCCAATTTTAAACTATATTCCGTGACTACATAATAGTCCAATAACTGCCAACATAGAAAACTGTAAATTCTCCAGTATACTACAAACCATTTGAAACTCAATATATATTGGAAAACGCTAAAGGATAGATGTCAACATACTGTTTGGACAGGGCAAGTGGCTTTTATCTGCAGAAGCATCTAAATCAGTAACGTGAAGTTTGCATCATCCCATTCATGGGATGTCACATATGGACTTGACATGTTGAGGTTGGTGCAACAGGCCATAAACAATAGTACCTGCAAGTCTGCAGCTAAACCTCACTGAAAACTTTGACCATTGTGCACAAGTCTCCATCTAGTGGCTTGTTGGACACAACACTTGAGTTGATGTCATATTGGTCTAATACATGTAATGGAAAGGCTTCACATTATAGCAAGAGGTTTTCAAAATAAAAGCAGCCCTGTGTTTTGATAGAAACTGACTACATGTCTGGATTCTCCAACTTTCTTGACTTCTCACAGTAAAATATTTTATATAAAAGTCTTTGTTTACCATTTAACAGCATTTTCAAAACACTGACGGAGTGAAAAAAATGTTGAAAAAGTGATTAGTAGAAAAGAAAATACAACTTAACATCCAAAACATAGCCTTATCCATGTAGCCCGTCACTCACAAACAAACATAGGCAACTGCACCTCTGAGGCGCAAACGCTAACTGCCAAGTCTTGTAAATTTATGCTAATTGTGTTTGCAATCAACAAGCTTCTGCTTTATTCCTGCCCACTTATCAACTGCTGACGTAGCAATCAATGTTGGTGATATCTTGTGACAGACCACAAAGTTATTGTGTAGTGCCTTTTTGTGATGACAAGGAGTAACACGACAAATACAAAAGAAAATTTGAGATGTGAATGACTCCACCTCAGCCAGGTCACAGTCCCTGATGTATCTGCTGGTAACCTGAGAGTCAGCAGCTTTGAGAAATTGTTAGATGAGTAGTGACGGGGTTGGTTTCTTGCCCGGCCAAGCTTCTTTGGCATACTTCTTTTTGCGTGGCTCGTTGTGTGTCTCTGGTAGGTAGGGGGCTGTGACAGGGGTGGGGTTGAGTGTGACAGGGGGCTGGGGAGCCTCTGGGGCCAGGTCCACCTCTGGCGCTGGATTGGGGAAGGGCAAAGGAAGCCCTCCCTGCATAGCAGCGCCTCCTGGAGCTCCTGTTGGCAGGTTCTCATGACTGGTGGGAGGCAGGTCCCCATAGAGACCGCCACCCAAGTTGTAGCTGTGGATGCGCTTCGAAGTCAGGTCATCCAAACCAAGAGTGTTGTGACCCTCTGATCTGCGTTTCTGCGACAGGCATGACAGTGTATTAACATCACCGGTGATACATATATCAAGTCACATTACTACAGTTGCAGGTCATACGTCTAACCCATTAGCACACTAACGAGCGCACTACTTTTGGTTGAAACAGATCAGAACCACTCCTTCAGAGAATGCTGGTGTCAGGCTCATCTTGTGAGCTACACGTTATGTTATTATTTTTGCTTAAATACAGCATTGGTAATGTGCTGTGACAAAGCTTACCTTGATGGGGATGACAGCAGTCTGCACCATGTTTCTAAACCGTCCCACCGAGGGGTCTATATCCTCTGTAAGTCATTAAAATACAAGTGTTAAAAAGTATGTCCTGAAAAAGAATAGCAGACATGCACATATCTTATCACACAGGACATAGCTTGGCTATATAGTTACGGCCCCTCCCCCAAAAACCTTTTCATTCAAATTACTTCCTGGTGCTAAAATGTATATTCAGAGCATTAATATAGCTACAAACAAGCAGTGGAGTAATGTCTACTTGAGCAGAGAATGACAGCACTGCCCCTCTATGTGTTGTAATTTGAGCTTCTCGATTTGGTGACGTAGGCGGGCTGCAGTGCATGCTTTTAGTGAAGGCTTGTGCATGTAAGTATGCCCCACTAGCTAGTTTATGGCCATCGTTCTGCTCTGCATTTATATGGTGTGTACAGATAATAACGCCGTCACGACCGATAGCGTAAAAGCAGAAGTGTAGCAGCTGAATACTGTTAGCTCTGACTTCCCTTTCGTTGGAGTTTGCACTATTAGTTACAAGCCACCAACTCAACCATATTAATGTTGAGAGCAATAGAAATTCTCCAAACCTCGTATAAAGTAACTTTATTATGTTCACTGTCAGTAAACGACTTGGCTGAGGTCAAAACTAAAATCCTCTAAACTTCTTTCTCAGTTAGATGAAGTGAAACCTTCACACAAGAATCTTAAAATAATCTACAAAAGGAATATATAAAAATTTGTTTCAACACAAAGTTGTTCAAGTTATGAGGGTTTATTTGTGTTTACTTCAATACAGCCTCATCTTTGATCCATACCTGGGTTAATGATGGAGTCATCCTCATTGAAGGTAACCCTGGAGTTCCTTCGTTTCCTCTTCGGCCTCTGGATTTCCAGATTACCCTCCTCAATAGTCAGTAGGGAGATGCGCTTGTTGTGAGCTGTGTTGAACTCTGTCAAGTTCTGGCAGGATGCAGACATGCATTAATATTAAGATATTACTACTTTAAAAGACAGCAATATCTTAGCATGAGCAAGGTAATAACAAATAGTGTCATAAAACTAAGGAAAAAGACACTATAGGCATAAACAGGCAACATATAGGTATAAACAGGTTATATTATCATTAGAGCTTTGCCAATGTTATGTTCCATTCCACTTATGGAAAGTGCACTGTGCGTTAATATTACTCGTACAATCCAAAACACAAAATGTTATGACTTCATAAAGCCTATTTGCAGTTTACCGTGTGGGCAAAAAACATGATAATTAACAGAGACGGTGCAGCCATTTTCTTTCTCCTTTTATGCAACTCATATTTGAGAGTACGAGAATATTGTTGTCATCAAGAAACCCAATGTACCTCCAGCTCCGTCTCTTCCTCTGGAAGCCCGAGCAGTCCTTTCAGCTCCTCGTCCTCTCCCGTCTTACTGTCTCCTGTGCCAGCGGTGCCTTGGGTCTGGGGCTTCTCTCTGATGGTGTAGGTCCTTGTTGAGGCCCCAAAAGATACGGTCGAGTCTATGGGAACTTGCTGAGGCTTGTGTGCCTCCAGACGGATGTGTCCCAGGTAAGTGCCGTGGGCTAAAATAGTGAAAATCAAACAAAATGGTTTGAAAATGGTAAGACAGATAATTCATAGTTTTCCAATGTTACATTATCGTGGAACTGAATCAAATGGGATTTAGTTCTGGTGGCCATCCATTTAATGCAAAGCTATTCATTGTGTTATCTATAAAATGTATAAAAAGAAGAAAAACCCAAAGTCAAAAGGGCAATATTCAAATAGCTTTTTTTAGTTCAACAGTGCAACACAAAAACTATTACATTAACAGGTATATAGGCTAACAAAGCTGGAAAACCCAACATTTACAAAGTTGGAACTTGGTGATGGGGGAAAAATGACTAAAACAACAAATCTATTACCAAAATAGTTAAGCTCTCTTGTGTATTTCTTGGCCAGAAAAAAATTATTATTTACAGGTTAGTTTTTCAGCACTGAGCATATGTATGTCCAACCTTTCTTCAGAATGGTTTTAAATATATAAATAGAGTATACATGCGTGATTTTGAATGATGTCTTACTGCTGTTGAGGTCTATGAGGAAGAGTCTTTTCAGGTGTTTGTGGTAGACCAGGGCAGCGTGTACACGTGAGCATGACTGGTGGTCGATGGTGAAGTCACACCAGTCCGGGTTCCTTCCAAACAAATAGTACTTCTTTTCATCTATGATCAGTTTCTAGGGGAAGAGACAGTCTCGGTGAATCAAGGTCTATCACACAACTGGTTCACAGGTACGTACAATGTCTTTGTGCCTCTGATTCATAACTTAACAGTGTTGCTTGTCACTGAAAAGCTTAAATCTCAGGGCTTACTCTGCTCTCGCACCGTTTGAAGCCTTGCAGCCAAAGAAAATCACAGTGTGCAACACATCTGGGACAGAGTGGACCTGCAGGCTCGTATCTGGTGCGTTAAACTTATTTAACTACATCATTATTTAGCTACATCCCATAATATAATCCATTACATGCATTAACTCGAGTTCACTACAACAGCGGGTTGATGGAAAGGCCACCTCAAGTAAAACTGGTCGGGTTACCTCCATCAGCTTGTCACCCTTCATCACGTCTAGATGGAGCCCCTGAGGCGGCTTGCCTGCCCTGAAAGGAAACACTTGGTGAACGTTTAAACATTTACAAAGTCCACAAGCCCGGCCATTTGTGCAATGTTGATCATGACAATAGATCAATACCCAAACAATGTTTCTCTTGGCATGCTTAACGGGTCATTCATTCATAATAAACGAGTGCTTGTGACGATGTACGTTAGCTAGTCGTCTCATTGAAACGTTTGCAGCGTTAGCGTCCGTCATCTATTGCAATGCTTTTAAATGACTAAGACAAAGGGCAAATGCATGTTAAAAACACCCTATTCAACGACTGAGCCCCTTCAGCTTAAAACAGACACCCTTACAATTAAACACGTGAAGCATCGTCTTTTAAAAACGACAGAAAGTACCTCACGCCATTTGTAAATTAAGACCAACGTGAACGAGTTAGCTCGCTAGCTGGCTTAGTTGCTAACGCTAGCAACAGTTACTACAAGCTTATCTCTGAGTAAGAGGTCAGTTATATGAATGAGTTAACGCTGCTTTGGTCATTTGCATCTGGTATTGCATTACAAACAAACAGTTACAACTTTAGCATGTGCATTTTCTCACCATGATGGACAATCAAAAGGAGGAGCACTTTCTTTGCTTATTTTAGTCGCCATCTTGCCTCATCTTCTCATTGCCGCAGTGCATGTTGGGTAAACGTCACCTTGGGTTACTGGGAGTTGTGGTCTCCCAGTTCTAACACATTGCATCCAAAGTAGAACACCAAATAGATTTATTAACATGCATTTTTGTCCACACAATTTAGACTGAACTTACACAATACAATTGTCATTGCGCTAACTTCAAGTGAGGGGATTTAAAGTGAACAACTTTGAATTTCCTCAGCAACCACTAGGGGTTCTCAGAGCCCTGATTTCTGTTTCAAAATGAGTATGCTGCAGTAAAATGTTTTTTCAAAATGTGTCAGATTCGTGTTATTGTGGGGATGTAATAGTTTGAGGGTGAGAAGCTGCCTTGGCATCTCACAGAGGGGGGAGTACGCCTAGTTTTTTCTACAGGAAGTGAAGGTGTCGTCCTTTTCTACTATACGGGGCAGAATACTTAAGTAGTTTGACAGGGTACATTCACTGCATGAAAGACATGTCAAGTGTCATGGCAGACACATGGAACCCCTTATATGGCTCGGCTGGAATAAATATGTCAGTCCTTCCTGTCAAGTAACAACTATTATTGTTGTGTTTTGGTGTAAGTGTCGTGTAACAGAACTTTGTGTTTGGCCAAGTTGTCCGTCTTGATATTCAAAAACAAGATTAGTTTTTTAGGGATCTTTCTGAAACAATATTTATGGAGAAGAATCACATTTGTCAATTTGAGAGTGGAGTAGGAATTGTATGTGTGCACATTAGCAGTTATCAAACACACACAAACACGAACATGACACATTCCCTGATAAGTGTATATATCCTAGTAGTGTGTCTTGTTCTATTTGCTTTGGTTATTAGCAAATCATGCTGCAATTAAATAAATAGCAGAATAATAACTCAGACATCTTCTTCCACAACTTCACAAAAGAATACTTGGTATCACTTGTCCTCTGCCTGTGAATGCAAGCACTGTGCAAACAGCTCCAGTAACTTCCTCGTTCACATTTGTGGTTTCTAACTGAGAATGAAACCCCCTTTTCTGCTCCACTTGACATTTGCTGTCTGCCTTCACTTTTGATTGCAGCACACTGAGGCAACAGTGATGGCAGACACGACTGCTTTGTCACTTCAACAATGCATTGGTTCATTGGACAACTCTTGTCTGCCAAAAATTCTACAAGTTTGCTCTGGAGTGTATTTTCAAGGTAGGCATTTGATGGCTTTGTTCATTGCAAACCGAGACTGTGAGGTTAGATGAGGACAAAGATTAGCGATTATCTGAAGATCTCTGTCTGGATTTCTGTTTTGTGTCTGTTTATATCTTGCATACATTTGTATTTATATAGTATGCATGTTGCTTTCTTTTCTCAGACGTTATTGTTGCCAAATAAGACATTGAGCTTTTGTTTTAGATAAAAGAGTTTCATTGCTCATGAATGGTAATGGTAAAAATGTCATATTTGCTGAGAATTGCATCGAGAAAGCATATTATTTATACTTGATATATCTGCTCATTATTGATTTAGTTAGTTCCTTCTTTTGTTCCCAATCTCCGTTTCAGGGTCTATATATGAACTTTCTGGGAGTGAAGTGTGCTTTTCCACTGGGGATCTAATAAAGGTCATTGGCCTTGAGCTCCTATCAGTTTGCTGTAAAGACATCGACAACAATGAGATGTTCGAGCTGCCTATCAACCACAAAGGTTGGTCTTCAGACACGATTCTCGTGAGAACGCCTAGTTTTGCTTCATCGCTGCCCACTGACGCTTGGTGTCGTTCCTCAGGTTTGTTCCAGGTTGTTCCAGAGGAGATGCCATACGGTACACTCGAGGAGATGCTGAGCCTGAGGCCCGTGGCCCTGGAATCCTGCCTTCCCTTCACTTTCACCAGCCGCTCCAAGATCACCGTTGGCAATTTCACGCTGGGGGCCGAGAGAGCTTTGACGGTGCTCTCCATTGAGCGGCATGAGGGAGAGGAGGATCAGGTGCGCTGTCACGTTCGAGGACAACAGGAAGCCTTTGCGGAAGTGTGTATCCCACTTTCTTCCCAAGGGGAGTTCAAGGAATGTGAAAGCGAAGAGCGCTTCACTCTGCTGGAGATCATGTCCTCGCCGTGCCTGCGCAGTCGAAGGTTCCGCTTCATGAACACCACCAAGAGTGACCGACCCTTTGCCCTCAGCCCAGTATACCAGGTCCAGGCCATCATGAACTGTGAGAATAACTTACTTTCATTTTTTTATTTGAAAATAATTGAAGTTATCTGCATTTTGCAAACATAATGGTTATTTTCACATTGTAAACCTGATCAAAATTGATTCACATTTCTTGTGTGTAAATTTCTTTCAGGTTTCTTTGTAGGTTGTACATGTGTGCTCCACTTTTGAGTGCTTTTCTGTTGACTGTTTGTTTGTTCATGTTGTCAAGGTGGCTGCCTTATTTGCTCCTTCCTGTTTCTGTGTGTGCAGGCTAAGATCTTAAAAGCCTAATGATGATCTCATTTATTGGTATCATTCATAGTTTTCCACTGTATATGTTTTTTGTCTTATAGTAAAGGATTTGAATATATCTTCCGTCAGTCACTGAAGAAGCATGCTGTACTTCATCAAGATGCTCTACTACATTTCTTTACACAATTTCTCTCATTTCTTTTTCACAGTGAGGAAAAACATCTTGAAGTTCCCCTCCAGCTTAGAGGTGGATGTGGTCGATGTCACAGAGATGTGCAATGATGTGAATTTTGTGACCCCGCTCAGTCTGACGGAGGTTTTTTCCCAGCCGGAGGAATCCTTCCCTGCAGTAGTAGAGATACTGGAGGGCCCAGAAACCTGCTCTCTGTTCAGGTGCAGCTGGCTTCCAGAATTGAGCAAGAACAGCCTCCTGATTTTCCACAAGATAGCAACCTCTGCCATGATTTTATTATCCAGCCTAAAGAGCCGAAAAACACAGCAGTACTTCCTGGTATCTCAGCAGTATGGTGGACGATTTCGTAGGCGGCCAAGAGAGTTTAATTCAGTGTACGAGCTGTATGTTGCTTCCATGCAGGCACCTGGTCTGAAGGTGAGTGTAACAAGGAGCTGTGAGGAAGATGATGAGGAAGGCCTTCCTGCCCTCAGTGTGGGCGAACAGCTGGAGGTTGTTCGCTTCGAAACGATGGAGTTGCCTTGTAAAAGAAGCCAGGGACAGAAGCAGGTCGTCGAGGCTCTTCTGTGTCAGCGTCTCCAAGAGCCTGAGGATGATGAGGATGATGATGAGGAAGAGGAGGTCAAGCAGAAGGATGAGATAGAGGATATCTTTCTGCCTCTGTACATGCAGTGTCACTTTGTGGAAGTGGTAGCTGATAACAAGAAGTACAGACTCAAAGACTTGTGTAAGGAGTTTAGTTTGCCGCTGGATGTGAAAGTGGTGAGCCGGGACACCGAACTCGAGACTGATCCCCTGGTTGGGTTTGCGTGTCTCAGAATAGAGGGGGCCATGTTAGAGCCCACCATCCAGGCAAGCTTTCTGCACAGGCCAGACCACTGTTTCGAGATCCCAACCCAGTGGCTCTCTATATCCGTCTCTTTTAGCAAGGAAGCCCTGCCGTGGCCCAGCGGTCAACCGCCTAAGTGCCATGTGGATCGGGTTACAGAGGTGACAGACATGTTCTTTTATGAATATCGCAGACAGGGAAATTCAGATGCAGCTCCTCCACCTCGACCACCAAAGAGAAATCTGTCATCTTCAAAGTCTTCTGAAAAATCATCAAATAAAACCGCCAAAGCAGCCAAGTCCAAGCACAGACCAGACAAAGGCGTCCCAACCAAGGAATTAGGCGAGTTGACTATGAATAGCAAAAGAAGGCCCCCAGCTCCACCACCTCCAGTAAGTCACGTATGGCTGCTATTTAGGATCTATTGTGGTTGAGATGTCATTTTTAAAATAATGTGGGTAAAAAAAAACACAGTGTAACTTCTGCCTCAGAGAAACATGTTTTCTCACAATGTGACTCCGATCAGAAATGCGATGTCATGCAAATAGATGATGCTTCCTCTTTTTGCTGTGGTAAATAAGTTGCGCGTGTAATAAAGCTGAATGTGTTGGACTTCCTCTAATTGTGCAGGCTATCTTGGATGATCAACCTCCACCAGTTGTACCCCGAAAGCACGCAGAGGCTGAGATGAAAACCGGCAAGGCTCTGCCAAACACTTATGTGGAGAGGGAGGATTCAAAGAAAATAGGTGAATCTCTTACTGCAGACTCTTATTGCATAGATTACAGCCATACAGGCGACACTTAAAGGAGCATTCTGACATTATTTTATCATTTCTATTAAGACCAAAACCAACAATACTTTTTTAAAGCAACATTACTAATTAATACAGAAGAACACTATAGTTTGTATCAAATGTTACTCCATGGTGCATTCGTTTGGGACTACTTTCGGAAACAGATTAACACACATTTTGAGTATTTTTGAGTATACGTATTTATGGCTCCAGGACAGCGTATGTGGGATTTACTCTAAATACACTAAATTTTCATGTGGGCTAAATGACAAAGTGAAACATTAATGTAATTCATTTTTAAATATTCATGGACAAAAATAGAGCTCTATGAAAGGAGCTTAACTAGGCTTTTCAATTCATCCTCGTGCTGTTTGTAATATGGAATACTGATTGATTAACTCTACCCTTTCTTCTTTAGTGAAGCTGTGTGAGTTCACAGAAGATGTGGACAGCGACCATGACTACGAAGATGTGGATGACATTTTCGCAGCGGTAGTGAAGCAAGCACAAGAGAATATCATGTTTTACTAAAGTTGTGTGCAGCAGAAGATCACATATGGTGGGCCTTAATTAAGAATGACAAAATAGTTGTTTTGTATTGTACCAATGTGGCATAGACTTATATTGTGAGACTTTACAGTCCAAGCAAGCTGTCCATGAAATCTTAAATATTGTTGAAAAACTCATTGTGATTTAATTTCATTCTGAAAATAGTCGGTTTAACTTAGATATTTTCATTTTTATATTTTCGGTAAATATAAAATGATTCAACTTTAATTTCCTGAAAGTATACTGCGTCTGAGGACCCACAAGATAATTTATACCTGCGGAGATTTCTGTGACTATTAATGGGTCGCCCTGTTTGACACTTTATTTCGCAAATGTTTGTCAACATTAATAGTTCCTGTTTGAATTCTTGGCTGTCGCTGTGTCACAAACTGTGGTTAAACAAATATTACCATTTGTGGTATTTATTGTTATATAGTAGTTGTTGAAATGTGAGGAAGTACATTTGTTCAAACTTGTCCACAAATCGTGGTTCTAGCCATATGGTCTTATTTTTATGTTTGCATAAAATGCCATTATACTGTGCAATTCTTAGCTGTTTTTGTACATAGTCCTTCCTGGAACATCATCAACACCTTCCAGTAAAATATAGTCAAATCACAACACCACAGACAACGGCCTTTAAATAATGCATATTTATAAGCTTCACAGAGGTTTTACATTTTATTGTACAGGCATTTGATGCATATGTAAACCTCCTATAGTATCAACGTATCAAACTCTAAACAGTAATTGCTCAAACCAGTCTGGGAGGAACGAGTCTTATTTGAATGTGCGGCTTCTCACAAACATGGCCATGCAAGGGTAATACAATAGCAGAAGCTCTCCCAGTTGTGACAGCAAACGAATGATCTGAGATTATTAAAAGGTGCCAGACATAGTATCAAATCCTATTTTTACTTCTTTTTTGTGTCATTGAAATGATGGTTTTGAGTCACTGCAAGAAATATTTAAACAAAATATATATATAACTGTGTACTTTCCATTTATTTCATGGTTGGATCCATTTATTTCAATTAACTACTGTAGATGAATTTGTCTGTAGTTGTATTTTGTTTTTAAGACATCATCCCTAATAAAGTGGCTTCATAATCATCTCAGACCTACGTGGTTTATTAAAAGCTGTGAACCAGTGCAACCTTGTTGACAGATGTGTTGATCTACATGTCTGCATCCTGCTCAAACTGAATTTGGCACCAGTGGACTTATTTAGACGATCATCTCAAGTGTGACCCTAAGATACCGGATGAAAATGTTTGTTGTGTCGGAGCTATTTACACATTTAAATAAAAATATTTCTGCATTTACATGTTAATAAATTTGCACAAATTGTTTTTTGTCATGGGAAATGGGGGTTTTAATCATCTCAAGTTAAGGATAAACAAAGTGGCGTGAATATTTTGTAAGCCCACTGTAGAGACTTTATTAAGTTCGAAAACTATAATTTATAAAGTGTATGTTTAAATTATGAAACAAGAGTACCTGGTAGACGACCGAACAGAATTTTGTATAATCTTTTAATTTTGGAAAAAGTAAAGTTACATAGACAAAAATATATTCAGTACTCACGTTCCAAATATTAAAAATTACAAAAAGCTTTACAATGGAGGTGGGAAAAACTGAACAGTATTAACTGCCAACAACGGCTTCTTCAACAGCAACACCTTTGGGACTTGCAAAATAGCAGAAGCAACCTCAGGATGACAGGATGTGTACAAGGAGAGATCACGTCGAACCTTTCTTCAACGAACATCAACCACAGAACCTTCACAGAGAAGGATTCTCGGGATGTCACTCAGGACAGAGAGGTTCTGATTTAGTTGATAGATTTGAGTTCTATAACCTATTGACTAGTATCGGACTAAACTTGAATAACTGGTGCCAAAACATGAAGGAGTCTAATCATCGTTGTCTGTTGATTTGTAGTGGTCTTCGTCGATGGTGGAAAAGATGTGACCTTCGTTGCTTAGGAATTCCACTGCTTGCCTGTTCAAGCACAAAAGGAGATATGAATAATATTTCAAAGCATTTCATATAAACAGTGCAAATCATGAATTCAGTGTCAATGAGCCTATCACCTTAGGGAGAAGTTGTTAATGTTTGCAATATAGTAACTGACTCTACTGTCACCACAAAACCACACAACGTAAATGTTACTTCTCAGGTTAGGCCATTACAATTTAAAGGGGAACTTTGCTTACTTTATGAAAGCCATACTCATGCCACCTAGTCTCTGCTTCAGTTCCTGAATGCTGATGCCCTTTTGGTCCTGGGCGCCTCTTATCAAACTCAGTACCTTGTGAGATAAACAATGACATATTAAAATCAGAGAGAATCTAACTGCAAATACAGAGGCGGACGTAACATTTTTCTGAGTAAACAATTTTCATGTATTGCATTGCTATATTAAGGAGGGACAGGAAGTATGAGACACTGAGCCTCATGTGGTGCAACTTGTTTCTGTGCGTATGTAAAAAAAAAAAAAAGTGCTTTCGATCCAAGGACATATGAGAGAAAAAAAGAGATTTGACGTGTGCTTGGAAAAAACTGAAATGCAGAGGCATTGTAATTAATAAGTCATAATTCAAAAATATCAAGGCACACTTCATAGAAAAATTAAACTGTCCTTAGAAATTGGACTTACTTCCAACTTGTCTTCTTTAAACTATACAACAATGAGTTTGCTGTTTTTAAATGCCCTAAAAAGAGTTAATCAAAGGCTTTTTTTTTCAAAGCGGTGTACCATGGTATTTCTTTATTATGACTTATTGATCACAAAGTCTAACTTCTCTTTAATGTTCTAATAAACAATCCAAGGTTGAATTTGTATGCCTTTTGTGCATTGTTAAAAGGCTTTACAAATATGTGCAATTGACACCTGCATAAATTATCTTTAAACAGTCAAATTCATTCATTAGGCTTACCTGATTCTGGTTTGCACTTAACCCATTGTTAATCATGTCGTTAGCACCTGCATAGCTGCCTCCAGTGCTTTCCATGGCTGGTCGTGAAATAGGCGTGACATTACTGCTCATTCCTCCTCCAGCACTTGACTGAAAGAGAAACAAAACAAAATTTGGTGAACTATTTCTCGGTAATAGCAAAAAAGACATCCCCAAAGATAGATAGAAGATACATTCTCAGAAATGGGAAATGAGCAAATTCCACTTTTGGTAAAACTAGCTGTTAAAAAGCAAATGTACCTCACAACAGGCACTTTATATTCTCCTTACGGTGTGTTCATGCTTTTCTGCTTCACATTGATGTGTGTGTGTGTGTGTGTGCGTTTTTCCCAGCTCATCAGTAGCTCTAAAGTGATGGGAGGCTCATACCGAGTTTCTCGATACTAACATGAACAAGGTAGCATAGACGGATAGCTAATCTGACTTTCTCACTTTGAGTGTGAAAAAAATAAATATATATAGACTGCTGAGGTTTATGCTAAAGGGTTTCACCATGGTTTGAGGTTTGCTGAGTGCCATATGCGCTTGAACAACCTCCAGCATATGCGAGGTTATTTCATTCATGTCCTCCAGGGGCCTGACACCAAATGCCACGACAGATTTGTGGTTCTGAGAAAGACAAAGATTCACACCCTCGGTCAATTACAAACGCTGACAAATTCACAAAGAGGCTACGTGCTAGAAAATAGAATAACATCACAAGAGTACAACTGCTCATGATACAAGTGTATCTACCAAATGCCACATGGAGATGATGCTTCACACAAGATCATAAAGCTGTGGTTCCTTTTTGTTTCTGGGTACTGCGGAGAGGGTTTTTAGAACATGAAACTCACCTGAAAGGAGCGCAGATTGCCAGAGACTTTGACATATGTGCCTGGAGGCAGGACAGTGCTGTCCACACCAGGGTCCTAGACATACCAAAACAACAGCGTGGTTAAGAGGCTTTATTTGAGTAGTTTACAAACAAAGATATGCTTCAGTTTCAGTTTGTTTTTTTACTGCATTTACTTCTGGCAAAAAGTGTGGGATTATTGGTTTGGGTCTTGATCTTACATGGTTAGATGTATGTTTGTATGACTGTCTCTGTCCTTAGTTTATGTTTTTCAAGCATATGTAATGCATTTTACAAATGTGACCTCATGAATAGAGATGTTGGCTTGTCAACACTAATGTATCTGTGATGTGTTTAATTCCAGCCAAAACTCCTTTAGGTTAATAATAGAGTGAAACTCATTGTTGACCAGCTGTGATCCCTTTTGTTAACTACCACTCAAATGATCTCACATCCCCCCAAAAAAACAGTTCTATTTAAGTGTGCCAAGAACCTCAGTCAAACAGGAAACCATCAATATTCTGTCAAGTGTTTATATTTGACTGACAAATGATTCATACTTCCATCACAAGGGCTTGAGATTTACCAGCAGCATTGCTTTAACTGTTATTTAAATGTAAGGATAAAAGCCGTCACTGACCTCTGTGTCTACCCACTGCTTCACATCCATCGGAGCGCAGGTCATGTCGTCAACCTTGTACTGGATGTTAGTCATGGATTTGTCTGTGCTCCTGATGATACCCACAATGGTAATCTAAAACACAGAACATGAACCATTATCCAACACTGAGATCAAAAATAGTTAGTGAGTGACTTGTCAAAGGCTCAATCTAATTTAAATGTATTGTAATTTAAGTATGGATCATTCTGCATACAACTTTAACCAACACATTATTTCAGTTGACTGGACAAATAAAAGGAAATTTAAACACACTAAAAGATCTCAGAGAAATTGTCAAACATTTTCCACTATTTTCTGACATGTTATTATTCCATGCCCACCATTAGAAGCCAAAGTGTTGAATAACAGATAATAAATTATAATATTAATTAATTTCAACACAAATGCAATTGCCCCACGAGGCACCTGTTGTTACAACAGTTGTTGTCATGTTGTCATTGTACCTGGGCTACTTCCACATCTCCTACTTTGAAGGCCTCCTCAGTCTGGATGGCAGACATCAGCTGAGACACTGTGCAGGGGATTATCTGTGATACATGGGTTCTCTGCAAAACAAACACACACAGCCAGTCTTTCCATCAGTGCACAACAATATGTGAACACGTGTGGATGTAGGAAAGCAGGGTTAAGTGTTTGATAGGTTGATAAACCAAACTAATCTATGTGAAATATGAACGTGCAAATTCAGGGATGATGTTGTTTTGATTAATGCTCAGTACATTTATGTGTGTTGCTCTATCTGTTTCATGTTTTCAGTGGATTATAACCAAATTGTGGTGTAACGTTAAGTCTTCAGTGACGTTACGAACCGCTTTCTTTTCCCCTCCCTGGGACAGGGAAGGGGATGCAAAGCCCCCTGGAGACTGAGTGTACCCTCCGACCGTACTCGACTCATTATATCCTCCTGAAAAAGAAAAAGAAAGTTACAGATAGCTAACATAAATGGCTACTCGTTCTTCCAATTTAAAACAGACGTTTTCACAAAGTGGCGTCACCTTCAAGACACCACAACAACAAAGAAGCAAGTTAGCTAGGTTAGCGTGAAGTAACTGTTCGTCAACCTGACGATATCCGCAACCAGACAACGTCAACAAGCCGACCTGACCATTTTATGAACACACTGGTGTGGTCTTTAAACTCACCCTGGTTCCACATGCTGGTTCTTTGTAATTTAGCAAATAAAGTCAGATGTGAATGTTATTGACAGTTTGGAACAGGTACAACAGACACGCTGTTCTGCAGACTTCCTTGTAGTCAGTCCCGCGCCAAACTCAATATACAGCGCATGCGCGTAGCAAAAGTCCCGCGAACCCGCAGTTGAATTATGATCTTTCTGCCCTGAATTCGACTGGTCAGACAGTTATTATTTCATTTGCATGCGTACGTGAGCGCGCGCGCGCGTGTGTGTAGAAATACTGTCTTGTGGCTGCTCCAACTCTCTAAGCATGTTGTAGACGTAAACAGCCCCGAAAAAAATGAGTGCCTGAAAGGCAATGCTCGGGGATAAATGACCAATATATCCTATGCTGTTCTAAGGCTGTGCTGCCTTCACGTTCTATTGGACATATTGGTTTTACTGCTAAGAGGTTATGGCTGCAACCGTGGCGATTTCTGTGTGAGCGATACAACACAGTTTCTCAATTACTTGATAATATACATTTCTATTTTACATTAACAAACGGATTAAATGAAATACATGCATAATTTGTGCTGTGAACCCACGCAGATACTGTACTACTCATGTACATGCCAAAGAGGTCAACTGTAAAAGTTGGCTATACTAATTTTATCTTTAGCCCACATAAAAATAGTATGCACGGATCATGGATAGTAACGAGAACGCTATGAAGTTAGTCGGCCCTCAAGTACCATGTAGCAACTATGTAACCTATAAATATATTGTCTTAAGTTATAACAATTAATCGTTTGATTGGGCTATGATACATACTACATAATGACTATTTGAACACTGGTTTATAGCTTAGGCTACAGTTGATGGGCCTGTTGCCCAAGATGTGTTTACGTGCAGCAAGCCAACTTCATATTCAGTGCACACTTGAGTTTGAATTTATAGGGTGACAGGTGTAGCCTTGGACTATCAGTGGTGAGTTGATAATCTTAGTTTTACATTTTAAATTTAAAAAAATGAATGGGACACATATAAAGTGTATATTTTGCAGATAACTCAGTAATGGACCGCCGCATGACGCGTCATGCTGTATCTTATCTCGCTTTGCCCTTTATAGACTTACCTCTCAATTTACCTCTTGACTTTTGTTGGACTTCTGATTTCTTCGACATGTCTACTATAAGGCTGCTGCTATCTTGCCTGCTTTTTAAAGAGGTTGTTGCAATGTCAGGTAAGTTATATTGTTTTACGTTAAAATGTTTCTTGAAAATCTCCTTTCATCGGGACAACTTCATGTGCGCAATTACGCATCGTTTTTATCCAGGAAACTTCTGGCACATCACGGATCAGCATTGGGACCCAACATACAAACTGACCGATAATCCTACACTTGTGTGCGCATCAAGTGGCAAACGACCCGCGGCCAATGCGGGGAGGTTTGGAGACTATGCTTGTGATTCACCGTGGATCCTAATAAACTCCTCTGTGTATGCCATGAAGGATATTCTACCTGACCCGGACTTCATCGTATGGACAGGGTATGTATTCACTGTAGGTGGATTGTAATAATGTTCACGAATCTTACTGGCTTGTTGAGTCCCAAGTCCATCTCTAGAGCAAAATCCTTTTGCAGCTCAATAATATTTTTAACAAGATATCATGCAGCTTGGACGAATTGATCCACTGAAAGAATGTTGCCATGTCTCCATTACAAATTATTTTTAGACGATACTTTTGTTCACCCTCTCCAACTGTGGGGCCCCAAAAAATAATCCCTTTCCCCACTCAGAATTTAAACCTAATACTACCCACTATATCTTATTTTGCTCCTCAGAGATGACACACCACATGTACCCAACGAGGATCTGGGCGAAGAAGCCGTGCTCCACATTATCAGCAACCTTACCCACATTATAAAGCAGGTGTTTCCAAGTAAGTGTGAGGTCACTTCACTGTAGCCTAAGTGAGAAAATATCAGGAATCAACATTTACAGTGACGTTGCAGGATGGATGAACTCATATTATTTTACATTACTGCCTTCCTTAGACACTAAAGTGTACCCTGCCCTTGGCAACCATGACTACCATCCCAAGAGCCAACTTCCTGCAGGCCCAAACTACATCTACAATAAGACAGCTGAAATGTGGCAGGACTGGTTGGATCCAGAGTCCAGAGGAACATTTACAAAAGGTTGATAGAGTCTTGTGATACTTTGAGATGAATACTTTTGATATTAATACAATTTCTTCTCTAAGAATCAATAAATTACTTTATGGCACACGTCTAATTGTGTCGCCCATTTTCCATGACATTTTTCTTCACATAGGCGGATATTACACAGAAAAGCTGCTGAATCGGACCGGTTTCAGGATGCTGGCGCTTAACACTAATCTCTACTATGACCAGAACAAGCTGACCCAGGACATGGACGACCCAGCGGGCCAGTTTAGCTGGGCGGACCAGGTTCTTACAGAGGCCGGCATCAACAAAGAAAAGGCAAATCATCTTGTCGATCTGTGCCATGTAGCAGGTGTTGAATGTCATTTTAAAGTTATTTTTTAATCTCTGCATACAGTAACGGCAATACAACATTCAGTGAGTAATGGATAACTCATTAATCTTTTAATGCTGGTTACCATGTCCCGTTTGAACAATCCTCTCATGAAGAAGAGGTAGTGAACTTTCAAAAGTAGACGCTTCTGGGAATCTGAGGCGCGACCAGCCCGATTAACCTCAAAGATATGAGCGCATTGAAATAGGGGAACTCTGTGTTCCTTGAATGAAAAAAGATAGTTGTTGCTAACTCTGCACTGGTTTCTCTTCTAGGTGTACATCATTGGCCACGTTCCCCCAGGTGTCTTTGAGAAGAAAAGAAGTACGCCGTGGTTCATGCCTAAATTCAACAAGCTATACTTGGACTTAATTCAGAAGCATCATTCAGTGATACTTGGACAGTTCTTTGGCCATCATCATTCCGATAGCTTCCGGATGTTTTACAACTCAGAGGGTAAGTTCTCACTGTTGGAACACCATTGCTACTACTAACACTTTCTCCTTTTTTCCATACATATTTAAAAGTGGTGATTGTATGTATTTAAATGATTTAGTTGTTTTTTTCACTGTTATGCAAAGTGACTCTCGCCTAGTGTCCTGATGTTACTTTTGACCTTGAGGCCCATATTACTGTGTTAATCAGAAGTGATAACGGTTTGAACAGGCTCTCCTATCAGTGCGATGTTCCTCAGCCCGGGCGTCACACCGTGGAAAACAACACTTCCTGGAGTCAAGGATGGAGCAAACAACCCTGGGATTCGTGTTTTTGAATATGACACCCAAACACTCCTGGTCAAAGTAAGTCGAGGCCAGTCTGTATAATGTACTTCCACATATTGTATGCCTTACTTAATGGCAATACAAAAGAAAACAAAAAAACTAAGGCGTCTATGGTTTCGTTTCTGCTTCTTAAACCACGTTTTAACACACTCAGGATGTGGTGACTTATTATCTGAACCTGACTCACGCTAACGCAGCCCGCGGACGCTGGGAGAAGGAGTACCGCCTCACTGAGAGCTTCAGACTACCAGATGCCTCCCCAGCCTCCATGCATCAGGCTCTAGAGCGCATGGCTAATGACCGCTGCTACCTGCAAAAGTACTACGAGTTCAACTCAGTCAGCTATGACCTGACAGAGTGTAACAGTGACTGCCGTGTTGACCACGTGTGTGCAGCCAGAGAGGTAGACTTTGACAGGTATGAACACTGTCTGGAAAAGGAAGCTGCGGCCGCCGTCTATGGTGGGTTGCTCACGGTCCTCTCTGTGGCTGTAAGTCTGGTGATGGCCAACCGGTAATGATGATCAATCTAATCCATCAAAGATTATTTTTTTATATGTTATTTACGCTTCAGGGAGTCATTGGATCGGAAAACAGATACTCAAGATTATTGCTGTCATGTAAATATTTAACATCATAGGATGACATTTTGAATCATATGACATCTATAATATGAGTCATGCACAAAAAAAAACAACCTTTGACTTCAGCAATCTCTGGTGTGGCTTCTTGAGCTTGGTTTATTGGTGCTGGTTGAATACTACATTTCCAGTCAATATAAAAACACTATGTCCTGTTCATGTGGCTCAAGTACATAATAATGCACGTGTGATGTTATGGATCAAATCCAGACCTTTTTCATATGTTTCTTTGCCACCAAGCTTTCCTGTCAAACTTTACTGCATCTATTTAATAAAACCAGAAATGGCTCAAACAGTTGTTTATTGGTTGAATGTTATCTTCCAGTATATATTAGATATTGACCATATCAGTATTATCGCAGCAGTAAATCCATTGATTAATATCAATTGCACTTACTCACACCCATATAATTTAGAAACAAACCTAACCTGTTACTAAACATATCAGATAAACCTTCATTATCTGAGTTCTGTATAGCTTCCTGTTATTCCACATTGCAATATAAAGATTAAATTACTTTTTAATTACCTTCAGTAAATTTAAAAGGATTTTAAAATGACAGATGCTGGACTTTAGGCCTGCTGTGAAGACACATTTATTGAGTATGTGCTTGATCAGTGTATTTGATTGACATGTTGACAACATAGTGGCCGTCCCTGGGGCCATGAGCGGGTCCGTTCACATGATCAAGACCTGTTTAGCTGAGGTGAAAGGCTGCATAGCCGTGTCCAGAGCTTTGCTGTAGTCTTGGAGGCCCACCTCAGTGCAGGCCGGAGCCGTCAGTTTTCCCTGCTGAACGAGGTGGCACAGTTCATCCAGCATGGCTCTGAATGCCTTTCCATCTGTGGGGAGAGTGTCACTTCTCATCAAATTAATTTCAGGAGACTTATTTGATGAAAGAAGAAACGTCACACTGACCCACCGCTTGAGTGATCCCTCTTCCACTGTGTGACCCAAAATCCCCGAACTTTTACATCCTTGAAAATAAGAGCGCTCTGGAGAGAACAAGTTTAGTCAGCGTAATGAGAGAAACGTGTGTCTGTGCAGCAAAATGTAATGTTTAATCTAGAAGGCAGTGGGAGGTTTCATCTTACCACGGGAACAGTAACTGGCTTTTTGGCCATCCCTCCATATGTCACCATTGATCCTCCATAACTGAAATACATGGGGAAGGTTGCATTTTATGATCCAATTCTCTGGCCAGTGTAAATTATTAGACATCAAAGATGATTCAGCATCCTCACTGTAGATGACGGAGCAGCTCTGTTGCACTCTTGCCTCCGACTCCATTCAGTGCCAATTTAGGCTTTGGACAGGTCTTTTTCAAAGAAAAAGAGAACCACATCATTAAATTAGCACTGTTTATTCATTACATATATGTGTTATTATTATATATTTGAAGTCTTCTGACCTTGAACAGTTCCTTCATCTCCGGCCGCCTCAGGGCCTCTTCTTTGATCACATAAGTTCCTCCCATGGCCTTCAGCCTATCACTGAGCTGTGTGAACTCTGGCCTTTAAAAGGGAAGAAACAATGAAAAAGTTCATGACAGTCGTAAATTTGAGCACACAAAAAAAACTCAGTTTCTGTTACCCTTGGACAAAAGACCCCATTATCTCGCAGTCAGGTGGATGGATTACCTGGGCCAGTGATTAGGACTGAAAAGTTGAGTTTTCTGAAAACACTTGATATACTTGAGTTCACCTGTCTCTGACGACATTGATGGTGCTTATTCCCCTTGCAGCAGCAATCTGTATTACAGCCTGGCCAACTCCACTGTTGGCTGCATTCTGGATCACAGAATCACCTGCAAGGACCGTAGATGGAGCGAAACTGTCACATGATGGCTTAAAGTACTGCACAGTATGTCACGTTTTTAGAGATAACTAAGGCAGGAATACTCCATCCTCAAGTCTCCATTTTTGATTTGTTTTTATTAGCACATGAAATGGGCGTTGGTGTTCAACTGTTGCAAGTTCAAGCTGTGAATACATAAACCTGACCAAAGCAGTGGCTTTGATTACCACCTGTGCTTTAGTGCTTTATTACTGTGAGTTTATATAACCAGGAAGTAATTGGTTTCATTGACCAAAAAAAAGAAGCAACTTAACCAACTTGTTGGAAGTGGAACCTGAGTAAAATAAAGGGAGTCCTTTTATGTAGTTCAGTGGCTTGTGGTTCTATGAAAGTCAATAATGTTGTGACTAAGTGCGTGGAAATGATTACCTGGCTTGAGATCTTCAAAGTCAGAGAGCATCCTGAAGGCAGTGCAGGGGTTCACCCCCAGTGTGGCAGCAGACAACAGGGGAATGTCATTCGGCAGCGAGATGACGTCGTCCTCTGCTAGCACTGCCACTGTCCTCCAGGTCCCTGCTCACACACAGACAGACAAATCTTAAGCGACCCTGCGGACTCATCCATGTCATACAAGCGTCTGCATGTTTTTACCTAAACCAGCATCTTTTGGAATGACCCAGTCTCCTGTTTTGAGGGACGTCACCTGGCCGCCGACTTCTACGATCTGGGCCACTCCCTCATTACCCCCAACAGCTGGGAGGTCAGGCAAGATAGCATAAGTACCTGGTGAAAAAAAACAATGTAAGATAAACAACTTTAAACCTTATCAAAAATAAATACTGTGTTGGTTTCATGGCTATCTTGTTCCTTCTGTAGAGCTGCTTCTAAATTAAAATACTGTGCTGCTGTTTGGTGCAGAGGTAACCAACAAACCACGCACCTTGAATCATGTTGATGTCAGATGGGTTGATTGGAGCTGCCAGCATTTTAACCAGGACATCCTTTGACCCTATGGGGGGCAGGTCTACATCTTCCAACCTGATAACCAAAAACATTCAAGTATACAATAGCATGTATACTCCATTTGGGGTTTGATAACAGCATTCTAATGTGTGAAATACAGCATATCAGGCTTAGTCACATAGCATCCATTGTGGTGCCTGATGTTGATCAAGATGTGGACTGGTTTAGTAATATCAGAGCAAATAAATACTCAAAACTGATCATTTTAATCCTAAAAAAAGACAAAAGCATTATTTGCTATAACACATTTTTAAACAGGCATAGACATCTCAAAACAGACAAATTCGACAAATTAATTAATTAATTAATACACAGTTTAGAAAATAAATGATTTGTTGAAGCCATTGTCTGTTACTGTAAATTGATTAGCAGTGGGTTTTAGACTGATTGGACAAAACAAACAATTGGGTATAATCATTTGGGCTGTAGGAAAGTTTGATCGTAATTTGTCCCTCTTTTTCTGAAATTTCCAAAAATGTCATAAAAAAATGACAATGAATTGATCCACAATGACTGTAATTGATAGTTGAAGCCTTAACCCAGATGTTATTGAATGTATCACAACGAGTGCGGCCACTGGGCGAAGTGGTGAGCAGTACGGGTTGGTACACCATAATAAGGTGTAGAAGAAGTCACACGTTCTTGATCAAGTGACAAAACGGTAAGATTTATAGCTATTCAAACGTCTTTTTGAATTGTTTTTTTTTCGATTTTACAACATACAATACCTAACTAACGAAGACTATCATGTTACATTGCCAAATGCACTTCTGGTTAACAGCTCAACTTCCGTCAAAGAGCACGTTTAGCCACATGAACTGCAGCTAACGTCACTGTCATGGGGTTTGCGCGATCACTGGGACGATTAAACGGCACGTGTAGAAACGGCGGGCTTACTGAACGACGTGAGAAGGGTCTCCGTGTTTCCTGAACAGAAGAGCTTTGCTCGTGTGAGCTGCAGGTCCAGCTGAATGACTGAAGAGAGACACGTTAGCTTTCCCCCAGTGCCTTGGACGTTTTAAAAGAGCAGCAGCGCAGCTTCTCCTGCAGGCTGTGCGGCTTCTTAAACAGAGCGGAAGCCACATCGCGACCCGGGAGTCAACTTTCAATTATGAAAATAACGTCACTACACAATGCTGTGTGCCATTTGAACTGTTCGTGTTACTGATTTCCCCGTTACTGTTCGGCCATATTGGAGTTGAGGTTGTCATTGAAAGAAATATAAACACAGAACAGCGCCCCTGGTGGATATACATGGTAGTTTACTTCATATATATAGTTGTGACATGGCACAGTACTGAGAGGTGTGGTTACCAGGCAGAAAAAAGAGGAATTACTTGTTTGCGTTGGTGTTTCACTTCATGTAAGAAAACGATGTGACTAACTGCGACCCATTTACACACAAATGACTCAATTGATACATGGGAAAGTTGGTGAAATGTACGTATGCAAATGCTTATTTCTTTGAGTAAATGTTTAAAAAAGTTGCCATCAGACATTTTCAGAACCATATTTGTTTTGACAGAATAACCATCCAAACCCAAACATATTCCATTTACAGTTCATATATTGATATGTTGAAGAAAATGTATTTGATAAAACAAGTGATTTTTTTGCTCAATAAATAATATTTTTTGACAATTGCATTTTCTGTAGATGAATAAACTATAGTTCCATCACTACACGTTGTACATTGTACGTTTTACAGCACTACATCTATTTGACAGTTATTGCTACTGGTTACCTTTTTATTATTTAGCTTTGACAATGTACACCATTGAAATCCTAGGTAACACTTTTTAATAAGGCTGTCTTTGTTTAAAAGTTCTAAAGAATAAGCAGCTTGACTAATATGTATTATATATTCACTTGATACTTTATAGATTTATAAAACTATCAAACTTTGGTAATATTTGTTGTAGTATAATATAATCGATTTGGCTTAGATGCATTTTAAATGCAAGCTTTTTAGTTGAAATCTTAGTTGTTTGCAGTATCTGTTCCAAGAGCAAGAAAAAACAGGCAAAAGAGACACATGAATATTGACATTTACTAGGAAATGGAGCAGACCTCAACATATAGAAACATAATCACTGTAATACTTTGAAAAGCCTACATGCTGCTCATCATTGAAAAACTAGTCATCAAATCAAGATACGATAGATCAAGACAAATGTTTTATGGCAGTAAACAATACATTCATCAGTAATAAATGTATTTTTTTGGAAGTAGCTCTAGTCATTTATCTGATATCAGATCATCTTTCTGGTTAACCTAATCTTATAAGATACACCACAGAGCAAATGGCTGATGGTCACAAACAAGATATACCATCAAAAGCACACATGATGCAAACTGTGATACAGAACGCTTTGATGTGCTTCAAATGTTGCCCTGAGCACATAATATTACAAGTATATCTGCGGAATCAAACACCCGACTAACAAATCTCAATAACGCACCACTGAGGGGTCAAACAGGTTTGTTGCCATCAGAATGTCTTTCATGGACTTTAGTTAACATTAGTTAACATTACAGCAGAATATTGCAAACATTACAATACAACACTTTCATTCAACTTTTTTTCTAAATAGTGGGTGTCAGAATCCAATTATGTTTGACAGATGTCAGTGGTTTCAGGGATACAAAAAAAAGTTAATCACAGAGATTAAGAACAAAAGTGTGTCCCTTTTTAAATGGAGAGAAAGGTGTTCAAGTTAGAGGATATACTGGCACTGGTAAATTCAACATAAAAATACACCAAAAAGAAAACCATTCCATCTAATCAGAGCACTTCCTTTAACAATCTTTCCGTCCTTTCACATCCTGCATTAGTAGTTTTTCATCAATTCTTAAACTTGTATAAACACCACCTAACAGCAGAGTATAAAACAATATTTGAGTGTTAAATCATCCATGACACATTCTTTTTGTCTTAAGCATTGATAGTCTGAAACACCAAGAATCGGGTATACATGTTGAGAAGAGACAACCCCAGATTAATATACTACTACCCCAATCCCTTTAACAACATTCTACTACATCCCCATCTACAACGATTATAGAGGAAAAAAAATACAATAATAGTGGAACATTTTCTTCATATGTCATATCATGGCACGTTATGTCAAAGCGTATAATCTATAAAGAACATCATCAAACTGGGTGCATGAAGTTGACAAAGTATGGGAATCAGAAATCTCATGAATCTCAATCACAACCATTTCACATGATTTGTATTCATTGCTTTTTTTTCTTAGCCATTATCTTGATTTCTTTCCTTTTTAAAGTAAAAAAAAAAAAAGAAACTGCCGCATTAAGATGTTCCTAAACCCTTTTACTTTGGCATCTTTTATATATGCGGATGAACACTCAGTCTATAATTAGTCTTGTATAAACACTCCTCGACTCCTTTAAATCAATCTGAAGTATTCCCTGAGTTTTCAGATAGGCTCATCTCATGAATTGCCAAAGAGTGGAATAGAGTTGTTTTTTCCCCCCCAACCAGCAACTGACCGTATGTAGTATATGAAAATAAAAAAATAGAATATAAAACATGGAGCATATTCAAAAAGAGATTAAACTGAATATAAAAAAAAATATTAATGCATCTTACACATGATTAGTGCAGAGTAACATTGCATTGGGTTTGGCATAGATAGGAATAACAATAGGACTCTTACAAAAGGCTCATTGTTCATAAAGAAATAAATAAAAATTCATACAAGGCAAAGGAAAAACAAACTCACAGTTTACATCAGTCCTCAGAATTTTATGTACCTGTACAGCATGTACTGTATATTGTTTGTGTGTTACAATATATTACTGTTACACTGCATTCATACTGCATTGAATTACTGTTAAGGACAATGACAGTGATTTATCAAGCACATATGTACAAATTATAGGAGTACCTTGATGTTAAAAAATTTGTTAGCCAAATATATTCTCAAGTCATGCATAGCGATGAATGCCATTTGGCAGTGTTCGGATGTCTACTAGAACATTAATGGCTTTAACAGGAGCAGAGGGAGAAGCGGCAGCACTCTTGGATGAAAATAAATTAGTATGATTTTTTTTTTTTTTTTTAAAGGCTTTAGAATAATTTTACATATATATTATTTGGGTGTAAAAGTTGTGTCAGCTTCTCCTGTAAAATGGGAGTAAAATGCTGATTGACTAGCTAGTTCCACATACTCCTCTGTGCAGGTGTGGTGTTCCCGAACTATTCCCCTACTAAGGGTCATATGGCGGTAATGTCTTAAATAACTACCTAGAAATGGATCACACTGGATATAAAACAAAAACACAAGCCTTCCCACTGGCAGCATTATGTCTAATTCTGCCTCATTATTTTTTTCAAGTATCAAGAGGAGAGCTAGCTGGACCCCTCAGTAACTCAGTCCAGTTCAAGTATCTTATTACGTGCGATGATGTATTGGTATCACACTGGTTGGAATTCTATCAAATCCAAGTGGAGGTAATTATAAAGCAGCAGTATTTCACACAAGAACACACTGCAGATGGAAAGTTGACTCAGCTCCCAGAAATGTTAAAGAGTAACTCAAAAGCAGAGCTGCCTCTGTGGTTGAGACTTTTAAGAGTAACTACACCCAGTCTAATAATCTGGCATTCCCTCGCACCTAATAACCGCGGACCACATCTAGCTGGTGTGTGGTCAGAGGTTCAAGACATTTAAGTGGCCAGTATGTTCCATCAGAACTGCTCGTTTGATGGTCGACACACGTTTGAAACATCATCCTCCTGCACTTCTCCAGTATCTGAACTAGAGGGGAGGCAACGCACAATTATTTTCAAAACGGAAATACACTATTCTAAAAAGGTGTGGATGTGTTAAACTCCTCTTTAAAGCTAGGGTTGATAATGTTGCAAAATTAGCAAGAGAACCTTTTATTTTTTTTATTAGCCAACCTAGTCCAGTGTTGCCAACTCTTATCTAATGAATGTAACCAGCTGCACGAGCGCCAAAGGCGGCTAAATCTTGCAAGAAAGTCACGAACTACGCAATACTGACAGCCCATCCTTTCAGGCCTCACTCCAAAGCCATTCTTTCAAAATTGCATGAATGTAAACGGCATACATGGCTATCGGTAGCAGCTTGTGGAAGACTCCGGTGACGAGCAATGAAAGCATGTATGCAGGCCGTCCAATCATTTCATTTAGGCACAATACAATTATTGGACGACTAGTCCTCCCCATCGATACCTGACTTTTTTGGGGGTCAAATTTGATTTATTAATTGCCGTTGGTATGTTATGATAATTTCAACAAATATAAAAACACAACCAACCCTAGCTTTAAGGGATTATATTATGGCTAATGGCAATGCTTTGTAAATACTGTAGTGCAAAGAGGATTTGATTTAATCCCAATTCAAATCACAATCTCCAAAACCGTATTCTGAGAATATTTGGTTTACCATCGATGGTTGGATCAATGACAGTTTTGGTAGCAGACCAAACTAGCACCATGAGGTAGACCGTGCACCTTTAGACAGCCAGCAAAACGCTGGATGAAAATTATGAATTGACAAAACAAAAAAAGTAACTGACCAAAAGCTGGAAACCACTTCTGGTCTGACATTCATTTGGCCCCAGGAAAACTGGATGGTCAATTGCAATATTGGCAGATACCAATACATGGCCTAAAGCTATACCCTAAAACCCGTCCCATGTTTTCCCAAACCCTCCTCTTCCCCATGCAATATGCAAACTAACATTCATTACAGAGGTACCCACTGTCTCGTCTCTGTTGGATGCCGAGGTGTAACAGTCAGGAAGGAGACTAAATGGTAAGGCAGCAAAGTGTAACTCTACTAAACACACTGAGTCAAAAACAGAAGTATAGTGCCCAATAGGCACAGTATCATATATAAAAAAAGATTCTACAAAAACTCAAGACAACCCGTTATATGGAATTGCTCACTACAATCGTAAAACCCTCAAGCAACAGCAGTGATTTTAACATTTAGAAAGCGTCCTGAGTGCAATAATACAGCAGTATTCCTGAGTGTGTGTTACACCAACTAAAAAACAAACAAAAAAACATCAGCAACATTCTTCATCAGTAATAATATTTTTTTTTAACCTGAGGTAGTTCCAAAAGCAGCTTCAACAGGTGGAAGGGGACCCGTGTGTTCCGCCTCTCCATCAAAGCAGTTTGATTGGCCTCTGTGCTTCCCCCGGCATTAGTATTGCCCCCAAATTCCCCGCTTAATCGGAGGTCTCGGGAGGCGGTGCCGTATGGATGTGCTCCTCGTCTCCTTTCAATGGGGACGGTTTTCCCTGAGAACCCGGTGAAGACTGTTGCGCTTTGATTGGGCAGTTGGCAACCATGTGGTCGATGCTCTGGCAGAAATGGCACTTCTTGGGTTGGGGCGGTAACTTGCACTCTTTAGCGTGGTGGTCCAGGCCGCCGCAGTTGTAGCACCTACAAAAGCAGAGTATTTAGTCTTGTGTATTTTGTGCTTGAACACACAATGACCGGCTTATTTACAACATCCAACAGAGCAACATTGTGACTGATATGGAGCTGTGATGTTTCTGGCTAACGAGGGAAAGTCCACTGAGCAGGTAGCACACAGTTGCATCACAGCTATTTTGCTTAAGACAGCTGCGGCACCATTGAGCTTAGAGAAACAGCAGATTAATATAAAAGTATTAATCTAAAGATCCTCTCCAGAATGTCTTGATTTGTTTTCCAAACTAAAAAGTTCTATTTACTTCGTGCACACTCCGTCACCATCATTTTTAAAATCCCAAATCCGGAAATGAATCTAAAGACGTGTGCTAAGTCCGATGTCATGTTGAACCCTGATCGGCTTTCAAACTTTTTTGTGATGTCACAAAAATCCTGCTTGTACAT